>OZ012551.1:35131887-35752871 GCA_963935595.1 Schoenobius gigantellus
TACTACCTTATGGTAATGGTAACCTCTCCGGGTTTGCGTACTTCTCTTTGGAGCTGTACTACCCTATAAATTAGTCTCGCGAACAGTACTTTGGTCTGTTTCATGACTAATGGAGATATCGGTGTATTCATAGTGACAATGGTTACATATCTGGGGTTTGCGTACTTCTCTTTGGAGCTGTACTACCCTATAAATTAGTCTCGCGAACAGTACTTTGGTCTGTTTCATGACTAATAGAGATATCAGTGGTTTTCAGAACAAGAACGTAATAACAACGTTTTAAACCTGCAGGCCTATTACGATCTCACGGTTTTCAAATAATATCATATGATATCATAGTGCAAAGCGAAAATTATGATTTTCGGTCAGATTTTTGATCATTCGTTCGTTTTATGATATTGACATCATCGAAATTATGCCATAGTAATGATATCATTGGAGATCGGTAATACGAAATGAAGCATTTCATGATTTATTATGCCATGTCATACGATGAAAGATTTATAATTGGCCTACTGCTCGATGGGATTATTGGTTCTGAGCCACGTTCGGAGATGCAGGTCGACCTCGACCCAGAACCCGCCGAAGTGGCTACGCTCTGTGCGAGCCCGCCGTTTATACCTTCTGTGCCGTCATGACGGTCACCCCCGTGGTGGTCGCCACCACCGCCACCACCGCCGCCGCCGGTGCGCCTGAGCAAGTGACGGATACCGACGAGCCTGGGTCAGCTAATGCGATGCTAAACACCACAATACTTGAAATATTGGGCGAGGATCCAACTATTTCGAATACTTTTGGAGCCGACATTCACAAAGACTTTGCAGTTAAGTTGGAACACACATTAATGTGAAATACCTTTCGCCGAGTAACTGCAAACTAATTAATGCTCCCGTAGGTACTGAATGCCGAAATTAAGGTGGCTATCTCCGATATAAACGCTAAACGTTATAAAAATATCGAAATTAGGCAAAAACAAGTTTCTACGGCTATTTCATGCTTGAACCAAGCTATTAATTCGCTGACCTCAAACATAACAGTGACCCAGAATTAATAAAAATGTTGATGGACACAGAACGTATTCTCTGTGACTTGCAGTACCGGATTCAGTCATACGACGGAATTTTATTCTGTCTTCCCTTAAAAAGGACATGAAAGACCAGCTTTAAAATACTTAACCATTTTTTATTCATTCATTAGGCGAAAACCTGTCAGAAATTATTAAGACTGCAAAGGCGATAAATAAATAGGGTGCAGAGTTAAAAACTTCATTGCATAAACCACAAACAAAAAAAAAAAAAAAAGGCGCCTGCACCGACGCCTAGCACCTCCAGGAATGATTAAACTGAAGGGCAATTTTTATCAAGTACTAGCTGTGCCCGCGAACTACGTTTCGCTATCAAAATACTTAACACAGTGTTTAGTTTTTTCCTCCATTTTATTCCATAATGATTCAACTTTATTCTGCCTTTCTTGAGCATCGGCCATTTCGAAATTAGGACAATTTTCGTAGGTTCGTAATGCTCTTTTTCTAACAGTCCACAAAATTCAATACATTACATATTACTATAAACACTAAGTATAATTATTGTTTTAGAGACATTATTGATATTAATAAATTCTTCTTCAGTAGAAAGAACTACACAGTTGCAAGAATAATCTTTATCGTATTCATGTTTCGAATTAAAATAAACAATTGTTAATAAATTAGAACTGTATACGAATAAAGTTTAGATTTTATAATGGGTGTTGGTAACACCAACAAAATATATTTTTGGATATGACAACTTGGCCAATTTTGACTGGTCGTACAGTAAGCTCCTTGTCAAGCTATACTGTTTGACCTTTGAACCGTTCTTATGTCGTTCGTAATACTGGCGGTTTTCGTAGAGTTAATGTATAGCATGAATGGGGGGGTTACTGTACAAATACGTTTTCCGTATTCGATATCCGATCACGGAATACAGACACGGAGTTTCGTGAACGTAGCGCAAACGTTCGTTTCTTCTCATTCGGGATTTCTACCATTCTACCTAAACGTACGTACAGAACGTGTTCCGTTCGTAATAAAAACGAACGTGTGCGGCAGTCAATGAGTATTTTGTATAGATTTGATGCATTCGGATGCCCGCATTCAGAAAACGAATGCGAAAAAACGTATTTATGCGGTTAGCCTTAAAATGTATTGAGACTTCCGTTTTTGTAACGTGTACTGTGCGATATAGTGTTGCTGGCATAGTTCGGTTAGCAAACTCGCCGTGATGACTAACATCCAACACACAAACTTGGAGTTATCGTTAGTTAGTTCACGATCGTTGCATTATCACGGTAACATCTAACATCGAACATCCAATAGGCCCCTTAAGCGGTTCTCAAACTTTTTTGGTGACGGAACCCTTTTGGAAAGCGAAACTACTTGACGGAACCCTAAAATAAAACAATAGTTTTTAAAAGTGTATTCTTTATTAATAAGCATAATAAAATTACGACCAGAGAGGGTGTTTTGATTTTTCTAAATTATTGCGGAACCCTTATGGGGGTATTGTGGAGTCCTAGGGTTCCGCGGAACACACTTAGAGCATGGCTGCTCTAGGTACCCTTCAGGGCCTACTTTCATTTAATACCCCTATTGCTGGGTTTGAAAAGCAACAGTTATCCGTCTTTTTTGAGCGGCGGCCATGTTGAATTTACGTCAATGTTGCTACGTTCATAGTGCTCTACTGATCAAGGCCTTTCATTTGATACCTATATTGCTGGGCTTAGAAACGAACTTATATCAGTTATTTTTGAGCAGCGGCCATATTGAATTTTGTGCTATTTTCCTAGGTTTATAGTGCTCTACTCTTCAAGGCCTTTCATTTGATACCTATATTGCTAGGTTTGGAAACGAACTTTTATCCACCTTTTTTGAGCGGTGGCCATGTCGAATTTACGTCAATATTGCTAGGTTCATAGTGCTCTACTCTTGAAGACCTTTCATTTGATACCTATATTGCTAGATTAGAAAACGAACTTTTATCCACCTTTATTGAGCGGCGGCCATGTTGAATTTATTTATGTGTTGCTAGGTTCATAGTGCTCTACTCATCAAGGCCTTTCATTTGAGATCCATATTGCTGGGTTTGGAAACAAACTATTATCCATTTTTTGAGCGGCGGCCATGTTGAATTTATAGCAATTTTCCTAAGTTCATAATGCTCTACTCTTTTAGGCTTTTCATTTGATACCCATATTGCTAGGTTTGGAAAAGAATTTTTATCCTTTTTTTTGAGCGGCGGCCATGTTGAATTTAGGTCAATTTTGCTAGGTTCCTAATGCTCTACTCTTTTAGGCCTTTCAGTTGATACCCATATTGCTAGGTTTGGAAACGAACTATTATTCTTCTTTTTAGAGCGGCGGCTATGTTGAATTTATGTCAATGTTGCTAGGTTCATAGTGCTCTACTGATCAAGGCCTTTCATTTGATACCTATATTGCTGGGCTTAGAAACGAACTTTTATCAGTTATTTTTGAGCAGCGGCCATATTGAATTTTGTGCTATTTTCCTAGGTTCATAGTGCTCTACTCTTCAAGGCCTTTCATTTGATACCTATATTGCTTGTTTTGGAAACGAACTTTTATCCACCTTTTTTGAGCGGTGGCCATGTCGAATTTACGGCAATATTGCTAGGTCCATAGTGCTCTACTCTTGAAGACCTTTCATTTGATACCTATATTGCTAGATTAGAAAACGAACTTTTATCCACCTTTATTGAGCGGCGGCCATGTTGAATTTATTTATGTGTTGCTAGGTTCATAGTGCTCTACTCATCAAGGCCTTTCATTTGAGATCCATATTGCTGGGTTTGGAAACGAACTATTATCCATTTTTTGAGCGGCGGCCATGTTGAATTTATAGCAATTTTCCTAAGTTCATAATGCTCTACTCTTTTAGGCTTTTCATTTGATACCCATATTGCTAGGTTTGGAAAAGAATTTTTATCCTTTTTTTTGAGCGGCGGCCATGTTGAATTAAGGTCAATTTTGCTAGGTTCCTAATGCTCTACTCTTTTAGGCCTTTCAGTTGATACCCATATTGATAGGTTTGGAAACGAACTATTATTCTTCTTTTTAGAGCGGCGGCTATGTTGAATTTATGTCAATGTTGCTAGGTTCATAGTGCTCTACTCATCAGGGCCTTTCATTTGATACCCATATTGCTGGGTTTAAAAACGAACTTTTATCCTTTTTTTTTTGAGCGGCGGCCATGTTGAATTTAGGTCGATTTTCCTAGGTACCTAATGCTCTACTCTTCAAGGCCTTTCATTTGATACCCATATTGCTAGGCTTGGAAACTAACTTTTATCCACCTTTTTTGAGCAGCGGCCATGTTAAATTTATGTCAATGTTGCTAGGTTCATAGTGCTCTATTCTTCAAAGCCTTTCATTTGATACCCATATTGCTAGGTTTGGAAACTAACTTTATTCCACCTTTTTTGAGCGGCGGCCATGTTGAATTTATGTCAATGTTGCTAGGTTCATAGTGCTCTACTCATCAATGCCTTTCATTTGATACCCATATTGCTAGGTTTGGAAACTAACTTTTATCCACCTTTTTTGAGCGGCGGCCATGTTGAATTTATGTCAATGTTGCTAGGTTCATAGTGCTCTACTCATCAATGCCTTTCATTTGATACCCATATTGCTGGGTTTGGAAACGAACTTTTATCCGTTTTATTTGAGAGGAGGCCATGTTGAATTTAGGGCGATTTTCCTATGTTCATAGTGCTCTACTCATCAAGGCCTTTCATTTGATATGCATATCGCTGGGTTTGGAAACGAACTTTATCGGCAGTCATGTCAAATTAAGTCAACGTAGCTAGGTTCAATGTGTTCTACTCTTTAGGTTCTTCGTTCGATATCCATGTTCCTTGGGTGGATCCAAAAAATGTGATCCGTCATTTTAGACATTAGGATCAAGAGTCCCGTCCCGTCCCTCTACGCGTAACCCAGAACATTGCAGTCAGATATTTTTTTTAATTATCAATATTAATCGATTACTTTTAATAGTTTTAAATGGATGAAAGAGTTTGATTCCTTAGTCCTAATGTAAAAACATATAACACCTTTCAAAATACCTTGAAAAGAGTATCTTCATTTTTCAACATTTCAAATATTTCAAAAATTGTACCGATTTTGTGAAAATTAGTCAAGAATTAAACCAATCTACAAATTTTATGGTCACTCGATAAGTATTATCATAAAAAATTCTTTATACATCGGTTGTATGGCTTGATCTTTTTGCCTTACCACCACGGTACGACATAAGAAAAAGACAATTTGGTTGGCGAAATCCAGTTGGGCACAGCCATTAACAGAAAATATTAAATTTTGTTTGTACTATGTGAAACACTTCATTCCTGCCTTTAAATTTTCGAAATCCAATTACTTAAGATCAGGCTGTATGGCGTAGTTCCATTGCCTTTCCTTCGTAGAAGAAAATACCTTATCTCTGTACTATGCTCAGAACAATCAATTCTTCTGAGGTACTATGTGACAGACTTGTCAAAATAATTTCACGTGCGCCATGTTGTTTTTCTACCTAAAGCCAATTCGAAAATTTTATATGGTATTTTTTCACTAAAAATAAAAAGTGAATTTAAACAAACGAAATTATGCCTAAATGTTCTTCCGGAAAATTCTAAGCATTGTGGTGTAAGCCATATCAAATTCTGTCCAGTAGTTTCGGAGATCTTTCCGGACAAACAGACAAACAAACAAACAAACAAACAAACAAACAATTTTTTTTAAAACTATTCTATCGTGTTCTGCTAATGATTTTAAGGCGACCTGTGTATTTTTTTTCTTAATATTTCGCAATTACAGATTTTTGTACCCCTACGATTTTATTATATATAGAGATATTCTGGTACCTAAGCCAAATGGTAAACATGGTTTCATCCTGAATTAAAAAAAAAAAAACTTTAATAAATTTATAAAAGCAGATCATTTAAAAATTGAAAATTTACGCTCAGTGCTAAAATTTACATAAACAAAAAATTGTTTCATGACACAAATAGATTTAAAAGATGCCTTTTATTTAATAAGTATTGACCCTAATTCAAGAAAATATTTAAGATTTCAAATTGAACAAGAACTATTTGGCTTGAGTACTGCACCATCAAGGCAATAAAACCAATTGTCCGATTACTCCGTTCTGCGGACCTAAAATCAACTAATTATTTAGATAATTATTGGCCAAATATACAAACCAAAAAATTAATTACCTCTCTTTGATTTTAATTAACGAGGCCAAAAGTTTAGTGATACCTAGTAATATATGTACATTTTTAAGGTTTCGTTCTAATCTAGACTAAAAATTTCCAGATCACAAATCAGAAATTTAAAAAAAAAAAAAAAATGGTTAACTCTTAAAAGATGTTGAATTACGTCAATTCGCACAAATAGTCGAATTACTAGTCTCAGTTTGCCCGGCTGTAGAATACACTAGCCTTATACTAAAATATTCGAGCGCATTAAGTAATTAAACTTAAAATCATCATTAATGATAATTATGATAAATTTATAAATATCCCTAGGAATGACGCAATACAAATACCGTTTTGTAAAATCAAACTTGATACACATGATCTAGAAATTTTCTCAGACGCCTCAAATACGGGGCTGTACGTGGCAAAGAGAAGGTTAGCGGGTTGTGGAGCATTCAGGAGAGAACACAACACATTAACTACCTAGAAATTCTAGCTGCTTTTCTAAGATTAAAAGTGTTCGCCAAAAATATAAGTAGTTGTCAAATTTCTCCGCATCGACAACACTACAGTAATCTCTTACATCAATACAATGGGGGGGTATTCAGTTCCCCCACTTCACTGACATCACTCGTCAACTATGGCAGTGGTGTGAATGTCGCAATTTGTATGTTATGGCTTATTATATTAGCTCATCAGATAATATAACGGCAGATGCCGAATCAAGGCGGGTACATCCTGACATAGAATCGACGACACGTTTAGCGCAAAGGTCGAGTGATCACCTACTGCGCAACGGGTCGCGGGTTCGATTCCCGTACGGGACAAATGTTTTATGGCCTACAGAAATTTGTTCCGGTCTGGGCGTATGTGCATGTGATATTCTATGTTTGTAACTGCACCCACGACACAGGAGAAAATCCTAGTGTAGGACGACGTATTTAAAAAAAAAAAAAAAAAAAAATTGGAGTTAGCGGACTGGGCATATCAGGAAATTGTCTCATCGTATGGGGCACCTCAAGTAGACTTATTCGCTAGTCAAATAAATACTAAATGCACTGATTATGTCTCCTGGCATAGGGACCCAGATGCATTTCCTGGGCCGATTTTAATTTTTATGCTTTCACCCCGTTCTCTGTCATTGTATATAGCGGGGAACTTATGCGGACGGCGTGGAGTGTACCGCCGATATTAGCATCTATATTCCAAAGTTCCTTTAAACAATATAATGTTTATTTACGGCGCTGGTTCAATTACTATAACGACAATAATTGTGACTTGTATAATCCTTCAATTCCACAAATAATTTATTTCAACAAACTATTATGAAGAGGGAGCTCAATATGGCACGCTTAACTCCTATAGATCCGCGCTCGCCCTGCTTAGGGGAAAATAATTTACGAGAAGATGACAGAGTAAAAAGATATTTTAAAGGAATATTTCGGTTACGCCCTCCCTTGCCCAAATATGTGGGATACTTCAATAGTTATTAATTATGTCAGCCAATTTTACGCCAATGAAACATTGTCTTTTGAAAAACTTTCGAAAAAACTCATCACTCTCATTGCGCTGTTGACAGCACACAAAGTACAAACCTTGTCCTAGATTAATATTAAAAATATTGAAATCTTTCCTTCTCTTCATAAGTGCTAAAAAGCCTTATAATGCTGTCGGTTCCCAAACCTTAAGTCAGTGAATAAAGAACACACTGCGCGATAGCGTTTTTGATCTAAACATATTTACCGCGCACAGCACGCCGCTACATCCACGGCTCATCACCTAGGTGTCGGCCTAGATCAAATAAGACGAACCGCTGGATGGAGCGGCTCTTCAAGCACATTCTATCGATTCTATAATAGAACCATAAGTAATGTTAATACTAATGGAAATAATTATTTTGCCAGAACAATTGTTAATAATACGAGTAATTCAAATGATGATTGCTGTTTATTCTTATTAACATAAATTAATGAAAATTCAGGAATAAACAAAATATTTCACACTATTATCTCTAAAAGTCTACAAGTATTATTTGCTAATCCCGAGGACGAAGCCGAGTATAATTAATGATTAAACGAACTTACCTGTACGTGAAGTTCAATCATAATTATACGAAGGCTTCGTCCGAAGGGATTAGCAACCCTCCCTCCCAACTACAAGTCCCTTTTTTGTGTGAAATATTCCGGATGCGGCTACTCTAAACTAAATGAAGCGAGCGGATAGGTCGCCCACCTTGTTGACGTGAGACTCATTTTAAATTTTATTTATACCCTCAAATAAAGTGCGTGACTGGCGTATCACTAGGCGTTACTACAAGTATTATTTGCTAATCCCTTCGGACGAAGCCTTCGTATAATTATGATTGAACTTCACGTACAGGTAAGTTCGTTTAATCATTAATTATTATCCGAATTAAGCCGATCAATGTGATAATAAATTAAATTTAAATGTACCTGTGTTAGTTTTTAGATAATAGTTTCTAAATATGTTGGACATTAGATTTAGGTAATTAATTTTTTATATGTAAGTAGTGCATGCTTCTCTCAAGAATTGCTGTGCCTTAACAAGGTCCATAATGATACAAATTGTATATGTCAGCTAGAGAATACTTATGGAATGCAATAAAGAATTTGAATTTGAATTCAACTTTGCCATCCATCCAGACAGGATTTCTTTTGCCAAAAAGCAACTGCAAGTCGATCAACCTCGAGATGACTACAAAGAAGTGTTGAATCTCACTATCATTTTCCTAGTAGGTGTTCCTGAAAAAGGCGTTTTATTTAGGAGACCTGCTGGTCTACATCGAGCTAGATGGATTGCAAGACGCTTGTACTGTTTGAAAATTTATTTATTTAAGCATCAGTTTAAGCTAACGAAGAAGGATGAGACGGCTGTGAGAGAAATATGCATTTTCACGGTGATGATTTATGTTAAATATTGGTTTCAAGCCTCTACCGGATGATCAGCGCTAGGAAACAATTTACAATTATTAAAAAACCTTAAAGCCTTTGAAAGCTTTAACAAAAATATAGCTACTGTTGCGCTGAAAAAGATTCTAAATCATTTGTGGTAGGCATTTGTCGGAAGAGCTAGTTTCGCTTGCCTTTTTCAATGACGAACTTTCAGTTCAAGAGAAGATAAAAATGGTAGATGTAGTGAAAATTGAAGGCACAGAAGATTGTTTAAAAAGAATAAACCTTGATATCACACATATCCACGAAAAAAATAAAGAAAACTTCGTGAGTAGTAATTCCTTAAGATTCTTCCAGATCGTAGGTATCTAATCAATTTTTTTGAAAAAAGACGTGGAAACTTGGAACGAAGACACTGATTATGTAGCTGCCAAAATATCGTTCATTCTTTGCGAGTAGTGAACGACATAGCTGAGCGCGGTGTTGCTTTAATGGAAGAATATAATAAATTAATTACAACCAATGAAGAACAAAAGCAATATTTGCTTTTGTTGGTAAAAGAGTATAGGAAAAAGTACCCCAATACTAACAAGTCAACCATTGTATCTTAAAAATAAATGATTCAAATATCTACATAATATCTTAATTCATAATAACAACAATAATTTTGTAATATTTTTATGACCTGGCTATTAAAAATAATAGAATCTAACAAATACAGATTTTGAGATTTTATTTAAAATTCAAATCTTGGTAGCGACCTCTAAATGTAATTTAAAAAATAATTAAAAAATACTGAAATACTTTCTTATGGTATATAATCAAATTACGTGGTGCCCCGCGAAATTAAAGGAAAACAATTTTTTTTCTTAGGAATAAGGACCACCCTAATGTAGGGTACGCAGGGTAGGCATATACGAGTATGTGGAGAAGGCACCTTACGTACGGTTTTGATGTTTTTTTTTTTAACTTTAACTATATAATCTAAAGCAGCTGATTACATATACTCTAATAATAGGTATTTTTTACATACGACAGGGAAGCTCTTGCCCTTTATCTCACCTGCTGGTATGTGAAGATAAGGCCGAAGGTGGAAGCGAGCTTCACCTGGACTCCTCGACAGCTGAGGAACTAGCTATCTCACCTCTAATTGTCGGAACACAACAATACTATTAATATTGTTACTATGGCGACAAACTTAGGTAAGACGACGGTAACTAGCCAGGTGGGCTCAGAAGCCCTACCACCAACCAAACCGAGCAGAAAAGCTTCTGTCCCCGTGGGGAATCGAACCCATAGGACCTCCCGATCAACACCCGTTGGCCTCAACCACTAGCCAAGGAGGTAGTAAAAATTAAAGTATTCTTTGGTTAATAACTTTGTACAATGTTGCTGAAAAAAGGTATTACTCAATAAAGGTACACGTCGGCGAAAGGGCAATGGAAAATGTCAACGTAATATTGACTGACAGCAAGGTTTGTTATCGACATAGTTGTAGTCATCGTCATCAGGTGCTATATTCAAATTGAAGTTTGGAAATCAGTAGGCAAATTTTATGATCCTATGCTGCGTTTTTTTTAAATTTCATCCATTTTTTAATGTCATCTAGCCACTTTTTCCTTTGGTATTCCGGGCTTTTCGAGGAATCTTGCCTTTGAGGATCAATTATGGAAACTCATAGAAGGCTCAGTCACTGATCCCTGTTGTTAACCCTGATTCCACCGATGCAGATCACTTCTGTTTTGCTGCTGAGTAATTCAAAGATGGATGGAGATGAAGCTAGTTGCAGATGATGTTACGTTTGGCTTATTATGAAAGAAATTGAGGTGAACGCCAATAAGAATAATCATATAATTATTAATTATTACTTAATATGTTTGTATCCCTGTTCCTATTTAGTTTGTATGTAAAAGTATTAATTTATCTATCTATAATAATATACTGAATGTTATTTATTTTTAAGTTAATAAGAGGTTTAAACAATTGTAAATGTCATTATGTGTTTAGTGTTCTTTTTTTCATAAAATATCCATTTTACATTGATTCACATCTCAAATGCAAATCATTTTAATAATTCAGTATAACACTCATCTTTAAAAAAATGCATTTTCTATAGAAAGGTAAATGTAGGATAAATACTTTCATAACAAATAACAGCTCAGTCCTATAAGGTATACCAAGTACCAAATACTCGTAAGTGCTTATAAATTTCAAAGGAGTTTCAATTTATTTAATTCAATTTAGTATAAGCTTAACAGTACAGACCAATGACTTATATAAGCACAATAAAATTTTAAATAATAATAATAATAATAATAAATGATCACAAGATCAAAAACATCGACGTCACGAGTAAGAGCGGAACCAAGGAGCGCACAACCACCATCACCCGTCCCCCCGTCATCGTCTCCGAGCGCAGTGCCTAGTGAAGATAACGAATCGAGTGCACGCAGTTCGTCGAGTGATGACAGTGGACCCTGGACGCCGCCGCCACGACCACCTGCGCGACGAGGACGTCCCCCACTGTCGGCACGCTTGGGGCTGGCGGGGCCTTCTGCCCCGCAATCGGCTCCCGCTACCGGTGGTGTAGTGCGCCGCATGCGATGGTCTCAAGTAATGAACGAGAACTGCATGCGAGCATACTATGGGGCTACAGGGGGGGGAATTAACCTGACGGCTTACCGTGTTAGGATGCTGACTTTGTTCCAGGCTCTTGAACCAACCGTCAACGTGACCACACAACGGCTATCGGATCAGGTGCGAGTAATTCAACGGCTTAGGCTTCTGGATGACTCTGCACTTGAGCGGCTACGCCTGGAGATACTAGCTGTTTGCCCGAGCCCTGCCTTGGTGCGGAACCCACCGGCTGCATTGCCTGCTCCTATAATGGAGTTGAGCGAGACACCCGCGGGCCCTGTGGATTCTGTCATCGATGCGAGTGGGCGGACAAACGATAGTATAACTGACCAGGTAAGAGAGCAACTGAGGGGGGCTTTGGAGGATGCGATTTCCCAATATCGATTTGCACCGGAATCTAGGCCTCGATTACCTCGTTTGCCCACCCATAAACGAAATATAGCGCTAATGGGAGTCGTGAACGCTTTGCTGTCCCCATATTTACGGGATAGTGAAGATTTAGTTGATACGCACTCTATCATGTACTGTGGTGCGATCGCGGTATGTCGCATAGCACGTGTCCGGTTCCCGGACTCAGAACGTGTAAAGCGGGATACCGGGACCGTACCTGCATGGCAAGAGCGGATAGAGCGTCGTATTAACACGTCAAGGACTCTCATTGCAAAGCTAATCTGCTTCAGACGAGGGAACAGACGCCCTCGAATAATGCGTTTCGTGACACAGGCATTTGCTGGAACTGGTATCAGACCTCAGCAATACTATGCCAGTGCCACGGAACGCATTGATTACCTGAAGCAGAAAGTGTATGCGTGGGCTAACCGTATTCGTCGCTACAGAGAACGTGTCAATAGATATTGGCAAAATCGTCTCTTTCACAGCGATCAAAGGAAGGTATACCGAGATTGGGAGGGAACCGACCAGCGTGGAAGTGGAGGGCGGCGGCCGGATGCTGATACCATGAATGATTTCTGGCGCGGCATCTGGTCGGCGCCTGCTGAACACACGGAGGGAGATTGGATCTGTGCTGTCGCGCGGGAGTGCGAACAAATCGAGCCGATGGAATCAATTATTATAGGTCCTCATGACGTTAGTTGTGCAATACGTGTGGCACAGAACTGGAAAAGTCCTGGGCCGGACGGATTGCACAACTTTTGGATAAAATGGTTCCGAGGTTCTCACCCCCGCTTGGCAGCGCAGTTCCAAGAAGCCCTGGAGGTGGGTTCTCTCCCCAGTCTTCTTACCACCGGTATGACCTTCCTGCTCCATAAGTCTGGTAGTACCATGGAAGCAAAAAACTATAGACCCATCACGTGCTTACCAACCATCTATAAGCTCCTTACATCCATTTTGAGGCAAAAAATTTATGCACACTTAGTTGTGAACAATATTTTGGCCGATACTCAAAATGGGTGTAGGGTTGGGTCCCGTGGTACTAAGGAGCTCCTCCTCATAGACATGACCATTAGTCAACAAGTCCGGCGGAGGA
The DNA here is from genome assembly GCA_963935595.1 of Schoenobius gigantellus. NCBI lineage: Eukaryota > Metazoa > Arthropoda > Insecta > Lepidoptera > Crambidae > Schoenobius > Schoenobius gigantellus. Next base: position 35,145,168 of record OZ012551.1, read on the forward strand.
GAGGGGCCCTCTGCACTGCTTGGATTGACTACAAAAAGGCTTATGACTCGGTGCCTCATTCATGGCTGGAGAGGATTTTAGATCTGTATAAAATAAATGCAGGCCTGAAATCTTTTCTATGCACGTGTATGAGCCAGTGGGCCACAATCCTTTGTCAACCAGGCGATGCATCGGGCCCCTCTGGCCCGCAGGACTTGATTAGGATTGAGCGCGGCATCTTCCAGGGCGACAGTCTGAGTCCCTTGTGGTTTTGCCTGGCTCTGAACCCTCTCAGCACGTTGCTGAAGGAGTCAGGATTAGGCTATCGATTCCGTAGAGGTGGTGAGATCATATCTCACCTACTTTATATGGATGACCTTAAGTTATTTGCACATAATCGCCAAGATCTAATAGAATTGTTAAAAACAACAGAGGTTTTTAGCAATGCTATCAAGATGGAGTTCGGTGTGGATAAATGTGCGGTCATGCATGTACAGCGAGGGAAAGTTGTAAACTCTGAAAATTTACAACTTTCAGAGACAATAACGATCAAATCCCTCTCCGAGATCGAGACCTACAAGTACCTTGGTATGTCACAGTCTCTGGGTATATCGGAAGTTGATATCAAGAAGTCTCTGAAGGAGCGCTTTTATTGGCGTCTGACAAAGGTTCTTAACAGCCTTTTGTCGGGAGGCAATAAAACGCGTGCTTTCAACGGATGGGTGATGCCTCTACTGATATACTCCTTTGGCATACTAAGATGGACTCAAACTGAGTTAGACGCTCTGGACAGAAAGGTTCGTCAACTGCTAACATCTCACCGCATGCTTCATCCACGATCGTCTGTTATGAGACTGTACATCCCGCGGAAGCTGGGGGGTCGTGGCTTTCTAAACGCCAAGAACCTCCATAATCGCGAGGTGTATAGTCTCAGGGAGTATTTCCGTAACAACGAGAATGGTGTGCACCGAGAGGTAGTAGCAGTTGATAAAGGCCTCACGCCTCTCTCCATGGCGAATGAGAACTGGCGCAAACCATCGGTGTTAAGCACTGATGACCGGAAGGACGTATGGAAGAGCAAGGAGCTGCACGGCCGGTTCTATCATTCCCTCACTGGGTCTGATGTGGACCAGCTGGCGTCAGTGAACTGGCTACGCTTTGGGGACCTCTTTGGAGAAACCGAGGGGTTTGCCTGTGCAATTGCAGATGAGGTTATCAAGACGAACAACTACAGAAAATACATCATGAAGGACGGAACCGTCGACATCTGTCGGGCATGCCACCGCCCTGGGGAGTCCCTCCGACATGTAGTCTCTGGTTGTTCGCATCTTGCTAACAGTGAGTATTTGCACAGGCATAACCAAGTAGCCAGGATCATTCACCAGCAACTTGCTCTCCGATACGCCCTTGTTGAGACTGAAGTGCCGTATTATAAATACACACCAGCGCCAGTTCTTGAAAATGGTCGTGCCTTGCTCTACTGGGACCGCTCTATCATCACGGACAGGTTTATTGCAGCCAATAAGCCTGATATCGTGCTAATAGACCGGACCCAACGCCGGGTAATGATAGTCGATGTCACCATCCCCCATGACGCGAACCTCGTGAAAGCTGAGAAGGACAAGCTCAGCAAGTACCTTGACTTGGCTCACGAGGTTACCGCCATGTGGGATGTGGACTCGACTGTTATTGTCCCGATAGTGGTGTCTGTGAATGGTCTAATAGCGAAGAGTCTTGACCAACATCTTGAGAGACTCTCGCTAGGCGGATGGATCAAGGGCCTGATACAGAAGGCGGTAATTCTTGGCACGGCACGAATTGTCAGGAGGTTCCTCACCCTGCAGCCCTAACCACCGGTAGTTTGGGCATTATCTCGCTGCCGATGGACCCGCTAGATGTAGGTTTTTTTATAATATTTATATTTTTTATATTTATATTGTAAAAAAATGTATATTTAAGAATGAAAGTAAATAAAGATCATAATAATAATAAACACTTTATTGCACACAAAATAAACATATAAAAAAAAAATTTCAAAAATAATGCAGATGTACAACACAGGCGGCCTTATTGCTAATGAGCAATCTCTTCCAGGCAACCTTGGACTAGGGAAATACTGAGAGGAAATTTAAACGGGGATTGGTGCAGTAGTAGTGAAGGACACAATGAAGGACTATTTTAGCTAAGGATTTAAGGATAGGAAGTGATTTCGAACTTGATTCTTAAAGGACTCCAGCGTGCGAGCTCTCTTAATACTCTCAGGGAGAGAGTTCCATAGCCGGACGGCATATGCTGGAAAAGAGTATGAAAGGAAATCCGTGCTGTGGGGTGGGATATCAAGAGTTAAATTAAAGTTCGACCGTAAAGTACGACTTGAAGAAGAGGACCGGAAAGAGAACTGAGACTGAAGATATGATGGAAAGGTCGAAAGAAACAAAACATTGTAAAGTAGGGATAAAACATGTAAATCTCTGCGCTGGCGAATTGGCAGCCATTTAAGTTGAGAGCGATAGTAAGAAACATGGTCATATTTACGAAGATTAAAAATAAACCGTATTGCCACATTTTGTAGACGCTCCAACTGGTTCAATAGCTCTTCGGATAAACCAGCCCAGGCAGCGTCAGCGTAGTCAATTAAAGAAAGTAAAAGTGATTGAGCTAACACTGTTTTTGTAGCCATTGGAAGAAAGTTTCGGAATCTGTTGAGAGAACCATATGCGGCAAACAGTTTTTTCCGAACTGCTTCAACTTGAGGCCGCCAAGAAAGGCATTGATCAAAAACAATACCTAGATTCTTAACAGATTTGCTAAATGGGATAATAGTCCCGCCAAAGATCACTGCCGGCAACAGACTGTAGTCGATGCGTGATACGAAATGGGAACTGCCGATAATAATTGTCTGCGTTTTGTTAGGATTAATAACAAGACCGAAAGACTTACCCCAGTTATCTATTATATTAAGGTCACTGTTAGTTGTCAAAATAGCTTGTGAAAAATCAGATAGCGGGGCTTGCGTGTAAATTTGCAAGTCATCGGCATACAAGTGATAGAAACATGAAAGTGATTGCGTAATGGAATTTATAAATATCGAGAAAAGAAGCGGAGATAATACGCCACCCTGAGGGACACCGGCAACGATAGTGCACCAATCAGACAGGGAGTCCTCAATGCGTACCCGCTGCCGACGCCCCAACAGGTAACTTTGAAACCAGTCAATTACGACAGGAGATATGCCAAGAGAACGTAAAACACTGGTGAGTACCTCAAAATCCACCGAATTAAACGCGTTGCTGAAATCTAAAAGCGTCAGTAGTGTAAGTTGGCGATTTTCCATGCCCTGGTGAATATCATGGGTGATTTTATATGGTGAATAAAATAAAATAAAAGCACAATGAAATGTCAAATAAAATAATGTCAAACAAATTAATGTCAAATAATATGTCAAAAAGCAAACAAAATAGAATAAATAATTAATTTTGAGAAATACAGAAATAATTTACAAAATGTATTAAATAATTTCTGTATTTCGATACTTATCTTTTAAAATATTATAAAAGAAGAAGATAACTATGTTTGTATTTCTGTTTGTACCTAATGAATAAAATCAAAAACTACAAGACTGATTTTTAAAGTTCTTTGGCTAATAGAATGCTACATTATCACTGAGTAATATAGGCTATAAAAAAAATATTTTTCCTACGGGAAAACATAAAATTCCCACACGGAAAACGTAAATTACGAAGGCGAAGTTGCGAGCGGAAAGGTAGTCAGGAATATAAGCAACGCAAAACATTACGAACGGGAGAATAATGATCTCGAGCTCTCGCGCCGAGTGGCGCGCTGCTGTCTTTCGTAGTTGCGTGAGAATTTGCGCATGTTGTATTTGTGGTGTAAAACGCCAGACCGGAGAGCGGTGTGAAACAGATAGCATTTTAAAAAATACCTACTCGCGCCGCGCACGGTCACTTCACAATCCTCTTAAGGGCCCATGGCGCGAAAAATAGCAAAAAGGCCGTTGGCGTTTTTGATATTTTACGTTAACGTTCCAGTTAACTGACCGGGAAAAATAAATTTAAATTCTTAAATTATGTGTTTACACAATCACCGTCACCATTTTTCAAATTTACATACCATTTCGTTAAAAAATAGCTTCCATTTTACTTAAAATTTAGGTTACACCCACATACCGTTCGTGATTTTTAGCTTCATTAATTAATCCTATTATATTTTAGTTTAACAAATATATAGAAAAAAGGTGAGCATAACACTGACACCGTGGTATTTTTTTAAATTATCGTACATTGATTTTTATATGAATATTTTAACATACTTTTATCGATTTTCTTACAAATACTTGGCTCGGGCGCGTCGAAATTCAGTGTGCAATCAAGACTCGAAGTGAGAGCACGTCGCTTTGAGCTTGCTCCCGGTTACGTAATTATTTGTGTATGTATACGACGCGAAGTCCTACGGAGTAATCGGAGAAGTTGATAACTAACAATTTTATTATTTGTGGCTGCCGTACGAAAAACCTTCAACCTTTTTACAAGCTTTTATTTATCTTTTGCATGTTCGGGTCTAATCTTGCGAGTTAAATTTGACTCACTTCCCGGTTTCCGATTAAGCTGAAATTTTGCATGCATATGTATAAATATATTATGATGACGACATGGAGTTGATCTGATGTTAGAGCTGAAAGGTGGCCATAGGAACTCCGCAATAAAACGACATAGTCCCATCGAGTTTGAGCTCGTTTGATTCGTATTGACGAGAACTTTGATCCTATATGGTAACCAGGGTCTGATGCTGGATCTGGAAGGTTGCCATAGGAACTCCGCAATCAAACAATGCAACCCCATCGAGTTTAGGCTCGTTTGATTCGTATTGACGAGTACTTTGGTCCTACATGGTAACCAGGGTCTGATGCTGGAGCTGGAAGGTAGCCATAGGAACTCCGCAATAAAACGACACAATCCCATCGAGTTTGGGCTCGTTTGATTCGTATTGACGAGTACTTTGGTCCTATGTGGTAACCAGGGTCTGATGCTGGAGCTGAAAGGTAGCCAAAGGAACTCCGCAATCAAACAACGCAACCCCATTGAGTTTGGGCTCGTTTGAATTGTATTGACGAGCACTTTGGTCCTATATGGTAACTAGGGTCTGATCCTGGAACTGGAAGGTGGCCATAGGAACTCCGCAATCAAACAACGCCACCCCATCGAGTTTGGGCTCGTTTGATTCGTATTGACGAGTACTTTGGTCCTATGTGGTAACCAGGGTCTGATGCTGGAGCTGAAAGGTAGCCAAAGGAACTCCGCAATCAAACAACGCAACCCCATTGAGTTTGGGCTCGTTTGAATTGTATTGACGAGCACTTTGGTCCTATATGGTAACTAGGGTCTGATCCTGGAACTGGAAGGTGGCCATAGGAACTCCGCAATCAAACAACGCAACCCCATCGAGTTTGGGCTCGTTTGATTCGTATTGACGAGTACTTTGGTCCTATGTGGTAACCAGGGTCTGATGCTGGAGCTGAAAGGTAGCCAAAGGAACTCCGCAATCAAACAACGCAACCCCATTGAGTTTGGGCTTGTTTGAATTGTATTGACGAGCACTTTGGTCCTATAGGGTAACTTGGGTCTGATCCTGGAACTGGAAGGTGGCCATAGGAACTCCGCAATCAAACTACGCAACCCCATCGAGTTTGGGCTCGTTTGAATTGTATTGACGAGCACTTTGGTCCTATATGGTAACCAGGGTCTGATGCTGGAACTGGAAGGTGGCCATAGGAACTCTGCAATAAAACGACACAACCCCATCAAGTTTGGGCTCGTTTGATTCGTATTGACGAGTACTTTGAACCTATGTGGTAACCAGGGTCTGATGCTGGAGCTGGAAGGTAGCCATAGGTACTCCGCAATAAAACGACACAATCCCATCGAGTTTGGACTCGTTTGATTCGTATTGACGAGTACTTTGGTCCTATGTGGTAACCAGGGTCTGATGCTGGAGCTGAAAGGTAGCCAAAGGATCTCCGCAATCAAACAACGCAACCCCATTGAGTTTGGGCTCGTTTAAATTGTATTGACGAGCACTTTGGTCCTATATGGTAACTAGGGTCTGATCCTGGAACTGGAAGGTGGCCATAGGAACTCCGCAATCAAACAACGCAACCCCATCGAGTTTGGGCTCGTTTGATTCGTATTGACGAGTACTTTGGTCCTATGTGGTAACCAGGGTCTGATGCTGGAGCTGAAAGGTAGCCAAAGGAACTCCGCAATCAAACAACGCAACCCCATTGAGTTTGGGCTCGTTTGAATTGTATTGACGAGCACTTTGGTCCTATATGGTAACTAGGGTCTGATCCTGGAACTGGAAGGTGGCCATAGGAACTCCGCAATCAAACAACGCAACCCCATCGAGTTTGGGCTCGTTTGATTCGTATTGACGAGTACTTTGGTCCTATGTGGTAACCAGGGTCTGATGCTGGAACTGGAAGGTGGCCATAGGAACTCCGCAATAAAACGACACAACCCCATCAAGTTTGGGTTTGTTTGATTCGTATTGACGAGTACTTTGGTCCTACATGGTAACCAGGGTCTTATGCTGGAGCTGGAAGGTAGCCATAGGAACTCCGCAATAAAACGACACAATCCCATCGAGTTTGGGCTCGTTTGATTCGTATTGACGAGTACTTTGGTCCTATATAGTAACCAGGGTCTGATGCTGTAGTTGGAAGGTGGCCAAAGGAACTCCGAAATAAAATGACGCAACCCCATCGAGTTTGGGCTTGTTTGATTCGTATTGACGAGTACTTTGGTCCTATATGATTTTTCTTGATGAGTACTTTGAGCCTAGCCTAGATAATATCCATACGCAACCCCATCAATTCCTTTTGTGCGACCTTCCCCAATTTAGGTGTCAAATGAAAGAGCTTGAATTGTAGAATGAATTGTAGAATATAGTATATTCTGAAAGACAATCTAATACAAGATGGCCGCCGTCACAAATTGACAGATTATTTTTATGTACAATCCCCACAATATTGGTCTGTATATGGGGTATCAAATGAAAGTTCGTAAAATACAGTACACCATGAAAAAAACTAAAACAAGATGGCCGCTATCACAAAAGATTTTTAAAAACAAGTTTTTATTTTAATGTCCTAAAAAAAGAAAATAAACTTTAATTTATTTTTTATTACAATCTAGCGAATGGCTTCAATGCACTAAAAAGTGCGTTGAGCACAAGAAAATATTCATTTCATATTTGTTTATTACTAAATTATTATATGTATGTTATATAAATTAATTTGTAGATACAACTAACAATAAAGAACTCGGTAGTCATTAAAATATTTCGTATTATTTGAGTAATTAATTTAAAAAAAGTTTTTTTAAAAACAAGCTTATATTATAATGCCTTAAAAGAGGAAAATAAACTTTAATTTATTACAAGATATATTTTCTTATAAAAATATAAAAGCTTGTCCCGAGAATTAGGATAAACAATAAAACAATTTAACTTGATTATTATATTTATTTTTTTGTAATAAATTACGTTTTGTACAGCATTGTCATACACACATGACAATGCTGTGCAGTCCTGAAATTTAAATGCATATATGATCCCTTTTTTGAAAAACTCGAATCCGTTATAACTGCTGCCTCACGGAAACTCGGTGTCCTGAACAAGGTGCGTAGGTATTTTGCGCCGGACCAACTATGCCTGTTGTATAAAACTGAGGTTAGGTCTTGCGTGGAATATTGTTCGCACTCCGGCTCCGCTCAGTACCTCCTCGATGCTCTGGACAGATTGCAGCGTCGCGCTATTCGAATAATTGGCGATGTAGAGGCAACTAACAGCCTCTACAACTTCGATGTGACATCGCCTCTCTTAGCGCCTTTTACCGAATGTTCCACGGGGAATGCTCTGAGGAGCTCTTTAACCTTATCCCTCCCTCTCCATTCCTTAACAGAAACACGCGTAAGGGTCTACGGAGTCATCCTTACACTGTATCCTCCTTTTCACACCGTACCAAGAAATTCCAAGATTCCTTCTTCTTTTTTTTTATTGCTACTAAGTTGGCAAAAAAGCAAACTGCCCACCTGATGGTAAGTGGTAACAGTCACCTATAATACATGTGTCTCGTGTGACATTCGCAGTAAAACTGCAACCCCCACAAGGGCCACAGTGTACGTTGCCAACTTGTGACTTAAGATGTAAAGTCACGGTACCCAGTAATTTCAGTACCATATCTTACCCTTTAAACCGGAACACAGCAATGCAAGCACTGCTGCTTTGCGGCAGAAATAGGTAAGACGGAGGTACCCAAGCACACGACCTTGGTACAGAGTCTCCCTCCGTTAAGTCTTCTGTCGTTCATCCCACACTTGGAATTCTCTACCTGCGCACGTGTTTCCTCCATCCTACAACATGGGTCATCAACATCCTACCCATCCTTCAAAAGAGGTGTGAAAAACATCTTTTAGGCCGGCAAGGGGCGGGCAGGTTAGATAGTGGATGTCCTCCCTCCTCTATCTGTCAACTCATTTGGGCCTCTTTCACCGCTTAACATCAGGCGGGAGGAGGTCATATCCCAGGCCCTCCATAAAAAAACTGTTTAAGTACCTTGCCCGTATGTATTTACTTGGTAAGCCTTAAATAAATAAATATTGGTAATTCTAAGAAAAAAATATTTGTTTTTTATATTTTATTAAAAACTAGCTGTGCCGGCGAACTATGTTTCGCCATAATATAAAAAATAGTTTACGACCTATTCTCAGATCTACCGAATGTGCACAAAAAATTTAATAAAGATCAGTCAAACCGTTTCGGAGGAGTTCGGTAACAAACACTGTGACACGAGAATTTTATATACCTATAAGACTAGCTGTGCCGGCGAACTACGTTTCGCCATAATAATTGTATAAAAAATAGTTTACGACCTATTCTCTGACCCACTGAATATACACAAAAAAATTCATAACGATCGGTCAAGCCGTTTCGGAGGAGTTCGGTAACAAACACTGTGACACGAGAATTTTATATATTAGATGTATCATGTAATAAATTAAAATTTATTTTCGTCTTATTAGGGCTTTAAAATAAAATCCTAGTGTGGGGCGACTTTTTTTAAATCTTTTTACTATTATTTTATATTTTATCATTTTGTAACCGCATGGCCGCCATTACGAAACTCGACCAAAGTACTCGTCATTACGAAACAAACGAGCCCAAAACTCGATGGGCTTGTGTCGTTTTATTGCGGAGTTCCTATGGCCACCTTCCAGCTCCAGCATCAGACCCTGGTTACCATATAGGACCAAAGTCCTCGTCATTACGAATCAAACAAGCCCAAACTCGACAGGGTTATGTCATTTTATTGCGGAGGTCCTATGGCCACCTTCCAGCTCCAGCATATCAGACCCTGGTTACCATATAGGACCAAAGTACTCGTCATTACGAATCAAACGAACCCAAACTCGATAGGGTTTTGTCGTTTTATTGCGGAGGTCCTATGGCCACATTCCAGCTCCAGCATCAGACCCTGGTTACCATATAGGACCAAAGTACTCGTCAATACGAATCAAATGAGCACAAACTCAATGGGGTTGTGTCGTTTTATTGCGGAGTTCCTATGGCCACCTTCCAGCTCCAGCATCAGACCCTGGTTACCATATAGAACCAAAGTCCTCGTCATTACGAATCAAACGAGCCCAAACTCGATAGGGTTATGTCGTTTTATTGCGGAGGTCCTATGGCCACCTTCCAGTTCCAGCATCAGACCCTGGTTACCATATAGGACTAAAGTACTCGTCATTACGAATCAAACGAGCCCAAAGTCGATAGGGTTATGTTGTTTTATTGCGGAGGTCCTATGGCCACCTCCCAGCTCCAGCTCGCCATAATAATTGTATAAAAAATAGTTTATGACCTATTCTCAGACCCACTGAATATACACAAAAAAATTCATAACGATCGGTCAAGCCGTTTCGGAGGAGTTCGGTAACAAACACTGTGACACGAGAATTTTATATATTAGATGTATCATGTAATAAATTAAAATTTATTTTCGTCTTATTAGGGCTTTAAAATAAAATCCTAGTGTGGGGCGACTTTTTTTTAAATCTTTTTACTATTATTTTATATTTTATCATTTTGTAACCGCATGGCCGCCATTACGAAACTCGACCAAAGTACTCGTCATTACGAAACAAACGAGCCCAAAACTCGATGGGCTTGTGTCGTTTTATTGCGGAGTTCCTATGGCCACCTTCCAGCTCCAGCATCAGACCCTGGTTACCATATAGGACCAAAGTCCTCGTCATTACGAATCAAACAAGCCCAAACTCGACAGGGTTATGTCGTTTTATTGCGGAGGTCCTATGGCCACCTTCCAGCTCCAGCATCAGACCCTGGTTACCATATAGGACCAAAGTACTCGTCATTACGAATCAAACGAACCCAAACTCGATAGGGTTTTGTCGTTTTATTGCGGAGGTCCTATGGCCACATTCCAGCTCCAGCATCAGACCCTGGTTACCATATAGGACCAAAGTACTCGTCAATACGAATCAAATGAGCACAAACTCAATGGGGTTGTGTCGTTTTATTGCGGAGTTCCTATGGCCACCTTCCAGCTCCAGCATCAGACCCTGGTTACCATATAGAACCAAAGTCCTCGTCATTACGAATCAAACGAGCCCAAACTCGATAGGGTTATGTCGTTTTATTGCGGAGGTCCTATGGCCACCTTCCAGTTCCAGCATCAGACCCTGGTTACCATATAGGACTAAAGTACTCGTCATTACGAATCAAACGAGCCCAAAGTCGATAGGGTTATGTTGTTTTATTGCGGAGGTCCTATGGCCACCTCCCAGCTCCAGCATCAGACCCTGGTTAACAAATAGGACCAAAGTACTCGTCAATATGAATCAAACGAGCCCAAACTCGATGGGGTTGCGTCGTTTTATTACGGAGTTACTATGGCCACCGTCCAGTTCCTTCATCAGATCAGCTCCATGTTATCATAACATTGCATTCTCACGATATACATATTATTATATCCAAAATTTCAGCCCAATCGAAAACCGAGAAGTGGTCAAATCTACATACATACATACAGTGCAAGCTAAATAAAAGCTTGTAAAAATAAAAGGTGATCAAACACATCCCTGTATTTACTATAGTATAACACAGTAAATAATAAACACCTATTAAATTCAAAATTAACATCTACGATATTTTGCTAGGCGGCCGTACCGATTGCGCGACCGAGTGCGCTTGTGTGCGTGAGCGACGCACACAAACAGAGACTAGAGAAATTTACCTAAACTAGCTCGGGCTCGCGCGGATGGTGGGCCCTTAAGGCGCATAGTAAGGTCAAACATAAAAAATCACTGCAGAAAAAACCGGTTCTCTTCATAAATATTGAATAAAAAAATCTTTAAAAAAGATATGTTATTATTCAACGCATTCTTTAGAGGATGATCTTTTTAATTTTTTGATAAATTAATTAAAACTTGGTTAAAATGTGACCCAAACATGCCTCGATTTCAAAACTTTAAACCTAATCGCGTCGTAAATATTAGAGTAAATCATATACTTTTGATTTCCATAAATAAAGTGAACAATATTCTAGGGGATGGTCTTTTTAGATTTTTCTTATACGCCTTAATTAATTTTTTATTGAAATAATTCATCTTACGCGTAAAGATTTGCTTAAATATTCCCCTCACTCTCACTCACTCACTCCTATGTAATCAGTGCGGGACGATCGACGCAAGGTCATTGGGACCACTATGCGCCTTAAGGGCCCACCATCCGCGCGAGCCCGAGCTAGTTTAGGTAAATTTCTCTAGTGTCTGTTTGTGTGCGTCGCTCACGCACACAAGCGCACTCGGTCGCGCAATCGGTACGGCCGCCTAGCAAAATATCGTAGATGTTAATTTTGAATTTAATAGGTGTTTATTATTTACTGTGTTATACTATAGTAAATACAGGGATGTGTTTGATCAACTTTTATTTTTACAAGGTTTTATTTAGCTTGCACTGTATGTATGTATGTAGATTTGACCACTTCTCGGTTTTCGATTGGGCTGAAATTTTGCACATAATAATATGTATATCGTGACAATGCAATGTTATGATAACATGGAGCTGATCTGATGAAGGAACTGGACGGTGGCCATAGGAACTTCGTAATAAAACGACGCAACCCCATCGAGTTTAGGCTCGTTTGATTCATATTGACGAGTACTTTGGTCATATTTGTTAACCAGGGTCTGATGCTGGAGCTGGGAGGTGGCCATAGGACCTCCGCAATAAAACGACATAACCCTATCGAGTTTGGGCTCGTTTGATTCGTAATGACGAGTACTTTGGTCCTATATGGTAACCAGGGTCTGATGCTGGAGCTGGAAGGTGGCCATAGGACCTCCGCAATAAAACGACATAACCATATCGAGTTTGGGCTCGTTTGATTCGTAATGACGAGTACTTTGGTCCTATATGGTAACCAGGGTCTGATGCTGGAGCTGGAAGGTGGCCATAGGACCTCCGCAATAAAACGACATAACCCTATCGAGTTTGGGCTCGTTTGATTCGTAATGACGAGGACTTTGGTTCTGTATGGAAACCAGGGTCTGATGCTGGAGCTGGAAGGTGGCCATAGGACCTCCGCAATAAAACGACATAACCCTATCGAGTTTGGGCTCGTTTGATTCGTAATGACGAGTACTTTAGTCCTATATGGTAACCAGGGTCTGATGCTGGAGCTGGAAGGTGACCATAGGACCTCCGCAATAAAACGACATAACCATATCGAGTTTGGGCTCGTTTGATTCGTAATGACGAGTACTTTGGTCCTATATGGTAACCAGGGTCTGATGCTGGAGCTGGAAGGTGGCCATAGGACCTCCGCAATAAAACGACATAACCATATCGAGTTTGGGCTCGTTTGATTCGTAATTACGAGTACTTTGGTCCTATATGGTAACCAGGGTCTGATGCTGGAGCTGGAATGTGGCCATAGGACCTCCGCAATAAAACGACATAACCCTATCGAGTTTGGGCTCGTTTGATTCGTAATGACGAGGACTTTGGTTCTATATGGTAACCAGGGTCTGATGCTGGAGCTGGAATGTGGCCATAGGACCTCTGCAATAAAACGACATAACCCTTTCGAGTTTGGGCTCGTTTGATTCGTAATGACGAGTACTTTGGTCCTATATGGTAACCAGGTTCTGATGCTGGAGCTGGAAGGTGGCCATAGGACCTCCGCAATAAAACGACATAACCCTATCGAGTTTGGGCTCGTTTGATTCGTAATGACGAGGACTTTGGTTCTATATGGTAACCAGGGTCTGATGCTGGAGCTGGAAGGTAACCATAGGAACTCCGCAATAAAACGACACAACCCCATCGAGTTTGTGCTTGTTTGATTCGTATTGACGAGTACTTTGATCTTATATGGTAACCAGGGTGTGATGCTGGAACTGGAAGGTGGCCATAGGAGCTCCGCAATAAAACGACACAAGCCCATCGAGTTTTGGGCTCGTTTGTTTCGTAATGACAAGTACTTTGGTCGAGTTTCGTAATGGCGGCCATGCGGTTACAAAATGATAAATTATACATAAAATAATAGTAAAAAGATTTAAAAAAAAGTCGCCCCACACTAGGATTTATTTTAAAGCCCTAATAAGACGAAAATAAATTTTAATTTATTACATGATACATCTAATATATTAAAGTTTGTTACCAAACTCCTCTGAAACGGCTTGACCGATCTTTATGAAATCAATCAATAGGTCGTAAACTATTTTTTATTACGGCGAAACGTAAGTTCGCCGTTATTATGGCGAAACGTAGTTCGCCGGCACAGCTAGTTTTTAATAAAATATAAAAGCTTGTCGCAAGATTTACCCATTTTATAAAAAACAAATATTTTTTTCTTAGAATTACCAATATTTATTTATTTAAGGCTTACCAAGTAAATACATACGGGCAAGGTACTTAAACAGTTTTTTTATGGAGGGCCTGGCAAATGACCTCCTCCCGCCTGATGTTAAGCGGTGAAAGAGGCCCAAATGAGTTGACAGATAGAGGAGGGAGAACATCCAATATCCAACTTGCCCGCCCCTTGCCGGCCTAAAGTTTTTCACACCTCTTTTGAAGGAACCCATGTTGTAGGATGGAGGAAACACGTGCGCAGGTAGAGAATTCCAAGTGTGGGATGAACAACAGAAGACTTACCGGAGGGAGACTCTGTACCAAGGTCGTGTGCTTGGGTACCTACGTCTTACCTATTTCTGCCGCAAAGCAGCAGTGCTTGCATTGCTGTGTTCCGGTTTGAAGGGTAAGATATGGCACTGAAATTACTGGGTACCGTGCTTTACATCTTAATTTACAAGTTGGCAACGTACACTGTGGCCCTTGTGGGGGTTGCAGTTTTACTGCGAATGTCACACGAGACACATGTATTATAGGTGACTGTTACCACTTACCATCAGGTGGGCAGTTTGCTTTTTTGCCAACTTAGTAGCAATAAAAAAAAAGAAGAAGGAATCTTGGAATTTCTTGGTATACGGTGTGAAAAGGAGGATACAGTGTAAGGATGACTCCGTAGACCCTTACGCGTGTTTCTGTTAAGGAATGGAGAGGGAGGGATAAGGTTAAAGAGCTCCTCAGAGCATTCCCCGTGGAACATTCGGTAAAAGGCGCTAAGAGAGGCGATGTCACATCGAAGTTGTAGAGGCTCGAGGGTGTTAGTTGCCTCTACATCGCCAATTATTCGAATAGCGCGACGCTGCAATCTGTCCAGAGCATCGAGGAGGTACTGAGCGGAGCCGGAGTGCGAGCAATATTCCACGCAAGACCTAACCTGAGTTTTATACAACAGGCATAGTTGGTCCGGCGCAAAATACCTACACACCTTGTTCAGGACACCGAGTTTCCGTGAGGCAGCAGTTATAACGAAATCGAGTTTTTCAAAAAAGGGATCATATATGCATTTAAATTTCAGGACTGCACAGCATTGTCATGTGTGTATGACAATACTGTACAAAACGTTATTTAGTACAAAAAAATAAATATAATAATCAAGTTAAATTGTTTTATTGTTTATCCTAATTCTCGGGACAAGCTTTTATATTTTTATAAGAAAATATATCTTGTAATAAATTAAAGTTTATTTTCCTCTTTTAAGGCATTATAATATAAGCTTGTTTTTAAAAAAAACTTTTATAAAACTAATTACTCAAATAATACGAAATATTTTAATGACTACCGAGTTCTTTATTGTTAGTTGTATCTACAATTTATTTTATATAATATACATATAATAATTTAGTAAAAAACAAATATGAAATGAATATTTTCTTGTGCTCAACGCACTTTTTAGTGCATTGAAGCCATTCGCTAGATTGTAATAAAAAATAAATTAAAGTTTATTTTCTTTTTTAGGACATTAAAATAAAAGCTTGTTTTTAAAAATCTTTTGTGATAGCAGCCATCTTGTTTTAGTTTTTTTCATGGTGTACTGTATTTTACGAACTTTCATTTGATACCCCATATACAGACCCATATTGTGGGGATTGTACATAAAAATAATCTGTCAATTTGTGACGGCGGCCATCTTGTATTAGATTATCTTTCAGAATATACTATATTCTACAATTCATTCTACAATTCAAGCTCTTTGATTTGACACCTAAATTGGGGAAGGTCGCACAAAAGAAATTGATGGGGTTGCGTATGGATATTATCTAGCCTAGGCTCAAAGTACTCATCAAGAAAAATCATATAGGACCAAAGTACTCGTCAATACGAATCAGACAAGCCCAAACTCGATGCGGTTGCGTCGTTTTATTTCGGAGTTCCTTTGGCCACCTTCCAACTCCAGCATCAGACCCTGGTTACCATATAGGACCAAAGTACTCGTCAATACGAATCAAACGAGCCCAAACTCGATGAGATTGTGTCGTTTTATTGCGGAGTTCCTATGGCTACCTTCCAGCTCCAGCATCAGACCCTGGTTACCATGTAGGACCAAAGTACTCGTCAATACGAATCAAACAAACCCAAACTTGATGGGGTTGTGTCGTTTTATTGCGGAGTTCCTATGGCCAGCTTCCAGTTCCAGTATCAGACGCTGGTTACCACATAGGACCAAGGTACTCGTCAATACGAATCAAACAAGCCCAAACTTGATGGGATTGTATCGTTTAATTGCGGAGTTCCTTTGGCTATCTTCCAGCTCCAGCATCAGACCCTGGTTACCATGTAGGACCAAAGTACTCGTCAATACGAATCAAACGAGCCCAAACTTGATGGGGTTGTGTCGTTTTATTGCGGAGTTCCTATGGCTACCTTCCAGCTCCAGCATCAGACCCTGGTTACCACATAGGTCCAAAGTACTCGTCAATACGAATCAAACGAGCCCAAACTTGATGGGGTTGTGTCGTTTTATTGCAGAGTTCCTATGGCCACCTTCCAGTTCCAGCATCAGACCCTGGTTACCATATAGGACCAAAGTGCTCGTCAATACAATTCAAACAAGCCCAAACTCGATGGGGTTGCGTTCTTTGATTGCGGAGTTCTTATGGCCACCTTCCAGTTCCAGGATCAGACCCTGGTTACCATATAGGACCAAAGTGCTCGTCAATACAATTCAAACGAGCCCAAACTCAATGGGGTTGCGTTGTTTGATTGCGGAGTTCCTTTGGCTACCTTCCAACTCCAGCATCAGACCCTGGTTACCACATAGGACCAAGGTACTCGTCAATACGAATCAAACGAGCCCAAACTCGATGGGATTGTGTCGTTTTATTGCAGAGTTCCTATGGCTACCTTCCAGCTCCAGCATCAGACCCTGGTTACCATGTAGGACCAAAGTACTCGTCAATACGAATCAAACAAACCCAAACTTGATGGGGTTGTGTCGTTTAATTGCGGAGTTCCTATGGCCAGCTTCCAGTTCCAGTATCAGACCCTGGTTACCACATAGGACCAAAGTACTCGTCAATACGAATCAAACAAGCCCAAACGCGATGGGATTGTGTCGTTTTATTGCGGAGTTCCTTTGGCTATCTTCCAGCTCCAGCACCAGACCCTGGTTACCATGTAGGACCAAAGTACTCGTCAATACGAATCAAACGAGCCCAAACTTGATGGGGTTGTGTCGTTTTATTGCGGAGTTCCTATGGCTACCTTCCAGCTCCAGCATCAGATCAGCTCCATGTCGTCATCATAATATATTTATACATTTATGCATGCAAAATTTCAGCTTAATCGGAAACCGGGAAGTGAGTCAAATTTAACTCGCAAGATTAGACCCGAACATGCAAAAGATAAATAAAAGCTTGTAAAAAGGTTGAAGGTTTTTCGTACGGCAGCCACAAATAATAAAACTGTTAGTTATCAACTTCTCCGATTACTCCGATGGACTTCGCGTCGTATACATACACAAATAATTACGTAACCGGGAGCTAGCTCAAAGCGACGTGCTCTCACTTCGAGTCTTGATTGCACACTGAATTTCGACGCGCCCGAGCCAAGTATTTGTAAGAAAATCGATAAATGTATGTTAAAAAATTCATATAAAAATCAATGTACGATAATTTAAAAAAATACCACGGTGTCAGTGTTATGCTTACCTTTGTTCTATATATTTGTTAAACTAAAATATAATAGGGTTAATTAACGAAGCTAGAAATCACGAACGGTATGTGGGTGTAACCTAAATTTTAAGTAAAATGGATGCTATTTTTTAACGAAATGGTATGTAAATTTGAAAAATGGTGACGGTGATTGTGTAAACACATAATTTAAGAATTTAAATTTATTTTTTCCCGGTCAGTTAACTGGAACGTTAACGTAAAATATCATAAACGCCAACGGCCTTTTTGCTATTTTTCGCGCCATGGGCCCTTAAGTTTAGGCGGTGATAACGTCAGTATAAACTCACAATGCAAGAAAGTGACTAAACCCAAATTACATAGGTATAGACCAAAAATTAGAGCGTATTCAGAACTATTTATCATGAAAATTTCAGCATCATATATTTTGTTTTTTTTTTTGATCCTCTTTTATGGCAATTTGTTAATTATGCCAGCGTCAAGTGAAAGATAGATACGTAACAAAAATTACGAAAAATTTTGAAAGAATTGTTCACCAATGATGACTAATATAAAGGAGATATAAATAAAAAACCAAAAAATTGGCTAATTCTTTGGTTATCCGACTAAATTCGAAAGACCACCAAAAAGCGACGGTTTCATACTTGTTGATGACATTCTTGATTTTAGTTCGCGCTAACAAGTATAAATACGTCACGTCTGGGTACATTCGACTATAAAACTGTTTTGGAAAAATGAATTTATTTACTTTTTTTGAGTGTCTATATTATTAAAAATAAACACTTCTACTTAAAGACCTACTTATTTAATGTGCGTCTATTGATAATTTTCATAGCATTATATAATATTACAATTAGGGAATGCAAATCTCGCGAGATTGGGGCTCAAGCGAGATCCCGCGAGTTTATGAATAACAATACTGCGAGATCTCGCCAATTTCGAGATCTCGCGTGATTAGCAGATTGGTGTTTTAGGTATTGGTTGGTAATGCACTCGTGTGTTTGGTGGTAAATAAAATATTGTCCACTTACGGAAACCAGATGTAATTTATCTCAGTCCACACGAACATAAACATTCAACACAACGACAGTCACAGAAGGAGAACAATTCACAAGCACAAGCACAGAGATAGATCACGGAGATTAGGACAGTACTATGAAGATATTAACGATAACAAATAGCATATAAATAAGCAGCGAGTTAGGGAAAAGTAGCGTGAGCTCCGCGTCGAGATAGGTTCGCGACTGGCGTACGTGACTTGCGCCAGCGCCGAACGGCCGGCCGGGGCATCGATTCTACGTCACCGCGTCGAACAAAAGATCCTATACCTAATGGATACAAGTACGCGCGTTTCCACAGCCCCGCGCAACATTACTAGGCGAACTGGCACGACAATAATATTACTTATATTGATGTTGAAAATGTACATAAATATTTGTGTTGTGTTTATAATATAAAGTAAATATAATAATATTATTAAAATATAAATGAAATATAAGTGTAAATATTAATAATTAATAAATGTAAATATTCATAATAATAAATAATAATTGTATTATAATATAAATATGTAGTAAGTTACCTACAGTGTGTTTTTTTGCAAATAATCACAATATTTGAATTAATTAGGAAAAAAATAATTAATATTATAAGTATTATAAGATAAACATTTATTTTCACGAATTTTTTCAATAGACTTTTATGCATCAAACATTGTTTGACGTATCTGTCTATATTTTTTTAATAAACTTCTAAGTAGTAAACTTTGACATACGTATCTATCAAATAACAAATGAAAGAAACAACCAGTCTTCTCTTCTAATAACAACCAATAGTTATTTGTTATATGTACATGAGTGAGTGCAAAGTTGCTTTTTAACCGCGTGCTCAACTTTGATGACCGAGTAAGCGAAGGATTCTAAAATTGAATCACGAGCGCATCGAGTGATTCAAAAATTAGAATCCTGAGCTTTAGCGAGGGAATCAAAAGAGCACTAGGTGAAAAATCTTTGCACTCGAGTGCAACACGTAATTTTTCATCCCCCCTCAGCGAGGAAATGAAACAAAGCAAATTAAAAACAAAAGTATACCAAGGAGGTTCAGAGTCTGAGTTGTTAACAAATTTAAAAAAGTTGTATGATAAATTCGGCACCATGGAGAAGGAAGTAAATAGGTTTAAAATCGCATACCTAGTGCACGCGATGTTCTTGATTCAAATTTACTTTAACCTCAAGCGGATTAAAACGGCGGCGGTCAGATATCGAATAGCAAAAATACTCTTTCCGAGATGGGGTGATGAAAAAATCTTTTAGTAATAACACAGTTCTTTTTTAACAAACAAAACAACGAGAAGTCAAAAAAATGAAACTTATTATCCAAGTTGAGTTGACTATTAAACTGAGATATTATTATCAATTAAATGAAAATAATGAAACTATGTCTACTCAGTAGATCCATTAGATATTACAGATTAATTAACAACGTCCAGCCGTTCCCAGTCCGCGCTTCGAATAAGACGTTTTTATGCTCAAGTGCAATCTCGTTAAACTCGCGAGATCTCGCCTTTTTTTCGGCCGAGATCAATCTCGCTAAAAAAGGCCGAGATCTCGCGAGAACGAGATTGCATTCCCTAATTACAATTAGGTAGATAGACCTCTTTTAGTGGAAATAAAAAGATATCAAAAAAATATTAGACATATTTAAAAATTTATTAAGTGTAGGCAAATAAACACACAAACACCTATAACATGGTCAAGTTATAGAAATAGATAGGAAACCAATAAAGTATCCGTTTATATTATGAACATAAAATTTGCAACAGCAAAATTATTGAAATGCTTAGAAACTGCTTTTTTAATGTAATAGAATCAAAACATCAATTTATGGCACTAGGTGAAGTAGGTAATGGTGGCACCTAGTTGTTTATCTATCTATCTATATTATATAAAGCTGGATTACCACTCACTGACTGACTGACTGACTGATTAGGGGTATTTTTGGGACATTTGCGATTACTTTTGGGTGTTGGGATGTTAGAAAGAGATGGACTACTGATTAAAAGACACAGGATTCGATATTCGAAATTTGAAAAATCCAAGATGGCCGCCACCGCAAAATGTCAACTTTTTCAAAATGGCTCCGAGCGTGCTGGTTTTTTTAATGGTTCTTGATCGTGTCGCTCCCGGGGATGAGGTGCAACTGTCAAAATGCGAAAAAACAAAATGGCCGCGCCGCCATCTTGGACTGAAAAACCCGTTTCGCCCCGTGTTTGCGACCGAAGACGCGCGTGATTTCCGGGATTTCGGCTAATTTTTTGGATGAATTCCCTTAAACTCGTCCTCGAGTTCCCGATTATGGTAGCCGATTGGCGAAAAACAAAATGGCGTCGGCGCCGGCGGCCATCTTGGAACGCTCAAATTTCTGACTTTTTTGAACCGCATTTTCGCCAAGATGGCGGCCTTGGAGTGGGATAAAATGTTCTAGGCGGGGTTAGAACTCGGCACGAAGTGTTGCCAGGTGTGAAAAAATTTCTACTGTTTTTGGTAGTTTTTCCTCTCGAGGGCCAAATATTCGAAAATCGAAATAGCGACTTTTCGCAATTTTCAACCCCGTGCACCTATAGAGCGTTGGGGCCTCTATGACTTTCTGGTATTTTTATTTTCCGCAACTGGCAATACTGGCCGCCAAGGAGGTTTGAATTTTTTCGTAGACCCGATTTGACCCGAATTGATCTCCCCGTTCCAGATGTGCTGGCAACACGGGGTAAACGTCATCCTGCTCCGTATATGACGTAGTTACCGGGAAAAATCCGAAACTTTGACATTTCAAGATGGCGGCTCCGCTGGCGGCCATTTTGTAAAGTGTTGCAATTTCGAAAAAATTAAATCGCGATTATGACGTGGTTGCCGGCGTTTTTCGAGTGACAATACCGGGTGGCCTTTTGTAGTGCTAGCCGAAAGAAATCGAAGGGTGGGGTAATTTTCCCCGATTTTGGGGTAATTTCTCCGTTTTGGGGGAGAACGTAAATTTCGACTTTTTCGATTTTTTTTCATATAGTGGGGTGGAACGGACGTCGTTGATCATTTCTACCACCATTTTGGGCCGGTGATATGGCAACACTGGCAGCTGGGGCGGTTTTTATTGTCAGCGACGACCCAAATTTGACGATTTTTTGACGGGGTTTGGTTAGGGTTAGGGGCAAGCTGGTGATACCAATCGATAGGAAATATAGTCAAGTATTTTTAAAAAATTTGACATTTCAACTTTTCAAGATGGCGGCGGCGCTGGCGGCCTTTTTTCAAAAATTTGCGCTTTTTGCTATTTCGGTGCGGTTTTCAGCCGCGGCATGGTGATATGGGTATCAAATGAAAGGGTTTTGCGAGTACTACACGATGAAAGTAACGTCACCTCTACGAATTAAAAATGGCCGCCAATAAAAAAATGTCGGATCACATTTCTTTTGTAACCATAGCGATATGGGTATCAAATGAAAGGGCTTTAAGAGTGAAACAAAACCAAGTAAATGATTTTTGTCTAAATCCAATATGGCCGCCGCTTCCAAAATGGCGGATTGCATTTCTTTTGCCGCCCATGCAATATGGGTATCAAATGAAAGGCATTCGCAAGTAGAACACGATAAAGTGAGTGACATTGCTCCAAAATCAAAATGGCCGCCGCTCCGAAATTGCGGATCGCTTTTCTTTTGCCACCTATGCAATATGGGTATCAAATGAAAGGGTTTTATTAGTAGAACACGATACAGTGAGTGACATTGCTTCAAACTCAATATGGCCGCCGCTCCGAAATGTCAAATCGCTTTTCCTTCTCCACCTATGTAATATGGGTATCAAATGTAAGGATTTTAAGTGTAGAATACGATTCAGTAAGTGACGTTTCTCCAAATTCAATATGGCCGCCGCTCCAAAATGTCAAATCGCTTTTCCTTCTCCACCTATGCAATATGGGTATCAAATTTAAGGATTTTAAGTGTAGAATACGATACAGTTAGTGACGTTGCTTCAAATTCAATATGGCCGCCGCTCCGACATGTCAAATCGATTTTCTTTTGCCACCTATGCAATATAGGTATCAAATGAAAGGGCTTTAATAGTAGAACACGAGGCAGTGAGTGACGTTGTTCCAAATTCAATATGGCCGCCGCTTCAAAATGGCCGACCGCTTTCCTTTCACCACCTATGCAATATGGGTATCAAATGTAAGGGTTTTATTAGTAGAACACGATACAGTGAGTGACGTTTCTCCAAATTCAATATGGCCGCCGCTCCGAAATGAAAGACCGATTTTCCTTCTTCACCTATGTAATATGGGTATCAAATGTAAGGATTTTCAGAATAGAACGTAACCTTTTCAGTTTTTTTAATAATCGAACACCATTTTTTATGTTACTTAAAAAAACGAAAATTTTTTTGCACCGACTCGCAACTGAAAACCTTTTGCTTAGAAAAACATTAAGTGGACCATTCCACCGCGGGGTGCTTGCTCCCCGCGGCACACACGCGACATCGACATCGCTTCGAAATAAAAGAGCGTATAAAGTACAACATAACCTTTCCAGCTTTTTGATCAATCGAACACTTTTTTTAGGCAAATTTTTAATTGACCTCAAAAAAGATACATTTTTGCACCAAATCGCAACTGAAAACTTTTTTTTTATTACAAAAGCGATGTGAGCACTACACCACCGCGAGGTGCGTGCACCTCGCGGCATACGCGCGTCCACATGACAATTCAATGTTGCCGGCGCATGGAAATTACAGATCGCTTTTTTTTGCCACCCACCGAATATGGGTATCAAATTAATGGACTTTGAGTGTAAAATACGATACAGTCACTGACATTGCTTCAAATTCAATACGGCCGACGCCCCTAATTGGCCGATCCCTTTTCTTTTGCCACCCACGTTATATGGGTATCAAATGAAAGAGCATTCAGAGTAGATCGTATCCTTTCCAGTTTTTTGAATATTCGAACACCTTTTTTAGGCAAATTTTTAAACTTCAGCAAAAAAAGACACATTTTTGCACCGACTCGCAACCGATTACCTTTTGATTACAAAAGCTAAAGTGGGGGGTCCACCACCGCGGGGTGCGCGCACCCCGCGGCACACACGCGACATCTAGTCTATATAATATAAAGCTGGATTACCACTCACTGACTCACTGACTGACTGACTGATCAGGGGTATTTTTGGGACATTTGCGATTACTTTTGGGTGTTGGGATGTTAGAGTGAGATGGACTACTGATTAAAAGACACAGGATTCGATATTCGAAATTTGAAAAATCCAAGATGGCCGCCACCGCGAAATGTCAACTTTTCCAAAATGGCTCCGAGCGTGCTGGTTTTTTGGATGGTTCCTGATCGTGTCGCTCCCGGGGATGAGGTGCAACTGTCAAAATGCGAAAAAACAAAATGGCCGCGCCGCCATCTTGGACTGAAAAACCCGTTTCGCCCCGTGTTTGCGACCGAAGACGCGCGTGATTTCCGGGATTTCGGCTGATTTTTTGGATGAATTCCCTTAAACTCGTCCTCGAGTTCCCGATTATGGGGGCCGATTAGCGAAAACCAAAATGGCGTCGACGCCGGCGGCCATCTTGGAACGCTCAAATTTTTGACTTTTTTTAACCGCATTTTCGCCAAGATGGCGGCCTCGGAGTGGGGTGAAATGTTCTAGGCGGGGTTAGAACTCGGCGCGAAGTGTTGCCAGGTGTGAAAAATTTTCTACCGTTTTTGGTAGTTTTTCCTCTGGAGGCCCGAATAGTCGAAAATCGAAATAACGACTTTTCGCGATTTTCAACCTCATGCCCCTATAGAGCGTCGGGGCCTCTATGACTTTCTGGTATTTTTATTTTCCGCAACTGGCAACACTGGCCGCCAAGGAGGTTTGAATTTTTTCGTAGACCCGAATTGACCCGAATTGATCTCCCCGTTCCAGATGTGCTGGACATGTGGGGTAAACGTCATCCTGCTCCGTATATGATGTAGTTACCGGGAAAAATCCGAAACTTTGACATTTCAAGATGGCGGCTCCGCTGGCGGCCATTTTCTTAAGGGTTGCAATTTCGAAGGCATTAATTCGCGATTTTGACGCGGTTGCCGGCGTTTTTCGACTGCCAACACCGGGTGGCCTTTCGTAGTGCTCGCCGAGGGAAATCTAATAGTGGGGTAATTTTCCCCGATTTTGGGGTAATTTCTCCGTTTTAGGGGAAAACGTAAATTTCGACTTTTTCAATTTTTTTTGATATAGCGGGGTGGAACAGTCGTCGCTGATCATTTCTACCACCATTTGGAGCTGGTGTTATGGCAACACTGGCAGGTGGGACGGTTTTTATTGTTAGCGACAACCCAAATTTGACGATTTATTGGCGGGGTTGTGTGAGGGCTAGCGGGTAGCTCGTAATGTCACTTGATAGCACATATAGTCGGCTTGACATGAAAAATTTGACATTTCAATTTTTCAAGATGGCGGCGGCGCAGGCGGCCATTGTTTCAAAATTTGCGCTTTCTGCTATTTCAGTGCGGTTTTCGGTAGCGGCACGGTAATATGGGTATCAAATGAAAGGGCTTTAATAGTAGAACACGATGCAGTGAGTGACGTTGTTTCAAACTCAATATGGCCGCCGCTTCAAAATGGCCGACCGCTTTCCTTTCACCACCTATGCAATATGGGTATCAAATTTAAGGGTTTTATTAGTAGAACACGATATAGTGAGTGACATTGCTTCAAGCTCAATATGGCCGCCGCTCCGAAATGTCAAATCGCTGTTCCTTCTCCACCTATGTAATATGGGTATCAAATGTAAGGATTTTAAGTGTAAAATACGGTACATTAAGTGACGTTACACCAAATTGAATATGGCCGCCGCTCCAAAATGTCAAATCGATTTTCTTTTGCCACCTATGCAATATGGGTATCAAATGTAAGGGTTTTATTAGTAGAACACGATACAGTGAGTGATATTGCTTCAAACTCAATATGGCCGCCGCTCCGAAATGTCAAATCGCTTTTCTTTCGCCACCTATGTAATATGGGTATCAAATGTATGGATTTTAATTGTAGAATACGATTCAGTAAGTGACGCTGTTCCAAATTCAATATGGCCGCCGCTCCGAAATGTCAAATCGATTTTCTTTTGCCACCTATGCAATATGGGTATCAAATGATAGGGCTTTAATAGTAGAACACGATACAGTGAGTGACATTGCTTCAAACTCAATATGGCCACCGCTTCAAAATGGCCGACCGCTTTCCTTTTACCACCTATGCAATATGGGTATCAAATGTAAGGATTTTAAGTGTAGAATACGATTCAGTAAGTGACGTTTCTCCAAATTCAATATGGCCGCCGCTCCGAAATGACAGACCGATTTTCCTTCTCCACCTATGTAATATGGGTATCAAATGTAAGGATTTTATTAGTAGAACACGATACAGTGAATGATATTGCTTCAAACTCAATATGGCCGCCGGTCCGAAATGTCAAATCGCTTTTCCTTCTCCACCTATGTAATATGGGTATCAAATGTAAGGATTGTAAGTGCAGAATACGATTCAGTAAGTGACGTTTCTCCAAATTCAATATGGCCGCCGCTCCGAAATGACAGACCGATTTTCCTTCTCCACCTATGTAATATGGGTATCAAATGTAAGGATTTTATTAGTAGAACACGATACAGTGAGTGACATTGTTTCAAACTCAATATGGCCGCCGCTCCGAAATGTCAAATCGCTTTTCCTTCTCCACCTATGTAATATGGGTATCAAATGTAAGGATTTTAAGTGTAGAATACGATTCAGTAAGTGACGTTGCTCCAAATTCAATATGGCCGCCGCTCCAAAATGGCGGATCGCTTTTCTTTTGCCACCTATGTAATATGGGTATCAAATGAAAGAATTTTCAAAGTAGAACGTTACCTTACCAATTTTTTGAATAATCGAACACATTTTTAGGCAAATTTTTTGTAACTTCAAAAAACGAAAAATTTTTTGCACCGACTCGCAACTGAAAACCTTTCGCTTAGAAACACATTAAGTGGACCACTCCACCGCGGGGTGCTTGCTCCCCGCGGCACACACGCGACATGGACATGGCTTCCAAATAAAAATGTTTATAGAGTAGAACATAACCTTTCCAGCTTTTTGGTTAATCGAACACCTTTCTTTGGCAAATTTTAAATCAACCCCAAAAAAGATACATTTTTGCACCAAATCACAACTGAAAACTTTTTTTTATTACAAAAGCGATGCGAGGACCACACCACCGCGAGGTGCGTGCACCTCGCGGCACACACGCGTCCACATGATGATTCAGTGTTGCCACCGCTCCGAAATGACAAATCGATTTTCTTTTGCCACCCACGCAATATAGATGTCAAAAAAATGGACTTTGAGTGTAAAAAACGACACAGTCAATGACATTACTCCAAATTCAATATGGCCGCCGCTCCGAATTGGCCGATCGATTTTCTTTTGCCACCCACGTAATATGGGTATCAAATGAAAGAGCATTCAGAGAAAAACGTATCCTTTCCAGTTTTTTTAATAATTGGAACACCTTTTTTAGGCAAATTTTATAACTTCGACAAAAAAAAATCATTTTTGCACCTACTCGCAACCGATAACCTTTTGATTACAAAAGCTAAAGTGGGGGGTCCACCACCGCGGGGTGCGCGCACCCCGCGGCACACACGCGACATCTAGTTTGTAGCTATAAAGCTAGATTACTCGCATAGGGTGGAAAGCGTGTTTGTCATTCCTATCTGAGGCGATTAACTGTCGCATTTTATATATATAATTTTTAATTGTACACATGTCAAAATGTCAAAAAAATACATTTAAAACTAACAGTATATATAAAGGCGGGCTTATTTCTCATAGAGATCTCTTCCAGCCAACCTAAGTCCTAATCGAGGGGCTCGAGCCTACCCTAAGTTAGGGTGTTTAGGCCTTAGTCAACCTCGCTGGCCCAGTGCGAAATGCAGATTGGTTGACTTCACATAGACCTTTGAATTTCTTCGCAGATGTATGCAGGTTGCCTCACGATGTTTTCCTTCATCGTAAGAGTGTCAGATAAATGTATACATGAAATTTGTAAAAAAACACATTGGTACATGGCGGTCCTGTCCACAGCGCCACCGACGCCCTGACGTACCTGATCAACGGTATGGATTTGTTAGAAATAGATTAACCACCTCAAACTTAAGCTTGTCACAGATTGTGAAAAAGCTTTTGACCGTGTAGACTATACCGGGTGCGGCGATTGAACTGTCCGTCTCTATCTAATTGTTTTAAAATTCGAACCACTGAATCGAACGCCGCCAAAATTTCAAATGTTGGTCTTTGATATGTTCTCTATCATCATTTGAAATGATTCTGTTGTGAGAGAAACACATTCGAATTTAGAACAATGGATTTAAAACGAAATTCAGTGATTGCTCTTCATTTGGAGGGAAAGCGAATATCGAAATACGTCGAGCGCTGCCAAATCTTAAATGAACGAAAAATTTGTGTATCGCACTATTCAACGTTATAATAAGACTGGTAGCGTTAAGAAACGCTACGTTGGCGGACGACGCTGTACTGCAACGGCGCCAGCAGTTGTCGAAAAGGTGCGTCATCGATTAGACAGAAATCCAGCGCGCTCAGCAAACCAGCTCGCGAAGGATCTCAAGGTGAGCGATCGCAGCGTTCGTCGCATATTGAAGGAAAAGCTTAAAGTCAAACAATTTAAAAAAAAACCTTTCTCAGGAACTCACTGCTTTCCAGCGTAGCAAACGGTTGGATCGATCGAAAGAGCTGATTCGCTTGCTCGACTCTGGCGAGCTTCCCAATTTGGTGTTTTCAGATGAGAAAACTTTTTGCGTTGAACAGTTTTTAAACACACAAAATGACCGTGTTTGGTTGAAGGGACGTGTCAGCGACCATTAAGAGGGCCTATTACCGATCTCATGGTTTTGCAAATGATATCTTATGATATCATAGTGCAAAACGAAAAATACGATTTCCGGTCAGATTTTTGAAATTTTTTTCATTATTTAATGATGACATCATTGAAATTATGCCATAGTGATGATATCATTAGAGATCGGTAATACGAAATGCAGCATTTCATGACTTCTTTTTCTCAAATTTATACCATGTCATACGATGAAAGATCCATAATTGGCCTGCAGATGAATTGCAAGTCAAGCGACGCCAAGGAGCCGACCAAATCATGGTCTGGGCGGCGGTGTCTGAAAAAGGCCGTTCTCCGCTCGTTTTTCTTCCAGTGGGTCGCAACCAAGTCAAAATAAACCAATAGATCTATCGAGACAAAGTCTTGCGAACAGGGCTGATACCGTGGGCACGCAACACATTCAGTTCAGAGCGTTGGACTTTCCAGCAAGACTCGGCACCATCGCACAGAGCAATTGCAACGCAAAATTGGTTGAAAGCTAACGTTCCAGTGCTGATCGACAGAGATATGTGGCCGTCGTCATCGCCCGACTTGAATCCTCTGGACTTTTGTATTTGGGGTGTTTTACAGGCCAGGGCCTGTGCTAAAAAAACACACTTCGGTGGAAGCGCTCAAAGTTACTCTTACGCAAATGTTTACGCTCGAGGAAGAGCGAGTGGCAACACTGCATTATAGTCTGTGCAGTGAGAGCCTTTTTGGCGGCCGGCCGCATGTGACAAGTCAGTCAGTCGAGTCGAAATGTCATGACATTGAATTAGGTTATGATGACCACCGGGTTTCAAAAATATATAAGCATCTAACAAATAGTATTGCGCGGCGCACCAAGTGATTGTTGGTGCGAGGTTCCGCCAAGTTTTAGTGCCGGTGAGAGTGTATCAACGCTTTTGTGTTCGTTAACGAGTTCGGGTATTGGTGGCCTAATAGGCAAGTGTACCATCCGGTTCGGTCAGAAAGCAACCCTTCAGGAGCCGCGACTTCCTTCGAGCTAGCTCAGGAAGTCCACCGGCTACATACGGAGACCAATCGGATCCAAGGTAAGTAATACCAATTTTCTAAGAGCTGGTAGTCGGTGAATAAAATTCAGCAATACAAGTCGGTGAAACGCCGACGTGGTGGAGTCTACTTTGGGCACCACCAGCGTGAATGGAATTGTTTGAGTGACGACGTCGTTCGGGCAGCCTGCGCTTCTTTCAGAAAGAGACTTCAGCTCGTAGTAAAGGCTAAAGGCGGTTTTATTCCTTCGGAATAAGTCATAATAAAACTTTGAACTTTCTATTTTCACATGGCAAAAGTGTATAAATAAATATTGAAAATTAACAAAAATATTTCATTTTCACATACGGAC
The DNA here is from genome assembly GCA_963935595.1 of Schoenobius gigantellus. Classification (NCBI taxonomy): domain Eukaryota; kingdom Metazoa; phylum Arthropoda; class Insecta; order Lepidoptera; family Crambidae; genus Schoenobius; species Schoenobius gigantellus. The sequence goes on from OZ012551.1 coordinate 35,175,107, forward strand.
AGTTCAATCGCCGCACCCGGTATATTTTTTTTATGTAAGGCCCGGCAAATGACCTCCTCCCACCTGATGTTAAGCGGTGAAAGAGGCCCAAATGAGTTGACAGATAGAGTAGGGACGACATCCACTATCCTACCTGCCCGCCCCTTGCCGGCCCAAAAGATGCTTTTTCACACCTCTTTTGAAGGAACCCATGTTGTAGGATGGAGGAAACACGTGCGCAGGTAGAGAATTCCAAGTGTGGGATGAACGACAGAGGAAGGAATCTTGGAATTTCTTGGTACGGTGTGAAAAGAAAGATACAGTGTAAGGATGACTCCGAAGGCCCTTACGCGTGTTTCTGTTAAGGAATGGAGAGGGAGGGATAAGCATAGCTGGGCATTAACTCGTTAATCCGTTAATTAACGAAGTTAACATTTCTATTAACGGATTAACTTTTAAGTTAACTTTAAAAAATGTTAACGGCCTTGTTTACTTCCGTTAAATTATCCTAAGTCCGTTAATCGTTAATCCAATAGGTACCTATTATTTACCAAAAAGATACCGCACAGGCACCGCGCCGTGTCGCGAAAAACGTGTTCTGACAAGTACGTTCGTCTTTCTTCCACCGGCAAGAGCCTCACTCTTAGACGAGAACTTCAACATACTAATGTTCATGAAGGGGAATATCCACATTGTGCCAGATAATTAAATTACATACTTTTATTTTTATATGGGATAAGTGGGGCGCATTGGAACACGGGGTACAATAAAACAAAGACGATAATTATACGATATTTTTTTACTGAAGAGTTTACGCATAATCACTACCCGCTTTTGATGAAATGTATTTGTAAAAAATATTTAAATTCGCGAATTCATTGCTAATACGCTTTATTCGATGACCATAACGGAGTTACTGAAATCTAATTTTAGAAAATGTTTATTTAAAATTTAATATTTATACATTTTCTAAATCTTCACAAATATTTAGTAAATGTATAAATATTGGATTTTAAATAAATTGCAGAGATAAAGAAAAAACAATGATATTGCCCGCTGTATTCTTAATCGAGCGTCGATCTTCGCAAGGTACCTAGCTGGCAAAAGCTGAAGTGAGTGGTCGCGGATCGTACTCAGTGGCGAGCACTTGGAGAGGCCTATGTCCAGCAGTGGACGCGTGTGGGCTGATGATGATGATTCCTAATATTTTTTCTCATATTTGTAAAGATGTTTACATAATAGCTTAAATAATTAAGTAAAATGTTTTAAAACTAAATATACTCGAGTAAATCCGAAAAGTGTAGTTTTATTTAAAAGTGTAAATAACTTTAGACTGCGAAGGTTGAATGAAGAATACAATAAAAAAATTCGCAACTTCCTCCCACTTTTATTTTTTGAGACATATTGTTGAGCGAAGGGCGCTCATTAAAATGTCTCAATAAAAATACGTAGATCAACCAACCTTTTTACCACTATAAACATAAAGTAGGGTAAAACTTAAAGCAACACTGGTATACCCATCTACTTTAGGCAGGTATGACGTCATCTATGTCTGTCCCTTACGGGTATACGGTCACGTCCTATCTATTCCATCCTTTATCTAAGTAGTTTACCGTTCGAGCACCACAGATGAATGACTAGACTATGTAAGCACACATAACATAGATTATATTTGTACCTGGTTTGTTTTGTTTTGTTGTTAAGTTTTTTTTATTATATTTTATTTATTTTTATCTTGCACGGCGAGTGCAAATGCACGGAAAGAAACGAATTTGTTCTTGTTATTTTTTTGTAGTGTGTATCATACCTATGTGTTAGTATTAGAATAAGTATGTTTACGTCACATACACCCAAGGCCTTACCATAATACCAGCGCTTCTGTGACTACCTTAGGTGTCGCAGAAGCTTTTTGCTGAGGTATGGTCCTTGTTGACTACACTAACTACCTATTACTGTTTAATTTAAATATGTACAAAAGAGTTGTGTTGTGTGTATGTCAATAAAATTCTTTCTTTCTTTCTTTCTTAACGTTAACTTGCGTTAAATCATCCGAAATGTAACGTTTTAACGAAGTTAATTTTTTTAGTAACGGATTAACGATTATCGAAGTTAACTATTTAATTAACGGTGCCCAGCTATGGGGATAAGGTTAAAGAGCTCCTCAGAGCATTCCCCATGGAACATTCGGTAAAAGGCGCTAAGAGAGGCGAGGTCACGACGAAGTTGTAGAGGCTCGAGGGTGTTAGTTGCCTCTACATCGCCAATTATTCGAATAGCGCGACGCTGCAATCTGTCCAGAGCATCGAGGAGGTACTGAGAGGAGCCGTCCCAAAGGTGCGAGCAATAATCCACGCAAGACCTAACCTGAGTTTTATACAACAGGCATAGTTGGTCCGGCGCAAAATACCTACGCACCTTGCTTAGGACACCGAGTTTCCGTGAGGCAGCAGTTATAACGGATTCGATGTAGTCTCTGGGGTTCTTCAGATCGCAGCGAATGTTTATTCCGAGCAAGGTGATGTTACTCTGTCTGTGAAGGGTTGTTCCCTGAAGAGGAGGGGGGAGGAAAGGTGGCCTTTTCGCCGAGAACGCGCACACCTGTGTTTTCTTAGCATTGAACTCGACAAGATTGTTGGAACCCCATTCGGAGATGAGGTCCAGCGTCTTGTTGAGCTCAATGATAAGATTCTGCCTCTCCCTATCAATATTACCACGAGCAGCCCCTGAGCTTCCGTGATATCCCCATGCACTGTACTGTCGTCTGCATAGCAATGTATACTTCCCAAGGAAAGCATGTCATTGATATGCAGAAGAAAGAATGTTGGGGATAGAACGGAGCCTTGTGGAACACCAGCATTCACTGCCACGAACCGCAGCCGTCAACGACAACGCGAATTCTACGCTCGTGGAGGAAGCTGGCAATCCACGTACAGAACTGAGCGGGCAATCCGTATGCCGGAAGCTTGGAAAGGAGAGCCTTGTGCCAGACTCTATCAAAAGCTTTGGCGATGTCGAGACTAATAGCCGCAGACTCGCCGCGCTTATCGATAGATTCACCCCATTTGTGCAAAAGGAACGCTAGAAGGTCACCTGTTGACCGTTTAGGACGAAACTCATACTGACGGTCATTAAGCAACGAGTGACCTTCCAGGTAACGGATCAGCTGGGTGTTAAGGATCCTCTCCATGATTTTACACAAAATGGAAGTGACGGCTATAGGGCGATAAGTTAGCCGGATCAGAACGATCTCCCTTTTTGGGAACCGGTTGGACATTGCCCTCTTTCCAAGATTTCGGCACACAACCAGCAGAGAACGACAGACGGTAGAGACGCGTCAGGACCGGAGTCAACTCCGCTGCACACTTCTTAAGTACAATCGCAGGAATGCCGTCTGGTCCACTTGCTATTCGAATATCAATCGACTGTAGCTCCGCCCGCACATCTCGCTATCTGATGCGGATATCGGGCAATGGGACAGTGTCGGAGGTTGTGCACCACAGTCATCGATACGGGAATGAGCCGCGAAGAGTTTTGCCAGGAGGTCGGCTTTCTCCTGCGGCTGATGAACAAGTGAGCCATCGGCATGTATCAGCGGTGGCAGCGAGGGTTGGCAGAAGTTTGATTGCACAGCTTTGGCCAGGCGCCGGAAAGAACGGCTACCCGTAGGGTGCGCTAGCAGTTCCTGACCCACTTGTGCAATGCGCTGAGCATCCGCTCTAATGTAAGCCCTCTTACACAACTTGGTGGCATTATTATAGGCTGTTTTCAGTAGGTTAGTATTGGGATCCCTAGAAGCTCGACCTCTGATCCAAGCGCGGTAAGCTAGCTGTTTGTTTTCAAGAGCAGAGGCGCACTCGCGATTGAACCAGAGGTTACGTCTCCCTCTACTGACGAGATTGGAATGCGGAATATAATATTCCATTCCTAGTCTGATCTCGTCAGCAACAGAGGTAGCGCAGGAGTTCGGATCCATCCCACTGAAACAGCGCTGCCACCAAGGGACAGACGCGTAATAATCCCGCATACCGTCCCAATCTGCTGACGCATAGTGCCACAGACGGCGTGCTGCAACCACAGGTGACGGTCGCGACGCCTGAGGCACTGAGACGGATACCACGCAGTGATCTGAAGATCCTAGTGGAGCTCGAATCACCACCTGATATCCGTCGGGGCGATTTGTCAGCAGAAGGTCCAACAAACAGAGCGCTTGACTGATAATATCTGGTACCCTGGTGTGCTGGGTAACCAATTGTGTCAGGTCGTGCGTGAGAGCGAATGCGTGGGCAGTCCTACCCGCATGGTCAGTTTTAGAGGAACTTAACCACAACTCGTGGTGAGCATTGAAGTCCCCTAAAAACACTAACTCGGCGGAAGGAAATTGCTCCTGCGCGTCATCTGCCACCCGACTTAGGTGTTCAAAAAGTCGAGTTGTCTCCAATTCACCACGGTGGGAACGATAGACGCAGACGTAGACACTGCAATGAGTGCCAAAATCGACGTGTACCACAAGGAGGGAAAAGGAAGGTTCCTCCAAACAGCGCAGGCGACGACAACAAACGTCCGCCCGGACGAACAAGCAAACACCTGCCTTTGCCTTGAAGGACTCCTCAAGAGCGTAGCCGGGGTAATTAAGGTAGCTTGTATCGGCCGGGCAGATAATTTGCGTCTCTGTCAAAAACAGCATTGCTGGACGGGCTGTCTCGAGATGGAGGTGGACAGCCAAGAGGTTAGAATGGAGCCCACGGATGTTAGCGACCCCACCTCGAATAGTGGTGTTTTGGTGGGATAGTGCACCGCTGTACGACCAGTCCTAATATTGTGCGCTGACATGTTTGTTGGAGTGAGAGGTGTGAAATTGAGGTGTCGTTGCAGCGATTAGCATAGTTAACGTGTGTAGACCTGTTTCGCCAGGGAACAAGCGACAGCTGATTTGCGCTGACTCTCCGCACGAAAGGGCCCCCGAACGTGATCCCGGAAGTGGTCGCCGGGACCCACCGTCCGGTCACCAACCGGCACGACGGACTGCCAAGAGATTATGCGTGGCATGGTGGGGCAGCCTCATGGACTGGTTAGGTCCGCTTGGGCCCCTGTACTGTACCACGGGCGGCCAGCGGAACAGCCGTTTCTTCGGGTCTTCCTGGGCGGAGGGTCAACGCAGTCAACCTGGCACTCGGTCGACGGAAGCCCACACAAACCACACGAATCGCAGCAACGACCCCTCAAGCTCTGGCTGTGCGATGACTGATCCCGAAACGCGGACACGAAATGCCCACTTGACGGGTTTTACGTCATGCGGACGGTGGTCGCTAGCCAGTCGGGTTTTTCAAGCCCTACCACCAGAAGTTGGTCACTCGATTAGCACCACCCGGGGATCACGTGTAGGGTCTCGAGGGTAAAACCTACGGACGTGAGCGACTTCAATCCCGATCCCCAACATTCATTATATCATACTCCTAAGGAAGCTGTAATAGTTGAAGTAGGCTCTTGTCCTAGGTTCACCCACCCAGCTGCCGGCCACTGGACGATCGAGGCAGTTCATCCGGTGTATGACCGTGCACGGCTGCTTCAGCCATTATCTACACGATGACGCACGTCGGGTGTAAACGCCGTAGTGCGGCGCTCCCGACAATACGGCCGGGCCGGATACCCCAGCATGACACACTAGTCCTCGCGCGTACATAGGTGGGGGTGCGCCTGTCGTGCTGGCCAGCATCATATCCAAGATGCTGACCAGCGCGACGGCGTGAAAGGCTGCTGCCTCCTCAGGAGGCAGCAGCCTCCGGGCGCGGGAGGAGGTCCCTCAAGCCGCCTCGCTCCGGCGCAGACGGTGGGTTGGAGGAGGCACGCGTTCTTGGGCGCGCACCACCAACTACCAGGGGCGCAAGTGGCCCGGCCGGGAGATAGTACGTTTTCCTTCCTGCCCCCTAACCATGATCGCCTAAAACAATATTAAAACCGCATTGATTGAACCGAGCGAGATGGTGCTATACGCAGCAAGAGCGGTGTCTCTGTTTCAGTATTGTTTCAACCTAGCTATAAGCGATCATGGTAAGGCCCGTTTGAGGAGGCACATCGTGGTAACTAGGTGACCCCTCCCGAGGTGCTAGTCCCAGCTCGAATTTCAGTATCATAATGCACCGCTGGGTCTGTCTCCAGGGGGTGCGTTCGGGGAATGACTAGTCCGATCCCCAGCGTGCCTCCACTGGGGGCGTAGAAGTTACTGGTGGGTGGTTTAGTCGGGTATAGGTATTTACCCGAGTCCAACGGCATATCCACGGGGCGGCCTTGTCGGTTTTTTCGTCCCTTGTAGAATCGTAGATTCCCCCGCCCTAAAAAAAGGCTGTTGTCGTAGGTGAAAAATTTCTCTGACTTTATCTGTGACGACTCCGACTTTATGTCTAGTGTGCCGCAAAGCTCTTTACTTGGTCCGCTGGATAACTTATCTAACAAAATCACGGCAGTTTATTTTGTACTAAAATAGCTATGAATGATACATTAATGACAATAAACTCAAAAACTCAATTGCCGTTATGAACGCGACTGTATCGACAACAACTGCTGTTTAATACTGTCAAGAATAGAATTTCATCAACAAGTATGAAACCGTCGCTTTTTGGTGGTCTTTCGAATTTAGTCGGATAACCAAATTTTTTGGTTTTTTGTTTATATCTCCTTTAATACAAAATCTATATGATGCTGTTTTCATGATAAATAGTTCTGAATACGCTCTAATTTTTGGTCTATACCTATGTCATTTGGGTTTAGTCACTTTCGTGCATTGTGAGTTTACAGTGACGTTATCACCGATTAACGTTAAAGTTTAATTATTGAAAAACGCGCACATGTAGAGTCTTGAAACTTTTTATGTTTGTTAGTAATAATAAGACCATTCAAATGCCGTTTTCAGTGAGCTTCTATGTTTTCTCATTTATGCGCTAGATTTTTTTTCGAATTTCCTTATTACGTGATTACTCCTAAACTGTAAATATTTTTGAAAATCAAATTATGTCACAAATAAGCACAAATAAAGAGCTACTCATGTATCTTTATTCAACTGGCATACATCCTATCGTTTTGGAGATACAAGTTTTAGCACGTTACTCCAGCAGGAAACGAAATATCTGTAAAACCCGAAGGTCCACAAATTTTATTTTTGGCTCATATTTAGTCACAAATATAAGCTATCCGCCCACATAAATTATTTATCTCTAAGATTACTCGTTTAGAATCTTCCTGCTGGTAAAAACGTTACTCCAGCAGGATTCGTTTTTTTCATTTTTTTCCAAAACGGAAACGCGCACAAATTTTTTATTTCGCGCGCATTTACAGCAAATTACGCTCTAATTATTCATGAAACTCAATTTAGTCTTTTTATTAAACAATTTAATTTCACTAGATTACACAAACAGTAAACAAGCAGGCTTAACTAAACAAACAGATTAATTCTTTGTCTGCCTTATTAAAACCCTTAAAGGCTACAATGACTTTGTCCACTGCAAAGACCACAAATAAATTTAAAAACATAGATTTAATCATTGAAAAAAAAAATAATTTAAAATATCCCACAATTTTTCTTACTTAAATTATTTGTACTTAAATTATGAATTATATTCTTAAAGCTTTTGATTTATATCATTATATGGCTTATTAAAAAAAACAATTGAGTGAAAAAGGGGTATTCAAAATCGTGGTAATTTTGAAGGCATGTGGAAAAACTTTAAAAAAATTACTTATTATGAACTTCTAATCAGTCCTTATATTTTTAATAATCACAGTTAAGCCTCTAATTCGACATATCATTTACTAAAAATCTAAAAAACATGTCAATTAAATCCAATGTCAGTAGTGCATACACCTGAAATGAAAAAATATAATCACAAAATTAATTCACATAATATTTATAAAACATTTACACATTAAAATAGCATATACTAGAAACATACTGAATGATAAATAAAACGTTCATTACTTTACTTACGCTGTAAGCCAGTATCCCACTATAACTACAATGGGTGAAAAAACACCAGGTTGCAAGTATATCTCGGCACCGGCGCCAGTGCACAATCACTATCAAAAGTTATTTTTTTACTAACAAGAATACACAGACTTTCAAAGCACTGCGCTTAAAAACGAAAAATATACAGTCACAAAATAAAGTCACCCAGGTGTAAAAACACCAGAGTAGCCTTTAACGGCCTTACAAATAAAAACTTATACCGAGGATTATCCTCGGAATAATTTATTCTGTGTTTTGTCTTGTTTTAACACATGTCAGATGTAATATGTCAAAATAAGACAAAACACGGAATAACTATTCCAAGGTTATTCCTAGGAATAAGTTTTTTATTTGTAAGGCCGTAAGGGTTTAAATCAGTGTGTGATAAAATGATGGTGACAATTGCACTGCTGCTAAATTCTCAAACAAAAAACATATTCGACCAATAGAAAGCATTGCAATTTTTAAAATTAGTCAAAATTAAACTAGAGTAAACATCAAACACATACAATGAGACAAAATTTAATTTACGAGAAGAACAAGTATACCTTCGGTATGTGTAGCTCACTCACAAGCCACTTCCATTTTATTTTCGAGCCATACTTATTAAATACTACCTATTCTTGTAAATAAATATTCTTACACAGATAGAAATAATTGTCTCTTTTTCTCATTCCCACATCAGTACAACTTTTGCATACTTACTTAACTATTTAACATGTATCATAATACTCTAACAGATGGATTGGTGTTTGCTTTATAAATGCATCTAATTTACTTTTAAACAGTTCACTTATAATAGGTTCTCCTACTTTCCACAAAGGGTTTCTTATTGCATATTTGACATAAATTTCTCCATATATTTTTTTCAACAAGTCTCTCACACCTTGGGCGTGGTTATCTGTGTTCATAATAAACTTTAGCCCCGAAGCAGTTTCTAAGCAATGTAAAGTGTACTTTGATGTTTTGTAGTGAAGAAAGCCCTCTTTTGGATCCAATGGAGATATTTTCGCAACAAATGACTTTATGGAGAACAGCATACCATACATTAATTTTCCTTCCTGTAACAAATTCATGCAAATGCAATCTTAATACATAAAAACAATCAATTTAATTTATGTTAAAACCACCTCTTCTCTGGACATGCCCGCTTGTTTAGTTCTATTCCATTCCCCATAGTACAAAAGAGTTCCGTAACGATCAAATATATACATGTTATGTATCGTCATTTTAGTCACTTTTTTATACGTCCATGTATTAAATATTGATATTTTCTAGTATTCAATAGCAGAAATAAAATCCCAAAATCCAATTTCTCATTCATTCATTTCGCATATTTTTTTTTTGGTCATTGTTGTCATATGTTATATTCGATATATATCGATGCATCGAATTCACTCGATGTTTATAATACGATGCATGGAATCATCCGATGGATCCGATGTTTTGAAAACCTGTTAGTTATGGGCGTTATAAACCGTAAACAGTTATTGAAACTATTTATTAGCAGCAATACCGAAAACTATGTATTGACTTCTTCAGAAACTATTTATCGGGAGTAACTATTTATTGTGTGGAACGGACGGTTCACTTGCTGTCGCTCGCAACGTGGTACCCGAGCGAGAGCCGATACTAGGCGCCAGGCTGGGCTACGTTCCAAAACATCACCCGAGTGCACTCGGTCACCCGAAGTATGTCCTAAAACATTTCGGGTGCACTCGAGAGTGTTGGAGTGGCGTGTCCTAAAACGCTACGGAGTGCACTCGATCGAGTAGAATCTCACCCGCATAATATAGCAAGGTGTAATTTCACTCGATTGGATTTGGCGGGAAATTGTGTGGATTTTAAAGTTGTGTGTGATTGTGATTACAAAGATTTCATATTCACACACAATTTGTGCATCTCGGAGAGCGAGGATGCGCTTCGTAACGTCGACAATAAGTTAATTTTAAATTCCAAAGACTATAGGTATCGTAAGTGACACGATTGTAAAATTGGCCTTCATTTCCGCTGAAGCTAGGTTAGGCCGCGATTTAACAGAATTCATATTCTGTTGGTTTTAGCATTTTCGTAGATGAAACAGAGGAATGTAATCCATGCATTAAAGCGAACGGACGCGCCGATGAATTATATATTTTCTTATTTTTGTATATTTGGTTATGTAAACAAAGCAGACAACACTCTTGCCGTTCTAAAACAACCAACACTCCGACCACCCTAACCGGCCACTCTCCTCCCACCACTTACTCACTCCGGGTGATGTTTTGGAACGTAGCCCTGACGGAATCGACGGCAAACGATTCGCGCCAAATTGTAAAATAGGAATTGTAAATACAAAACTTCGTAACATAGTGTAAATAAAAACGTGTAAAATATAAAATAGGTTTATAGTAAAGGTTAAATATTGTGGATATGTACAGAATAACAATGTACATAAAATCAAATGAACTTTTAATTTAAATACGCCTGCCGCCTGGCAGCCAGTCCTAAGCCTGGTCAAAGTATGAAGGAAAGTTCATTTTCATTTATCAAAATAATACTGGTGATTACTATCGAACACCCAATACTCAGTCACGTCAATAGATAGTTGCCGAATAAAATCATATATTCAATAAAACATGATTTTCCTTCGAACCGAAACCGAGCCCTCAGTCGACACTTACGATACCCGATACCCATTCAATAACTAGTTATTAAAATAAATAGTTTCAAAAACCGTTATTACAAACTAAACCAATACATAGTTTCGGTATTGCAAAAACGCGTACCGACCCACCACTAAAACCTGTTGATTTACTCGATTTATCGATGTATTTTCATAAAACATCGAATCAATGGTAGCCACTAGCCAGCTAATGAATAAACCCATTTTTTACTGTTTTAGTTGTTTTCGAAGATTAGAGAAGTCATAAAATTAAACCTTCGAAAGGAAAACCTTTAAATAAGCTTTTGTTTATGCAAAATCTTTCAAAAGAACACTGGAGGACTTTAATACCATTTTTATTTCGTTTGTACACGACAACGAGTCAGACTATACATTGAAGACCTTGAGACCGCTCTTATGTCACTCGCAATAGCGACGACTTTCGTAATGCAAGTGTCAAGATTGATATGTTGCTGACTGTAGTTTAAAATAAACAACTTTTACTAGTAGTCCCACGATGTTTTATATTCGATTTTTCGATGTTTATTGTCACATTGCCTTAAGTTTTTTTAATAGACAATGGGGGTGATTCTGAAGCGACCACCTAAAACTATAACTAAATAAAATTAGAGATAGAAATGTCAATCACCGTTTGGTATTCAGAACTCACAAGTTAACTCTAAAATTAAGAGTGACGTTACTAAACTACTCAATTTAGTGTTAGATGTTATTTTCGTATTCTGACATGCTTCCTAAATGTAATTTTTTCTATAATTTTAAATATGTCAAACTAATTTTAGGAGGTGAACTTTTAGGTGCCGTCAAATTTATCTTGTTACTTTTAACGATTTTCTAACATTACCGAAGTCAATTTTTTTTGTGCAACTTGCCAAATGGATGATGAATTGGTTGTTATGGCATTTATAAGGAAAGGCTTTTATAGCATCAATTGCCAAGTCGTGAGTTGTAATTTGTTTGTTTCCAAGTAGTCTAATAGTACTGACATTTAGATGGTAGGTTATGTATGTATGTATTTACTCTTACAACAGAAATTAATATTCTATCTGCAGATAGAAGTATGCCTATCTAAAATTTGTTGCCTAGCAATTACTATTATTTGTCAATTAATAACAGCGGTTATTATGAAAAGAAAACAAAAATTACTAATGAAACAAAATACGCAATTTTAAAATTCAGAGGAAGTCACGAAGTACCTATCATACAACTACAGACTACCACGTAATTTTGTTTATTTCATGGCATAGGCGCGAAGCCATCACAATCGCAGAATAAATGTCGAATAATTTTTCTTTTGTGATAAAATGAATGATAAATAATAAAATTTCTTTTCTGTTATTAACAAATACGATCAAATCTTAAATTAATAATTTCTGATAGTAAAATTAGTATAATATAGCTGTTTTTAATGTTTCTAAATTATCCCGTTTTTCTACAGCACTAGGTGTATTTATAATCTGTGTATTCAATTTAAGAAATTGTCAAATACAGTTTAAATTAAGAGAGTCCGGCGTTTCAGAATACGAATTACCTAAAACTAATTTAAAATTATATGTTTAATTTTAGTTTTAGTTTTAGTGCAGGTAACTTCAGAATTACCCCCAATGGGGGTGATTCTGAAGCGACCACCTAAAACTATAACTAAATAAAATTAGAGATAGAAATGTCAATCACCGTTTGGTATTCAGAACTCACAAGTTAACTCTAAAATTAAGAGTGACGTTACTAAACTACTCAATTTAGTGTTAGATGTTATTTTCGTATTCTGACATGCTTCCTAAATGTAATTTTTTCTATAATTTTAAATATGTCAAACTAATTTTAGGAGGTGAACTTTTAGGTGCCGTCTAAATTTATCTTGTTACTTTTTAACGATTTTCTAACATTACCGAAGTCAAATTTTTTTGTACAACTTGCCAAATGGGTGATGAATTGGTTGTTATGGCATTCATAAGGAAAGGCTTTTATAGCATCAATTGCCAAGTCGTGAGTTGTAATTTGTTTGTTACCAAGTAGTCTAATAGTACTGACATTTAGATGATAGGTAGGTTATGTATGTATGTATTTACTCTTATAACAGAAATTAATATTCTATCTGCAGATAGAAGTATACCTATCTAAAATTTGTTGCCTAGCAATTACTATTATTTGTCAGTAAATAACAGCGGTTATTATGAAAAGAAAACAAAAAATACTAATGAAACAAAATACGCAATTTTAAAATTCAGAGGAAGTCACGAAGTACCTATCTATCTTAGATCATTTAACCTATGGATGCGGTACGCAACAAATCGCAGTATAAATTTTTCTGCCACTTTTCGCGGGAGGCGAGGTAAACACGCTACGCACACTACGAAAATGTTTACGAACACACTATGAAAATATTACCCTACAATGAAGAAACACGCACACATCGACAAATTAACGTGTATCTACGCAATCCCCACCACATAGAATTAATGTCCCTAGTGATGTGACACAAAGAATGAGTAACTATTTGGGTCGTCGTGAGTGAATGATTGAAATGTTACAATAAATTGTATTTTTATAACTATACCCTGTTCGGCTAGAGTTAATAAAAATACATTGAAGACAGGGTTTCTTAAACTAGTACCTACAAAGCGAGGCCTGCTAATTATTTTTAAAAAGCTTTAATTAGTTTTTTGTGTCAAATACAGCAATTTCACTTGCTATTTAGCTGATCGACTGAAATAAATATATATTTTCAGTCATAGGCGTAGGTATAATGTTTTGATGGGGAGGGGGGGGGGGGGCGAATTCATATTTTCAGTAAAAAAAAGACAAAAGACAGTAAGCGCTCCGACGCGTAAGTAATTAGAACGACACTCCGGAGTGCGATCAAAACAATGACTAGTGTGACTTGACTTGCGCCACGCTTCTATCTGAACCCGTCGAAACAAGTTAGCGCGGGGTGCAGTGGGAGGGTGGGGGGATACCGAGAATGTCTTAGATGTTTTACGTGGGAATTGTTACTACCAAGAACTAATTTCTGATTTTATTATATGTCTACCTATATAGTTATAAACATGTTTAATAGGTAGGCACTTTTTCGTTTAGCTTTGCTCGTATGGTAGAAATTTGCTATCTCGTGCAAGTAAAAAGCACGAGATAGCAACTTACTGTCATACAAACAAAATTAGTATTTTAGAAAACCTTTCATTTGTGATAGGGCCCAACGTGTTATAACGCTTGGGACGATATCGGGCATTTTCCTTTAAGTTGCACCAAAAAATGTGAGTTAAAGTTAACATAAAATTCCTTGCTACACGTATGTGGCGTTAATTCTACCATTTTAGCTTAGTAGATGTTTACTACTATGAAAGTTTTTATTTACATATAGTAAGACATGTTATATGTTATTCATTTGTCATAACGTGACGTTGAAAGTGTTTTTGTTTACATTGCCCGTACAAACTTCAAAGCCACTAAAATAAGAAGAAAAAGCTTTATTGTGTGATTGTAATAATGATGTTGCATTATTAAAGTTTTCTCTGACGACGACGATGACGACAATCACTTGCTTTGTGCTCGTTACTGATGTCCCCAACAACTTGCTGCATAAAGCAGGTGGCATGAAATCGCAATGCAACGCGGAAACGAAACGAAAACGCGGTTAACGGTGACCGCAAACAATTTTTTCTATTTTGTCTGCTGTCTGGCAGTCAACGTGTAAAATTAAAAAGAAGTACAGTTGAATAAAATATACTTGAAAGTTTATGAACATTTTGCATATTTTCAGTCTTTTAAACAAAAAACTAAAAGTACAAAAAAATCATTAATTTTTTTGTACTTATGACCTCAACTACAACATTTTAGAGGACGTTATTGACATTTTTCTATCTGGAGTAAGCTTACATTGCATTTTGTAAAATACCAATATAGATTATTCAATAGGCTTAAAATCAAGTGAGACGCAGTCGAAAAATTGTTTAGAGTAAGTATGTATATTGTATGGCCGACTTAACCATGAGGAGTACGGCCATTAAATAAAGAAAAAAAAAGTATATTGTATAGAAAAATATTTTTTAAACTACAAAGCAAAGTTGAGCAATATAAGAGGTAATAATATAATATTTTCTTGATATTTTTTTGTTCTATTAATTGTTCTACACGTGAATTTCTATTTTAATCTTATATCTGGTTAAACAAACTCCGGAGTGAATGAATGATAACTAAAAATATGAATCAGCATCATTCACTCACGTTGTCCCAGCACTAAGCAATAATGCCCGTGTCACAGATAATATAATGCCCGTGTATTGTGTTGAGCTACCATCGTACCATTGTATTTTTCTATCGTAACGGCATAAAAAATACTTCAAAATTGTAAACAAAGGAAACACGGTAATGTATATTTTATACTTAAAAGTGATAGGAAACGCTATAATCTCGAAGATTTGAGTAGCTGGATCACCTTTTGCAAGAGGAAACTGTACAATTTACCATTTTTTTTGGAGCTCTTAGTGCGACACGAAAACGACACCAAATGGCAGCGGCCGCGCGTCAACTAGTTTTATATAACGTGTATGGTCATATGGTCAGCGTAAATTGGCAGAGGGGTTCGCCCAGCCTTGTCGTCTCCCGTATGAATGCTCTAAGCTATCTATACAACTACAGACTACCACGTAATTTTTTTTATTTCATGGCATAGGCGCGAAGCCATCACAATCCCAAAATAAATGTCGAATAATTTTTCTTTTGTGATAAAATGAATGATAAATAATAAAATTTCTTTTCTGTTATTTACAAATACGATCAAATCTTAAATTAATAATTTCTGACAGTAAAATTAGTAGAATATAGCTGTTTTTAATGTTTCTAAATTATCCTGTTTTTCTACAGCACTAGGTGTATTTATAATCTGTGTATTCAATTTAAGAAATTGTCAAATACAGTTTAAATTAAGAGAGTCCGGCGTTTCAGAATACGAATTACCTAAAACTAATTTAAAATTATATGTTTAATTTTAGTTTTAGTTTTAGTGCAGGTAACTTCAGAATTACCCCCAATAACTGAATCAGCAAAAGTTTGCATAAAAAAATGTTTTTTTTCTCTTAGTTACATAGATTCCTGGAACACCCTTAACACACAACAGGCGCGCTTACAAGAAAACTGCTGTTGTGGGGATACTAGAGAGTTAAAAATTGAGTTTTTTTTTGTACATAAAGAGTATCAACCCCCCTTGACAAATGCCACACGCTAACTTTTCCGCAGTCATTCCTCAGAAAAAATGCATGGAGAGGACATTAGCTACGGAGAAAATAGCGTGAGGTTGTCGTAAGCTAAAGTCATTTCCATACATTTTTCTGCGGAATGACTGCGGAAAAGTTAGCGTGTGGCATTTGTCTAGGGCCTCTGGGGGCTGACTACAGCCATTGGTGGCAATTCTGTTGGCACTAATTGGATTAAACTAAACTGAATTTAGTTTTAGTGCTGTCAAATTGTGTTTTCAATCAAAATATTTAACAAAAAACACGATTTGTCAGCACTAAAACTAAATTTAGTTTAGTCTAATCCAATTATTGCCAACAGAATTGCCACCATAGTCATGGAATGTTAGAAAAGTACTCGATGTTGAGGAAACATCGATGTTTCTAACCGATGCATCGGAAAATATCGATGCATAGCTTCGATGTATTGCATCGAAAGAAAACATCGATGTATTTTCCAAGTGGACACTCCATTGCCCCACCTGCGCCTATCGTCCTGAAGCTTAATGCTAGATGCGATACACGCAGATGTGACCAGCTATTATCAGCTATCGTCGAGAATATTCGGGCTGCGTGTTATCGCGCGTGTGGCGGTAATTCAAGGGTTTTAATGCGCTAATTATTCGTGGCTCGCGCTGCGTGGTCAGACTAGCGGTTGCTTTCGATTAGTTAGACGTGTGCGACGCAATGGTTTTATAATTTATACGTAATACATCACTATGAAGCTGCTGAGTTCATCAGGGTTCTAATACTAGAGTGACCGCTTGCTGGAGCTGGTTCCACTCTGCCGGACGAGTGTTGACGCACCTTCCCGAGCTGCCACCACGACACCCAGCGGAAGCCAATATTGCAGCAACGGCCCTACACCAGCAACTTCGTACTACCGCGGCAGTTAAGTGGTACTCCATAGGCGGTTTCTAGTGTGCACAGCCCAAAATAGAGACTCACGACCCTTTCCCTATTTGTTCAGTTTTGCTACTAATATTTTACAATTAAAAATTACTTGTTATTCTTGCAACCTTTTTATATTTATTAAATTGTTAATCCTAATCTTTTTTTATTCACTACCTATCCTAAAGGTAACCAGTACGTTACAATGGCGCCCATTACTAGTATTTTGTGAACTGTGTACACTATTAAAAGCCTTGGATATTTTTTTGGTTATCCTTGGTGTTGGCTTTCTCTTCGCTTCTGCTTAGCTCTTAAGTTGTCTCTTGTTCGGCTAACTTACGGATAATTTATAACTATTTAAACACCTAAAAATATTATTAATTAATTATTATTTATTACTAACCTAAATATTATTTTTTTACAAAAATTAATTATTTTTTTACAATATTTGGTTAGTTTCCTTGAGTTGGCTGAAGAAAGTTACTGTGGGGTGCGATGTCAGACAACCTCCTTGCGGTGCATCCTGGGCAACCCGGCAGATTCTCTGCCGCGGGCAAATAGTCTGACGAGAGGACCCCCATAGAGGGGGGGTGTGGGAAGGCCAGGTTTAACTCGGCGGGCCACCTCGTGTGGCCCGCTTCAAGCGACTTCAAGCGGGGAAGGGCGAAGTCCCCTCTTCTTATTTTAAGAAGAGGTGTGGCTTTCGCCGGAAGCCTGATTTGGGCGGCTACCTTGAAGGTAGCAGAGTGGAGGCGACTTCTTGCCACGGCGCTTCGCGCCTGCCGGGGGTTTCCTTGAGCTTCGGCTCACCCGCGCGGCGGTGGATCCAGTGGGATCTGCCGTTGGGCAACCCGTTACCCGCACTGAGCGGGCCGGGGGCCCGGCGCACTGAGCGTCGGGTCGCGTGGAAGACAACCACAATAAAAAACCAGTCCCGGGGTGTAGAGCGGCGCAGAACCTCTCCACAAAGTAGCAGAGCCAGGAGGAGAGTCCGGCTACGGACATGTCACAGGCAGGGGGTCAGCGGGAATAAGGCCTGGCTGTTGTCCCCTTCCCCTTGTCTTGTGACGGACGGAGGAGCTGCTGGGGGGGTTTTTAGTGGGTAGGCCCGGGCCGTGTACGGTCGGGGGAGTCCCACATATCCTCGTGGCTTGGCTCGACCACGAGGAATGCGTAAAGGCATTTTCCTCCCTCCCACAAAAAAAAAAGAAAGTACCTATTGATTATCGCATGTTTCCTGTATTATTAGTATTACGCTTGTAAATTATTTTTATTCTGCCATTTTGTAGAGTTGCAACACACACCCAATTTTAATTATCGATTAAAATGTCCTACCCTATAACATTTCTGTCACTTCAAAAGACTGAACTAGAATATGAAGTAGCTGTTAGAGGTAGTACTGGTGATTCGGTTCAAGAGCTGCGCAAACAAATTGTTAAATTGTCTCAATTATTACCCTCGGAGGATGTTCTTGAGTCACTTCTCGAACCTAAAGAAGATCTAGTACAGGTGAAACACTCCTAAAATCTAAAATTAATTTAAACAATTTAAAACAAAAATACGATAAAAACCTTTTCTCTCGTTCGGAAACTTTACTAAATCACGTTTATCATAGGCTAAACCGGATAAATCGTTCTACTGAAGTAGCGGATGCATATAAAGAGTGTTGTGTGAATTTTAACGCTCAATATAAATTTTCGTTCTCATACACCTCAGGCTAAACCTGTTACATCAGAGTCTACTACAGAGACCAGTATTCCTACACCTTCAAGTTGTGACAAAAAGTATTTATCTGACATCATATCTAAGTTAAAGTTTTCAGGCAAATCTTGCGTGCGGCCGTGCGATCCTTTATTCAGCGAGTAGAGGAGACAGTGATCTCAAAAGGCATTGATAAAGAACAAGTGCTACTATACTGCTACGAAATTTTTACCGACGATGCTCTTCACTGGTATCGCTGCACAAAGGATAATGTTAATTCGTGGGATGATGTTGCTTGTTTATTAAAACAGGATTTTAGCCCAAATGATTATGACTATCGTCTACTCAAGGCGAAAATGAAAACATAGTCATTTACTTATCTATAATGCATGGAATGTTTTCCAGGCTTACTAAACGCTTGACTGAGGAAGACAAACTAGAAATCCTTTTACATAATATACGCCCTTGCTAAGCAAGTACTTTGGCGGCCTCCCCTAATATTTCTAGCGTCGAGATTTTAAAGGATATTTGTCGTAGCTATGAGGCTATACAATCACGTTAAGTTCAATTCCACGAACCACCTAAGGTTACACTTGCTCCAGAGTTCGCTTATGTAAAACAGTCTAGCCATCCATCTACCAGTTATACTAATAGAAATTATAATTCTTACAATAATAATAATAACTACCGTAAAATGGGGTGAATAGACACAATTCTGAACTTTAGATAAGATTTAAACTATGTTTTTATTTACTAACGGCTAGGGAATAATAATAACTATATGAGTCTAGGTCTATTTAGTCTGTCAAAAGCAAACTTAACTAAGTTTCCCTTCTTATTTTAGCAAAAACTTCAAAAATATACGCATTTTCTATTCGCCTCGAACCCGGGGTGATTAAATACGGTATACGAGGTGAATAGAAAAATTGTGTAGGGTTGGCAAATTTTCTTTATAGATTCTTGTCATGTTGATGATGTACCTGGAACAAAACCAGATTGTTTGAACAAACAGGTACATACATGAATGATTTATAACATAAACTTCAAATTAACAAGTTAAATAAAAGCTTGTTAAATATAGTGAAATATTAGACAACATCACAAACATTGATCTGATTCCGTGATACGTAGCTTAAGCACTTTTGTTAGAGATTTCGGTACCAACGAAGTTATTTTTAATATAGATAAACTAGCTGTGCCCGCGATCCTCGTTTTGTCATAATAAAGTTTAACGCAATAATAAATATTAAAATCAATAATCGAGGTAAAAGGTAATCCTATCTTTTAAATTGGACAATTAGCCAAACACGAAAATAGATTAAGTTGTTTTGGAGCTTATTTCGGACAAACCCTGTGACGTGAGATTTTTTATATATAGATAAATATAAACACCCAGACAGAACAAACAGAAATGTTCATCACATAAAGGATTGTCCTGGGCGAAAATCAAATCCACGATCCCTGGTGCACTAAGTAGGCACGCTACACTCACTCGTCTGATATTACTCTAGGTAAAGAAAAAAATATTTACGTTGAAACACACTGAGACAATTTGCTCGACGCCTAAGCAATGTAAGTGCTTACTTTGCTTCGAATTAGATTCGGGATGTGAATGTATGGAAGTTAAATTTAAATATACTAGAACTAAACATGCGTGGCAACCCTAAATGGATTTTTTCCAGTGACCCCTTTCTCGTTTCTATTTACCCCTTCCCGTTTCTATTAGCCCCGTATGCCGTATCTATTGACCCCATACTACGTGTCTATTCGCCTCTTCCCCGTGTCTATAAACCTCAAATACAAACCAAAATTGGCACAATTCATTATTTACGTTTATAATAAAAAACTATTATAAAAATGGTACTTACTTTTGCACAAAATTTATCCCACAGGAACCACAGATCGATTAAAAGTGTTTTCAACACCGTAAGAAACGTAGTTTTCGTTAAAAACCCAAAGTTTGTAGACCTTAAATCACACAGCTCAACTGGTGCTTTGAAAAACGTTACTAAAATCACTTTTGACATACTTTATTTCAAATCGGCGTTGCTACCATATAAAAAAAATGTTACCATATTAAAAATATAATAATTTAGTAGTTTTCCTATATCCGTCAACGAGTAATTGTTCTTGAAAAAACTTTCCTTGTTTTTTTTCTATTCACCCCGCATTTTCTATTCACCCCATTTTACGTACAATAAAAATAAAAATTACAATTCTACAAACTACAACACTTATCCTTACAATAAACCTCATTCGCAACGATATACACAAGTAAATGCGGTACATGCTGAGAAGAATTATTCTCCTAAAGAAGTGTATTGCCCACGGTGCAGAATTAATACACATTCACTTGGTCAATGTAAACAACCCCATTTTCTCATTTGTTTTAAATGTGGTAAAAAAGGTGTCCGCTATCCAGATGTCCAATTTGTAAACCTAAATCTACTTCTACTAACTCAAAAAACCAAGTGTGATGGATTGTAGTGATAGCTTAGATCATTTAACCTATGGATGCGGTACGCAACGATTCGCAGTGTAAATTTTTCTGCCACTTTTTGCGGGAGGCGAGGTAAACACGCACGCACACTACGAAAATGTAGAATACACTTACAGAGACGTTGTTCTTATGTTTACGAACACACACTATGAAAATATTACCCTACAATGAAGAAACACACACACATCGACAAATTAACGTGTATCTACGCAATCGCCCCACCACAAAGAATGAATGTCCCTAGTGATGTGACACAAAGAATAAGTAACTATTTGGGTCGTCGTGAGTGAATGATTGAAATGTAACCGTGCGTCTGCACTGAGAAACATAAAACATGCAATGTTTTACAACTTGTTGTATAATACAAATCTAAAAATTTGTTGTGTATGCTTTTGCATTCGCACTGCCGAAAATCGTGTTGGGTTCGGAACAAATAATAAGATTTGTTGCAGATTGCGTTAGGATCGCCTCAAAACTTGTTGTCTGTCAACGTTTTTTATGAATTTGTCAACGATTGCGTTTGCACTTTCGGCTGTTAAAGACTTCATACATGTTTTGCAACATGTTAGGGTGTTGACAATGGTAACGCATTTATAAACTTTAACAGAAACATGTTTAAAAAACATGTTTTTATGTACATGTTTCGTCAGTACAAACGCTCGGTTACAATAAATTGTATTTTTATAACTATACCCTGATCGGCTAGAGTTGATAAAAATACAATGAAGACAGGGTTTCTTAAATTAGTGCAAAGCGAGGCCCGCTAATTATTATTAAAAGGCTTTAATAAGTTTTTTGTGTCAAATACAGCAATTTTACTTGCTGTTTAGCTGATCGACTGAAATAAATATATATTTTCAGTCATAGGCTTAGGTATAATGTTTCGATGGGGAGGGGGGGGGGGGGACGAATTTATATTTTCCGAAACACAGTAAGCGCTCCGATGCGTAATCATAATTTTTATCAGCTCTCGGGGAACAGACTAGTTCTCTACTCAAACTAGCTCTCTGCTCACGACTTTGTCCGCGTTGATTTGATTTCTGGTTTTTATTAGTTGTTGGTATCCCACAGGATCCTTATACTTTTTCAGCATACATTTTATCCTAGATGTTGACAAAAAAGTCATAATAATAATATAAGACTATTTACGACGTCACAGTTTTCTATTGAAGTCGGTACCAAGCAATGATCACCTTGAAACTCTTCAAAAATATAAGAACAACAGTTACTTAAAATTTGGCACCAACTTCAATATAACACTGTGATGTCATAATGTAGTCTTGTTTTATTATTATTTATAGCTTTTTGGTGTTTTTGAAGTCGGTGTTTTTTTTTATAATATGTAGCCGCTGGTGGGTCGGAATCTAGTCTCTATACTACATAGAGACTAGATTCCGACCCACCAGCGGCTTTGCCCGCAAAGTTTTCAATTTTCCAATGATTTTGAAAATTTTACCCGACAATCCCAGAAAGATAATGAATAAAGGGGTATCTCTTAAGGGTAATATAATAAACGATGAAGATACATTAAACTTTAACATCCTTTTTAAATTTTGATAAATTTTAAACAGTTTTTTACACCTCTAGTCCGCGTCTCTGCGCCCGAGTCACGCAAAGCCGCTTCAAGCCAACCAGCGAAAACGCGGTTAACGGTGACCGCAAACAATAGTTTTTCTATTTTGTCTGCTGTCTGGCAGTCAACGTGTAAAATTAAATAGAAGTACAGTTGAATAAAATATACTTGAGAGTTTATGAACATTTTGCATCTTTTAAGCCTTTCGAAAAAATAAACAAAAAACTAAAAGTACAAAAAATTGCTCATTTTTTGTACTTAAGACCCTAACTACAACATAAAATTTAGAGGACATTACATGACATTTTTCTAACTGGAGTATTAACTTACATTGCATTTTGTAAAATACCAATAGATGAGATATTTATAAGATTATTTAATAGAGTTATTTAATAAAATTGGTTAGAGTAGGTAATTGTATAGGAAAAGTTTTTTTAAACTACAACGCAAAGTTGAAGCAAAATAATAAGATAAATAAAAATATGAATAAGCATCATTCACTCACATTGTCCCAGCACTAAGCAAATGCCCGTGTCACAGATAGTATAACGCCCGTGTATTGTGTTGAGCTACCATCGTACCATTGTATTTTTCTATCGTAACGGTATAAAAATTACTTTAAAATTGTAAACAAATAAAACACGTTAATGTATATTTTATACTTACATGTGATAGGAAACGCCATGATCTCGAAGATTTGAGTAGCTGGATCGCCTTTTGCAAGAGGAAACTGCACAATTAACCATTTTTTTGGAGCTCTTAGTGCGACACGAAAACGACACCAAATGGCAGCGGTCGCGCGTCAACTAGTTTTATATAACGTGTATGGTCATATGGTCAGCGTAAATTGGCAGAGGGGTTCACCCAGGCTTGCCGTCTCCCGTATGAATGCTCTAAGAGTGATAGTGATAATAAATCCAAAAATATCTTTTAGCATTCGTTCATTGATTACAAAAGCGATTAAATCGAAATCGAGAAATTACAGAATTCCATTTTTTATTAAGTCATCGGGTTCGATTACGATTACTGATTAATCGACGAGTTACAAAATCGCGGAAATGATTTCGGCCATTTTGGATTATTGTGCCAAAATGAAGAAACCGTTAATATGACCACATTATACCTACCTCAGAACAATCACTATAGCATAGAAAAAAGATTAAAACAAGAATTGATTGTGTGCTATTTGTCTCTTTCTAATATACGGCACAAAACTGTGTAAATGTAAGAGATGAGTAATATTTGTCTCTTGGCATATCACAAGGTGGTCACTAGATGAATTGATTGAATTGTCATTTTGGTTAAAAATTAAAATTGGTTAAAAATATATAACACGGCTAAATTTTATAGTACCTTGTATCGAAGATAGACCATCCGAGTTTGAACTATTTGAATTGTTCGTATAATATTTGTTTGTGCGTCCCGTGGCTAGTAATATTTTGATGATATTTTATTAATATTTAAGTGATTAGAAAGCAAGAATTCTTTAGGTATTTACAAATAGTGTGTGTTTGTGCACTCCGTAACACAATGTCTTGTGTAGTTTGGGGCTGCAAGTCCCATTCGTCGCGAAAGGAAAATAATCAAAATTTATTGACCTTAAATTGGCATGTTTTCTCATATTGTTACTTGAATGTGAGCTAATAAGTACACTTATATACATATGAAATATCGCTGAATTATTTTGTAGAAAAACAATACGTAATATTAACTTCACTTTTATGTTTTAGCGATTTTTAGATAATTACTTTGAGGTTTCCTTGATCATGCGTAGTGTTGTAAAATTTTGTCGATATTTTTATTTTATAGATTTCCTGAAGACAATGTATAAAAAACATACGGATAAAGTGTATTGTCAGACGAAATTGGAGTCCAAGAAAGCATAGTCAAAGGACATGTCCACTTTTTGTATGGAACGTGGAATTTTATTCTGAACCTTTTTTAACCAGTTTAAAAATTTATGACGGAAATAGAACTTTATGAGAAGGATGTTTATCCATGAATATTAAAAATATTAAGGCCTGCATTTAGGAGAAAAAAATTAAAAATGTTTTTTTTTATTGTTTCTTTAGCAGGGCCACATTTAGTTTTTTTTTACTGGCAATTAAAAGGATGTCATTGTCAATATGTCAATGCCACTGTAGCTGTCGTTTTGACTTTGGTTTATTGTTTGTGTGTATGTGTGTAACCTTCCTTCCTTTCACAAAATAGTATCTTTTATTTTCTACAGCAAATTCAAATTCAAATTCAAATTCAAATTCAAATTCTTTATTGCATTCCATAAGTATTTTTTAGCTATAGACAAATGTAAATAGTATCATTATGGACCTTGTTAAGGCACAACAATTTTTGAGATAGGCATGCACTACTTAATATAAAAAAAATAATTATCTAAATCTAATGTCATCATATTTAGGAACTATTATCTATAAACATTCACAGGTACATTTTTATTTAATTTATATATATACATTTTTATTTAATTTACTATCACAGCATTATAATAATCAGAATATAATATGTCATTATTAATAAATATTTATATGGAATAAAATTAACATTATTGATATTTATAGTAACATTGAATGAAATAACATTTATATATTACAATATATTTTAATTTGGAGACTTGTAAACATTTAAAAATATAATCATATTTTAATAATTACAATTATATTTATTTAATTAAACTTTATTAAATAGTCATCTGTGCTTTTGGAGATTATGTAACTATATTATTACTTTTTTTACATTTATATATCTGTTGTATTATATTTATAATATTTAAAGCTAATGTGTAGTTGACATTTATATTTATTTAGATAGTTCTATAATATAAAATACATTTAATTTTAACTAGCTGGAGTTGGCTGGTAGAGGTCTCTTAAAGAGATAAGCTCGCCTTTGTACAATTGTTTTGTATAAACGATCATAATGTATAAATGTGAACAAGAAAGGATATAAATACCTATACAACTTAAAGCTAGTTGTCTCTCGAAACATATTTATCAACTTTATTATTTATTTATCTATTTTTAAAAATATTATGCTACATAATAGCAAGTAAGTAATTAACGTAATTATATTATGGTAGGTCTATTTAATATTACTATTTTTTCATTTGTCATTCATAAAATCATTAATTG
Source organism: Schoenobius gigantellus (assembly GCA_963935595.1). NCBI lineage: Eukaryota > Metazoa > Arthropoda > Insecta > Lepidoptera > Crambidae > Schoenobius > Schoenobius gigantellus. Next base: position 35,200,786 of record OZ012551.1, read on the forward strand.
TGTAATAGCATTTTCTAATCAATAGTTCTTTTAATAACTTTATACTTTTTTTGTCGTTTTCCTCATTTTTTATATTTTCTGGTATCTTGTTATAAATTCTAGTGGTCGTGGACAAGGGGCCAGACGAATGTAGTTGTAGGTTAGAGGTTGGTGGTACTAATTTATTTTTGCGTGTAGACCTTAGCGAGTAAAACATTTTTAAGTGTTCTCGTTTTGTATATAGCTCAGGGTGTTTTCGTACGAATTTAAAGGCTTCAAGTATATATATGCCTGGCACTGTCAGGATCTTATGCTTTATAAAATGTGGTCTACAGGTATCGGTCATTTCTATATTAGCTATGATTCTTATCAGTTTTTTTTGAGCAGTAAAGAGAGTAGGGGCATCAACACTGTTCCCCCAAAGAATTATGCCATAGCTCAGCCATGCATATGCGTACGCATAGTAGGTTGTGAGCGCGATTTGTAAATCCGTGGTTTTCTTAACTTCGTGTAACGCATATGACAATTTGGATAGTTTCAGTCTAATTTTGTCAATATGATTTTTCCAATTTAAATGTGGGTCAATATCTAATCCTAACAGTGTAAAATTGACAACTTTTTCAATTTTTATGTTATTGTATGAGAATTTGATGTCAATTGGAGATTTTTGATAGGGATGAAATGTCATTAATTTTGTTTTGTTAAAGTTTATTTCTAGGTTGTGGTCATGTAGCCACCCTACAGTTTTGTCCAATATAGATTGAAGTTTGTTGTTTAGATCTAAATTATTATGGCATGATGTCATTATTGAAATGTCGTCGGCAAATAGAACACATGGCTCATCCATTATTTTGGGGAGATCGTTAATGTAAATTAGAAAGAGTAGACAGCCTAATACGCTTCCTTGAGGAATTGAAGCAGTTTGAAATATATTCTCGGATCTTATTTTTTGTATTTCTCTGGTGTTGTGATTAAAATATTCTATTTCCACTAATTGTTGTCTATTGGATAAGTACGATTTGAACCATTTGTGAGTGTCGCCTCGAATACCTATACTGTATAATTTGTTCAACAGTATATTGTATTGAACCTTGTCATATGCCTTAGTCATATCGAGTAGTATTCCTATTGCGTATTTTTTATTGTTGATATTTTTCAGTGCTTCTTCAATATATTTATAAACAGCTAGGGTTGTCGATTTCTTTTTTCGGAAACCATTTTGAGATTCGTCTAGGAGTTTAAATTTTTCGCAAAATTTATAGACGCGATTGCATATAATTTTTTCAAATATTTTTGAAGCTGTAGGTAATAGGGCAATAGGGCGATAATTATTTAGATCTGTTTTCTTGTTCTTTTTGTGGATGGGCTTTACTATTGAGATTTTTAAGAGGTCAGGGAATACACCTTCTTTCAGAGATTGATTGATTATCATGTGAAGAGGTATGGTAAGCTGCTCCGCGCATTCTTTAAAAAGAGCAGGAGGAAGCTCGTCAATTCCGTGACTTTGTTTATTTTTTAAGTTTTTTAGTGCTTTGTATATTTCTGACTCTTTTACAGGATAAAGGAAAAATGTGTTTACTGTAGGCTGTAGCGCCGGTCGCCCGCCTGGTGGCGCCACCAGCGGCTGCGTAGCGTCACTCGTGCCGCAAGCACTTGAAGTGGATCTTCTCTCTCCGATAGACGCAAAGAACTTATTGAAGATATTTGCAACTAGTTTTGGTTCAGTGTAAAGAGAATCATTTACTTGAATTTTCATATTATTTTTTTCTTTATTTCGTTTTTTATTTGTACGCTCATTTATTACATTCCACATTGTTTTTATTATGTTGTTTGATTTTTTCATCCTGTTAATATAATTAAGTTTTTTTGAAGTGTTTACAATTTGTTTAAGTATTTTTTCGTATTTTTTATAGTAGCTAGTTATTATTTTATTATTAAATTTTATTGATAGAGATTTTAGTAATCGTTTATTTTTGGAAGCTCGTTTTATTCCTGCTGTTAGCCAATATTTTTTAGAGTTTGTAAATAGTTTAATTTTTTGTTTTGATATAGTTGCGTTTAGGTTATTTACTAATATGTTATTGAATGCATTGTAGTTATCATTTACACTTTTGCCATTTTTTATTATTTCGGACCAATTGATTTTTTCAATTTGTGATCGGAATAAGTGTATGTTTTTATTACTAAATAGTCTTTTAGTTGTATACCAGGTAAATTGCTGTTTATATTTAGGGATTTTTATGTGTAAAATAGTTGATAAGTGATTTGTAAAACCAAAATCCTCCACAGATGTGTACAAGTTATTGTTATTGAAATTTGTGAATATTAGATCTAGGCACGTTGATGAAGTTTCTGTTAAGTGGGTAGGTTCTTTTATGTGTTGCATTAGTTTATTTTCCGACATCAATTCTAAAAGTTGTAGAGCTTTAGGGCTGTTTATAAGTGTATTTGTATTGAAATCACCTCCTATTATAACATTCGATTTGCAATACTTTCTATTTATAAATTTTAGTATTTTATTTAAAAGATTGAAGAATAAATTATTATCTCTACCATTCCAGTACATTGTTACTAAAAGAATGTCTTCGTTATTTAAATATGTGGCGCAAGCTTCGAGGCCAAACTCCTTTGACATTTCATGGATATCTTGAATCTCGGTGCTTTCTATGTGATCTTGCAGAAAAATAACTACGCCGCCTCCAACTCTTTTTTCACGACAGAAAGATGCTGCAGTTTTGTAGCCAGAAAATTTTATAAGTTGTAGTTTTGCTGCAGATAGCCAGGACTCAGATATGCAGATAGCTTGGTATGTGGGATCTTGGTCTATGAAAGCTTCCAAAGTATGTTGTTTGTTGTAGATGCTTTGGAAGTTCTGGAAGAGAACTTTAAAATGTGGGTCTGCTTCTTCGAAAGGAATGATTGCCTGGCTTACTGTACATAAGTTTCTTTGAGGAATCGCATACTTTGTTCTTACTAATGTCAGTTTCAATGTGGTCATCTATTTCTTTAATGCTTTGCTCCGAAAGCTTTGTCTCTCTGTCCTCGATGTTTACTAATTTACCTTCAATAAACAGTTGATTTTTTCTTATCACTGCATGTAAACCTTTACCACGAGCCTTAATCATTTTTTCTTTAATTTGTTTTCTTTTTTGTCTTGCCTCCATGTTCAAGAATTCAGTTACTGCTAGTCCAGTTCCCTTAAAATTGTAGGTGTTATTTAGTATGTATTTTACCATTCGTTTACTTATCAATTCTATCACTAATGGTCGACTATGACCTCTATTATATTTTCCGACTCTATATGTGTTTTCTATGTACCCAGTTAAGTTTATGTTTAGTGTTTCCCGGAAAATATCAGTAATTGCATTATCTATATCGCTTTCCTGTTCTTTGTAGTATTCATTTAGGCCGTATAAGACTAGTTTATTGTTACAAATTTCAGACATGGTAATGTTAGCGAGTTTTGAATGTAAGTGTTTTATTTCTTGTCTCAGATGCGCATTGTCTCTTTCCAATTTTCCTATGGTAGTATTAATTTGTTGAATCTCTAATTTCCTTTGTGTGTTTTCACTAGTTAGAATACTTGTTTGTTCCTTAATTTCTTCTTTAACTTTATTTATGGCTTTGTTTATTTCACTCTGGATTGTACTTTGTAATTCGGCTATTATTGATTTATTATTTTCTTTTAATTGTTTATTAATCACTTCTTTTAGGCTCTCGAGTGTTAGTTTAGTTTGATTATTTGTATTCAAAGTACTTTCTTCAAGGCCTGCATTTATGGTGTCCCCTAGTAAACTCAGATTCTCGGTACTTGAGGATTTATTTATGCTTGTCGCCTTTCTGCGAACTGTTATATTGATTTTTTCACTTTCAGATGGTATTTTGTTAAGTTGCTCTTCTTCGCGTACTCGGGCGCATATTGGTGTATTAGAGTTATTTGTTTTAGACATTTTGCAATAACAGGCGGGACATTTCCAGTTTTCTTTATGTTCTTTTTGCATAGTGTTGTTAAATCGTTGAATAGATACATTTGCACAGTCCAAATCATAGAAATTTAAGCAAAATGCACATTTTAAATGTTCTCTTTTTGGTAGTTTTTGGTGGCATCCTGCGCATAATGTTCGGGATTCACTTAAAAGATCTCGGTTTTGTTTTTGCCCATTCATGTTAACATCAGTACAGTCCTCTAGCGATGAATTTAGGTACTACTGTTATCAATTTAGGAGCAGCGGATGATGAAGTGCTTTATAGTTCTTACAATTTAGTTTCGCTATACCTCAATAGATGGCGCTGTTTCAAATATCAATAGTCCGATGACTAGGAATTTATACTTTGCATATAATTTAGGTTACAAATTTTACAAATCTTGTAATAAGATTGTTTCTTATACTAATTATTAATTGATAAGTAAATAAAAACTGACCTCGCCTTATGTTCGGGCAAAAATACTGAAGAACTTTTAAAATACACACACTTTCTTGTCGTTAACGGTCGCTGGATGATTTTTACTTTTTCTTTGGTACACCTTTATCTTCATTTGCACATGTCTTTTGGAACTTTATTCACGATATTAGATAGTTGTCATTGAATTTTATTCACTTTCACTATTATAATTTTTAGTATTTACGTCTGCCAATGTTCACACGAGCACTGTGGTGCCATCTCTCCTTACATACTGAGCAATGCTCAGGTTCTTGATTTTACATGTGATTTAAATATTGGCTTGCTAACTGGACTAAGTTTTCTCGTAATTTGAACGTACGAAGTAACCAGACCCAAGAATTGAACAACAAAATGTTATACTTCCAGGTTACAGTCGCACTCCTGATACAACTTCTAATTTTTTTTGTACCAGAGTGCTATAATTTGGAATGTCGAATGGTACCATTATATTTAAGAAAGAAGATCCTCGGGGATTGTAAAATATTCGTAAAGTAATGCCAGAGTCTGTGAAAATCACATGAGTCAATATGATTTTGCATTTTTACGGTAATATAAGTTCACTGTATTGTTTACACCAAATAATTCATGCTTGACTTACTAACAATAAAATCAAAGAACAGAAACTAATTGAATTTGAAAATATAGAAAATTCCACTGATATAGTATGTAAATACTGGACAGGTTTAACAGTCACACAATTTGTTTTATTGTTCTCTTGCTCAACTCAATTAGGTGAGGTTTTTTCAAAGCCTAAAAAGGCCTTAGGTTTATATTAAGTCAGACTATGGGCTAAGGAATCCCTTTGCAGAATTGCTTCTCGGGTATACATTTCAAAAACTCATGTTTACTTATATAAAAAAGTGTTATTGCTTCAAAAATCAATATGCCTTTACATTTAGGTATAGCCCATATAAGCAGGGAAAACCTGTCCAGTAGAAATCTAACTATACATTATACTCTTTGGGTGTGATTCAAACAATTCCATTGTTTTATAAGAGGTTACTAAAATTGTACTTACAAAAGTCCTCTAATTACCTATTTCAAAAGAAATCTTATAACTTACACTGCTAGCTGCAGTAAGCGACCAACCAACCTGGTGGTCAATCTATTTTAAATAGGGCATTAGAAGCCATCTTTGTACATATTGATGATTAAATTCCACACTTGAATGTTCCCCAGAATGAAAATATTCAATTTAATTTTAATCAGTCTTGGAACATATTAAATTAAGCAAGCTAAGTCATATTTTGGAGAACATATTCAAGAAAATGATCTATCACATGAGACTGCTGATAAGAGAAAAAATCAAATGAAATCCATGAATTTAGGATGGGCTCCGCACCAAACTCATAACACCACTGGCTCAATTTTGAAATGACGTACTAATGAGGGAAGATGTTGAAATTGAATAAATAAAAATAACATAATTTCTGGGTTTTATTTCATACCTGCAACCAGTTTCTATATTACAACTCTTTCACATAGTTTCCACCATTATAATTATTCAACACTTCATATTACATATTTAGTACCCATGATAAAATCGAGGGTATGTAGTCATATAGAAGTAAATATTTACACTTTGAATTAGCATTATAGTAATCTTAGAGAATTTTGCACTTAGTTCATTATAATGACTTCATTAATTAGCATTTGTTTTGTAAAAAATCTTTTGTTATTGAAATAGTAAAACTGTAGCATTCTTCAGAACAGACCAGTATATTTTATTTATGTTGATATTTCATTACTGTGAGGTAGGTGCTTATCCTAAGAGTAGGCAGAGTAAAACAGGTATCACACACTAGACACTACAGCCAGGGGCTCATCCTAACAAATGCTGCACAAACACACTGCTACAAAGTAAAGTATAGAAGTCATCTGCCACCAACCAATGCATTTATTGTGCTAGATTTCATTTTAATAGCATGGACCTATTGATTACATGTATCATTTTTTTGGTCAGAGTCAGAGATGGGCGGATTTTTTTAAAAGTGTACCTTCAATATTCACGATGTCTTTCAAGTTCCGATTTTTATTTTACTTAGACCATTGTATTATCTTGATTTTTTATTTATGTAGATTGTTTCATCATATAGTTGGTGACATTTCTGATTTTTTTCAGGGTATATATGTTTTTATTTATATTGGTTCCAGATGAAAAAAAGTTCATTATAGGCTGGTTTTTGCATTGTCCTCTCGTTACGGAGTAACTTTTGAATGACAATAACAGCTTAGTTTTAGTTTTGTAGATTAATGTTTTAATATCATTAGATGGCTCTAAACATCTATTTTTGAAAAATCTCCACCACAACTAAGTAACGCAAAAAAATGATTTTTAACTATTTTATAAACCAAAGTCTTAAAACTTGTCCTGGTGGAATTTTCCGCTGATAAACGTGTGATTAATTGTTTTAAAAGCGAAAATCCTAAAATATCTCTTTTTTTGTACGTTGGCAACATTATAAAGCTACTAATGACTCTGGGCTAAACCGCCATTTGCAATTCCAGTTCGTGGAGAAAATGTTAACATTGTGGTCGTGCTGCAGTGACTTACAAAACTTATCCGGTGACTAACAGCGATTTTTAAGGTAATTTAACTACTTCGTGTTTTCTTTTCTTAATTTATGATCAGTAAATTAATGGTTTCGTATGTTGTTGCATTATTTTATCGATATAACTGCTTATCATCGAAATAATAATGCAAACATGTTACCTTTTGGAGTTTCGTTACATTCCGCTGACTAATTCTGTCTAAAATGTTAGTCAGTGGAATAAAAAGTTACACAATGGACCGCTAGGGCTGCATATATATTGAATGATGAACAGTATTCCGTCACTTTTAAAATACTTAATTATACCTACTGCGTTCCTATTGAGCCAATTGAATGAAGGAAAGCATTACCTTTTGCTTCTATTATTTGAAGTGAATACTTCGTAGTTATTTGATGAATAATTCAGTCATTACACATCAAATACAAAGCATTCACTTTAAATAATAGAAGCAAAAGGTAAAGCATTCCTTTATTCAATTGGCCCATTAATGCAGCACAAATAATTTTTAAAGTAGAAACTGAGCTTGAAATAATATGTTGTGATGTTTTATAAGAATAAAATGGGCTGTGACATATGGTATTTAAGGTTTATTATTCAAAACTGACATTTTTTTAGCTTTTATTTATTTATTTTATTTTATGTAAATACAAAAAATAAAATAAATAAATTTTTTGATTGATCTACATGGTGCTATACCGGGTGTAACGGAATACCGCAATAATTTTTAAGGTTGTTGATTAACAAAAAAAATGTTTTATGACTATTCTTTGTATTTTTATTATATGCCTACTTTTGATTTATTACGTTTAACTGTTTTGTGTATTAAATTGAAAGTAGAAATATAATAAAAATACAAAGAATAGTCATAAAACATTTTTTTTGTTAATCAACAACCTGAAATATTATTTCAGTATTCCGTTACACCCGGTATAATATGTCATAAATACACTGAATTAAAATGTTGTGAATGCAACATACTTAAAATATAACACTAAATTCAAATTTTTATATTATTTATGATTGTATGATGTTCTAAGTAGGCAATATAATACTTACGTAATAATTATGGGAATAGTTTCTTAAATTTTGCTACTGATTTAAAGTTTGTCGGGCACAGTAAAAAGTTCATGGTTGAATTTTATTATTAGGTATGCCTCTTACATCAGCAGAGAGAGTTAGACGATTTCGGGAAAAATTAAAAAAAGACCCTGAAAAATTTAAAGAGCACAAAAAAAAACATGCGGCCCTCGTGAAATCTAAATCAAAAAAAATATCTGATCTCTCAGAAGCTGAAAAAGAGAAGCAACGAGAGAAATGGAGAAATCAAAAACGCAGACAAAAAAAAAATATGCAAAGTAGTTCTGCAAGCTGCGCAGCATCACTGCACTCTTCTGAACCTGTAAGAATTCCTATAAAGATAAAGCGAAGAAACTCTACCGCATTAGCTAAAAAATATAAAAGAGCTCTAAAAAGAATCAAAGTATTAACAACTTCTTTACAAACAACTAAGAAAAAATTATACAGATTAAAGAAAAAATACGAAACATGTGAAGAACTCGTTAATAAGATGAAAATTAGGGAAGAAGTCTTGGAATCTACTTTAAAACAGTCACTTAAGCAATGTAAGACTCATAACGAAAAAACAATCACTAAAAGAATAATTGAAAACGAAACTGTTATACGTGCTAGGAAGAAAACATACATGACAAAGTTACTAGGCTTGAAAGGAAAAATAAGGAAGGGTAAAGAAATTATAAAAAACCATAAAATCCAAAGCGAAATAGAAAGTTTCTACCTACGTGATGACATAAGCAGATGTACAGCTGGTAAAAGAGAGTGTCGTACTGAAAAAGGTTCTAAGAGAAAAGAACAGATACGATATCTTACAGATACATTGGCTGAACTACATAAAATATATAAAAATGAAGGTGGTAAATACAGTCTTTCAACTTTCTACAAATATAAGCCTTTTTTCGTTTTATCTCCAGGTATACAAAACAGAGAAACTTGCTTGTGCATGAAACATGCTAATTTCGAATTTTTGTTGGTTGCTCTACACAAACACAAATTATTAATAAATTGCAAAACTGTGAAAGATATCTTAACGCAAACAACTTGCAACTTGAAATCATATAAATGTATGAATGGTGAATGTGCATCATGTAAACTATTAAAGTTAGAATACCACCTTGCAGAACGCCAGGCATATTTGACCGTAAAATGGATGCAATGGGAGCGTTTAGACCATACATACAAGAAGATCGAGAATGGAATAGATAAGAGTGTGGTTACAAAAAAATGTTCTAAAACGTTGAAAGAAGGAACTATTGGTGATTTGATTAAATCTTTGGAAAACAGTATTCCAGAGTTTAAAAAGCATTATTATACCTGGAAAAATCAGCAACTTAAGTACCATGAGTGTATTAACTCGTTGAATGAAAATGAGGCCTTAATATTGTGTGATTTTTCCGAAAACTATACTGGTAAAATGACAGAAGAAATTCAGTCGATGCATTTTGGTGCATCGAAACAGCAAATTACTCTCCATACAGGTAATTTTCATGTTTGTAGTACTTTATAAAGCAATTTCTGTTTCTGTTTTGAATTTCACTTGTAACTTCTTTAGTGTTTCACTACATAAACATCAGTGTCAGGTTGTGTACCCACTCCCCGAATAATGGCAAGTTGATCTTTGTTACAATGTTAAATACTTGCCAAGGCTGAGTTTAGAGTTTAGAGCACAATCCCCGGCTTTCGCTTTCGTTTTAAAATTCATTTAAATTATATTGATTAATTGTTTATGTTTAGGATTACAAACAGGTAACTTGAAAATTAATATATTGTTTTCTTATTTCCAGGAATGGTTTTCTGGAAAAACCAGAGTCAGTCTTTCTGCTCAGTTGCGGATAACAATTGTCACGAACCCGCTGCAATATGGGCTCATCTTCTGCCTGTGCTTAAAATGTTGAAAACACTGAAACCTGAAACAAAAATAATTCATTTCTTTTCAGATAGCCCAAGTTCGCAATATAGGCAGAAAAAAAATTTTTATCTTCATAATTTGTTCATGTCCAAACTGGGTTTTTATTATTCTACGTGGTCATTTACAGAAAGTGGCCATGGAAAAGGGGTTGCCGATGGTATCGGTGGTTCCGTTAAAAGAGCACTCGATCGTCGTGTTTCCTATGGCATTGATATCACGAATGGTACAGAAGCTCACGAGGCTTTGACTAAACTAATGAAATCAGTGAAATGCTTTTATATTCAGAGCACTGATATTGAAAATATAAATACAATGATACCTAAAACCTTAAAAACCATAGTTGGAACAATGAGAATTCACCAAATCATATCAACTCGCCAAGGTGAAATTGGACACAGAAGTCATTCTTGTTTTTGTGGACCAAGTAAAGGCTTGTGTGATTGTTTTGCCCCACAAAGTCATAATTTTACAAAATCTGTTCCATTAAATGTTCATTCAAACAAAATCACACATACAGCTGACATCCATACCACTGGCCTAACATCAGAATCTAAATCTAACACTCATTTATCTGCCACAATATCACCACTTAAAACTGAGACTCATACAACTGCCATCATATCACCACCTAAAACTGATACACACACAACTGCCACAATAACACCACCTAAAGCTGACACTGGAGTAACTGCCACAACATCACCACTTACGGCTGACATTCATACCACTGACCTAAGATCACCATCTAAATCTAACAGTCTTATAAATGTCACAATATCACCACCTAAAAGTAAGACTCATACAACTGCCATCATATCACCACCTAAAACTGAGACTCATACAAATGCCATTATATCACCACCTGAAACTGAGACACACACGACTGCCACAATAACACCACCTAAAGTTGACACTGCAGTAACTGCCACAACATCACCACCTACGGCTGACATTAATACCACTGACCTAACATCATCTGAATCTAACAGTCTTATAAATGTCACAACATTACCACCTAAAACTGAGACTCGAACAAATGCCACAATAACATCAACTAAAGACGAAACACATTCAACCGACACAAATTCATCTGAAATGTATCTTTATAACAATGTAAACGAGATCATTGAATTATTTGACGAAAATTTTAGTGAAGCACATGAAGTGAACGACTGTTTTTCAATTCCCACACGATATGTCGACAACCTGGAGAGTATAGATGTAGCTGAAAACCTCACATTATTTCCATTTCCTGAAATAGAACTTATAAATCTACCTGATCCTGGTACTGACTCAGTGCCAAAAATAAATTCCCAAGATATTGAATTTTATGATCAAAAACTTAGTAGAAAGCGAACTAGCCCTGAAATCGTACAATCTAAAAAACGTAAATTAACCGAACTGAATCAAAATAATTTAGAGCCTAAATGTAGGGCTAGGACGGGACCACCGATTGCCTGTCGTGCAGTAAAGGAGAATACCCAACGCAAAGTTTCAAAAGCTTTAAAAACTACTGTCACTCGAACTATACAATGTGCCACTTGTAAAAAATACGTGTCCCCATTTCGAATAAACTTGGCAAAATGCATGGTTTGCAATAAATCTTTTTGTTTTGAATGCAGCGGTGGCTACACTCATTTTGATTATATATGTAACAAATGCTTAGACGGGGATTAAAAATTTGCAATTTAACTATGTTACATCCTATCGACTCGTGAAGATTGCGTAGGTAAACCTACGATCCCAATTTACCAAATGGTATAGCGTAGGGCTATGGGAGATTCACTTCTTAAATCTCATTATTATGTATTAATTGTTTCAGATAAATAGTCGCTAAAAAGTTGTCGTCATAAAAGATACCAAAGAGGCACCAAAATGGTAGTAAATTATATTATGGACATAGATAAGTTTTTAACCAAAGATGATTTAAAACTATGTCTATTCAACCATCTCATTTGGCCTTGGCCGGTAACACATTTGATTATAGTTTCGAAATGTTTTGGTTGTGGAAACATATTGTCAAATACTGAAAAACAGGTCATGTCTCCTCATTTTACTAGTACTATGAATACTGAAAAGTTAAGTATGTTATTAGCGAGCACTTTCTTTTGGTGTAAATATTGTGAGTATGCTGCTTATGACCACTATCCACAAGAGGAATGCGATTATTGTTATTATGTATATTTTTATGTATAAATAATTATGTAGAAGCAAAAGATCTACTGCCAATCCAATTTAGCTTCGAGGTTTTATAAATTAAATTTGATAATACAGAACTAATAAATATATCTGTTTTACAGAACTAATAAATATTATGTTTTATCTAGAATACATATTATTATGTTATATTTTCCTACTCATTAAGTTGGTACATTTAAACTTATTTAATTTTATTTATAAATATCAGGACTACAGCCACCAATTGACCTAAAGATTACCTACAAGACTTACAGTCTTGAAATTCACTGGATATTGCCAATCGACTCGACTCAGACGACGCAACATCGGCCGTCGTACCGAAAACAAAAGTTTTTCAAACGATTTATCATGTAACTCAATCCCTTTCATTTTACACTTTGTACTTATTTATGCATCGCATAATTTATAAACAAACGTAGTGTGATTGTGATTTTCGTTAGACAATAATAAGGCAGATCAAACGGAATCAGCAGGAATATTGGCGAGTTTGTAAGCTAACTGGTGGCTGAAGTCCTGTATGGGTGTGCAATAAACGGTTGTTTTTTATTTGATTTTGGAAATTTATAATAATTATGTTAGAATTATCTGTAGTGTACTACAACGAGAAAGTTTTAGTGGGACCTAGTGCACTAAAATAAGACCAAATACAGATGATTCCGTGTTAGTTCTATATGCTAGATATTAATATTAACGTTTTAGTATAGGTACTAAAACTATTATTTATCTACTTTTATTTATTGGACCGATATTGGTTTCGTTAAATAGATGTTCAACCTTCGTTACCTATTGATGATTATTGTTCCTGTTTTATGTTCCTTTTATTATTACACCATTAAAACAAAGTCAGTTTTAATGTACATTTTAAGTTTTGATTTATATTTGTTAGTGCTTGACAAATTTGTATTGTTTTGAATAAAGAAGTCTATTAAGTTTTTCTAGATCCTTAAGGGCCACTTGCAGCAAATTGGCTAATCTCGATTCACACTGATTTACTACCAAACGTTTGGTAGTAAATCAATGTCGATTCAACTAAAACCAGATATATCCCATAGAAAAATATCAGAACGTCAATGTCAATTTGACATTATTTTATTGGCTAAATCTAATCTTAGTTAAATTGAGATTAAGCTAAATTGCTGCAAGTGGACTTAAATAACAATTTTACTAAATAAGTTTGTAAGACAATTAAAATTTCTAACAATAAAAACCTTCATTATAGTCAGGCCTTTACTTTTTCCATTTAGTGATTTCAGCATTCCAATGACTAACTGTACCCTCTTAGATTATCTAAAAATCAAAGTTTTTTTCCACTTTAACGCTGAAATTACTTTATTTTAGCTATGAAGACAACATATTTAATTTTCTTGGTCTTCATTATTGTATGAAAAAATAGTAATTAAGAGCCTCTTAAATAGTTAAAACTAAAAATATGCAGCAGCTGTATCAACAAGTTAGTCAGAGGACATAAAATTTAGCATTTTATATAGTTTAAATTTTCTTTGCCACAGCTAAATGTTTATTTTTGTAGAAATAAGAGAACCTGTGATTAATAAAAGACAATATTAAATTACATCTGTTTATTTATTTCACTACGTGAAATAACAATTGTTACTCAGTAGAACCTAAGATCGACGAATCTCTATTAAAATAATTTATTTTAATTATATTATAATTGTTATTAAAATATTAGTTACATTTTCTTAAAGTTCATTTGATAGACAATAAGATTTGAACAATACATGTTGAAAAAGAAACATAAAAATTTAACACCTTGGATTTAAGAATGGTACACTTTTTAAAAAATCCGCCCAGATGCTTGTTTGTTACCAGCAGTGACCTGCAATGCTGCTAATTTGCAATCCAATTCAATATGTGGTCACCTGGGGGTTTATTGTCGAAGGAAAAATCTATAACGTCTGCGCTGCCTTTAATTTGACAGTCATTGCGGCAACAACACAAGATTGTGCACTTAATAAAAAGTATTGTGATGTATTGTGATTGCTTAGATTATAAGCGATCACGATCATTAAAATCACAACAAAACTAAACGAGGCTTTTTTTGACGCTGTCACTTCTGCAAGAGAAGGCAAAGGGAGCTAAGTTCATACAGCCATGTTTTTCGTAAATCTTGATAAAACATTAAAAATGTAATTTATGTGAATTTTAGTCAGAAAGTCACTCACTATCACATCGTTTGTGCGCTTTTGTTACTTATTTATTCGTTTGTGACACGTTTCAGTAACTTGTCATTGGTTTCCATACAAAAATCGCTTTGTTTTACATACTATGAAAGTCAATCATAAAATTGCTGTTTTTTTTAATTTGCAGGCCTAAAAAAACCTAAATTTTATTCTAAACCCTAGATTTTTGAGTACTCTTTACAATAATACCTGAAACATGTTGGTTAATAAATAATTATATTCTTAGACCAAAAGTGGACATGTCCTTTGCTCCAGATATTTTCCATCAGATTCATTTTGCATGTATTTAGTAGTAAAACTATGAAATGGAGACGTCATGACGTAAGTCAAGTTATTTAATGAAAGGAATTCTTTAAACTAAAATATTATTTATGAAAATAAAAACGTATTTAATTTCTTAACTATTTCTTTAAGGAATCCTTGACACGGATGCCAAGAACAACCAGTTCAGATGATTTTTTTCTAAGAATTAAAATATTAGATCAAGAAAAGAACTTGAAAGAGTCAAAAAGGTAAAATATCAAAACGCCGCCTTCGGAAAATTTACATTCTAACTAAGCCCGGCCGCACATCAAGCGTAATAAATCTATCGAAAAATGTCTTAACAATAAATTATGGTCAAATGTTAATGTTTTTAGTTTAATTTCCAACCATATGTACAAATAGTAGTTTTAGCATTCACGAATTTATCCAAGGTTCAAAATCCATGAGAGTTAAATTTTCGGGTAAGTAAATTAAATATGAGATTAACCTCAAGTACCTCTAAGCGATGCGATAAAAAATGAATTAAATCTAAGCGATGAAATAAAAGCAGTGTGTCTTCGATTTCCTTCCCATAGAGTTTGTGAATCTCTGCAATAGAAAAATTCCAACATTTTAGATAACGGGAAATACCCGTCACTTAAATAGTCCAAATTTTAGGGTTCCGTACCTCAAAAGAAACACTGAACCATTATAGGATCACTTTATTGTCCGTTTGTCTATCAAGACTATCTTGGAAACGCGTGAAGGTATCGAGTTGAAATTAAAACCATATAATTACTCAGTTCTACACTAACAAGTTCTAGTCCCTTGAAGATGTGAAAAAATTAAACTTCTAAGTTAACAAAAAAATGTACGGCCGTTTATGTCGCCAAAAACGTATATTTCGACATTCTCACGGGCATCAAAATGTATAGGGTACTTTTCGTTGATCTAGAACTATGACATTTGTGAAGTTATATAGTCTTACACTACAAGTCAGGGAAAATCCCAAACTCCACATTTGTAATTAAATCATAAAAAATTTAGTCTCTATTTAAAGTATAACCTACAATTTTATACGGGACCCTCGGTGGGCGAGTCCGACTCGCACTTCCCGCTTTTAGTCTCATGAACTGCCAGCCTGACCATACCAAAGAGACACAGCAGCTATTAGCTGGATAAGTTACATAAGAAAATCTACCCTTAATTATTTATGTTTTAGTTTTCGTAATAAAGACATTTTAGTATTAGGGATCTATTAAATACCTACATAATATAATTATCGACGTTGAAACTAGGTGAGTGATGAGCACGACATCACTGGGAGAAGAACTGACAAGCGAGAATTAGTGACGACCTACAAAATTTCGAAACATCTTGCATATACGTGTCTCTGTCTAACTTCTATTAGCAGCGCCTAATGTCAAAGTGAGTCAAATATTTTAAATACAATTAACTCGGGTCTATTTCGCGGTAAACAATAACTATATTGACTTACTGTTTCCCGACGTTTCGGCTGATGTAATTCGGCCGAAACGTCGGGAAACAGTAAGTCAATATAGTTATTGTTTACCGCGAAATAGACCCGAGTTAATTGTATTTAAAATGTGTACAAATCGCGGAAGTCTACAAACTTTGAGTCAAATATATTAAGTTCAGTAGCTATTTTTGCTAGGTTTCTATGCTTTAGTTATTCTTCTGATATACCTACATAACGTCCGAAGTTCCGGCACGAATTCATTCGGGAAGATAGGCGCAGGTGGAGCCGAAGCGTAAGAGGTAAAATCCGAATTTCGAGTCAGAGAGTATTCAACACGAGTTAATAAATCGAGTTAGTTAGTAATCTTTGTTTGTCGCGACACAGAACATCGTGGCGATCTCTTTCAGTAAAGTAAATGTGTTCTCTGTTCTATCTATGATCGCGATTGTCGATTCTTTTCATTGGAGATTGTAGAAATGAAATCAATAAAAATCTGATTGTGTAAACAATTTATTAAAAAATACAGTTTTTCGTATATTTTTGGTGAGCTATTTAACTTTTTCCATTTATTTTCATCGTCTCAAAAGTAATTTTTATTATAGTAAGAAGAACACAGTTATTTTAATAATGGATTGCGACTATATTTAAGGTTATGTCTTATCTAATTTTGGTACCTTTTGCATTACAGAACAGTAAATTAATCAATAACATGGATGAGTACACGAGAGAACCTTGTCCATGGCGAATCCTAGACGATTCCGGTGGTGCTTTCATTATGGGCGCAATTGGAGGTGGTATCTTTCATTCTATAAAAGGATTCAGAAATGCACCTGTAGGCTTTAACAGAAAAATGGTAAGATCATTATTATTACCAGTCCATTTGTATAAAATATCAACAAGAGCACTAAAAGTTCATTAAACCAGAGCCAAATAGAGCGTAAGAAAATACCTACAAAAACTGATAAAAGAACTAATTGTATGTAGACATAAAAAGAGAGCACTGCATGTAGGAAATAAAAGTAGCTACACACAAAAGCGGACCGGCATTAATTGGCACAACCGGGTGGTAAAATCGGATATATTATGTAGATGTATGTTCGAGAAAAGGCCATTCGGCTTTCACTAGGTGGGCAGTATTATCTGGCCGGCAGTTATCGGCAAAGCTGGGCGGTAACACCGAATTTATGTAGTTGAGTGTTGGGGAATCACAACCCGCTTGGCTTAAATTTAAGTTCCTAATTCTTCAAATTTCATATAAATTGGTTCCACGGTTTTGATCCCCCAGTTAAAGGATGATTTTTACAATAAAAACTATCCCATGTGTTATTCCAGGACTCAATTTCATCTAAATTGGTTCAGCAGCTTAACCCTTAACCACTGACGTGTGATTTTGTTACGCTACCACTGACGTACGTATAGTATACGTACGTTAATTTGAAGGCCTTTTAATGTATCAAAAGATTGTAACTTTGATGATTACTCCAATTATTATGTTTAGACACATTCAAATGAAATAGGAACAATGAAATAAACTGTAATAATAATCTTAGAATTTTTTTTATTAATCAAAAACCATGAGGTAATCAAAATAACATAGACATTTAAAAAAAAATCAACATTAAAATAATCTCTAGAAATAGTAACTTCTTTTGTTGGTTTTATTAATTACTAAGGATGGTTCTAATTGAAAAAAAATCACGATTGCCATAAATCACAATATAAGGCACTTTTTAACAACAATTGTTACAGGTCGGTTTCGAGCACTGCAAGCAGACTGGTTTATGACAAGCTTGACAGCCGTACCGAGTTTTACGACGTTTCAGTTTGAAACAAATGTGACAATTTTTCATGGTTTCAAATCTAACAAATTCGCCACTTGGTTGACTGATTGTATTTTCCTTATCCTTGCCTAAGATGCGTCCAATCAGAGATGAGAGCTCATGTGGAAGTTGCGGCGTTGTGTACCTTCGCTCTAGGTGCGGTGTTACTAAGCTTCTTCCAAGGTTTTTCATAAATATTAGGCGATCCGCAGAATTATATTTTGACATTATAAAAGAATTAGCAGCAGCAATGTCCAGAATCCTATAGAAAATTACCAATGGCCATCGTCTAGACCTTCTTGCACAGCTGTATTTGGCACACTTTTCATCCATGGAATCGACACCTCCTTTCGACGAGTTGTAAAAAGATATTATTTCGGCAATCCCTTTTTCAGAATCGGTGCTTTCTATATGATGCATCGATGATATCATCATGACGATTTTGTTTTTTTTTTGGGACATAAGATAATAGAGTAAGTTCTTTCGTAAAACCATATACAGATGACTGTACTTGATGGTTTTTGGAAAGGAACTCCGGTGGGATTTCCCTTTTATTTTTTTTTCAAAGTCCCGACGTATGACAAACTATTTTTTTTGAGTTTTTTGATTTGTTTACATACTTCAATAGAGGAGAAATAATTGTCAGCTGTGATGTTCCGATTGGTTCCCATAATGGGTTTTGCTAAACGTAATACACTCTGCGTTGGTACAAGTAATTGTTTCTCTTGGTCATTTAGCCCGTTTCCATCACTATCTTTACCCGTATATAGGTATGCATTGTAAAGATAACTGGTGGTACTATCAATTAGACATTTTATTTCCAAGCCATACTTACATGGCTTATTAGGCATGTACTTCTTCCATCTACACCAGCCTCTGAACGATACTAACATTTCGTCAACTGTGGTGTTCTCACCAATTTTATAATACTTTTAACAATTAGCAATAAAGTCATAAAATATATCTGAGATCGCTGCAGCAACATTCGACTGTTTTCTTTGGGCTCTGGTGAACGCATCATCAAATCGAATACTTATGAGGATAATCATGAAACGTTCTTTGGACATCACTCCTCTGAATATATCTCTGCCTCTGCAATCGGTAGCAAACAAAGAATTTATATCTTCGTTGTTAGATTTGAAAGCGGCACTAAGAATCAACAGCCCAATAAACGCATCCAACTCAATAGAATCTATTTGTTTCAGTTCAGGCTTACAATGACGCTTATATTTCTCTCTCATTAATTCTAATCTTTGGTTAGTGTTTTCTATGATTTGGGATTTTATACTCTCAGTTATTAGCAAACCAAATATTTCGGCAGGTGAACTATCAGGCGGAAAATCGTAAGTTGCTATTGGACTCACGATGTTGTGTGCTTGTGTACGTGTGGTTCTCGATGGCTCTTCTGCAGATCACTTCATGCAGCGTCTTTTGCCATAATAGTATTTTCTGCGATGTTGCGATGATATATCGCTCATATCAATCGTATCTCTACAAACGCTATCCTGGCGGTCACTTCGCCTGGCAATATGTGATAATGGAATGTCATCTTCAGAAGATGCAGAATTTAAATCACAAACGGGAGGCTCTGCACTACCATAATATTCGTCCTCGGAAGACACGACGCGATCAGATTGTATATAGTCATTTTCATCCGCCGATGATTCGTCAGATTCATTAAGCCAAGATTCTATAATTTCTTCATTGTTGGCAATATTCACTTAAACGCGTTTTATTTTTGATGTAGATGGCATAGAAGAAGAATTTAGCCGCTTACGGTTCATTTTATCTGTCGACAAACACAAATAATTATTTTTAAAATAGTATCACTAACACTGACGCTACGTACCACATACGTTTGGTGGTCAAACTCACCTACTTAGAAACGTGGCAGACGTCCGCTCCCCACTCTCGCGCACGCGTCACTGGCGATTAGGAAACTACCAAAAAGGGCGCGCAAGAATTCCCACGCAAACTAAAGTTTTGAACGAAAAACCGTTAGGGTGACGTACCACATACGTACGTCAGTGGTTAAGGGTTAAGCATGAAGAGGTAACAGACAGACACACTTGCACAATATTAGTAGGGATTTCATAGTTTATGTAAATAAGTTCAAGACTAAAGATTTAATTATTTCTTGCTTTTTAGTTTTTTTGGTTGGTTAATGAGTTGTACCTTCCATGACCAGCTTATTAACATGAGATAATACCTAACTACCAGAAGCAAATAATTAAATAACTTTGAAAATATATGAAACACACAATAAATGCTAAGTTGCTGTTGATTTTAGCAGGATCCCATCATCAGATCCTGACTTTGGAATTGAGTTGAGTCTAGTTGGTTGAATTGAGAACTTCCTCCTTTTTCAATAGTACAACAATATTACTATGTCACCAAATTCACATACAAAAACTAATGAAATGTTCACCACTAGAAAACATTTTTTCTGATAAGTTGTATTTTTTGGTTTAAGCCTGTTATATGTTACCACCTTCATGACTACAAACATAGTTTTTTCAAAAGCATCAAGCTTATGATGATAATATCAGAAGTTGATCCCTTGGAAATCTATGTAAATTGGTAGCTTATTACGATTTCATGATGATGATGAATTAAATATTGCAATTTCAGCTTGGCAGCTTAGCAGCAATTAAGGAAAGATCACCTATAGTTGCTGGAAACTTTGCAGTATGGGGAGGCATGTTCTCAACAATTGACTGTTCCTTAGTGTACCTCAGACAAAAGGAAGACCCATGGAATTCCATTATGAGTGGGGCTCTAACTGGAGGCATACTAGCTGCCAGAAATGGTAATATATCTATAGCATTATTGTTTTCTTACTAAAACAAAAACATCTTAATGGCAGCATAAGGCATTTTGTTAATAGTCTTGCTGTATCAGCATTTGTTATTTGGCAATTTTTTTTAACAGCATGTTCTGTAGAACTATATCGTTTCGCCAATTTCGTAATGTGGGCTACATATTACGAAAAATGCAAGTTATTGTTTTTAAAGTTTTACCTTAGAATATAGTGATATATAAAATCAACTCATATGTGATTGACATGGAAATAATTGGCATGAGCCACACATTTGGTAAAGAAAATTTTAAGTTATTTGCCGTGTCCCATCCCACTATTTTAGAAATAGCAATATTGACATTGTCAAGACTTTCTGCTGTCTATGTACCTATGTGTAATAAGGATGTATTATCAGCAAATACAGGGAGAAAAAAATAGCCCTTGCTGGTTCTTTCCAGTACAAGGTCTCCCGCCATAGACTTGTGAACCAATGGCGTAGCATCATTGACGTGCAAAAATGATTATGTAATCCTACTTAAATAAAATATTTTGAATTTGAAATAAAACTATCTCATGTCTTTCCTTTGCAAGCACTGAGAAGTCGTTTATAGGTATAGAAAAAAAATAAAAATGGTTCAAGAATGTGTGGTTTGCTTTTTCTAAGGCGACCAACCTGGTATAAATATAGAGAGTTCAGACTTCAGAGAGGAGTCACGAGTCAGCATTCGTTCACAGCACAGGCCGGTCGTCTTAGCATTTTTGTAACTACATAATATAATTAATATATTGTGTGTACGGAATACAGTTACTGTGCTAATTTACTTTTTATTTTGAGTAGTAAATACCTAATCCAGCAACCCACCGCGATAGAGCGCCGAAAAATGTAACCCAGAGGGACTCGCCTACTGATTGCGGATCCAGATAACTTTATGTCATGAATAGCAATTTTCTGCATTCTAATTTCTATTACCTAGATATACCTAATGCAGAGTGGGTCTAGTAACACCATAGTGGTTCAACTTTTTAATGAGGGTCTCATCATGTACTCATTCGAAAGCATACCAGTTTCTGTCTACTGCTATGTAAATGTTCCCATGCTTCATAAATGTGACTGATTAATTAAACACCTGCATCAGTTGTTCAATGACCCCTAGTAAAACCATTTGCTTATTTGACATTAAATTGTTACTGTTTTTCTGTTAAAATATGAAACTAAATGTGATAACATAATGATTTCAAAGGACATGTCCACTTTTTGTATGGAACGTGGAATTTTATTCTGAACCTTTTTTCACCAGTTTAAAAATTTATGACGGAAATAGAACTTTATGAGAAGGATGTTTATCCATGAATATTAAAAATATTAAGGCCTGCATTTAGGAGAAAAAAATTAAAAATGTTTTTTTTTTATTGTTTCTTTAGCAGGGCCACATTTAGTTTTTTTTTACTGGCAATTAAAAGGATGTCATTGTCAATATGTCAATGCCACTGTAGCTGTCGTTTTGACTTTTGTTTATTGTTTGTGTGTATGTGTGTAACCTTCCTTCCTTTCACAAAATAGTATCTTTTATTTTCTACAGCTATGCTCAGGTTCTTGATTTTACATGTGATTTAAATATTGGCTTGCTAACTGGACTAAGTTTTCTCGTAATTTGAACGTACGAAGTAACCAGACCCAAGAATTGAACAACAAAATGTTATACTTCCAGGTTACAGTCGCACTCCAGATACAACTTCTCATTTTTTTTGTACCAGAGTGCTATAATTTGGAATGTCGAATGGTACCATTATATTTAAGAAAGAAGATCTTCGGGGATTGTAAAATATTCGTAAAGTAATGCCAGAGTCTGTGAAAATCACATGAGTCAATATGATTTTGCATTTTTACGGTAATATAAGTTCACTGTATTGTTTACACCAAATAATTCATGCTTGACTTACTATCAATAAAATCAAAGAACAGAAACTAATTGAATTTGAAAATATAGAAAATTCCACTGATATAGTATGTAAATACTGGACAGGTTTAACAGTCACACAATTTGTTTTATTGTTCTCTTGCTTAACTCAATTAGGTGAGGTTTTTTCAAAGCCTAAAAAGGCCTTAGGTTTATATTAAGTCAGACTATGGGCTAAGGAATTCCTTTGCAGAATTGCTTCTCGGGTATACATTTCAAAAACTCATGTTTACTTATATAAAAAAGTGTTATTGCTTCAAAAATCAATATGCACCTTTACATTTAGGTATAGCCCATATAAGCAGGGAAAACCTGTCCAGTAGAAATCTAACTATACGTTATACTCTTTGGGTCTGATTCAAACAATTCCATTGTTTTATTAGAGGTTACTAAAATTGTACTTACAAAAGTCCTCTAATTACCTATTTCAAAAGAAATCTTATAACTTACACTGCTAGCTGCAGTAAGCGACCAACCAACCAGTACCCCTAGTATGAGTTTTCATCGTCATCGAGCTCGATCAATCGTATCGTCTCCTCTCCATACATTGACTAGTAGCGCCCCTAGCGTCCAATAGCAGGAACTAATATTGGCAGTATGAGTCAATTCGAGTCCTCGATTTACGAAATCGTCTATCGTTGGCGCTCGAAAAGTGCATTTTGGCAGTATAAGTTGCTGTTTTGACAGTTCTCACGAAGTATTTCGAGACGAAATTTCGTATCGAGTGACGATACAAAAAATTCAGTGAGAGGTAATGTGATAGCTAGTTTTAAAAGCCAAATTAATATTTCTTTGGCAATAACATTAGTGGAAGCGTTTGACAAAACCGGCTGATATTTTCAAGAACGCCGGGAGTTAAAACAACGGTCGTAAATATGTAATAAAAGGTAAGACCATAGGAGGTTATGTTTCTCTGTGTTAACTTTATTTTATTACTAATGTAGAGGGTGCTTTGTTGTAGGTGTTGTAAATGCATTGCTGATATTTGAGAAAAAAGACTTGACAAGACATTTTGATAAAGACAAGACAATAAATAAGACTAACTCTCTGCATTTTCTAATAAATCATCCTAACCCTATTGACCAAAAATATAGTAAACAAATTATATATTCTATAAGAATAATTATGAGAAGGTTACATACCTAGCTACATGTTTCCATTTATAAGATTTGGTGCTGTGTTATGCCCCATACTACATAATTATTTAATAAAAGTAGGATTCTTTTTATCTTGATGACAAAAATAAATAACATTTTTAATCATACATTGAGCTATTTGTGTGTATTCAGTTACATTTGTTGTTACATAGGTACGTAAATGAAGAAATGTAGCTAATTACTGTTAATTTTTGTTTCAGCTTTCATTTATATGGTTTGTATGGGTTATAAAGATGGCTATCACTCAGCATATTTACTCCATAAAATGAAATAGAACATTTACATAACTATACAAAACATGTCAATTCATTGAATTCATTTGTCAATGTACAAATGGTATAAGCAAGCACCGAACTCAAGATTACCTGCTTATGATTATAAACTTCACACTTATGGAAGTGCTTTATTAAATTGCCATAGTATGCTAAAGATTCACAAATCCAGTGGTTCCTGTAAGTTTAAAGAAAATTATATACCAACTAGGTATGTGCAAGATATTAAAAATTGACATAATAGGTATTTTATGTGCTGAATCTTTATGAAAGTAGATAATTTTCATCATGTTTAAGAAATCAGAGGATCAGACATGGAACCTATTGTATATGAAAAATAATATTGGTAACTACTTATCTTTATGAAGAAAAAATGTAACTAACGAATTAATACTATTAATTTTTGAGGAGTAGGTAAATTGTAGATGGCTATTGCTTGGAATATTTAAACCACAAAGGTGGCTTTATGTTAATTGAAGAATGTTATGTCCTCTGTGTAAGTTATTAAAAGTGGCATTATATTTTAATTCGGAAATGTAATTTATAAATTATAAATGGTTGATTGTATCATTAAAAAGTAAGTAAATCTAACTTTTATTGTATAAATTTCATAATCCTGTTACTGACTTCAAGAATAATGAAGATTTCACTGAGATTTTACCATACCATATGGGAATAGTGGTTAATGTGTTTAATATTGCATATTACTCAATAATAAAATATATGTATAAAAAGCAAATGGTGTGAATGAGAATCTTCTCTTTTATGAAGTTCATAAAAACAATTACTATACTACCAGTGTTTCATGGTTTCCAATCTACATCATGGATCATAAACATACATATCACTGCTGGGCAAGGGTCTCTTAATTTCACGGGTTTTCATAATGAAATAAAAAACCAGAGTAAATAATTTATGTTTAATTTTACAAAGACTGGAAACATATAACTTTAATTTAAATATTATCAATATAATATTTTCCATTTACATGAAATTGATGAAATCGCTAAGGACAACGCCTCTACTGAAAGAATAGAATAGAAAATTTTCCATTTTACACTATTGTATACAAAGCAAATACAAAGGAATATTTCCTTAAATTAACTGAATAATGAAAAAGTAAGTAGTAGGACAAATTCTTGAAAAAGTAACATTGTTGCTTAAAAATAGGCTCATCAAACCAGGATCAGTGGAAAAGTAGGTTTGCTTTTTGATTTGGCTTTTATGGGAATGATTGGTTCGACCTCTATACTTTAAAAAGGAAGACTACATCAAAGTACCACAGGACA
Organism: Schoenobius gigantellus; assembly: GCA_963935595.1. Lineage (NCBI taxonomy): Eukaryota > Metazoa > Arthropoda > Insecta > Lepidoptera > Crambidae > Schoenobius > Schoenobius gigantellus. Next base: position 35,226,163 of record OZ012551.1, read on the forward strand.
CCCATAAACAAGTCCCATTTGCCATTTCACACTGTTTTGAAGTGAGGTCGTGTTGGATCCAAAATCATGGTAGTGCCAAGATTCACCCATTTAAATAATGTAATACAATTTAAACTTTTTAAATATGAAATGTTTCTATTTTGATAAAAGGACAACTACCTATTATAACTAAAGTTAAATATCTTTGTAAACACACACTTTGAAATCCAAGTTATTTATTTGATTAATATTGAGTATTTCCTCCTATTGCACGAAAAATGGTTCTGCTTCTTCATCTTGAATTTATCTTTATAGTAACAGCTTTTTATGTTCGCTTGAAGGATTCCAAATCCTCCTCCCTGTTAATTCCATATTGCCGCCGGCAACTTGGTCTTTTGAGTGGTAGTTGACCTGCCTTAGATATCTTCAGCAGTTTCTAGAGATCTTCGATTTCTCTTTTTATATATAATTCTAAACATATTCAATTATTTTCTTGAATTGCGTACGATGCACTAGTACGGTTCATATTTATGAGTTAAACCTATAAAATAAGAATAATTGGTTGTATTAGATACAAATAACCCATCATATTTAAATAAATAAAAGAATGCATGAACACACCACCAATAATTAAACTTACTTTTTGTCTGTTTTTGCATTATCAACAAATAAAATTAAAAATTCACATCATAACATAACCTCAAAACGGTGTGGCCCCTTTTTTTCTGCTTTTCTACTAAAAGTTTAGAAAATATCTACTTAAACATTATTAAAATAAATTAAGTCCATATTACATTCGTGTAATAAAATCTGCGGAAGAAGTAATACATTTATATTTTAATAGATTTTTTTAGCGTGGAAAGTTATAATCACCTCCTAGAGTATTTTGCACTGATGTACCCTATTTTTGATTTATTTATTTGTCCGTTTTGTCCTCGGGCAACGTAGGCCCTTATATCTATATTTTTCATATTAGTAAAATCTCCAAAAACTGCAAGAATTCTTCACAGAATTACGAACTAAATGCTTAATTTCCATGCTTTAAATCTACTAAAAAAGTAAAAATATACCAAAAGTGGTATCACCGAATTTTAGTGAAACGTCGAGTTATGAATGAATGCTACGTGTCTCTTTTTGGCACATATACAGTGAAAGAGATAGAGAATAAGCAATATGAAGTTCGTTCAATCGAGTGATCGTGAGCTCGATATGGTGAAGACGCGCGATCGAATTGTAAACTCATATTACCAATTGACTCGATGACGATCAACGTTATCGTTTACTCGACGACGATCACTCGATCGGTTTTGAGAAAACTCATACTAGGGGTACTGGTGGTCAATCTATTTTAAATAGGGCATTAGAAGCCATCTTTGTACATATTGATGCTTAAATTCCACACATGAATGTTCCCCAGAATGAAAATATTCAATTTAATTTTAATCAGTCTTGGAACATATTAAATTAAGCAAGCTAAGTCATATTTTGGAGAACATATTCAAGAAAATGATCTATCACATGAGACTGCTGATAAGAGGAAAAATCAAATGAAATCCATGAATTTAGGATGGGCTCCGCACCAAACTCATATAACACCACTGGCTCAATTTTGAAATGACGTACTAATGAGGGAAGATGTTGAAATTGAATAAATAAAAATAACATAATTTCTGGGTTTTATTTCATACCTGCAACCAGTTTCTATATTACAACTCTTTCACATAGTTTCCACCATTATAATTATTCAACACTTCATATTAAATATTTAGTACCCATGATAAAATCGAGGGTATGTAGTCATATAGAAGTAAATATTTACACTTTGAATTAGCATTATAGTAATCTTAGAGAATTTTGCATTTAGTTCATTATAATGACTTCATTAATTAGCATTTGTTTTGTAAAAAATCTTTTGTTATTGAAATTTCAAACTCAAACTCAAAAATCTTTATTCAATATAGACCTTTACAGGCACTTATTGACGTCAAAATAAAAACATAAAAATCTTCAACCAAGAATCTAATTAACTAAATTATTTAATCCTTGTATGTACACACACCCCAACCATTATTAAGATGTGTGCAAATACAAGTCAAATGAAAAAAAAAAAATTGACTCTACACCTGTTCGGAAATTGGGAGAGCCTTCTCAAGAAGAACAGGCAAGAAACTCGGAAGGTCTTGTATTTTTTTTTGTCTCCTCTTTTAAAATGCCAACATTACAATATTATATTTCACAAACATTTTTTTAAATAATATAGAAATGCCTGTCGGTGTGAGTGGAACAGTTACTCGAATGAAATTTATCCCACTATCACAAAGTGTTAACACCCTTTAAACGTCAATTATCACATTTTTTGTCAATCCCAAGCAGTTTTATCTGTCATATAATCAGACACTTTATAATATGCTTTTTTCATAAGTGCGCCCTTGATAGCGACTTTAAATTTATTCAAGTTAAGTGCTTTAATATTATTTGGGATTTTATTGTAGAAACGTACACAAAGGCCTTTGAAAGAATTATTAATTTTTTTAAGCCTAGTATTTAAATAGTAAAACTGTAGCATTCTTAAGAACAGACCAGTATATTTTATTTATGTTGATATTTCATTACTGTGAGGTAGGTGCTTATCCTAAGAGTAGGCAGAGTAAAACAGGTATCACACACTAGACACTACAGCCAGGGGCTCATCCTAACAAATGCTGCACAAACACACTGCTACAAAGTAAAGTATAGAAGTCATCTGCCACCAACCAATGCATTTATTGTGCTAGATTTCATTTTAATAGCATGGACCTATTGATTACATGTATCATTTTTTTTCTCAGAGTCAGAGATGCTTGTTTGTTACCAGCAGTGACCTGCAATGCTGCTAATTTGCAATCCAATTCAATATGTGGTCACCTGGGGGTTTATTGTCGAAGGAAAAATCTATAACGTCTGCGCTGCCTTTAATTTGACAGTCATTGCGGCAACAACACAAGATTGTGCACTTCTTAATAAAAAGTATTGTGATGTATTGTGATTGCATAAATTATAAGTGATCACGATCATTAAAATCACAAAATTAAACGAGGCTTTTTTTGACGCTGTCACTTCTGCAAGAGAAGGCAAAGGGAGCTAAGTTCATACAGCCATGTTTTTCGTAAATCTTGATAAAACATTAAAAATGTAATTTATGTGAATTTTAGTCAGAAAGTCACTCACTATCACATCGTTTGTGCGCTTTTGTTACTTATTTATTCGTTTGTGACACGTTTCAGTAACTTGTCATTGGTTTCCATACAAAAATCGCTTTGTTTTACATACTATGAAAGTCAATCATAAAATTGCTGTTTTTTTGAATTTGCAGGCCTAAAAAAACCTAAATTTTATTCTAAGCCCTAGATTTTTGAGTACTCTTTACAATAATACCTGAAACATGTTGGTTAATAAATAATTATATTCTTAGCCCAAAAGTGGACATGTCCTTTACTGTGCCTGCGGGCGCAAACTACGTTTCCCCTTATGAAAGACTTCAAGGCGTTCTTAGTTAAATATCTTTTATATTTTTCCCCATTTAGCAAAATTTTTCATTTATTCTCCTCTCCTATTGGTTATAGTGTGATATTACACTAGCCTAAAGCCTTTCTCAATAAATGGATTATCCAACACAAAAATAATTTTTCAATTCGGAGCAGTAATTCCAGAGATTAGCGCATTCAACCAAACAATCAAAAAAACTCTTCAGCTTTATAATATTAGTATAGATAACTTAAGAGTTGGTAGTATAGAAATGGGTCTCAAGTTAGTGGGGTCTTTTGTATTACCAGCTTTAAATAGTTTTTTTTTGTTATTTAGCTGTTCCATCTGCAATCAGTATTAACACTATGAGGCATGTGAGGGGAGAAGAACAAAGACTTGTAGGATCTCCATCCTCCATGATGATGAAGACACCTCTTCATTGTTGGGACATTAATCATCCCCCAATCCTATGATGTGACTCCTTTTCAGGCGTTTTGGAAGTCCATTGGAGAACAGATCCTGAATTAGCGCATTTGGGTGACTTTGTAAGCGTGACCTGTATTTTGTAAAATAAGCATTAATTTCCTCCCTAACTGTGTTGATCTGAGCGTACTGGTGCACTTCGCCATTTCTGATGAACCAAGGGGCTCTAAGTATGGTCTTTAGAATAGAGTTTTGGCAACGTTGAATGATTTCTATGGTTGAATGACATGCACCACCCCACAGCTGAATCCCGTATGTCCAGATGGGTTTTATTACTGCTTTATACACTAGGATTTCTTGTCCATTGAGAGATGTGAAGTCCTTCCCAGAAGCCACATTAGGCTCTTAAATTTGAGGTTCATCTGTTCCCTCTTTGCTCTGACATGGTTCTTCCAGGTTAGTCGACGGTCCAAGTGGATGCCCAGGTATTTGACACAATCCACGTGAGGGAGCCTTTCGTTGGACAAAGTTACTGGGGGGCAGTCACCATGTCTGAGAGAAAACGTTATATGAGATGATTTAGATGCACTTGCATTGATCCTCCACTTTCTTAGCCAATTTTCAATATTGTTGAGGGATTCTTGGAGAATAGACAAAGCTGTTTCCGGAACTGGATGACTAGCCAGTATAGCAGTGTCATCTGCAAAGGTGGCAGTTGTAACTGAAGTGGGAAGATCTGAGGTAAATAAAACATATAAGGATGGTCGAAGCACTGATCCCTGTGAAACACCCGCTGCCATGTCATAAAAGTTTGAGTATGCTCCGTCCTCCTTAACTTGAAATATTCTACCATCCAGGTAGGATTTTATAATTTCAAAAAATGTGTGGGGTAAGTGTTTTTTGACTTTGTACAACAATCCCTTGTGCCACACCTTATCAAAAGCCTGTTGAATGTCGAGAAAAACGGATGAACAGTACTCTTTCAGCTCCATTGCTTTGTGAATTTTGTTGCAGACCCTGTGAACCTGTTCTATGGTGGAATGGTGCTGTCGAAAGCCAAATTGGTGGTCAGGAGTAATTTTAAGAGCCTCCAGGGATGGCAATAGACGAGCAAGAAGAACTCGCTCACACACTTTAGACATAACTGGCAATAGACTGATTGGGCGATATGAGGAAACCAAACATGCTGACTTGCCCTGTTTATAGACCATGACAATTTGGGAGACTTTCCAGTGATCTGGGAAGTATGACAGTCTTAGTATAGCATTAATCAGAATGGTGATAAAACTATCCCCTTTCTTGGAAGCTCCTTCAGAATTATTGGCGTGATTAGGTCGTAGCCAGGTGCGGATTTATCTTTAAGCTTTTGAATGATTCTTCTTACTTCAATTGGTGATGTAGGTTTGATAGGGATATCCATTTGCATATCTTGGCCAAGAACCTCATCGATTGAACCGTCATCGAAACCAGGATCAGGATTATTCGGAGTAAATACATTTTTCAGGTGATTGGCGAATGTTTCAGCTTTTTCTTGGTTGCTTTTAGCCCATGTATCGTCTAACCGTTTAAGAGGTGGTTTTGGCCTTTGAGGTTGGTTGAGGCTCCATGTCGCTTTCCACAAAGAATAGTTAGAAGTTTGAGTTGCACTCAGTGACTCGATGTGTTGCTGGAATTGGTCATCTTGGGATTTCCTTATGGCTCTCTTTAGATCTATAGACGCCTTGTTAAAAGTTCTTTTGTCAGCGGGGTGTCTACTGGTATGCCAGACTCGATGTAGTCTCCGTTTTTCTTCAATTTGAGCTTTCAGAGCTGTAGTTCAGATTCGAATATTTGATTCGCTACCGGGCAGTAGTGGTGTACATTTCCATGCTGCGACTTGGATGAGTGACGAGATGTATCTAGTGGCATTCTCGACGTCGTTTGAGGATTTAAGAGGAATGTTGAGATTTATGTTTTCATCTAAATAGTCTCTAAATGAAGCCCAATCTGTTTTGTAGTTTGACATATACCCATGTGTCGGTTTCTCCAGTATAGAGTTAGAGATACTTAGGAGGACGGAGGAATGATCGGATGAGCTATCCAGTGATCACCTCACATCCAAGTAGTTTGTCGAAATGCCTTTGACAACAAAGAAGACCAGCTTTAAATAGTGGAATAAATTTACTGGTTTTCATAATTTCAAAATATTCCATCACTAATACATTTGTTGAAAATGCACATTGGTATGCAGTTAATGCAGTCTATTATTGGACACAATAACTGACAAGTTACTGGATATATATTACTCTGTAATCTCACACCATGCAGGTAGTGGGTGGACAGGCCGGGACAGGAATTAATTGTGACCAGTATGTTAAAACGACAATTTCATAAACCCCATGCAATAAAATGTGGCTCATTAATCACGAAATCATGAAAACTAGTTGCAGGAAGTTAGTTATGGATAGGACATGTTAGCCAGCTATGAAAGTTTTAAAAATTCAAGTATCAAGCCAAAAAAGCTGCGAGGGCGGTAGATGGAACGCGGGACTACTGTGAGATCCCCGTGTCGTTCGTGAGGAATAAAATAAGGGAGGAGACAGTCCGAAAATGGCAAGACAGATACGTGACCTCTTCTACAGGGGGAGTGACAAAATGTTTTTTTCCAGATCAGGCAAAAGCATACAGCTGGGTTAGAAAGGAAAAGCCATCATCTCGTCTGGTACAAGTTTTCACGGGACACGGGGGGTTCGCAGAATATCTGTACCAATTCAAACTAAAGGACAATCCATACTGTGAATGTGACCCTGGGGAGATTGAATCGGTATGGCACGTGATCCTGGACTGCCCCAGATTCACTAGTGCCCGCCATGATTTAGAACATAGACTAGGTAAGATAGTAATAAGTAAAGATAACATCCATGAGCTACTGATGGATAAAACGGCAAAACCATTTGTGGTGCAGTTTATAGAAGCAGTGGCCGATGTGGCGACACAACGAAATAAAAACTGTACTCCACCAGCGCAGGGAGGTGATGGAGATTCGGTTATTGTGGCGCCACGAATGCAGGAAACTTACGTTGCCCCAAATATTACGCAAGAGCAGTGGTTGAGCGGCGGAGAAAAAGGAGCAGTAGGTCTACTCACAAGGGGTGTAGCGTTGTTCATGGACAGTGCAGGAGAAAGGATTGGCATTAGTTTCTGCATGTCCAGAACAAGGAAGCACGTTGCGATATCACCAGGCTTAGCAGTCCTGCTAAAAGGAAGCACTACCAGGACGACCATCAAAAGGAAGGTGTTTGACGCAATGCCCGAGGTGATGCTTGCAGGGCAGAAATGCCGGATCGTGCGTTCCAGGAACAAGTCGATCCTACTCCTGGACTAGGACATTGATAAGTCATCTTTCACCAGGGCGGGGGAACTACTGTTAAACCTGGTTGGAGACCCGAGAGTCATCAGCGTGGATGTCATGAAGGCGGATCTCGAGAAAGGGAATGTATCCGATTACACACCCTTATTAGAGGCCTCCCGAAAACACAAAATAATCGTATACGAGGGGAGAGGCCAAAACCTCGACTTTCTACTTAAAGAACATGAGCAGACTCCACGCGATGAACTGACGGAAAGTGGCTCAGCTAGGGCAGAAAGGCAACATGAGGAGGCGGTGCAAGAAGCAAACGAAAGAAGATGCCTTCAATCACAAAGACAATCCCCGACAGACGACCTCGTCAGGGGAATATGTATTGCCCTGGGCCAAGCTCATCCTAGGAGGACGGGTGGCGAGACACTAACGAACGTGGACCCCAAATATAAAACGATTTCCTCAACAAAAACCACACTTGCAGACATCGGAAGGGTGAGACCGCCAACCAGAATAATAACTGATCGGGACGGAGACGACCTAGTCAACGCCTATCTGGAGTACGTGGAGACACTGCGGGCGACACTGCAGGTAAAACACACCACCTGTAGCAAGATACTGGAAGCATTTCAGATAAACGCCCGCATGTTATTGCGGGAGCTCCTGGGAGGGGCGAGGGCTGTGGTCTATAACAACGACACCGGAACTGTGGTGGCGGGAACTCACCCTATAGATAAAAGGCAAATGGCGGCGTACAGTGCCACGGCGGGCATGGTGCTGGTGGATCATGTAGCGACTGAGGAAAGGGGAGTCCTCACATTCTGCACACCAATTGAGGACCCAATAGTGGTAATTGCCAGGTGCACCCGTTTTATGTTGGAGGACCGAATTCTAGAAATGGCAGAAGCCATGAGCGGAACTTGGGTCTCCGAACCATGGGGTAAACTGGCGATCAGATGGGTGGACGGTGTGCCGGGGTGCGGGAAGACTACGTGGCTCCTCAACAACTTCCAAATGAAGGAAGACATGATAATCACTAGCACACTCGAGACGGCAAAAGAACTGTCGGACAAAGTGACGACTCGATTTGGGGCGGTCGTGAGGGGGAAAGTAAGAACCATTGCCTCGGTCCTCATCAATGGGGTGGGAACATCAAAGCGCCTTTTGGTGGATGAAGCTCTACTAGTTCATTTTGTAGCTATTGTCATGGCAGCAAGGCTGACCGGGGCAAGAGAATTGGTACTGATGACTGACACGAATCAGATCCCCTTCATAGACAGAGATAACTTGTTCGAGATGTGTTATGGAAGCCCTGCCGCCATTACGTCGATAACAGAAAAGCTTCTCTGCACACACCGAAGTCCGCTGGATGTAGCGTACGCCCTCCAAAACATCTACGAGGGCATTTACACATCACGGCAAGTGCTAAGGTCCATGACATGCAAAATGGCATCTGAAGCGGTACTACGAAGGGGCGACCAAAATACCCTCTTCCTTACCTTTACTCAAGACGAGAAAGAAGCGTATGGGAGGGATGGGTTTGGTACCGGAGCTCAATCCAGATTGCTGACGATCCATGAAGCACAAGGACTAACATACGATCACGGGGTTGTGCTCAGAGGAGCAGAAAGGAAGAACCCTGTCCATGATAGTGTTCCCCACGCGGTGGTTGCCATAACGAGACACACAGTATCCTGCACCTACTTCTACCGGGAGCTGAAGGAGGACGACGCAATTAGACGTCTCATTGCCCATCTCAGTACAGCAACAGATGAAGAGGTGGTAGAATATAATGAAAAAATTATGCTCAGAGCCCTATCAAGCGCAGCGACCTTGGTGTAATAACAAACATCAACCCTGGAACCCGAAGTGAATACATAGGCATAAATAGGGAAATGTTAGCATAGGTTACTTAAGAGCACTCGTACAATAACAATATTGCGATAATACAGATATATATAAAAAAAGTCTTTATATATCCATGATGTGTATATGTGTATGTGTATATATAAAATTTTAAACTGATTGAGTTGCGCAACTCACATTAAAATAAGAGTAGTCGTAAGTCTTAATATAATTTAATATTATATACACTCGCGAGCAAAAGTTTGGAATCAGTTACTTGAAATTGGTTGCGCGTTATCTTGAGTAGTTAATACTTTTTTAATAATCGTAAAAATGACATCATTTTAAAGGTTAAACTCTTTACTTTTAAACTCTACCGAATTCATTAAAAACAAGCCAGTATTTATGGAGCCATTCCGCATTAAGTGAAGGTGTATCGAAAAAGACGTGTTTCAATTGTTTGATACGTCACGAGTTGCGACCTATTGACCCCCTATAAAAGCACCTGTTATCGGATTTTCTTTATCAGTCGACTTTCACACGTTGACCGGTACACATCTCCGCCACTTTTGACCCTTTACCTTGTACGACAATGGAGACAACACCTACAGAAGCAGCGCAAATCGTAGCCCTATTGCAAGAAGGGCTGAGCCAGCGGGTTGTCGCTCGTCGGCTCCACATAAGCCAATCCTGTGTTTCGAAAGTTTATAAGCGCTTTCGGGAGACTGGTGGCTTTATCCCGATACCAAGATCTGGACGGCGCCGGTGCACATCGGAGAGGGATGACCGTTTTATCGTGTCAACCTCTCCGAAATCGGCATTTGACTGGTGTCGACGTCCAACAGGAGCTCCGAGATGTTCGTGGGGTAGCAGCCAGCGAGTGGACAGTTCGTCGACGACTCAAGCAAGCGAATCTGACTCCAAAAAGGCCTGCCACAGGCCCGAAACTCACGGCAGCTCACCGACAAGCACGCCTTCAGTTTGCTCGCACCCATCTTGATTGGGAGGTTGAGCAATGGAGGCAAGTCCTGTTCTCCGACGAAAGCAGGATGTGTTTGCACGGTAGCGACAGAAGAGGACGGGTCTACAGAGGACGGCCTGGGGAGCGATTTGCACAGTGCTGTGTCGCTGAAACAGTGGCTTATGGGGGCGGCTCTTGTATGATGTGGGCCGGCATTTCCTTCGATGGTAAAACCGAGCTTGTTTTCGTGCCTGGCGGGGGACGAGGAGGCAGTCTAACTTCGGACCGGTACATTTCCGATATTCTCCTGGAACATGTCGTTCCCTATGCGGGATACATCGGTGATGACTTCCTCCTTATGCACGATAATGCTCGTTGTCACACTGCCCGTGTAACAACGGAATACCTCGAAGAAGTCGGTATTGCCACATTGGACTGGCCAGCGTTCAGCCCTGACTTGAATCCCATTGAGCACGTGTGGGATGAACTGAAGAGAAAGTTTCGTTCCAGAACTCCTGCTCCTTCATGTCTGAATGAGCTGAAATCAGCGTTGATTGAGGAGTGGGAAGGTATTCCACAAGAATCAATTCAGAAGCTGATCAGGTCTATGAAGAATCGTCTTGGAGCAGTTATTAGGGCGAGGGGAGGGAACACAAAATATTGACACTTATTTTTAGAGATAAATAAAATTTTTATTTGATAATTTTTGTTGTTTTATTCATTCATTATTTTTTTCCCTATTTCCTTGTTTTCCTACCACTTCACTTAATCCGGGATAGCTCCACAATTACGGGCTCGATATGAATTAATTTTATATCGATTTAAAGTGGACAGTTGCACCTTTAACATGATGTCATTTTTATGATTATTAAAAATTTATTTAGTAAGCAAGATCACGCGGAACCAATTTCAAGTAACTGATTCCAAACTTTTGCTCGCGAGTGTAGAATGGATCAAAAAGAAACCTAAAAAAATGAAAAAGGCACGGACCACGAGTCTGTGGAGAGTTAACTATGTATTAAAAAAAAAAAGTATCAAGTGATTGAAAATGGGGTTAAAAGTTTATTGGAAGTCCCGTCAGTATAGATGGTAGCAACATGAAATTTTGTGTTTAAGCCGATTTAGAAATTAGTGAACATGTTTAAATGTTTTTCAATATTTCCCTCCTTAGAAATGTGAAGTAGGTAAATCACACTAACAATTGCTTAAGGGACTTATAAAAAGCTTTTTTATACTTTTAATTGTATTTACTACAGTAAAATAATGGATACCCACGGGAAAATCTAAAATAACGCGGGCGAAGCTAGTTTGTTCATAAAAACAAAGCTAGTGTACATAGATGGACATATTACAATATTTTTTTTAAAACGTCGCCACACTAAGATTTTCTCCTGTATCGTGGGTGCAATTACAAACATAGAATATCACATGCACATACGCCAAGACCGGAACAAATTTCTGTAGGCCATACAAAATATTTGTCCCGTACGGGAATCGAACCCGCGACCCGTTGCCCAGTAGGCGATCACTCGACCTCTGCGCTATCCGTGTCGTCATTTCATTTTGTTAAGTGTATTTATTTATTTATTACAGGTGTACCAGCTATGGCAGGCAGTGCTTTAGTTGGTGGTATCCTTCTAGCTTTGATTGAAGGAATCGGTATCATGTTCACTCGACTGACTGCGGAGCAGTTCCACCCACAACAACCAATATTTGAAGATCCATCCATCTTAGGTCAGACTCAAGGACAAGGGCAATCTTATCAATAAACGTTAGGGAATAGTCTTTAGCTATATTTATAATAATTGAATAACTCTGTGTTGTTAATAATGTATTACTGCAGATTTTAAAATGTTGTAAGTTGTTTCGTTGAATTTGTAACCGATTAGTTTGTACTTTTGCTAGTAAAATATTTAATGCCAAAAGTTACATATTCTACAAAAATTGTAAACATGCCTATTATTGCTCTTGGGTGGAATTATTTGCATCTGTGATATTTTCAGTTCAATACTGTTGCATCTGAGTTCACTTGTAAACTGAAATTATTGTTACCAGCATATATGTTATATGCTGTTTTATCTTCTCAAATTACCAATCCAATGCTAATTATAATTGGCTCACTTGTGCAATATTCCATCACTCTAGCTCAATTATTTGTTCCCATAAAGCTAAGGGTGGTGGTATGCAATCAGTTGGACCATTTTGTCATGTTCGCTTTTCCCTGGAGATTATTTGACCCACTCTCAAAAAGCTGCACTTAAATGAGTCCAATTGTTTGTGCATACATATGTTGTACAAAAATGGTAATTGTAAAAATAGAATTAATTGAAATATAATTTAAATTTGATATGTTCTCGTTTTTATTTCGTATTTATGTGCTTTGTCTGACTCAAATCTTTATATAAAAATTATTCGCTGTGTGTGTCTCGCAAAAACTTTAACGGCTTGACGATTCTTACAAAATTGACAAGATTCTTACAAATGGCGTGTGTTTGAATAGGTCTAGGGAAGTTTCGTTCGGAAGGTCCGTTTATATGTACAATTGGACCCGGTAGGTGGCGCTGCAATCGGGCAGGGCAACGTCTGCCGGGCCCTTTGAATATTTATTTTTGTCTTTTGTTCGCCTTAATACCTCAGAGAAAAATAATGGGCAAAATCTTAGAAAGGATAAAAAAAAAGAAAATATGTTAATTTTATATGAAAAATGACGGTACATTTCTATCATCTGTCAAGGTGATACGAAGTTCGCCGGGCGGGACAGCCTAGTTCTTGAATAAACAAATAAGTGTGAAATAAAAGGGAAAAAACATTCTATATACAGGGGGCCATTTAGATGGATCAGTATAGGTAAGTCACAATGATCAATTCTTAGGAACCATGAGATTGATTTTAGTGAGAAGAAAAACTTCATTTTCATAGATTTAAAACAGAAACTGAAAAACAAGTATTTCTATTTTGATATGACTAAGAATACAGATTATATGTAGGTACAGTAAGTTCCTTGTCAAGCTATACTGTTTGACCTTTGGACCGTTCTTACTGTCGCTCGGAATAGTGGCGATTTTCCCAGTGTAAATGTAAGGTCCAGCGCACACCGCTGGAAGCGCGGCGAAGCGCACTTCAAGACAACAATTTAATATAAACCGTAACGTCTTGGACAAACCGTGTATAATTGTTTACACGAATACGCGCGCGGGTATCGGAGCGCCCACAAAAACATTCGTGCGAGTAATTTTTTATTTTTATTTTATTAAGAAAACCAACAGCGGGTACATTTGTTTTTTACAAACAGTATATGATAGTTAGTATGGCCAATAACAGGTTTCCCTTAAGTAAACAAAAGTAATCAGTAAGGTAGCACAGATTATCAGTTAAACAGCAGCAGATAAAATCAACATACAAGCAACTCACTTAACAATCACTCAAAATATACCAAATCTTATGATAGTATTGTTGTGAATTTTTATTTACAAGAATTTAAATAACAAATAAATATAATTTATAAATTCAATTCAATTTCTTTATTGCCATCTCAATATATATAATGTTTATCTAAATAATAATAATCTCATAATCTAATAATTTTTAAGAATTTAATTTAAGTAGTACTAAGGTATTCATTTGTATTCGCTAATTCCTTAACAACTTCCATTTTAAATTTAGGTTTGCTAACTGAAAAAAGGTCGATACTGTTAAAACAGCTATTATTTGTACGAGCCAGTCGCAGTAGAACTGAGTTCTGCAGGTAATTTGTGCGGCACTGTGGAATGTGTAACAGAGTTGTGTCACGGGTTCGGTATGATGGGGTGCGAAACGTTACTTTAGATGTGAGATACGGGCAATCAATCTTACTATCAACTATATCATACAGGAGACCCATATCCGATACAATGCGCCTGTGCTCCAGTCATAAGACAATGTTCCCTACAGTTGTCTATGTAGTTATGCAAAACATTACGACAGCGAAAGTTTATATGTTTGACAAAAAGTTTCTGTATCCTCTCCAGACGTTTTCTATAGGCAGCATATTGAGGAGGCCTTGCAAACTTTTCTTGAAGGTCTCACTGCTACCAAAGCCACAAATTACTCAGTCTGGAATAGTATGCAAAAATTTTGATCGACCATTACATCAGAAGCCGCCCCTTGAGACACCGGATACAGGTTGAAAGATAATAATAGCGGTAATATACCGGTCTCCCTAAATGGCTTGCCTCTGCCACACCATGACACAGTCGAGTATTCCTTGGCATACGTCTGGACCGCAGGCTTACCTGGAAGAAACACATACAAAAAAAAGGGATGACATCAATTTGAAGTTCAGGAGTCTCCACTGGTTATTGGGGCGAAACTCAAAATTTAGCAATTGACAGCAAGCTTTTGTATAACACAATGCTCAAGCCGATTTGGATATTATGGCATACAACTGTGGGGCACTGCTAGTGTCTCCAACTTGATGACTATACAGAGAGACAAATAGCAGATGCACCATGGTTTCTAAAAAGATCAGAGCTTCATGTATTTTTTAATGTGCCAACTATTAAGGAAGAAGTGACTTCTAGCTGCTCCAAATACAAAATGAGGCTACAAAAGCATCCAAACCATTTTGCAGGACAGCTAACAATACCTGAAAGAATTCGTCTGAAAAAAAGACGAGATATATCCGATAAGGAGAGTCAGCGTGAGGACTGACTACACATAAATGGGCTAGGCTTTGTTGGGAGTAATGCCTCTTCACTACCAAATCTTTCATCTCATCTTCTTATAGCCCTAGAGGCTGTTTGCAGGATTTTCTATAAAATAAACTACATTCAAAGATTGAGTTAGCGTATCACTGGTCATTTCTAAAATTTGCTTGCCTCACCCGGGACTTGAACCAGTTAAAAACAAAAAACAACACAGGCAATTTTTTTTCTACTCATTGATAGGACAATATAATCTATGGGCCCCTGTTTAAAAAATCATTAAAAAAACGTTATACCAGTGTTTGCAACACCGATTCGAACCGGTGTCTACAACATACTGTGTCGACAGCATGACCACTAAGCTATTGAGGACTGGGCAAATTAGATCTTATTCTTTGTTAATAAGTATGTGGGCATGTATTAACTTTTTACAGGCATTTAAATTGCTCAAGGTTATTTGAAATTTAGAATTAACACATAACAATAAAGAAACTAAATTAAAAAAAGAGAAAAATTTGAAAAATGTTGTAAAATGCCAACTAAAACATGTATATGGTCTTTAGTTGTCTCACTTTCATCATCATCATCATTTCAGCCAAGAGACGCCCACTGCTGGACATAGGCCTCCCTCAGGGATCTCCAAACCGATCGGTCCTGTCCCGCATCCAGCGGTTTCCCGCGACCTTCAACAGATCGTCGGTCCACCTTGTGGGGGGGCCTAGCAATGCTGCGTCTCCCAGTATGCCACTCAAAGACCTTTCCGCCCCAACGGCCGTCAGTCCTGCGAGCTATGTGTCCTGCCCACTGCCACTTAAGGTTTGCAATTCTTTGGGCTATGTCAGTGACTTTAGTGCTTCTACGGATCTCTTCATTTCTGATGCGATCGCATAGAGAAACCCCGTGCATAGCCCTTTGAGTGACATTGAGCCTTCTGATGAGACCCATTGTAAACGGCCACATCTCAGTTCCGTACATCATCACTGGCAACATGCACGAATTGAAGACTTTCGTCTTAAGACACTGCAGTAGATTAGCCGAGAATATGCTGCGTAGCTTCCCGAATGCTGCCCAGCCGAGTTGTCGAGCCAGATTATCTCACTTTAAGTATATAAAAAAATATTTTTTAGGTACGTACATTGTTAAAAATGTTAGGTTATTTCTGAGCTCGCAGCCTCGGGGCCCTCTTGGGTCAGGAGCCCATGGTATTTTCCCAGCCTTGCTGCCTTATAGTTACGACCACTGGGCATGATGCTGTTTTATTTGTTTGAAAAGGATAAACAGACAGCATCACGTTTGAAGTGTCTTTAGACAGCTGTAGTAATGCCAAAAAATTTTAAAAATTATTGTCAAATATTGTAGTTTCAGAAAGTAGGTATAACATAATGGCACTCTTAGAGAAAATGGAACCTGCAATGCTTTTGCAATTTTTGTTTACACACCAAATTAATAAGTAATTGTTGTTCGGGTAAGATTATACCCATTGAGTATTCAAGCCGCAGTGGTTTCTAATTCCGATAAATTAAAAAAATACAATAAAATTCATTATTAATATTAGTAGTTATATTTATCACACCAATTCACTCTTGTTAACTCCATAGACAGGAGTGATACAGGTCCATTCTCTTCTCTGCATACACTCCCATAGGAGGCTACTTGGACATGTGAAAGCATAAGTGCAAAAAGAAGTATTTATACCAATACTGAGCAGGGTCACTGGGACGTAACATAATCTAAGAATTAATACAACCCAATATGCCGTAAGTTGGTTTGCCTCTATAATGTTACTGTCATTAATCATTTACAGTACCTTACATTTAAATACTACAATTCCTGTATGTAACAGTTCAAAATAACTACCATTTGGAGAAAATGGACACCAGGGCAGATTTCAAATTTCAAGAAAATGGTGAAACTGAAATAAAATTCATAATTCCTTAAAATATTTTTATCTAGTTATATTATTCACATTCAACAGATATCAGCCAGTTCTGATATACACATAATTTTCTTTTTGAATCTGCCCCTTGCTTCTGTTACTTGAAATCTGATAAGCAGTTTCAATTCATTGCAATTGACTAAGCAATCACGATAGATTTCCTAAAGCCCCTGATCACCATGTCCTGTGAATATTATTGTAAATTTTACGCAATCAAGTTAAACTAAAGATCCTTTTCCAGCTGAATACTCGAGTATTCTCTAGAGCGAATGCTATGGTTGAATGTTGGACAGCTTGTTATTATCATGTACTGTGTTTTCTCCCATTTTTCTAATCGTTTTAATAACATGTGCTAAAGCTTCTGGATCAACTCCAAGTTCACAAAGTCGTATACAAATTGTGAGAGTTTCTTGATCAAGGCCGGTAGAAAGTAGTTGAGAAATTTGATAGACCATTTGGAAAGCTTCCCGCGCTTGCCCTATTTGGGCGTTCTTTTCTGAAGTCATTGGGTTCTATTCACAAATTATATTACGGTTGTAATATAGCAAAACAATTATGAAAGAATAGTATTTTTATCTTGATACCAGAATTTTTTTATTTGTTTTCTTGAACTGGGAACGGGAAATTAACGTCCACCCACTTCACTTTTAAATTTTTCGATATTTTTTTTTTACTTTTTAAAATTCGATCGAAGATAAAGGGTGCGGTCCAAAATTTGCTATCAGTGCTCGTGTGCGCTATTTGCATGCAAACAGTCTGTCCAAAATTGTTGTAAAACGGTATGACGTAATCGATGATGTCACCGATTGATGCTGACAGTCCTAACAGAAAAGAGGTACCTAGTGCACTGTCTCCAGAATTGTCAATGTCAACTTCAGTTTCCCGCGGAGTTTAATTTGTATTTTAGTTTTGTCATTATGACCGATTGCCATATTCAAAGAATTATTGTGACGTCTTGTTTTGTCCTTTTTCAGGTAACCCAAAATAATATTATATTGACACTTTTGGCCATATTTCATAAAGTAAACCTATATACAGTATTTTATCCAAAACTTGAGTTTGGCAGTAATGGTTGTATTTACGACCGATTGCCATATATAAAGAAGTGAAGTGAAGTGAAGTGAAGTGAAGTTGAAGTTAAAGTATTTTAGTTTGTACAAATTTATTTATTCATTAGAATATCTTCTTCTTATATATAAAAATGAAACGCTGTGTGTTTGTCTCGCAAAAAGTCTGAAACGGCTCGACAGATTCTTACAAAATTTACTGTGTGTGTTTGAATAGGTCCAAGGAAGGTTTAAACGTAAAGTTGGACCCGGTAGGTGGCGCTGCAATCGGGCAGGACAACGTCTGCCGGGCCCACTAGTCTACAATAAATATAGAAGTGCTCTGTGAAGATACTGGAGTCACATGTACATGTCTCCCACTAATTTTTCTTTTCAAATGATCTTGACTTTCAACTTCAGGCTCACAGAACGAAAACTCGGTCCAAAACTGATCTGAGTGCTTAGGTCCGTGAGCAGTGCAAACGATTTGAATTGGGGGGTTATTGTCTAAGATAAAATCTATCACGATCGCCTTGAATTTGCCAATCATTGCCGCGTCAATATGAGACTCTGTTTCGACTGCCTAATAAAAAAATAGCAATGTCACTTTGACTGTCAATATCGAAACAATCGCGATTGATTTTTGTGTCACAATAAAGGAACTGCTCCCTAACTGTGATCGTTAAAAACAATATTAAAACCGCGCTGAGAGCGAGATGGCGTTATACGCAGCAAGAGCGGTGTCTCTGTTTCCAATATTGTTTTAACCTTGCTATAAGCGATCATGATAGGGCCCCTGGTTGTTTGCATGCATGCAAACGTTTGCACTGGAGCGCGTAGCCTCAGAGTGTAGTTGTTCGGTTGTTGTTTAACACGCTCAGAGGTGTTGAACACATTGCAGCAACAAAATCTTTTATCTCCCTCTTTCACATGAATTTTTATTTCTCTCTCTTTCTAGCAGATGACGTTATATATTATGGATTTATGGCCCCCAATATCATCCAATCACGTAAGAGTATTTCAGTAATAAACGTCAGAGCATTTCACAACGATCAAATTCGATGATTGTTCGGTTGTTACTCGCTCTGACACTTTAAGCTCTTGGACGGGGCGGTTGTTTCACCCGTGCGTGACGCTCGAAGTCATTGAACGGGGCCTGCCCCCGTATCACGTCCACCAAAACACGATATGATAAAGCTATTTATCGCGGTGAACTGTCAAAATACGACGTAACCCTATTGTATTTTGACTGTTCACCGCGATTAACCGCTTTATCATATCGTGTTTTGGTGGACGTGCTACTAGGGGGGCAGAGCGAAAAGTTGTACTTCGAAGGCTCTGAACACGCTCCTGTTATCTAATTGTCGACCGCACCCTTAGTAAAGCAAAGGAATCTTACGGACGGTCTCAATATCCTATCTATCTGTGGATTTGTTTACTGGAGATAGAATTTTGACGTATATTTTGTATAGAGCTAATGTCAAATATCTATCGCTAGTAACCAAATCCACAGATAGATAGGATATTGAAACCGGCCGATAGTCCATAACGCCATAGTCTAGCTAGAGTTATGTTTATCATTCTTAGTTTATTTGTTTTATTATTTTTCATTACTCATACTCTGAAAGTAGGTCTGGGGCCCTACCATGATGGCTTGTAGCAAGGTTAAAACAATATTGAAACAGGGACACCGCTCTTGCTGCGTATAGCGCCATCCCGCTCTCAGCGCGGTTTTAATATTGTTTTGAGCGGTCATGGTTAGGGGGCTGAAGTTGCCCGAGGAGCGGGTTGAAAGTAATACTTTTCAGCCCTAGGGAGAATCACTTTCAACTGACAGCTGCTGTCAAATTTTAAAAAAGAAACTAGTTCTTTTTTCACATTTTTATTGAACCATGCTCCGACTTTCTATACAGCCACTCAATTGGGATGATGACTGAATTCTAATTTTTACGTTTCGTCATTAAATATTAAAATACCGTGGAAAAAGATGAAGTCCTGTGAAATTAGAATTAAAATCGGCTTAGAAATACATTAGATACAAGCATTTTAAGTTGTTAATTTGGAAGCGATTAGACAGAGAGATCCGACATGAACCGTGACGTCACTGTTTAGTACGGCCATATAAACTCCATGTAAATTGCCGTTTTGCTAGAAAGAATCGACATCCGGCTCGAAGGACCAAATGTTCTTTTGAATTTGTATCTTGCGTTTATATTATTTTAGAAAGAATATATGTAGGTACTGTAGTCGATTATTTATTTCTCAATGAAAAACAGATCTTTTCTCTACGAATGTAATTTGATAAGTGCGTTACAATTTTTGAATCTGCCGAATGAATGATTCTATATAAGAATGAATGTATGTCGATTGGATGAATGATGCGTTGAGCTGATGAATGAATAGAAGATGAATGAAGGTAGAAGTTTGAGCCGACGCTTGATAGATGGCGTTAATAGATGGAGAAAAATATTTAATACCTTATATTTTGGTTGTTTTTTTTAGTTATTAGAAAATCGATTTTTTCTTTTAGTTTATTATATGAATGAGCTTCTATTAGAGCAAAAAAAAAATTTTTGTCATCTAGCCTATTACAGCGCGGTGTAAAATTGAAATAACATAATTTTAAGTATTTAAAGAATGTATTTTTTAAATGACTTTATTATAATTTATTTTCAACTTTTTCTTTAAAATAACATAGAATTGGGCAAAATATTTACCATTTTTTAAATTATGAAAATGAAAAATAATGGCTGAATAGCTGGCCGGCCACAGAAAAAAAAACAAAATAAGCGGGAAAGCGGCAATGCGAATGATCTTCATTTGTTTTTTTCATTTGTAGAGTTTTGTTAATACTTCCGTATAGCAGCAATAATGAGTTCATCTGATTCAGCTATGGAGTTAACGCCTGATTTTATAAGAGAAAGCAGGCTAAAGCAGAAGTTGTTGATTTATGTAAAATATAATTTACACGTTTTTTTCAGCTAATTCATTGTTTTATTTTTATTTATTTATTTATTTATTTATTTATTGTAGGGAAACAAACAGTATACATTTTAAAATAATTAGCACATTAAAAATAGGACATAAACCAGTAAAGTTTCCACTTATAACATAAAACATAAAAACTGTCACAGTTGGTTTAAGGAACAAATGATTTAATTAGTGTGTCTAAAAGGAGAAGTGAAGTGAATTTAAACGCTAAAATTACTTAATAATACTATTCACGACCTTTTTATACGCTCCTACCGTTGAACAAAATATATCTGCAGTTTGGAAGTCTTTGTTATAATTACGGCAGGTGCGCAGTAAAAAGGCATTACTAGCATAATTAGTTGAGACCACTGGCACACTAAATGTCGGATGATGACGAGAATTTAACCGGGGACATCTCAAATGAATGTTACTTAAAAGGAAGGGGGAATCAATAAAATTATTTAAAATTTTGAATAAAAACATCTGATCTTTTTCAATTCGACGTGAAGATAAAGAAGGAATGCAGCTGGGTTTTGTATCGCCAAGTATGTTGAGTTTGAAATTTAGATGTTTGTTAAATTTATGTTGTATTCTCTCGATGTTATTAATGTATTTTTTATAATGAGGATTCCATACTACTGACCCATATTCCAAAATGGATCTTACATATGCAAAATAAAGAATAATTAAAGTTGAAGCATTTGTGAAATCTTTGGCAGTTCTTAAAACAAAGCCTAACATTTTGTAAGCTTTTGCAGTCATATAGTTTATATGATAACTAAAATCAAGTTTACTGTCCAGATAAACACCTAAGTCTCTGACCTCGGTTACCCTGTCGAGCACAACACCATCCAAGTGATATTCATAATTATGAAACTTTCTTTTACGAGTGAATGTGATGACATTACATTTTTTGACATTTAAATCGAGTAGATTATCTGAGCAATAAGTACATAAATTATCTAGGTCTATTTGTAATTGAAAACAATCAGATGGAGTTTTTATTACACGAAATATTTTCATGTCATCTGCGTATAAAAGTACGTTAGAATTACAAAATACAGCGGAGATATCATTTATAAATATATTAAATAACAGAGGGCCAAGGTGAGACCCCTGAGGCACACCAGAGGTAACGGGAATAAATGAAGAGCAATAACCCTTTATAGTTACCGCCTGACTACGCTCTCGAAGATATGAAGTTAACCAACGCAAAAGATCACCGTGTATACCGACCTCTTCCAATTTACGAATTAACAATGAATGAGAAATTTTATCGAAAGCCTTAGAATAGTCAGTATACACAACGTCTACTTGGAATCCCTGCTCCATGGCAATAGCTAAATGATGCGTAAATTCACAAAGATTTGTCTCAGTCGCTCTTTTACTTATAAAACCATGTTGTTGTTCGATGAAAAATGGACGCAAAAGAGGATAAATACTATCACAGATAATTTTTTCGAATAGTTTTGCTATTGTGCAAAGTTTTGAGATAGGTCTATAGTTTTTAACATTATGTTTATCGCCAGATTTAAAAATTGGGACAACAAATGATCGCTTCCAAATTGAGGGCATCGTTCCAGTTTCCAGTGATTTATTAAAGAGGTACCATATCGGATACGCTAGGTATTTATGACACATTTTCAAGAAAATTGGAGGCAGATTGTCAGGGCCTGAGCCTTTGGTGATATCTAATTTTTTTAGATAGTTTTCTATAGATGCAGATGTCAGATTAATAGTGCCTATGGATAGTGATCCGTGAGACGCAATACTGGAAGTGTTATTGCAAGTATTGGTATTGACAGTATCCGATCGGAATACTGTCTGGAAGTAGCTATTAAACATATCACTAATCTGCTGACCATCGGATGATGCAATTTCTTCATAAAATATTGTACTAGGAAGGCTGCCTGATGACTTTTTTGACTTAACAAAGGACCAGAAAAATTTACTATTAATTTTGATTTTTTCTTCGGACTTGCGTATAAACGCATCATAACAGCTGACCTGTGCTTGTTTTTGTCTATTTCTTAACATCTTAAAAGTTTCGTAATCGCCAGGTCTACCGTATAATTTCCATCTTTTATGGTATTTAAGTTTCTCAGAAATTATTTTTATTAAAGATTTAGAAAACCAGCAGGGATATCGTGTATTTGTTACAACTATTAAAGGAACATAACGTGAGATTATTGCATTTAACGTATTGTAAAAGATATCTACAACTTCATTAATATCATGATTATGAAAAATTTTAAACCAATCAATATCTGCCAGCTCAGCATTAATTAACTCATAATCGGCAGCTCTAAATAATCGGATTTCACGGGCTGAGGATCGCAAAGTGGGAGTTTTGGTATGAAGGATAGTAGTTACCAATGCTGGATGGTGTAAGTCCTCTGATACCAGTGGAAATTCACAACGAGCTACAACACAGTCCTGTGAACTAATTACTAAGTCCAACAACCTATCGTTTATATTAGGTATAGAATTAAATTGTTTAAAGCTTGTAAAATTTAAAAAGCTATTAAGAGCAAAAATTTGGTTATTATCATTACCATTACAATTAGTTAGTACCATATGCGACCCATCAGCAGCAATTACCCAGTTAGCAGAGGTAATGTTAAAATCACCTATAATAAAAAAATCATCACTAGGTTCAGCGAGGACATTGTTAGAAATTAATTCAAACACAGCGACAAGAGCATCTTGGTGTAAGCGATTGTGGGGAAAATAGCAACAATAAATGTGGATTGTATGAGTAGAGGCCCGATGAGTATTCATCTTTAATGAGACCTTGACTATTTCTGCGACGTCACCTGGAACAGGGAGAGTTGAAGAACTGATAGTGGGTAGTTCACACTTTATGGCTATTAAGACACCGCCACCCATATTGACACCACAAGATTTATAGTCGCGATCACATCTATAAATGTTGTAACGATGATCAAAGAGCTCATTATCATAAATGCCATCCAATAGCCATGTCTCCGACAAGCAGACAATATCGTAGTCAGACTTAATTAAATTGCGGAAGAAAATACTTGTTTTTGTACGAAGCCCGCGAACGTTCTGATAATATATAGAGATTTTATTATTACCCATGACGATCAATACTACTATTGATCATAGAAAATTTCTTATAGAAGACAGTGTAGTATAATAATATATTAATAAAATAAGGTGTATCGCTAGAATCTAACTGAGGGGTAAAACACTTACCGAATAGAAAAGATTCAAGAGAATAACGAATTCCAAAATGAAATAAAATATTTGAGATGAACCCGGTTATGTTACTCGTACATGATATAAAGCTTAAAATGATAAATTTAAAAGAGCACACAGTAAACATGTATAAAACAGCAAAACAGAAATAAATAATGCTTAAACAATTTTCTTTAAATCACTCGGTTGGAGAACATGTAAGACAGGACTAGTGTCTGATCGCCGCACCATGATAGTGCAGTTTTTTACCCAGACATATGAGTAACTCTTCTCTTTAGCTAATTTCTTGGTAGTCTGCAGCAGCATTTTGTTTGTACTAGTCAAATGGTCATTAATATAAATGGGGTTATTACTGCTGGAAAATCCAATGTCAGTGCCATTAAGCTTAAGTTTTTTTGTGTGGGATAAGAAATCATCCTTTTTCCATCTAGCGAGGAATCTCACAACTATAGGTTTAGTTTTCTTATTGTCATTGTCTTTCGGAGCCACCCTAGTAATAAAGTCAATATCCACAGATGGATCGAGATTGACATCAGCGAGCCTCGCAATATCCTTGACAATATTCATAAGATTCTCGTTCTTTCCTTGTGGGACTCCGATAATTTCAATGTTAGATCTTCGAGCCCACTGTTCGCGACTATTGTTGTCCCTCTCCATACTGTTGAACGACGATCGCAATTCGCCTATTTCTGTAGTCCTCGCAGCAATAGATTTCATGTCCAGATCAAATTTGTCAATCCTCTTATTCATATCTTCATATTTAGTATTTATAAACTCTAGGGAGTTTTTCAGACTGGAGATTTCATCTTTGACAGCCCTGAATTCACTGGTAATCCGACTTATTATTGATGATTCAAGTTCCTTCTTTATCTTGGCCAACTCTTCAGATAGGAAATGTTTAATATGAACCAGAGAGGCCGAGTCCATATCTTCCTCTGGTGACACTTGTTCTTGTTGGACTGAGCCACCCCTTCGCATATTGACGTTTTCAGTATAATGAGGTTTACTACCACTTTCAATGGACCGCACAGGGGTATTATCATTTTTAGAATGTTTGGGCTGAGCAATTTTGCACTGGGGGCATACATAAGTCTTTTTAAGTTCTTGGGAGTAATCACCAGTCTTGAGCGTTGGGAAAAGACATTGGCCATGATATTTATTCTTACATTTTATACAGGTAACAATTTCGGAACCCTCACTCGATGTGGACTTGCAACAAGCAAACTTGATCATATGCAATATGAAGAAATAAAAATAAATAATAAAAATCTTAGCTGTAGTCTCCCAGAGGCAGTGGTTAAGTTCTCAGCGAGTGTCCGCTCTGTGGCCGCTTTATCAATGGCGCACTGGTTCGGCTACGTCACCGGCGAGTCGCGCGACGCAGCGCACGCAGCTGTGGACCTTACGTAGCTTGCGCAACCGCGGTGATCCTATGCACACGCGCGATGATTCACACAATGTTGGCACGCCGATTAACAATGTCCGATGATTTGCACTATATATTTTTTACGACTTTCTAGTTAAATCAACACTGTAGACAATGAAATATGCACTAAGAATATTCAAAAGTGATTACTAATCAAGTATGCAAAACTATTATATAGAATTTTGACTTGTAAATAATAGATAACAATAAATTTTGCCAGAGCTTGTACAATAATACTGTTGACAGTTTGAACGCGATGTCATAGATGATTTTACTTTCCTTGTACTCGTAATGAAAAGCACAGTGTTTACCTCGGGTTAAAGACTTATTTAGTCCCTCGAAGTATTGGTGCCCTCGCTACGCTCGGGCGCCAAACGCCGTCTCGGGGCTAAATAAGTTACTTTCACCCCTGGGGTAACAATGTACTATTTTACATCACAAAATCATATGCTCGGGCCCCACCTTAAGTCCTGCGTCATTTATTAGGTAATTCAATAAATTGTATAATTAACGTAAACATGTCGCTCATTGAATGCAAAACGGCCACAAATAAAAAAAAATGAAAATCGTTTTATTGCAAAATTGAGGTCTAAACCTACAATATTTTACGTTTTGCTGAAGACACCCGTGATTTTCGCTCGTTTTATTGCCAAACTGATGAACCGCCTTTTTTGCATTGGGTCGAACGCACGTCAGTTTCATACAAAACAGCCACAATTCAGAAAAACACCCAACATTGAGTTCAGTGTTCTGTGCAAAGGGGTCACATTTTGGAATGCGTCTGTTTTGCATTCAAATTTCAAGTAAGTACATTCAGAATTATTAATGCAAGAGTGCCATATTTTGCAATGCGTACATTTCGCATTCCATTATGAAATTAAGCAATGCCATATTTCCAAATGTGTATATTTTGCATTCCAATATGAAATAAATCAATGCCATATTTACAAATGTGTCCTTTTTGTACTGAATTATTAAGGAGGTAATAATAATTTATATACAGCTAAAGTGGATGGTTTGGGAAATGTGTCCATTTTATAGGAAAAAAATTACCATAAATGTTTAATTATTAGAAAATAAAATTTATTTGTTACAGTAAACTCTAACGTTCATACTCGTACAGTTATCAGTTACCGTCTACCACTTCTAAATTGTAAGGTTGCTTCATGCCTTTTATATTTCCAAAGTACATAATGTATTTTCATTACGGATAAATTAATTGCTAGCTTAGACTAAAAACTCGCACACCACAACGTTTAATATTGCATTCAAAGTAACAATTTATGACACGCATTGCTTTATGAGTAAGTATAATAAGATTATTATTTACAGAATGAGTAGCCAAGCAAGAATAATTTTGAGCATACTTACTTACTAACTTGACGCAACGACCCAAAACGAGTGTTGGCCTCCGACACAAGAAGACGCTACGCCTTTCGTTGCTGTACTATCTGGAGGGCCAGCAAGTCCCGCTCCACCTCGTCCTTCCAGCGATACCTGGGCCGCCCTACCGGTCTGCGACCACTTGGTCGTCCCAGGTATGCTCGTTTCACGACTCGATCCTCACGCATCCTTTCTAGTTGGCCAAACCAGCGAAGTCTTCGGGATTTTGTCCCGCCTATGATATTGGGTTCAGCCACCAGCTCCTCCAGTTCTTGGTTGCTTCGGACTCTCCAGGTCCCATCCGCGCTCCTTAATAGCCCAAAAATCTTACGAAGCACTCTGCGTTCCGTCACAAGAAGTTTGAGTCTTTCCTTTTGTGTGAGCGTCCAGGCTTCACACCCATACGTAAGTATGGGTTTGATGATTGTTTTATATATTCGTAACTTGGTGTTTTTACTTAATAGCCTGGACGCAAGAACTTTGTGCAGGGCTGCACTACAACGCAGCGTGCTTCGAACGCGCAAGTCTATCTCTTCCTCCCTCTTGTTAGTGTCGGTAATAGTGCAACCCAAATATTTATACTTCGCTGTACCTTTAAAGCATTTGTTTTCCCACTTCAAATCAGCTCTAGGTATTCTAACATTATTTGAGCATAGCAGTTGGCAATTCAAATGAAGAATCAGAGGCCCAATTCTGCTAATAAGTTATAGCCGAATCGAAACTAAACCGTTGCCACCAAGCAATCAGAACGCCACATCATTACGTCATCGAACAGTTGCATTGCAATATAAGCACTCCGATTGGTAGACCGCAACGGTTTTGTTTCGATTCGGTTGTAACTTATTAGCAGAATTGGGCCTCAGATAGGATACAAAACCGGACCATTATTAACTCTCAACAAATTCAAGAATGTGATATTCCAGCAAGAGTTCATCAAGATATTTTAATGGGTAAGCTTTATTTTGATTCGGACTGCCATCCAGTCTGTCAGCCTAACTCTAACAATCTGGCATTTGACGATGACCAATTGACCATGTTATATTAAATTTTGATATGAGTCAACTAGCCTATTATTTCAAAAATAAAAGCTAATCACTTTGATTTACTACTTAGCTAGATGTTTGCGGTAGCTATTCCTAGGAACCGATCATCATAATCTTTTCTCGTTTATATTTAGATAAGCGTTGCTGTATGTAGGTAGACGAAATCTGCCAGAAGAATAATATAAATTATTGATCACGGGCCGGTCCGGTCCAATACCAATTATTGGCTTTAAGTTTTTGTATCGATTTATTGAATATCTAGCATTTTCACTACCTATACAATAAAATAGTAGATTGTACAACAAGGGCATAAAATGAGTCGTTGTAGCCCGAGACGATTCTATCCTGATAGTAAATTGAGGGGTACAATGACTTATTTAAATGCCATTTATTTTCACATTTTACTAATATTTAAAAAATTAATTTTACAATATCTAAAGTAAAAAAGACAATGTATAAGTACTCAAACAGGTTGAGAAAAATATTATACCGAAATATTACCAAAGCTTTTACCAAAATTTATAAATTAAGATAAGACTGTCTTAGATAATACTTTTGTGATTTTAGCAATACAGTCTGTGATTTAATAATAAATAGTTAACGATCACTGTACCTTTAAGCTTATTTCATAGTTTGAAGAATATTATTGTAATGTTCAAGTTTTAGCAATTTAACTTAAGAATTTTACATAAAGATAATTTAACATTATGTAAAATCTGATATCGCGTTTTTATGCATAAAACAATAGAATAATGTTCTGTTTTGTGATACTCATTTGAATATTTTGTATTTTTTTATTTATATTGTGAGTAGTTTTAAGTGGATCTTTTTTATACTTACTTCATTTAAATATACAAAATACTCGTGTAGTTTTCTTTATGACTGTTTTTGATCTCATATCCCTCTAAAGAAAAATAAGAATGATACGTTTTGAATTGAAAAAGAGATAATTATTGTTATTGTTTTTTATATTGCTCGGAAAAACATTAAATAAAACAGTTTCATTTAAAAATTTGTTTCATTTTTTGAGATAATTATCTTAACATTGGTTAAAATTTTGAATTCAAAAAGGGCTTTTGTAATTTTTTATCTGGTTAAATGAAAGCGATTACAGCGATCATTATTTTCAAAGATAGAGCAAAAAATTACGAATCCAATGATGTAATAATATCATAATATTTATTAAGAATAACATTACTTTTTTCAAAAAATCATGCTCGAAATTTTGTTTTGGCTCTCCTGTAAAAAGTAAGGTTTCTGATTTGTGGCCGTTTTGCATTCAATGAGCGATGTAACATAACATGGTATAATGAACATATTATTATTATCGAAAATAACAAAGTACTTAATAGAGTCCGGCTAATAAAAGCTGTACCTAGCAAAACGCGGGAAATTTAAAAAAATGGGGAAGGCAATACTAAATATAGTAGAAAAAGAAGGAGTTGATACTTTTTAGGGTTCCGTACCCTTACCGTACCGAAAGGAAAAAACGGAACCCTTATAGGATCACTTTGTTGTCCGTCCGTTCGTCTGTCTGTCTGTCAAGACCTTTTTCTTAGGAACGCGTGGAGGTATCAAGCTGAAATTTATATCAAATACTCAGGTTACTGTCCCTTGAAGCTGTGAAAAATCAAACTTCTAAGCCAACGTAATCAAAAGATACAGACGTTTTTGCCGCTTTCCGCAAATTTTCGACACTCGCAAGGGAATCAAAACCTACAGGGTACTTTTTGTGAACCCTGTGTCAGAAATGTCAGAATCTTGAAATTTGGTACGAAGTAACGTCTTATAGCACAGTATGGTATTAATTCACTGCATTATACACCGTGTTCCTGAGGATATGCATTAACTTGTGCCTATTATTCAGACCATCAAACTGAGTAACTTTCACTATGAGACCAATACTAAAATCGCGAAAAAAAACAGCTGTTTCATAGAAAAGTTCAAGACCTAGTAGACCGAAATATATGAGGCGCGTTCCATTTGAGCTCAGATTCGCAGCATTTTCAACATTTTTAGCATCATCGCGTTTCATTAGCTTTTGACGCTAGCAGGGCTAGCATCGTATGTTAACGTAATGCGTTCCATTTAAACAATATCTTGATTTTTAGGTTAGGTTCCCTTTGTGAAAAATAGCGCGGTTAAAAATGTTAGCATGTCTTAGAAGAAACGCAGACATGGTTAACATTTGATGTTAGCGTGACAAAATGGTGACGCTTAAATGGAAAACGGGGATGGTGTAGTAGAATTATTTCGGGTTTTCACAGTTGGCCCCATAGTGACATTTGTACAACTTGATGGTGTTAGTAACAGGCCTATGTTAATGCATATCCTCAGGTACAAGGTGTATAATATATACCTAGTACCTACCTGTACCTACTTGTGTATAGATAAAATGTGGGAAAAATCACCTATGAAACTTTCCACCAATCCGCTCTAAGCCAGTGTGGTTAGAGATGGCCCACATCTAGTCAAATCTTCTCTTTTTAGTGGAAGCTTGAAACCCAAAGGTCTGAAATGATGACTATGACGTTGATGGCAAGTGAAATTCTGGGTGATGTAAATACACAAATAGTGTATTATTATAATATGTGTAATTAAATAACCATTATTTATCCAAACACCGAATTCCACGTGTGTAGTAAAGATTGTTGACGCTCACTCATGCTCTATTTTTACCCACACGCCTGCTCCAGAAATAGATATATTGGTGTTTGATGCTTGACTTGCTTTGTTCGTTCCTTCAGTGCTTGGTTACATTCAGTGTTGTGCATAACTTAAAAGTTCTGTGTAAATAGATTTCATGGTATGTAAACCTCCTTCAAGTCCTTTTGATTTTTTCTTTTTCTACTCTTGTCAGATGGACATAATGTAACGAATATAGCGATGAATAAATTCGTAGATAACCGTTTTTAAGTCATTTTTGAAGCGTTTTATGAATATCTTTTGGTTTTTAAAATGTGACTATATACAATGGACAGCGATAGTACACATATTTTGAGATCAATATGGACCAGAGTTCGTGAGTTTCATTCGAGGGTGAGGTTATTTTGATGTCTTACTGTACGGCGGTAGAAATTATTCTTTATTTAATCTCTTTGTCATTCCATTTCTTCGATTGCTAGTCGGATTGATAAACCTTGAATAGCAAATAATATGAAAACTTCAAAACACTGTTTTTGTCGTAATAATTACTCTAAGTTTCTGTGGTATTGTAAAGGAATGAGCCGAGCTAGGTATTCTGTATTTTTTAATCTCATGGCTATTTCACTTAAAGAGTATGAAAATTTCAAAGTAGGTAATAAACACATTTATTGACGATAATTATTGTATTTACTAATATAGTAGGTACCTATTCGTTTTGTACCTTCTGTGTTAAATTGATAATTTTTTATATCGTTTCGTGTAACTTTGGCTGAATAGGCTGTATTATTATCTGAAGTTGGAGATATACGGTATTTCCACAAAAGATGACGTCTTTTTTGCTACACGTCTTGTTACCCTTTGAAACCCATTTAGGTTTTCTTTCTACTCCGACTTTACTTTCCTGTTAGGGAAACAAAGATTATAAAAAACTGGCCAAGCGCGAGTCGGACTCGCCCATGAAGGGTTCCGTAGGATTTATGACGTATTAAAAAAACTACTTACTAGATCTCGTTCAAACCAATTTTCGGTGGAAGTTTGCATGGTAATGTACATCATATATTTTTTAGTTTTATCATTCTCTTATTTTAGAAGTTACAGGGGGGGGGGGGGGGACACATTTGACCACTTTGGACGTGTCTCTCGCAAACTACTCAGTTTAGAAAAAAATGATATTAGAAACCTCAATATGATTTTTGAAGACCTATCCATAGAAAAAAAGCGTCGATGGCGTAGTGCGTAAGACTGTCGCCTTCCAATCGGGAGGTAGCGGTTCGAACCCCGCCACGTACCAATGTGTTTTCAAATTTTGAATTCATATGTACGTTTATTCGACGCTTTTACGGTGAAGGAAAACATCGTGAGGAAACCTGCACACGCCTGTGAAGAAAGAATTTCTTTACAGTTTGTGTGTGAAGTCGACCAACCCGTACTTGGCCAGCATGGTTGACTAAGGCCTAATCGCCCTAGTTTAGGGTAGGCTCGAGCCCCTCGGTGGGGACGTATATGAGCTGTTGATGAATGAAAAAAATCCATAGATACTCCACACGTATGGGTTTGATGGAGAAAAAAAATTGAGTTTCAGTTCTATGTATGGGGACATACCCATACATATTTTTGTGTGAAAATCTTAATGCGGTTCACAGAATACATCTACTTACCAAGTTTCAACAGTGTAGGTAGTGCTTATAGTTTCGGAGAAAAGTGGCTGTGACATACGGACGGACAGACTGACAGACAGACAGACAGACATGACGAATCTATAAGGGTTCCGTTTTTTGCCATTTGGCTACGGAACCCTAAAAAGCGTAAAGTGATTATGAAAGATATTAAAGGCGGAATCTGGGTCATCTGTTTCATAGACATCATTAAAAGTAAGATTTTTAATGCAATCTGTGAATTTCCGCATATACACAGTGTTTCATAATCTTCTATATTAAATAAAAATGGATCTTCGAAATGTATGTACGCCCATAACTTTTGAACGACTGCACCAAATTGGATGATTCTTGTTTCATGTATACGTTTATGTATTCGTTATTGTTAGGACAAGGTTTGTATAAAAGAAAATATTTGAAAAATTATTACAGGAAAAAAATGAATTTAAAATATGTTCACGTAAAAGTGACGAACTTGACAGATTGACATTCAGGCTACTCCAAATTGATGGTTTCTTACACTGTTGTATTGTCAATAGGTTTTTTAGTATACCCGTGCGGGACCGGGGCGGGCAGCTAGTAACCAATAAATAATCAATGCGTTATCTAAAACTAATTAAATTGTGTTTACCCGTAATGTCATTCAACCCAAAATTTTCATGTAAATCATAGAAATGATGATGATACTATGATATACATGAAAATTCTTTAAGCGATTCATCCATCCTTTCTCGTATCGTCTACTACCGTCATTTCTGTCTACATTCATGTTAATAATCCTTCGTCATATTGTAATACTTACGTCATTGTCAATCAGTGATTAACCCATGCAAAGGGCCTAGAAGTTAGAAACGCGGGTAGTCGCGTCGCGCGCAATGCCAAACATTGCTCTGGAGATTATGCAAATTGATCAGCTAACTCATTTGACCAATAAAATTAATGCGGGGGCACGGAGAGTTCCGCCTGACGCGACGAGTGTTGTTTGAGTTTGGCGTTTGGGATAATTTGGTAATTGTCTAGGTACGTGATTATGTCGGGCGCGTTGTAGTGGTGTCGCAGTGGGGACCTTATCATTGGCGCCCATAAGGGCAGGGAGGACTCCGTAGACCCATACACGCACTTTACCGGGAGAGGGAGAGACCCATACACGCTCGCCGTCTAGCCAAAACGGTGGGTACGGTGCGGTTACGCGCATTTCTCTCCGAAAAAAGCTCGTTCAGAGCTCGACTCGACAAATCAAAATCTACCATCAATAAATTTTACAAACTGAAAAGTAAAGTTTTTAAAACTAGGTAGCTACATAAATTTTTTTGTGAAAATCAGCTTAATTTAAAGGGTCAATAAATCTGTAGGAATAATCAATTTGTGACTAAACATTGATTCAATTAACTTTTAACATTCTGCACAGTCACAGAGATTGCGTATAACGTAAAAATGAGAAACTGGAGTTTCCGAAGAAATAAGTGCATTGTCAGCAATACTTAAATTCTTTTATCCATGTTTAGAGTATGTTGAAATAAAGCTTATGAAATATACTTTTAATCAGTATGCACAGATTTAGTTTGTCTAATCTTATTTATATATCGATATTTCCGAATCATCTAAACCTATGAGGTGGGTCGATTTCATTGCACGTAAGCAGAGATTTAAATCGTTAGATGCGCCTTGCGCTTCCAAAAAGTGACTACATTTTATGCCTCTGTGCGTTACATGAGACGCGCCATAAAACTTTGAGACCTAAAATCGCTAACGGTGTATTATGCAAGGGGTCAAACTAATTTGGTTTAAAACGACAAAGCAATAACACGTATATCGATCTCGCTCACGCACGTATTGTTCGGTTTCGCTCGTACAAACACGTACCGGACGCCAAATTAAGTAACTGATTTATTTGGGAAATTATGAAAATAATTAATAAATAGGTAATTACGCATAAAATGTAATTCCCTTAGATGTGTGGGTATTCCTCGAGTTATTAAAAGACTTTCTAAAGGCACAGGAAGGCATATTTTATTATTTTACACAAAACACGAAATTAGGAAAAAGAAAAAATGCATTTGACGTCCAACGCTCGGTGCTTTCTGCCACAGCAGACTACGACCGAATGAATGAGTGAGCTCACTGTTCCCAACGTTGACACATTTTCGAGCGCCTTATGTATGGGCACAGAATAGATAATAGTACTACGTGGTACTACGGTATGGGAAGGGCGCATCTAACGATTTAAATCTCTGCACGTAAGTGTATAAGTTCCTTACTATGTTCATACGAGTATTCACGAATTTCACATTTTTCCATAGCATGTGCTACCCCTGGGTGACCGCGCGCATCATATTATTATCATGCCATCGAAAATGTACGACTATCCTCTAACGACCGCGGGCATCTTAAGATGCCATATTATGAGCATCACCGCTTCCTGCCCACCTTGCTTCTTGCCAATTTTCATAATTCTATATGAACGGAAAGTACCCTATAGGTTTTTAATTGATTCCCTTGTGTCCTAATATGGATAAGATGGTTATATATTATGAATTGTTTATTGTGGTTGTTGTCCAATAAATATCTATTTTTTTTATTTTGCTTAAAAAAAACGTCGCCCTACACTAGGATTTTCTCCTGTGTTGTGGGTGCAGTTACAAACATAGAAAATCACATGCACATACGCCCAGACCGGAACAAAATTTTGTAGGCCATACAAAATATTTGTCCCGTACGGGAATCGAACCCGCGACCCGTTGCGCAGTAGGCGATTACTCGACCTCTGCGCTAACCTTGTCGTCTTGCCGTCTTGTTTCTTTCTTTCTTTCCTTGTGGAATCGCAGAATGTGCGTCATAAGCGGTCATATCTTTTGATCGCGATATCTTACAAGTAAGATTATTTAACAGATGAAAGAGACCGTAGACAAGTATTTGTTATACAGTTTGATATCTCCACATGTTCCTTAGAAATAGGATCTTAACAGACAGACGGACAAACTGACAGACTTACAACGAAGTAATCCTACATGGGTAGAGTTTTTTCTTTCGAGGTATGGGACCCTAAAAATGACAATAGTTTAGTGTGTGTTATGAAGGGTGGTAAATAAAGTTCCACTCACGGCTGATAGATATGTAATTCAAATTATTACAGCAGCGTAAACACACTAATAACAATCACAGAAGGTACGTTACAAAAGTCACATAAAAACATTAAGCACAGCACGAGATGGAAAGAGTTTATATACACAATACAACAGATAGAAAGAGAAGAAAGCGACAGATAAATAACTACGAAAGCAGAGGGTAGGCAAAAGCTTAGGGCGAGAGACAATAATTATGCCGATGTCGTAGACTCGTAGTATCTCTATATAGTTTGTGTAGTCAAGCATCGACTGGCTGAACGACGCGCGCGCAGGTAACTCATTCGCGCAGAACAATAGGCGATTTTTTGCATTGAGCCTTAGCGCTGGGGCCATGTCGATATGCGCTATCGATGTTTTACCGAATTTATCGACACCGACAAACTGATACGTTAGATGTTAATAAATATGTAAATAATAATAGGTAAGTGTGCATAAACATTTATAATTATATGTTATATGTATGTATGTATGTGTGTGCGTGTATATAATTAGTGTTAGTTTTTGTATAGCAATTTATTGTAACTTTAGTATTATGTAGGAAAGTAGCCTACAATAGGATCGACCAAAGATTATTACAGTAGCCAGTACTTACTGCAACCACGCTTCATTAATTACTGCAACTATGCCATTACTGCAACCACGCCACGCCACCTCACGCCACGACCAAAGATTATTACAGTAGCCACTGGTACTTCCTGCAACGAAGTAACTATTAAATCTGTGCTGCAAGAATTGGTACTTAGAGTAAACTATTGTTTGCGGCCTTAATATGTTTTTGAAGCAGTTGACCGGGCAGATCTCGATCGAGCGTCTACAGTAAGTACCACACGCGTATTTTTTTTGCGGACTCCGCACAAAAACTACAACCAAGTAGCGACCTCTAGTGGCCTCCCATCCGTTTCCGTAGGAATACTCGAATACTCTGTTTTCCCCTTAGCACAGATAACATAATACTAGTACTTAGTGTCTTATTCAATCCTTCATGCTGAGTGGTTTTCCTTTGCAAACACGCTTCAAGTTCATTCCCCTTTTGGGGGAGCCAGCTAATAGTGAATTAATGAGTTCACGTGAACCCCCGTTAGGCGTTCGCGCCAAGGGATCCTGGTGAACAAACTTATCTTAAGTTCCTTCTAAGTGTTCCTGTCTGTATTACAATTTCTTGTTTTACTAGTATTTGGGCTGGATTTACATATTTTACGCCTATGGGCCCAAAATGCCGCCCCGCTCCCTCCCCCCTCTTTTTAATCCTTAAAAAAAGTTTTATACTAATTATTTTCTTTTCCATCATTTGCTCAGGGTTCTTTACTTAGTAGTCATACATAATTACTAGCGAGATTAAAAGCTTTAATAAAACCAAATATTTTTTTGCCGTTTGAGTTACAAACATAAGCGAAATAGGTACTTTAGTTTTAGTAGGTATAACCAGAGTTACTAGTGTTACTACAAACAAGAACAGTGCAAAAAATGACAATGACGAGACGCTAACTCAATAACACTAAAGGTGCAAACAAACTGGGCTTATGTGATGCCACGTGTCTGATGTTACGTCCATCAGAAGACTTAATAGAAAATCTATGAAAAATCATTATTTAGAACTACACTTAGCTTACGTGACGTCGTTAACGGGACCAATCACATACCGTGGCGTGGCATCTGGGCTTATGTAGCCCAGTTTGTTTGCACCTTAAATAATACAATAAATAATGTTGGTTGGGGTATCAAATTGTGAATATTGGTGGGTAGTTAGATCATAAATTTTAATGTGTATCACATTTTCAAAATGGCAGCTAGGTACCTACTGAAATAATAATAAACTCCCAGTTTTTTTACCGCTTTGCTGCCCCTGAAAATTTGCCGCTATGGGCCCGGGCCCACTTGGCCACTATGGTAAATCCGGCCTTGAGTAGGTAATAGTTATAGGTATGTGGTTTCTGTGTGGTCTTCTGCGCGGGTAGTTATACAGGGAATTTTTTTTATCTTCAGGACTCATCATTATTATAAACAAAACAAAGTAATCTTCATTTTTTATATTTTTCGGATATTTTAGAAAATTAATATAAAATTAAATAGATGTGTTATTTTTTTATTAATGTTTAAATCATTCTATTGTCGTGTTCTGAAGGGTCCCTTAAATTTTCCGGGTTGATAAAAAAGTAACCCTGTGTTCCATACTAATTTTACAAATGTGAGAGTGCGTCTGTCTGTCTGTCTTTCCGTAACCCTTTGCGCTTTGATTTAGATGAAATCTATTTTAATATATAAAAAAATAAGTTCCCATCTATAGGCGCACGCACAGCTGTAACCGATAATGGTAGAAACGTGAATTTTGGACAGTTGTTTTAATTCAAAATGCGGACGCATACTAAGAAGGTGTTTAAAAAAAATAACCCTAAAGGGAGTAAATAGGGGTTGTAATTTTGTATGGAAAAATCTTTAAATTAGCAACGATTTTGATAAAACTTGAAATTCATGCTCTTAAAATATTCATTGAACCCGTATTTCATGGTTTATTGGAATTCAACCCCTTAGGGTGCAAAATAGGGGTTGAAAGTTTCTATAATTTCTATGAAATCTTCCGGGCTCATAGGCTACAAAATTATTTTTCCTACGGGAAAATATTAATAATAACGCGGGCGAAGCCGCGAGCGGAGATCTAGTTTAGTGTAGAGATAGTTTGAGTCCCGGGAAAGGGCATGTGATAGTTTTTATCGTAGAAATAATCCTTTAAGGGTGAAAAGGGGGGTGGAAGTTTGTATGGGTATGGGTTATCAATAACTATACTGAATCGATTTAGATGATATTTGATTTGGAGATCTACAGCTTCCCGCTATCGCGTTATTTTTATATAGTTACCTATATTTCTGCCGACAAGCAGCAGTACCTACTTGCATTAATGTGTTCCGGTTTGAAAGGAGCAACAGGCATTAGACAGGTTACTGTGAGTATTGTGATTAGACATCTGGGGGCAGGGCAGTGCCCCCGCCAAGTCGAGCGCGAAGCAAACACTGCCGTGTACCATCCTTTACTGGAACCATTTCGCCGCATTTTCCGGCCACTATTTGAGAACCTCTGGATAAGACCAGAACGCAGAAATTTTCGTCATCCAGTAAGTTAATCACATGCTTAAAATCCAACATTTCAAGTCTGCAGGTCATCTAATTCCGAAGTTAAACGAAAGCAGTTTCGCATTTATGACAGACACTCACTCACTCACCCATGGTCATCAAAATAGAACTAGTACTTCCCATAAACTCAGAGAGCTGAAATTTGGTACAGAGTTAGGGTTTAATGGCCAGATAAAGGGAAAACTATAAAAACTAGGATAATCGAAGATCTGGAGTACCTGGTGACCCTGATTAGAAAACACAAGAGCCCAAACAAACTATTAGAGATATCGACATACCGCCTTTATAAAAAATATTCAACTTGGTGGGCCGCTTCCAATAAAGAAAAGAAAGATTTGTAATAATAAAAAAACTACCCCTAAAAAAATGTGTCCAATAAGAAAATCTAATAAAATAAATCAATAAGCTCACGTTTCTACAAAAAGAAGTGAAATCCCACTAAAAACATTCTGTAAAAAACTAGCCAAGTCTCGATGGAGCTGCTTGTTTATCATAAAGAAATCGCAGTAAGGAACCTTAGACTTGGCACGACTTTGTCTAGATGTCATTACTTTTTAGAGATAAACAAGCAGCTCCATCGAGACTTGGCTAGTTTTTTTTACAGAATGTTTTTGATGGGTCTTATTGTATAACAAGTTGGCAGTATTCATAGGCGTCTTTGAGGCGTTGAAGACTCGCAAAACTTACAGGAACAAACAATAGGTACACTATAGGCGCCTGTTGCCAATTACCATGAGGTGAGTAGGCAGCTTGCTTGCCGTTTTATTTAAAAAAATATCAATATTTTTTACATCTGCTTTATAGTCTGTTAAATTCAAGAGCGAATCAATTTGTTATTAGACATGCGCCATTTGGCATATAATGAAATCACCACTTTAATTTTGGCCGATTGAAAACCGTCTTCAAACGTTTCCATTTGAAGTAATTTAATAAATTATTCTGAGAGGTCCAATTTCAAACCTGTGATTTTAACATTTCGCGAAATAAATGTACCGTGGCACGTTTGGAGGTAACTCCTTATAGAAATACGGCTGTAAATTGTTGTTTTCCTTGATATAAGGTAAGGGGTGTTAAATTCGTTTTCCTCTGATGAAATTCCACTTTGATTTTATTTTAATGTTATAGGATGTTTGACCAATTTCGAAAATAAATCATAACGATTACTCGATTGATGAATTTTATTTTAAAAATAAAACTAAATCTTAAATTTTGCTCTGACAAGCTAACAAGGAATAAATTGTTTAAAACATATTTATGGTTTTTAAAAAAGGAGTAAATCCTG
Source organism: Schoenobius gigantellus (assembly GCA_963935595.1). Lineage (NCBI taxonomy): Eukaryota > Metazoa > Arthropoda > Insecta > Lepidoptera > Crambidae > Schoenobius > Schoenobius gigantellus. The sequence continues at coordinate 35,265,759 of OZ012551.1, forward strand.
AACAAGGATCGTTGGTGGCGCTGTGTACTCGGCACTTGCCTTCCAATCGGGAGGTCCGGGGTTCGAGACTGCCATGTACCAATGTGTTTTTCGTTTTTAGAATTTCATATGCACATTTATCCGACGCTCCTACGCTACGGTGAAGGAAAACATCGTGAGGTAACCTGCATATATCTGCGAAGAAATTAAAAGGTATATGTGTAGTCGACCAATCCGCACTAGGCCACCGTGGTTGACTAAGGCCTAAACACCCTAAACAGGCCTAAACAATCACTAGATCGTGGCTGTGGTAAAAAATCCAGTTCCATCACAAAACCTTGTCCTTCACTCCACATTCATCACAGCCCATATACGTCCCCACCGAGGGGCTCGAGCCTACCCTATATTAGGGTGATTAGGCCTTAGTCAACCACGCTGGCCCAGTGCGGATTGGTCGACTTCACATACATCATTGAATTTCTTCGCAGATGTATGCAGGTTGCCTCACGATGTTTTCCTTCACCGTAGGAGCGTCAGACAAATGTACATATGAAATTCGAAACGAAAAACACATTGGTACATGGCGGGTCTCGAACCCCGACCCCCCGATTGGAAGGCAAGTGCCGAGTCCACTGCGCCACCGACGTCGACACTTCACATTGATCTCTTATTAATGGAAAATATTTTAAATTATTGACGTCACAGATTTAGAGTATTGACGTACTATTTGATATTTTTAAATAAGATAATTATCAAAAATAAGGGTAACGTATTTTTCTATTTTTTCGTAATATTACCTATTCTAAGTTCTCTTAAAACAACATTGAAAAGTTTATCATTCTAAAAGAGCGCCGACCCGTAATACACCGTTTGAGGGATTAACTACGGTTATGCCTTTGAATAAAATAAAATGTAACACTGACGCTTATTATCTTCTGTGGAAGCTCGCAATTTTATAACACAACGCAAAGATAACTGACTGGAAATCTTTCATCTTGAATAATCTTAATATTTCACGAAGTATTCGAGAAAGATAAAGATTGCAGTTGCCACTTGAAGAAATCAGTTGCAATAGTTTTCCACAATGTGGTGAGGTTTTTTATTTTATTGGCCGGGTTTTACCTTGCTTGCTAACTTCGGATGTGCTGTGCCCAACTGCCCACGCCGTTTTCGCAAATTTGTCAAGTTGTGTGCTTGGCAAGTATATCTACAGAGTGTAAAAAGACCGGTACTGAAGCCGAAACCCACGTATTTGAAATAACTGTTTTTATTGTTGTAAAAGGCAGATGACCAGATGAGTAGACGACCTCTTTCTCTCTAGTAGATGACGTAATTTATTCATTCGTTCATTCATCAGTAGCTCATATACGTCTCCACCGAGGGGCTCGAGCCTACTCTAAACTAGGGCGATTAGGCCTCAGTCAACCACGTTGGCCAAGTGCGGGTTGGTCGACTTCACACACAAATTGTAAAGAAATTCTTTCTTCACAGGCGTGTGCAGGTTTCCTCACGATGTTTTCCTTCACCGTAAAAGCGTCGAATAAACGTACATATGAATTCAAAATTTGAAAACACATTGGTACGTGGCGGGGTTCGAACCGCTACCTCCCGATTGGAAGGCGACAGTCTTACGCACTACGCCATTGACGCTTTTTTGGGGCCATTTATTATGGCCCCAAAATCATCCAATGCTCAATAATTTTTCAGTAATAAATGTGAGACAATGATTGTTCGGTTGTAATTTGTTAGCCTAAGGTATTGAACGGGCCGGTTGTTTCAAGTTTCAACCATACATCTGAACCAAAGGTATTGAGCAAAAAGTTGTTCTTAGCGCAAAGGCTCTAACCGCGCTCCTGTGCAGATGGTTACTCCCTTGAGATTGGTTGCCGTAATAAAAAAATCACTTAGAGGTACAAAAGTACTTACGTCATTTCCTCTCACTCTTCAGTAGGGGTGTTTTTTTTTCAAATTCAAAATATATTATTCAAGTTGGATTTTACAATCACTTTTGCACGTCAAAGCAAAAGGTTGAGCTCAACTTCAATTACAAATTAAGATTTGTCAATTCTCTTCTTACTATGTCGTTACCAATATAACAATGTTACTTAATAAATAGTTATACACAACAACACGATTATTTACATTATAACGAATAATTTCTTTAAATTAACACCAGGCATTGGCATCATTTAAATAATCGTTTACTTTAAATTAGTCTTCAGTGTTTTTTACATGCACTATAAACTTATCAAAAGGCAAGTCAGTTACACTTTCTGAAACTTTGTTGTAAAAAGTTATACTATGCATTTCTCCATCTGCAACCCGGCACTGACCTTTTAATCGGGAGGTCCGCGGTTCGAGCCTGCCATGTACCAATGTGGTTTTTAGAAATTCATATGTACATTTAACCGACGCTCCTACGCTACGGTGAAGGACAACATCGCGAGGCAACCTGCATACATCTGCGAAGAATTTCAAAGGTGTATGTAAAGTCGACCAATCCGCACTGGGCCAGCGTGGTTGACTAAGGCCTAAACACCCTAACTTAGGATTGGCTCGAGCCCCTCGATGGGGACCGTGGGGACGTATATGAGCTTTGGTGATGGGCAGTTTGCTTGTTTGCCAACTGAGTTGTATATATAAAAAAAGCTCTGTTGAATCTACGCAAAGTCCGATCGCTGATTTGATAAAATCGCACTCTCATATGCCGTTGACTGTAATTACCTCCCTCGTAGATTATGTTGTATTTGTATTCGATAACTTATGTTATAATAGTGCCAAAGAGCCGCCTCCTTCGAGAACATTGAGTACGGTCACTAAGAAATTGGTTTACCATCTCAAAATTGAATGTCGTTTGCATGTCGCGCGATGACGAGGGTTGTGTTTGAGTAGTTCAACGGCATAGCTGCTAATATTTTTATAATGGTTCGAATTATCGTTAAACACATTCTATACTTCATTGTATCTTATTCCGCTGATATTAAAATGCGAAAGTCGGGTTGGAAGGATATATTGTGTTGCTCTTTTGAAAAATAGGAAGCTTGGTTGGAGAATAGTGAAGAATAGTGTAGTGGACATGCAAACTTAGATTAAAAAAACAGTTGTTGGTGATATAAGATCGAAATCTTTGGTCGAGACAACTGTTTTTTAGCGCATTCAATACGTAAACGTGAAATTTTGGACGATTTCGATAATTTATTGCCTGTCTTCAATACCTAAGGAATTAAGTATACAATCATGCTGACTGCTAGGTGAAACTCACTCTAGCTTTTTACCAACGGCTTTTGTTGCATAAAGCATAATATTCAAACATTCAGCATTTAGTTATAAAACTCACCAATATCTGGTAAAGGTAGCAGGACTCTTGATACACAGGATCGTATCGATTGGGTCGATCCTTGGAGATGGCCTAAGAACAATAGCATTAGGTCTCGGATTAAAATGATGCTTAGCACATACCTGATACCACGAGTATTAAAGGATGAATTCTTGTTGCAGGCGGATACAAACCAAGCTCCCGTGTCTGGTGGTGGGGAATGTGTACCACCGCAGCCCGCACAAGGTGCCCCTACAGTAAGTGCTTCAATTCCACATTATCATTTTTACAAGCTTTTATTTATCTTGCAATGTAAGTATGTAAGTATGTTCGAGTGAAATCTTGCAACTCAATTTTGAAGCAGATATCTTTAACCGATTGAGCTGAAATTTTGTATACACGTTCAGTTTAGATGACAATGCATGGTTGACTATGTGACGTCATTCTAAATCCAAGATGGCGGCATACCCAAGATGGCGGACCAATTATTTTTAATGCACCCCTACAATATGGGTATCAAATGAAAGGTCTTGCTAAGAGTAACTCGAAAAATAATGTGACGTCACTATTAATCTAATATGGCGGACTTCTTAAGCTTGAAAATCAATTTTGAAGTAAATATCTTTAACCGATTGAGCTGAAATTTTGTATACACACACAGTTTGAATGAAAATGCATGGTTAACTGTGTGACGTCATCCTAAATCCAAGTTGGCGGCATACCAAAGATGGCGGACCAAATATATAGGCGTCGGTGGCGCTGTGGACTCGGCACTTGTCTTCCAATCGGGAGGTCCGGGTTCGAGACCGCCATGTACCACTGTTTTTCGTTTCGAATTTCATATGTACATTTGTCTGACGCTCCTACGGTGAAGGAAAACATCGTGAGGCAACCTGCATACATCTGCGAAGAAATTCAAAGGTGTATGTGAAGTCGACCAATCCGCATTGGGCCAGCGTGGTTGACTAAGGCCTAATCACCCTGACATAGGGTAGGCTCGAGCCCCTCGGTGGGGACGTATATGAGCTGTGATGATGATGATGATGAAGAATAACTTGAAAAATAAAGTGATGTCACTATTAATCCAATATGACGTAGGTACTTCTAAAGCTATAAAATCAATTTTAAAGTAAATATCTTAGACCGATTGAGCTGAAATTCTGTATAGACGTTCCGGCAAACGACCTTGCAACAATGATGCGTTGAATGAGATGAACAGACTAAGAAACGTGTCCAGTGATAACTAAAAAGTAAAAAATACGCGACAAACTTTTATATCATATAAATTGTGTCAAATGTGAAATGACGTTATAAGTAAGTTTTAGTGTAAAAGATTATTTTTTTCTTTTTAGCGCATTTAAATAAAAGCTTGTTTTTAAAAAGGTTTTTTACATTTAATTTTATTGAGGAGCTTGGTGGCGCATTGGCGCGTGCGCTCAGCGAACGATTGCTAAGATTAAGCAACGTTCGCCGTGGTCAGTCCTAGGATGGGTGACCAAAATTAGAAACATCTCAAGCTCCTCCGTGCTTCGGAAGGCACGTTAAACATTGGGCCTGCGCCTGATCTCGCCCCGGTCGTGTCGGCTAACCGTCCCATCGGACTAGGCGAGTGAAGGAACAAAGAGTGCACTTGCGTTTGCGCAGTCACTTGTGCACTATAATATCTCCTGCGCAGACGGCTAGTCTCTGTGGAGATTGGCCGCCGTGACCGAATATCGGTTAGGAGGACATTATCATTTTTTAATAATTTATCTACATTTCATTCAAGTTCAAACGCTTTGTATAAATGTTAAGGTCAACGTATTTCGTATTGTGCATTATGCCATTGGCGACCATTTATATACTTTTCCAACTCAAAACCCAATGTTGCCAGCACGGTTCTACCGCCTCCGGGGTTCAGTGGTTGAGATCATCGGGTATTGACCTGGAGGTCTAGGGTTTGATTGCCCGTAGTTGCAGAAGTTGTACTGCTTGGTTTGGGTGGTTAGCTACCACCGCTTTTCCTAAGTTTGTTGCAATAGTAATCATATTAATAAAAATAATATCTTTATTTCATATCAAGAAACAAAAAAAAAACAAACAAAAGACACGCAAAAAATATTGGACAAGAACAATTGTTTGCGTGAGACTGATGCCTATATGCTAGCTAGGTAAATGTACCTGTGTTACAGCGAGGTTACACCATCAATATTTCATCAATCAGATCTATCAATCTGGTAAAACTTTGAATGATGGGAGATTGATGGATTTTTTAACACGGTTACACGATCAATCCCGACTGATGAAAAACTGACAGTGTTGCCAGGTCAGTTTTTTACTTTACCCCAGGTTTGGTCTCAATTTACCTATCTGTATTATATTTTTAAAATACCCTAAATGAAATCTCATATTTTTTCTATATCTATACTAATATTATACAGAGGAATGATTTGATTGTTTGTTTGTTTGTATTGAATAGGCTTCGAAACTACTGAACCGATTTTGATGAAAGTTCGTATAGGGATAGTTCGAAACCAGGGGAAGGACATAGGGTAATTTTCCTACGGGAAAAAAATTCCCACGGCAAAACAAAAATAAGGCGGACGAAGTCGCGAGCGGAAAGCTAGTTAGATATAAAACCACAGTAGGTATATTTTATTTTTTAATTATTGACACATAACAATAAAAGTTTCCACACCTGAACGCATAACACAGAACTAAAGGATGCCATTTTCCACAACTACTAAAAACAGAATCCAACCAAATATCCACAAATAAAACCAATGGTAATAATTTAATAATGTTTTATAACGGAAGCATATATATATATATATATATATATATATACACGGTTAATTTTAAATCACCCTGGAAAATTTAAGGGACGCTTTACGACATGGTATTAGAATGATTTAAATATAAATAAAAAAAATAACTCCCCTCCTTAATTTTATATTATTTTTTTTTAAAATACAAAAAATGCTGCACTAGTTGAGAGCAGCATTTTTAGATATTTTTTTTTAAAATTTTTTATTTCATTTTTTTATTTTTTATATAATATTGGATGTGTCCTGAAGCGTCCCTAAAATTTTCCAGGGTGATAAAAAAATAACAGGGTGATAAATAAAAGGAGATGTTCCCATCTATAGACGCACGCACAGCCGTAACCGCTAATGGTAGAAACGTGAAATTTGGACAGTCGTTTTTATTCAAAATGCGGACGCTTAATTTTCTTCAAAATTGGCAATAATTTATTGAGAGCCTCGTTTCGTTTATATTTGTTATGGTATTGTTTGTGAGTTTTGTTCCACAACACTGGTAATGTTTCCAAATATAATATGAAATCTTTTTCGGCTTCAACTGGAGGTGACGGTGAATATATCGTCCCCGGTGACTCGGCCGCAGCTCCGTCACGGTCGTGTGCCTCCATCGCTGCCCGAGCGCTGACTGACGCGAGAATGACGTGAACGGTTAGACGATCAATATTTCATCAATCTCCATCGGACTGAAGAAAATATCAAATTCTCACCAATATTTCATCAATCACTGAGTTACACGATCAGTCTGGCGTCAATCACACCAGACTGATTGATGAAATATTGATGGTGTAACCTCGCTCTCAGCGAGGTTACACCATCAATATTCTGATCTATCAATAATCAATAATCTGATCTATCAATCTGGTAAAACTTTGAATGATGGGAGATTGATGGATTTTTTAACACGGTTACACGATCAATCACGATTGATGAAAAACTGACAGTGTTGCTAGGTCAGTTTTTTACTTTACCCCAGGTTTGGTCTCAATTTACCTATCTGTATTATATTTTTAAAATACCCTAAATGAAATCTCATATTTTTTCTATATCTATACTAATATTATAAAGAGGAATGATTTGATTGTTTGTTTGTTTGTATTGAATAGGCTTCGAAACTACTGAACCGATTTTGATGAAAGTTCGTATAGGGATAGTTCGAAACCAGGGGAAGGACATAGGGTAATTTTCCTACGGGAAAAAAATTCCCACGGCAAAACAAAAATAACGCGGACGAAGTCACGAGCGGAAAGCTAGTTAGATATAAAACCACAGTAGGTATATTTTATTTTTTAATTATTGACACATAACAATAAAAGTTTCCACACCTGAACGCATAACACAGAACTAAAGGATGCCATTTTCCACAACTACTAAAAACAGAATCCAACCAAATATCAACAAATAAAACCAATGGTAATAATTTAATAATGTTTTATAACGGAAGCATAATAAAACTATTTTATAACTTAATAAATTAGTCTTTTAGCCTATATTAAATTAATATTTATTACAATTTTCTATAATTTTTATAGATTTCGAGAACAACAACCGTAAGTACCGTAACGGGCGTAACTTGATTTTACCTCTTACTTCCAAATGGCGCGACATTTTATGAATACTTTGCCAATTGCCCTTGTTTTATTAATAAAAGTTAAGGTTGGGCTGTACCCACCTTAATTACCCACCATCTATATATATATATAAAAGAAGATGTTTCCATCTATAGACGCACGCACAGCCGCAACCGCTAATGGTAGAAACGTGAAATTTGGACAGTCGTTTTTATTCAAAATGCGGACGCTTAATTTTCTTTAAAATTGGCAATAATTTATTGAGAGCCTCGTTTCGTTTATATTTGTTATGGTATTCTTTGTGAGTTTTGTTCCACAAAACTGGTAATGTTTCCAAATATAATATGAAATCTTTTTCGGCTTCAACTGGGGATGACGGTGAATATATCGTCCCCGGTGACTCGGCCGCAGCTCCGTCACGGTCGTGTGCCTCCATCGCTGCCCGAGCGCTGACTGACGCGAGAATGACGTGAACGGTTAGACGATCAATATTTCATCAATCTCCATCGGACTGAAGAAAATATCAAATTCTCACCAATATTTCATCAATCACTGAGTTACACGATCAGTCTGGCGTCAATCAATGGCGATTGATGAAATATTGATGGTGTAACCTCGCTCTATGACTTCGAACCACCATGGATTCAGTAGACAGACAATCAACAAACGTCTGTCTGCTTGGGTACCTCCGTCTTACCTATTTTTGCCGCATAGCAGCAGTGCTTGCATTGCTGTGTTCCGGTTTGAAGGGTAAGATATGGCAGTGAAATTATTGGGTACCGTGACTTCACATCTAATGTCACAAGTTGGCAACGTACACTGTGGTTCATGTGGGTTGCAGTTTTGCTGCTAATCGCACAGGAGCCACATGTATTCTGCCCACCAGAGACTAAAGTGCAGTAACCGCAAAATAACGATTGCGAGCAAACGCCATTTAAAGTTAAGAATTTGATATAAAAAATAAGCAGATGTATAAACAAAAAAAAATGAATCCTGAAATGTTCTATAGGCGTAGGTTCACACGTCTTAGCAATAAAAAAAAAAATATCCTTATAAATGAATTTATTAATGGCCATTTACTATTTTGGCGCGAATTACTGCACCGCCTTTTTTATAAAAAAAAACATTTAAACTGATTAAAACGCAGTATAAAGTAGCATTACTGCGTTTGGATTAGTTGTTTTGTCAAGAAACCCAATTAACATGCAGTAAGGTGAAAAAAATACTGCATGTTAGTTGGTTTTATAGAAAAAGTGTTCGTTTTACTAGTGCATTAAGAAAAATAGCTAGGTAATATTTTATAAAACGTTTATTTTTACATAATTAATAACAATAATTCAACTTAATGAAATAAAAATCACATATCAAAAATACAAAAACTTCTTCTAATCCAAAAAAAATGTGTCAGTTTTCACATAATAATAACATAAAGATATTAAATGTTTAATAAGTAATAAAATATACTTACTCAATGTAGGTGTGTATTTTTAAATGGTGGGCATTATCTTGAGATCAACGTTACAGTAAATTTAAATCATATACAAAACATCACACGCTTACATAACTACATAGTCTACACAGGTAAGTCTTAAATAATTAGTTTCTAGGAATAACTTGTTACTTTTTAACCGACTTCAAAAAAGGAGGAGGTTCTCAATTCGATGCGTATGTTTTTTTGTGTGTTTGTTACGCGATTACGCCGCCAGTTGTGGACCGATTTTCAAAATTCTTTTTGTATTCGATAGAGTATACTCCAAGGGTGGTCCCATGGTCACTAAAGTCAGGATCTGATGATGGGATCCCATGAAAATCGAGGAAAACCCTTAAATTTTAAGGTGTTTCTAACGTGTTTTGTGTGTATGTTACGCGATTACTCCGCCAGTTGTGGACCGTTTTTAAAAATTCTTTTTGTATTCGGCTCGGCGGCAAAAGTGAGAAACGTCATCGTAGTCCCCACTGCTTGAATGAGACGTACGTCACTCAGTAAGCGCGTTTCGTTACACCAATTTCGTTAGAATGCAGATTTTAAATATAAATTAGATTCAAATTACTTCTTTAAGGATTAGTATTAAGTTTATTATATATTTATATGTTAAGATTAATGTTTTATTTAGAATATAATGTATTTTTGGTAACAGAAAAATACACACAACCAATTTACTACCAAAATCGAATCAGAAATGTGAAATTTATAAGGATTTGCTAGGCTAAGGTCGCCAGGCGTTACATATGATTTGATCGGCTAGGGATTAGAAATTTAGTTTTATTGTTGTTGTTAGCTCTAACCAATGCTGTCACCTGAGCTCTTTTCGGGCTAGAAATGTGATGAGCTGGTGCAAGTGCTATTAACAATTTTGAGTCCACTGACTTACCCATTTATTGGGTTTTAGGATCAACATACTTACTTATAATAATAATAAAAAAGTATTTTGCCTCATTCATTAATCCCAATGTCCTTTTTGGCAACAGGTGAACACTTCAGTCGCAGCTCCGAACGAGACGACTGCACAGCTAGTACAAGAACCACCAAAGTCAAACGTAGCCCAAGAAGTTCAACAAGAGGGCACACCGTCAGATACTGCCAACGAAAATAAAGCAGAGCCAAGCCAACCTGTCTTAAATGGAACAGTGAGTATTTCACATTCAGAGCCGCATCTATGAGACTGGCGGTTTACATTTTACTTAATAAAAAAACGTCGCCCCACACTAGGATTTTCTCCTGTGTCGTGGGTGCAGTTACAAACATAGAATATCACATGCACATACGCCTACACCGGAACAAATTACTGTAGCCCATACAAAATATTTGTCCCGTACTACGGGAATCGAACCCGCGACCTGTTGCGCAGTAGGCGATCACTCGACCTCTGCGCTAACCGAGACCTATTTTTGAATTACGTATGCGATTTAGAAATCACCGCTGACTAAATAGTCAGCGATGACTTTGAGGCCACGAATCCCTAAACATCCTATTTTTGAAAGTCGAACGCAGAGCTGCCAACATAGATAAAGTACACACATACGTAAGGGTTCGGTTCCACGCAGAATGTAGCCGTTTTCGGTATACAGGGTCATTTTTAATGAACCAACAACCTCCCAGGGGCTGATTCTAGTGCTCAGATGCAACAACTTTTTGTATGGGACCAACATCGATATCTCAAAAAAAAAAAACACTTCTCCATACAAACTAGGTTAGCTGATTGAGACTTTAGTATGGGAAAGTGGATTTTTTTTGCGATTTCGATGTTGGTCCCATACAAAAAGTTGTTGCATCTGAGCACTAGATCAGCCTCTGGGAGGTTGTTGGTCCATTAAAAATGACTCTGTATACCGGTTATTATACGGCTAAAAAGTCATTGCAACTAGGCCAAAATATAAGAAAATAGTGCTCTAGTTTGTTTGTGACACAAATTTAAAAGATTTCAAACTTATTTATTTACTTATTTGAGAAATTTTAAATCCGATCCGATCCGGTTTATAACAGAGATAAAAAAACTATTTAAGAAGACTGACTGAAAAATCAACACACATCAACTTCAAACTTGTCATTATGTTCTCCAAACAAAACACAGATAACGTTTCCACAGTTATGACTTGTTTACGAGTGGGTGAGGGCACTCGTAATGAAATCGCATCCGTGACTAAGGTGATGTTAAAAAATAAGAATTATTGAAAATCGGTGATTATTAGTCACATCGGTGATTTCGAAGTCGCATACGTAATTCAAAAATAGCTCTCCGTGTCGTTTGCGTGGAGGCGTGCAACGAACACGAATTTAAATGAATATTGATTTTGGCGGTTCGCGGGGATATCGTTTTTGGGACATATAGGAATAACATTAATTTGTTACTTTAGGTAGCGATTTCAATTTGTTGTCAGTATATAAACTCTTATTGAGGTACACGCAGTATGATTTTTTTTGTCAGATCATAATTAAAAAGGCGACAGAACCAGGAAAACTGTTAAATATACTTATTCAACTAGCTGTGCCCGCGAACTACGTTTCGCCATAATTTATTTTTTCTGAATTAAATACAAATACTTAACAAATTATATACTTGAATCTTCCTCGAGAATCACGCTATCGAGTGGTGAAAACCGCTTGAAAATCGGTGCAGTAGTTTTTGAGTTTGTTTTATAATATGTAAGGATATGACTATGACTTGACTACTTGTCCAAAATAGGTTAACTCAAAGTTTTATTACCTTTAGGTATTTATGAAAATACTGAGTTCTAGGTGATGGTGCGTTTCAGATAAGCCCATCTTGTGGAACCTCAACGGCCACATAATTACTCGTATGTAGAGTTGATCTTATGTTACAAAGAGTGAAAGAACTTATCTGTATAATATTTTCCATCATTTAGATCATAATACGATGTATTTGGATCTGAACTCTCTCGTTGTTGTTTACGCGATTCGAAAAAATGCTTTTTGCTTCAGAATTGGCAGCAAAAGGAAGCGCAACTATTGAAGAAAATAGAAGAATTGGAAAAAATTAACAATGAAAAGGGTGAAGACAGCATCAGGTTACAGTTGAAAGTAATTAGATTTATTTGCTGTAGAACGTGTTAATGAAATTACGCAAAACTTGAAATTAGTTTGTTCAGGATCGAGATAGATAAATTGGTTCCAAAAAGATATGACTTTATCAAAAAAAATGTCAGCCACACCGCTTTTTATATTTACTTAATTCTACCGTCTCTACGCGCGGCGCGCGGCAACTACGGCTATATCGAACACTCGCAGACGCGTAGAGTTTTAAATTTGCAAAATATGCAAAAAACAAAAAAAAAAAACGAAATATCTTCATTAATAATCCTCATAAATTATTTTCAAAATTAAATATAATTCTTTTATAGTAAAAATAAGTTGCGAGTGTCTGAGGTTTTGCATTATTTTGTTAATATGCTGTATATTTCGAACGGTGTAACCTTTTAATAACACGCAAATTTTTTTTTCAAAACTCAGGTCAAAGAAGAGGAAATTGATCTTTTGAAAGCTAGAGTTAAGAATTTGGAGACAGAATTACAGGCGGCCCTGTCCAAGCCTGGGGCAAAGAACCACGAGATGATTGAGAAAATCAAACAGCAACATGAAGAGGTGATCCTTTTTTCAATTAAAACTAACTGATCCGGCGAACTTCGTACTGCCTAACAGTCAATTAATGTCATGTTAACTTTTATCTAATTTAGGATTTTATTGACGTTATGAAACGAGCCCTGTATTCACAATACAATTGGCTCTCAAATTGAAAGCGCTTATGATAGACACAAAGTTCCAATAAAAGGGGGCTTGCTATCTAAAGCTGACTAAAAGTATTGTTCTTAAATCTAGCATAAATGTTGTAGAATTGAAAATCAAATGAGAATATTATTTTGGGTAACTGAATGCAGTGTTGTCTACACAATATAAATACATTAGCTAGCAAATAGTATCGAAATAATCATTGATTGTATTCCAGCTCCTCAGTAAAGCGAAGGGCATGATATTCGACAAGACCAAAATGGTGAAGAATCAAGAGTTGCAGATAGAGGCACTAAACACGCAAGTCCAGTCGTTGAAAGACATCAACATGATTACGAAGGATCTGCTAGAGATACGAAATTCGGAAGTGCAGGCAATGGAGGTAAGGTTGATATTGATAGTAAGTAATATTGTCTAGGTTGGTAGGGGTAAATTTTTCAAATAATATTTATCTGATAGTTGATAAATCAGCTTCAGATAGTGCCTCATTATCATCTCCCCCAAGGATCTCTAAACCGATCAGTCCTGCGTTTTTTGCATCCAGCGGCTTTCCGCGACCTTTATATGGTGATTACCAGAGGGAGATTTAGTACTAAAGTCATCGGCGTAGATACCTCTATCTTAGGTACTTATTCTGCCGTCAAGCAGCAGTGTTTTGTATTGCTGATGTGGTTTGGGGGGTAAGACAGGCAGTAAAATTACTGGGTACAATGATTTAACATCTTATAGTGCAAGCAGGCAACGTACATTGAGGTCCTTGTTGGGCTTTTGGATTTGAAAATCTTACAGGAACCAAATGTACTAGGTCGGTAGACCGCCAGAGCTTCGTCTGTTGGGCGGTAGGATGCACTATGAACAGGTCAGGTTAGCCTGTGTTTCCTTTAGCATGTCATTCGCAATCCCTTACACCTCCATATTCTTCTGGATTGGATATAAGTACGAAACGCAAGAAAATGGTGTTTTGGTTAGGGTGAAATGATACTATTGAATTGTGTTTTTATGGACTTTCTAACATTAATATATGAATGTTAGGCATCTATAGAGGCATTAATGAATTAAGTAATAAATAGTTAGTAATAAGTAGTAATGTAATAAGTAATAGGTAGACGTTTCCAACGCGGCATGGTAAAACTAAGTCAGTTGACTTGGTCATTATGTTGTCGCTTTAAGTCTGCCCTTGTTTTTTCTTTCTATATCATAGCCTCGTCAAGTCGGAAGTTGTTCTCTTTACCGACTAGATTGTGTGCGTGTCGCCATTTTGGAAACTAGAATGTTGTTGACGACAGTTCGCAAGTGCCGGGGTCCCAGAACTAAGCAGCGGACGTAGTCTAAGCTTATGCGGGCCAAGTCCCCATGAATGAACCATATCGTAAATAAATTCGGCCCCTTTTGATTGGTCCGCGGGCGGGATGTCCCCCCGCGAACCAACAGATAGTGTATAAATATAGGGCCGAATTCTGTTAAATTGTAGTCAGTTGTAGTCGGTCAGTGGAAGTCGTCTTGCAAGAAGTAAATAAAGCTCCAAATATTATCACAAAGAAACCAGTGTTTTAACTCCAAGTACCTAAATACAGTCCACTCTCAACATCTTGATCCTACCGAACCGGATCTAAACAAGTATAAGTGATGGTAGTTACACGGAGCCAGAGCGGGAAGGAAGATTTGGTGTGCGTATTCGACCACCCACCGCGATCGCCATCCGCATCGACGACTGTCGCCGCCCAAATGGAACCGGGCATCGAGGAAGGGATCTCAAGTCGCACTGAACGGCGACACCGAATGGAAGGGGTCTCAACTCGCGACGAAAAACTGTACCGAGAGGAAGGGATCTCAAGTCGCACTGAACGGCGACACCGAACGGAAGGGGTCTCAACTCGCGACGAAAACCTGTACCGCGAGGAAGGGATCTCAAGTCGCACTGAACGGCGACACCGAACGGAAGGGGTCTCAACTCGCCCCGAACAACTACGAACGGAAGGGGTCTCAACTCGCCCCGAACAACTTCACCGACCGGAAGGGGTCTCAACTCGCCCCGAACAACCAAGAATGGAAGGGGTCTCAACTCGCCTCGAACAACTTCACCGACCGGAAGGGGGCTCAACTCGCCCCGAACAACTTCACCGACCGGAAGGGATGCCAACTCGCGAGGAGGAGAATGCGCGTCACGTTTATAAGACGACGCCGGTTAGGAACATTGCTCGCTCCACGAGATCGACCGCCAGTGCCGTCGCCCGCCTGCAGTTCGAAGCCGAAGAGAGACTAGCTGCAGTGCAACACCAGGAAGCTGCAGTTCAACGCCAGGAAGTTGCAGAGGAAGCCGCAGCACGACGCCAGGAAGTTGCAGAGGAAGCCGCAGTACTACGCCAGGAAGCTGCAGTACGACGCCAGGAAGCTGCAGTACGACGCCAGGAAGCTGCAGAGGAAGCTGCAATACGACGCCAGGAGCTAGAAATTGAAGCGGAGCTTATTCGTAAAAAGCTAACCGCCGACCTAGCTGCCGCCGAAGATGGCAGTATCCTGGAAGAAGAGACCGAACCGGCGGAAAACCACGAACGAGTTGAGGCATGGCTACAGGAGACTTCGAGGCAAGAGGAACAAGTGCATCAAGTGCTCGAACCGGAACCCGTACGCGCACCGGTGAGACGCGACATAGTTAGACCTAGGGAGGTTGAAATCGCTACTCCAGTTACGCACCGAACGAGACTACGGTGGGAAGAAACAACCACACCGCGTGATCGCGAGCACTCGAGAGGACGGGCTATTGAACATTTAGCCGGCACGCTCGACCACATGATGAGGTCGCGACCGCCGCCGCGTCAAGCCACCGACCTGCCACTATTCTCGGGATCACCGCTAGAGTGGCTGCAGTTTGCCGCAGCAATGCAAGAAACGACGGCCGTGTACCAGTTTTCGAAAGTGGAAAACCTGGCGCGCCTCCGTAACTGTCTGCGAGGCGAAGCCAAGGAGACCGTCGCGCCGTTACTGAGCACCGCAGCGCATCCAGACGTCATCATGAAGACGCTGCAGCAGTGTTTTGGCAGGCCTGAAATATTGATCGACGTCGCGTTCGAAGACCTAAAGAAACTACCGAAGCTCGGCTCGACTGCGATAGAACTCAACACCTTCGCAGTTCGAGTACAGAACGTCGTAGCCGTGCTTAACAACGTAGAAAAGAACTATCTACACAATCCGCTGCTCGTGAGAGAAATCTTCGAGAAGCTTAGCCCGCATCTAAAGACGAAATGGTGCGACTACGCCGAAGAACACAATGAACCTGAGCCGGAAATAGTCAAGTTGACCACATTCCTCATGCGAGAGGCTGATCGAGCGCTCAAGCACGGATACTCCGGTACGACTCACAAGCCGACGCCGCAACCACCGCAATGCCCCGCCTCTAAACCCGAACAGAGGAGGAGGGTGTACAACGTGGCAGAACCGTCGTCGTCGGACAAGACCGATCCGGAACGCCGTGCACAGTACGACGACGCGCAGCCGACGCCGCAACCACCGCAACGCCCCGCCTCTAAACCCGAACAGAGGAGGAGGGTGTACAACGTGGCAGAACCGTCGTCGTCGGACAAGACCGAGCCGGAACGCTGTGCACACTGCAACAACGCGCAACCGACGCCGCCACCGCCGCGACGCTCCGCCTCTAAACCCGAACAGAGGAGGAGGGCGTACAACGTGGCAGAACCGTCGTCGTCGGACAAGACCGAGCCGGAACGCCGTGCACAGTACGACGACGCGCAACCGACGCCGCGACCGCCGCGACGCCCCGCCCCTAAACCCGAACAGAGGAGGAGGGCGTACGACGTAGCAGAACCGTCGTCGTCGGACAAGACCGAGCCGGAACGCTGTGCACAGTACGACGACGCGCAACCGACGCCGCGACCGCCGCGACGCCCCGCCCCTAAACCCGAACAGAGGAAGAGGGCGTACGACGTAGCAGAATCGTCGTCGTCGAACAAGACCGAGCCGGAACGCTGTGCACATTGCAACAACGCGCAACTACCGACGCCGCCACCGCCGCGACGCCCCGCCTCTAAACCCGAACAGAGGAGGAGGGCGTACGACGTAGCAGAACCGTCGTCGTCGGAAAAGAACGAGCCGAAACGCCGTGCACAGTACGACGACGCGCAACCGACGCCGCGACCGCCGCGACGCCCCGCCCCTAAACCCGAACAGAGGAGGAGGGCGTACGACGCAGCCGCATCGTCGTCGTTGGACAAGACCGAGCCGGAACGCTGTGCACAGTGCGACAACGCACACCGACTTGACGCCTGCGACAAGTTCAAGAAGGTGTCTTTGGACGAACGATGGAACGTCGCGAAGAAAGCTGGCTTGTGTTTCAAGTGCTTGAAGAGCAAGCACCGAAGAATGAACTGCCGCCAGAAAACATGTGGCGTGAATGGATGTCGTCGGCCGCACCACCGCTTGCTTCACGCCGAAGCACCTGCGGCTCGAACTAACCAGCAGGAAGAAGCAAGCGTCTCTTCGACCCGAACTGAGTGCACTGTGAAACTCAAGGTTTGCCCAGTAACCGTATCGGGCAAGAACGGGGAGCGTAACACAAACGCGCTCTTCGATGAAGGCAGCACAGTGACGCTCATAGAAGAGGGGCTGGCACGAGAGATAGGCCTGGATGGCCCCGCGACGCAGCTACGCGTAAAAGGGATCGACGACCGACAGCGTGAAATTGACAGCCGCGTCGTTTCACTACGCATCGCCGAACGAAGCACGAACAGCTTCAAGGCGTGTTCTGCGCGAACAATGGCGGACCTGAACCTCGCCACTCAATCAATTGCAAAGGAAGAGGTGCAGTTTGATCACCTCACTGACCTGCAAGATCAGTTGGTATACAAGAACGCGAAACCTCGCATACTCATCGGATCCGATAACTGGCCGCTGATTGTTACCCGAAAGCTGCGCGTGGGCAAACGGAACGAGCCCGCGGCATCCCGAACGGAACTCGGATGGGTGGTGCACGGAACGGCACCGACCAACGTAATAATCAAGCGCCAAGATGAAGTGCTGCACGTGTGGACGCAAAACATCGAACGACGGGTCAGCGAGCACTTCCAATTAGAATCGCTGGGAATCTCGCTGAAGTCAGCACACACGAGGGCAAAGGACAAGCGAGTGATGACCAACATTGAGTCCACCGTCAAACGAGCAGCGAGAACGATCCAACAAGTCGACGAAGTGCACAAAGAAGCTGGCTTCAACCTGAAGGGGTGGAATAGTAACAGCGCGGAGCTCTTGAGGAACGTAGAGAGTGAACGCCGCGCGACCACTACGCTCCTTGGGAAGCCAGAAAAGGCACTGGGCCTCATGTGGGACGCGCAAGACTCATTGCGCTTCAACATCGCGTTGGCTCGCGTCCCAAACGAGGTGAAGACGCAACTTCGGCCACCGACGAAGAAGGAAGCACTCTCGACAGTCATGAGCATTTATGACCCTCTCGGGCTGTTGAGCTGTTACACTGCTACGGCGAAGATCGCGCAGCAGAAATTATGGCGGCTGAAGACGAACTGGGATGAGCCAGTCCCTCCCGAGATTGCGTCGATGTCCAAAGACTGGCTTACGAGCCTGGAAGCCGTCGGCAGACTGCGCTTGTCCCGGTCTTACAACAGGGGGAGAAGAGTAACGCGTCGCGAACTGCACGTTTTCTGCGACGCGAGCGAAGACGCATACGCTGCGGCGGCATATTGGGTGCACCAAAATGAAGATGGCACCTCAGGAACGATCTTGGTGTCGGCCAAGGTGAAGGCCGCGCCGCCACAAAGGATTCCACGGCTGGAGATGCAGGCTGCGCTCATCGGAGCTAGACTCGCTCAAAGCGTCAAGACGGATCACTGCATTCCCGTGGACGAAGCCGTGAACTGGAGCGACTCACAAACCGCGCTCCACTGTACGAAGAACGGGAGCAAGCGCGAGAAGTCGCCACACGTGGAGGTCGGCAAAAACGCTGACCGATCACTACTGGCGTCGATGGGTGCGGGAGTACCTCCCGAACCTTTTACCTCGCCCCAAAGCTGCGACGCCAGCAGAGCTCGACGACAGAGGTGTGACCCTGGTCGCAGACCCCATGCTTCCCCGGAATGTCTGACCGCGGGGACGCATAGACAAGATTTTCCCGGAACCGGACGGCGTAAGAAGAATCGACCGCACTCTCCCCGGACCAGAGGGAGGGGACGCGCTGCACATCGGCCTGACATACCGCACACTCCCCGGACTAGAGGGAGGGGACGCGCTGCACTGTCTTACGGCGAAGGCGAGTACGAGTTCTCGCCGGGGGGAGGATGTTGACGACAGTTCGCAAGTGCCGGGGACCCAGAACTAAGCAGCGGACGTAGTCTAAGCTTATGCGGGCCAAGTCCCCATGAATGAACCATATCGTAAATAAATTCGGCCCCTTTTGATTGGTCCGCGGGCGGGATGTCCCCCCGCGAACCAACAGATAGTGTATAAATATAGGGCCGAATTCTGTTAAATTGTAGTCAGTTGTAGTCGGTCAGTGGAAGTCGTCTTGCAAGAAGTAAATAAAGCTCCAAATATTATCACAAAGAAACCAGTGTTTTAACTCCAAGTACCTAAATACAGTCCACTCTCAACAAATGTTATAGAAATACCTATCTTGTCCACCTTTTTACTACACCATTGTTTTGTAACATATTTATTGACAATGTAACAAAAAGCTACTGGCAGAGTAGCGTGTGTGTAGAAAACAGCGGTGTCAATATCTTACGCTGCTGTCAATATCTAATGAAGCTCTATCAATTGCTATTAATTCAACTATAATTATGGTGTCCTTCTAGGAGCGTCTGCAGGCGATGGAGGCACGCTTCAAGGCGGAGAAAGAAAGGCACGGGCTGGTTCTGCAGCGCGCGCAGACCAGCGCCACCCTCAACGACGACTTGCGCAAGGAGTACGAGACCCAGCTGGCTATCTTCAAGGTGAGCTATAGCTAGTGGTGGACAAAGGTGGGCCACAGACTGGTGCTGTAACAGGTAGACCGGCGAATCACAGTCAAGTGACCACAGAGCATTTATTTGGGACGTAGAGGTGATCACAAACGAACAGTTCGCCGGATTGTATAAAACTGTCAATTTATTATAATAAACCGTACTCCCACAGTCACATTCTGTCACATTTCGGACAGATGACGGTCTGCCAACCTAGAGTATGAGGCCGCTTGGTGGAACTAGCCAGCGTCGATTTTACGCGGACAAACCACGACCTCGCAAACAAAAGCGCATTATAACATTTTTTAACATACAACAGGGAAACTATTGGTATTCATCTCTTCTGGTGATACCTTTTATTAATCGAGCCGATTCGCACCATACTTGCCTGTGGCTAGCCGTAGGGCGTGTGTGGGACTCTCCTCAGAGTATAGGGCATATCCATTAAACTAACCCCGACGTCCATATTTTCCTAATTGGGAATGATCCAGGGTCTGGCAAGCCCCACTACTCCGGACCACCCATGGACAGCCCGGCCAGTTACTGGCCAGGTCTTAACGCCTTTGGGGAATTACCCCGAACGTAGAGGTAATCCCCAGACCGTCTGGTGATACCTAAGTGAAGATAAGCCCGTAGATGGATGCGATCTGGACTCCTAAGCAATTAAGGAACCTTGCCTGTGACAAATTTAGGTAAGACGATGGTAGCAAGGTGGCTTTGCAAGGTCAGAAGCTTTATCATCTAAATAAACCAGAAAGACTTCTGCAACGAATCATCTTCCCTTGGAACTTCAGATCAATGAAGGCGGTGGAAATAGTTTTTCGCCAGATTTTCATAGAACGAAAGCGCTATAATAGGTCCGAAATTTCAATTATTTCATTGTGATTTTCAGGAGTTGCGAGAGAAGTACGACCAAAGAGTGCAAGCGTTGGTGGCTGAAAACGAAAGGCTCAAGGCATCTGTCCCAAGTGCGGGGACGTCGGGATGAAGCAACAACCAGAAAAGACTGTACCGGAGATCGTTCTGGGGCTTATTCCACTATAGTAATTGTATCTTAATAACTTGATAATGACCACATATTGGTTTGTAAAAAATTTTTGTCACAAAAAAGTGCAATTTTCATAGTGGTATAACCTCCTTCCTAACGCAAAACTGCGATAGCCAATGGAATGATCTCTATATTGTTTATTGTTATACGTTTATACAGTTATTTGTAGTGTTTATATGATTAACATTAAGCCAATAAAAGTATTTGGGTATTAAAAGACACTGAACTTTTTCCTTTTACTGTTTCTCCGCCAGCTTCTGTGCTGGCGGCCGGCGGCGCGGCGGCGGCAGCGCGAGTGTTGTTGGTGCAAATAAGTCACTTGTTCTGTACGAAGTTATATAAGTATATATATAGCAATGTTAGTGCTGCCGCACGACGCCCATTGCTGGGCATAGGCCTCCCGCGGCTGAGATGGTGATGATGATGATGAATGTTAGTACTGTAAGATGTTAGATAATAGTTTTTTATTGCGAACTCCGCAGATGTAGCCACTGCATTAAGACGTTATTTTTAACGCGTTTAAAAACGCGTGTTACGACACAGCCACAAATTATCGACGCAGGCGTTAACACTAACGTTGACGTAGGTGGAGCCCTACAATCATGAAAATTAAGTGACGTATTAAACACAAATATGTAGAGTGAGCCGAGATTAATGAATTTGAAATACTCTAAAATCCGATTTTTAATTCCAAACTGAAAAATAAACTGAAAAACTAAGGCTAATAGTTTTCCTATTTTAATAAAGGCATAATCTGAAATTAAAATCTTATTTGCAAGTTAATCTTTTTAAGGCTAGAAACATATTTACGTGTCGTGGCGTGTCGTGACGCGCCAGTAGGATATCGGGTTCATATATTTAATATGGTTAGGAGCATATTTGTATGTCGTGTCGTGTCGTGACGCGTTCTGTCGTGGCGCCGACTGCTGGTCACCGATTGCGCCAGAACGGTGGTGGGGGTTATGACGCGACACGACATAACAGACAAATGTGTTTCTATACCGGGCGCGTGGCTCGTGACGCGAACATCTAGCGGACTCCTTTTTATTTTATTTGCTGCGTATTTCGGAAAAATGACTGAAGAGCTTATTGAACTTGTACGTCAATGAAAAGTTTTATATGACACAAAGTGTAAAGTAACTCCTTCAATTAGCGAATGGATTTCCTCAAATTGTGCTTTGTTCATTCTAAAGTACTGATGAAATTTTTCTAAAGTACTGATGAAATTCTTTTTTCTGTCTCCCTCTGTTTACAGGGAGAACCCAGTAACTTTTCTTTTTTTTTGTCCTCAAGAATGTCTTCATCAAAATCACTATCCGATCAGAGGAAAACATTATGTACGTTTAAACGCTGCGAGGTTCTGTTCAGAAATGAAAGAAATAACGCTAGAGCCCGCCACGACACGACACATAAGTGTGCACACTCACCGTCACGACAGTAAGCACCGCGACACGCCACGACACGTAAATATGTTTCCAACTTAACATTCGCTGCGTCATCATGACTGGCCATTTTGTTGCGCCGCCATTTTGCGATCCACTCCAACGTCGTGTATTTATTGCGTGATACGCGATCGTTTGACATGTCTCCTCGCCAGGTATTGTCCCGTTATTAAATCCGCCGGGATGATTAATAGCTTGGCATGAATAGGCATTTGCATTGGCTGGTCTCAAGCTTTCTTGCTAAGGACTAGACCTTTTGTATGTTTTTATAAAAAAGAGCAAAGGGTTTCCATACATTCCTTCAATATCAATAGTTTCTATGCCAATACTGTCGTAATAAAAAAGTATATGAGGCATTTTGCAGCATGCCTATAATAGTTCCAGAGAAGGACATTAGAACTTTATCTTTAAAAGGCTTCCTGTAAGCAAGAAAAATGCACTACTAATGGTCCGATAATACCTTACTATAAATAATATGAAAACGATGTAATCGCCACCACTTTTTGCTAACTTATTCTTGACAGTGTGCGAATAAGTAATTCGCTACACACAGTCATGTTTAATAAATAATATTATTCTTTCTAGAAAGAGTAGACAGGGTATTGTTGTCAAAAGAACCTTATTGGAAGATGTTTAATATTTTCTCATTTTTTCTGATAGGTACTCTCCGAAATTTCTCTGTATTAAATTAAATATGCGGGTACCAAATTTCAATAGGTACATCTTAAGGATTTTCGCAACCACTATGATCTGATTAATATGACAGATTCCCACTTGAAGTTAAAGGCTGATGTTCAATAAAAGTAACAAGTTATCAAAAAGACTTTTCACTTGAATCCCTTAGCCCAGTCCTCCAGGGGACTAAATGCGTCTAAATTAATCATAAATTTTTACACTAGCTGACCCGGTGAACTTGGTATGCCCTTGACAGATGACAGAAATAATTGCGAGGTTTACCGTCATGTTCCATACAAAAATCTCATTATTACTTTATATATTATTTCTTGAATTTATTTTAGGATTTTCCCTATTATTTTCCTTTAAAACCACCCTTGTATTAAAGCGAACAAAAGAAAAAAATCAAATCGGTCAAGCCGTTGAGTGATTAATTTTGATATATAAAAAAGGGAAAGAAGATACGAAAGGTCCAATCTGGCTTGATATAACATGAATGTGGAACAGTGGGGTCTTAGTAATATCATAGCAGGGTCCCCTTGTCACAATTATTGCATGGAACTTAAAAAAAGGAGACAAAAAACGGTTCCAACCGTGTTCCAATACATAAAAATGCGGATTTGATAATATGCTGATCTTCTATTGCAATCGCTGTAGTAGAAACTGGCAGCAGATACTCATATCTCTAGTGAGGCGCATTCCACATTCCACCACAGCTCTTAGTTAGTGAGTTTAGGCCTTAGTCAATCACTCTGGTCCAGTGCGGATTGACCGACTTCACATACACCTTTAAACTTCTTCGCAGATGTATGTAGGTTGCCTCATGCTGTTCATCCTTCACCGTAGGAGCGTCGGATAAATGTACATATAGAAATTCGAAAAACAAAAAATACATTGGTACATGGCAGTACCCGTCGCTGCCCCGTGCAACAACCGCTTGGTTCAACTACCTAGTTGTTTTTTTCTCCCGGTGGACCAACCGTTCGGTGGTACAGCTAAAATTATTCCCCTTAGTGCAACTAATCTATCTAGTACTGACATTAGATTAAAACGTTTTCAATGTTATTGATAAGCCAAAAGACTGTTACCACTTACCATCAGTGGGCGGTTTTTTATACAACTTAGTTGGCAAACAAGTCAGTATGCTTGTTTAAAGTGTTAAAGTTGTAGTTATGTATCACAGATGTATAAATTGAGAAACTAAATATGGGATTATTGAATTAGGTTACTCTGTCGCCTTTGAATGGTTCAACGCAAACTCTCCAAGCAAGCTTTGAATGAAACCCGTATTGCTCCACATGATTCAACATAGACCAACTAATTACTTATTCTGTCGTCGCTCGCAGTTCCCGGGATATCGTTAGAGAGTGTATCGGTATATGCTATCTAGACTAGTAGTCGTTATACATTGATAATTACTTCGTAGGTATCAACATCTAAAAGAAACTTATAAATTTTTTATAGAACTTTGCATTTTATTAAAAATTAAAAAATGTTAAATAAATTGAAAAATGAATAAAATCAATTAAGAAAAAATTTCTTCTCTAGCGGGATTACTACTTTGGCTTAACAAAGACTAAAGGAGATCAATAAAGCTAAGAATTTCGTCGGAGCTGGTAAGCGCTCGGTGGCCTAGTTGGTGGAGGCGTCAACGCTGTATGTTGGAGAAGCGGGTTCAAATCCCGCCCTAGACGGATTTTTTTCTTTATTGATTTTATTCATTTGTCTATTCATTTAACATTTGAAAAATGCAAAGTTCTATATAAAACCTCTACATACAGGGTGACAGGAAAAGTCGACGTATTCCTTGAAAGGGGTTATTATAGTACAGGTCATAAGCAACAAAAAAGCCCAATTAACCAGGGATCAAAAACAGTTGGTTATCGAGCTACGACGGTTTTAAAATTTTTGAAATTTTTTCCGACTTGTTATCAAAATTTTTGTTAAAACTACACCATTTACAATGACAAATTGATTAATTGCGGAAAGCTGAAAAATGGGCAGTTAATTTAAATAAAAATTGTTGTCAAAAACTTACATAATTTTAGAAATAAGAGGTCTTTATTGACAATTAAGTCGATAATTTTTTTATCTTTCTGAAAATCGACGTCAGTTATTGAAAAAAAAATGTATGACAGTTGGCGTAAAAACTACTAAAATAACTTGTTGGTCTCATAAGCTTTTAAAAAAGGTATCTGTTTTTGACCCCTGGTTAATTTGACTTTTTTTGTTGCTTATGACCTGTACTATAACCCCTTTCAAGGAATACGTCGACTTTTCCTGTCACCCTGTATAATTACTCGTCTGGACATCTAGCTAGCGTGATGTACAGTTTAGCAAAAAGGAGTTTGGAGCGGTGATAGATCTGAAACTGAAAAGCGATTCCCGTAGTCTAGATTCACAGCTAGATAGTGTATTAATGAGATTGTTGTTACTGTACGAACTCCAAACTCTTTCTTGGCAAGCTGTAGTAGGCTAATTCTTCGACGTATAAGAGAAGCCCGTGCTCAGCAGTGAGACAAACAGCGCCACGTCAAACTTTACATTTGCACTACGAAAATCGCCCCTATACGAGAATCATAAGAGCGGTCCAAAGGTCAAAGTATATATAGCTTGACGTGGTGTCCGTTCTACTAGTAGTCACTTCGAGTTTGCCGTTACCTCCCGTCGCCCTTGGCCGCACCGCACCCCCTTGCACACCCGTTTAGTATGGCGAGTTTTCTCGGTGATGCCATTTGACAGCGGCCAACCCGAAGAAAATGGCGACTAAATAGGTCGAATTGTAAAATTCGCTTTTGTGATCAAGCATCTGAACGTAATCAGCAAAAAGAAATGGTTTCAAATTCAAGGTCAATAATCTTGGTTGCATCAAGTCTTACGTTTTACAAATTCGTAAAAAGTGACAGTAAGAGTCAACGTTATACGTTAAAATGGGTCGTTCCACTGTCAAAGATACGATTCACGCCATAGATTTGACGCTTCAAACGTAAAGGGTAAAGTCAATCAAAATCAAAATAATATTAATTCAAATATGGCTTTACAAAAGCTCTTTTGAATCGTCAATATTTCTTATTTACCACCCATTCAATATGATTTTTTAGCTGATAAGAAGAATGAATGCGCAAGAAACTTATCAGCTTTATGAGAAGTATGCTTAAAATATATTTTAAAATTGTACAACTTAACAATGCATATTATCGTCATTACCATAAACAGATACCAAAAATGTACATTTACAAATTATGTGTTAAGTATTTACAAATATTACAATTATTGTGTTATACCTAAGTAGATGTGCATGTATTTTAACTGTGCAATTCATTCCCAAGGCTTAGTATCATTGATATAATCATTTATTCTATAGTAAGCTTTTTTACACAGCTTTGTTTTTATAGTAGTTTTAAATTTTAAATTTGTTAAGGGGTAATTGTCTAATATCGGCTGGAAGCCTGTTATAAAAGCGTGTACATTGCCCTATAAAAGTATTGCTTATTCTATGCAGACGAGTAGTGTGACCATGTTTATTTCGTGTATTTACATTATGAGTAAAAGTGGTATCGTTGGAAGTGAATGATTTTGGTGCAACCAGAGGCTCTACTGAAGTTTACTGCCTAATTCCTAGCCATGCATGAGAGCTAAAACGATAGCTAGTGAGTTAGGCGGTAGGGCCTAACTCACTCGTTATCGTTTTAACTCACGTTTATGTCGTCATCTTGTGATTTCGCACCGCCAGTGATATTGGAACGATAGCAAGTGCATCACTATGAGTTAATACACGCTAGGGTATACCTGACAGGTTTGCCTGTACAGTGCAACTGTAAAGGTAAACCGGAGCGTGTATTTTGCACAACTGTGCAAGTTTCCACACCTGTTCAGGCAACCCAAAAAAAATGTTTTTTGATATTTTTGCCCGATACCTGTGCAGTGTAACTGTACATGCAAAACTGAGCGTGTGTGGCGGTTTTGCCCGTTGGTATACCTGTGCAGTTTAACTGCACAGGCAAAACTGAGCGTGTGTGGTGGTCGGAACTAAACAAATAATGAACCGATTAGCGCTTCAGCTTCGAGATCTGCTGCCGGGGCCATGGCTTGAACTGAGAGTTTGTACAGGTTTAACGCTACGTGTATGTTCTACTCAGCTCAAGCTTACCTAGCGGGCGTAACTGTGCAGGCAAACCTATCAGGTACACCCTACCGTGTATGGCTACCTTTAGGCGGTAGGGCCTCGGGTGACTGTCGCCGAAAAGATAACAAAACTCTAATTGCAAACGTAACCTTGTTTGTGCCATGGACTATTAAATCCAGGATTTGTGCAAACCCAAAGATAATCTACTTAGATGTCTGTAAATACAACTGTAATAAGAAAATGACTCTTCATCTGTTCCGAAATTGGGAGAGCCCTCACGAGAAGAACAGGGGAAAAAATCAGAACGTAAACTATAGCTAAGTAGCAAACTTTACTTTAAATTTTAAATTTTGCAAGATAATTGTTTGGTATCCATTTAAAGTACTCGTTTAAAGTTCGCGCTCAACAAGTTTGTGGACCACCTACCTACTTTGAAGTCTTACATTTTTAATGGTTCTCATTTCACCCCCGACTTCCTTGAGCTTAAGTAAGCCAGACTAAGTTAGATTGTTTTGCTGCCCTGCCAATACAACTCTCTCGGATTCCGCATACGCCGCGAGCCAAATGTATTTTTTCATTCGGTTTGACGCCAATGTTGAAGTGTCAAAAAGTTGAATTAGAATCGGACGGACGATGAAGCAAAAAGGGCCTCAACTTGAATTATTCGCACATTTTGAAGAAAAATGTTTCTTATAACGTGCCCAAGCAAGATAATTTCTCTTGAGATTCGCGTATTAATTATTTTACTCGTGTCACAGAATAACTGATAGTACCAGCATACTTGTGTGTTCAGTAATTTATAGTACAGTGTTGTGTTTTTGTCTGTAGCCAATGTATCTTTGTACCTATGAAAAATAAAAATGTTAATGAAATTGCGCATTATCTGATATTAGTTTGTTCAGAGGCGAGGGTAGAATCGATCCCACTAATTAAAAACAAGTAAAATTATTGAAAAAAAAAAACATTTTTAAATACAAGCTTGTATATCCTCATAATATTGCATTGTCACGCGATATACATATGCATGCAAAATTTCAGCTCAATCAGACACCAACTCAATCAGTGGGTCAAATTTAACTTGCAAGATTTCATTACAGACACCGCGACAGCAGAAAGTATTTAAAAGTATTTAAAAGCTTGTAATATAGGTAGGAATTTATGCAAAACAAATTTTTTAACAACGCCGCATTATAAATCCACTCAAGTTTCTCGTCTATCGATGGCTAATAAGCGGCCAGTGCGGTCAAATCGTACTCGCATCGCAGGTGGCGACCATAGAGTTTTCAATTTGCACGATATATAACAAAACAAAAAAAAAAGTGAAATATCTTCGTAAGCATTCCGCGAAAATTTATTTTCATAATCTAAGTATATGATAATTCATTTATAATAAAAATAAGTTGAATGTCTATTATTGTGACAAGTAGGTTGCTGTACTGTAACCCGCTTAACATTACACATGCTTAAGCTTGAAAACACTCGGTGGTACATTATAAGTAAAATAAGTGTAAATTGTGTTCTTGATTTAGCTTCCCGGGTTCCATTAATCACTTAACTGCCACAGAACAGCCTGCGGCGCGACACGTACGTACGTGCTTCGACGAACTGAGGACGTCACAGGTACGGTCGCCATGTGTCTTGGTTCGCTGGGGACTTTAAAATAAAATAAATAATCTTTATTGAATAATGTCATTGGTACACAGATAAAAATTCTGCCTTTGGCTGTAGTCCAAGGCTGTGCTGTGAAAAGCAGTGTCTTCCCAATTCTTGACAAAAAAATATGTAATTGCTATTTTGAGAACAGGCCTTTAAATACAATAAAAACAACAATAATAATAATAAGTTGAATTTACCGATACAAAAACACATTACTTACCTATTAAAAGATAATATAATAATTTATTAAGTTAAATTAAATTAAGAAAATGAGCTACCAAGAAAACGTTACCATGCATTGTTCCTATCATAATCTCCTCTAGCCCTCGAAACTGCAAAAACTCTATAGAGCTCAGAAATAGTAGATTGCTTTATAAGGGTGGAAAGGAATCAATCCCTACGAGGTTGTTAGACGCCCGAGCGCAGCGAGGGCGGCTATAGTCCGAGTAGGGTTTGATTCCTTTTACCCGTGTGTAGCACTCTACTTTTCATTTCGAATGCAAGGAAAATAAAAAATAGCTTTTCTAATAAAATTTATTAATAAAAATACTCCTAACATGACATATCGACATCGTGTTTTACACTTAGTGTACTTTTAAGCATTGAATATCTGCTCCATAGCGTAGACGCCTGCACTTTATGAGATAGTTCATTAAAGTATATAAGAAATACATTTTCAGAAAATGATTTTATATTCCTTGCATCTCGCCACTTCATAAAGTCGGAATATGTATTTAAATATCTTTCCTTTGAAATTTTTGGCAAAAAAATTTCGAGTATTGTATTTGCTTCGTTCGTGACTGAATCTGGAGCCGAAATTTCAGAATCGCTTGAATTCATTGTTTTTCTTAAATACCTAAATCACACAATCAAGATTTCGGTACAGCGTAACAGATTCCCCTCCCGCCAAAATTATCTTTTTCACAGGTATTTTTAAATTTGGAACATATCGCGTTACCTGTTACTGGCCATTCAGCCAAATACTTTTATTATCATTGTACCAAAGATTGTATGTACGTAACCTAATTCAGTTCTATTTTTAAAATTTTACTTTCCGCCCTAAGGAGGGAAGTAAATAGTATGAGAATTTCCCGCCCGCTGGTGGGAACTAGCGTTTTCCTCCCAATACTCAGATCAAGGAAACGCTCCTTTCCGAGCATGAGGAATGAAAAATCTTTTACACCCATCGCCATTTTGTGGTGGTGGCGGCCATCTTGGATTTACTCTGATACTGAACATACATCATTGTATGGTCATCAGAATGAAAGGTGTGTACTGAATTTCAGATCCATAATTACTAAAGTTGAACTAACAACAAACAGGGCAAGCTAAATAAAACTACTTCATAAAAGTTACAGTCTTTATTAACAGCGGCTCATTAAAGTTTCTACTTGACTAGTTTTCGAATCTCTATTTTCTCATTTTCGTTGCAAGTATCAATGTTATTTTCAAGTATCAATTTATTTTCAAGTATCAAATCTAACCGCAAATGTTTTTTTTACATTTTTATAGAATCTTCCCAATGCATGGCCACCCTACGTCGTGGTCACGAGTACATATAGTCGGTCACATTCCTAAGAGACGTGAGGGACGATAATCACTTGCTCTCCTTCCTAATGGTTGTCGGAATGTAGGTTAATCGGATTTTCCTATTTGATCAGTCAAATATTTTTCTTCAATTAACTTTATCGTAATATTAAAATTAAATAAAATAAAAATTAAAAAAAATTAAAATAAAAATAAAATAAAAATTAAGAAAGTCAAATAATACTCAAGTTTGCTAGACATAATGCTTAGGGTTCATCACAGCTCATATACGTCCCCACCGAGAACACGAGCCTACCCTACCTAGTTATGTTAGGTTTGACAAACCACGCTGGCCCAGTGCGGATTGGTTGATTTCACATACACCTTTGAATTGCTTCGCAGGTGTATGCAGGTTTCCTCACGATGTTTTTCTTCACCGCAGGAGCGTCAGATAAATGTAATAAGAAATTCGTGAAACGAAAAACACATTGGTACATGGCAGGATCGATCGCGGGTCTCTCGATTCTACTCGGGGCACAGTGCAGTGCCGAGGCCACAGCGCCACCGATGCTTGGGGTTACGTACCCGAAATGGAAAAACGGTACTCTTAGGCCTAACCTATTTCTGCCGCAAATCAGCAGTGCTTGCATTGTTGTGCTCCGGTGTGAAGGGTTAAGCTAAGGCAGTGAAATTACTCGGTACCGTCACTTTTCATCTTATGTCACAAGCTAGCAACGTACACTGTGGTTTTCGTGGGGGTTGCAGTTTTGATGCGAATCTCACAGGAGCCACATGTTGTGGTGACTGTTACCACTTACCATCAGTTGGGCAGTTTGCTTGTTTGCCAACTTTGTTAACTTCGTCGTTTATGAATCGATTTTGATGATTCTTTTTGGGCTCTCTATTTCTAGGCATAAAAATTATTGTCATAAAATCATATTCCATAATTTCGTTTGAAATAATCGTCAAGACGCATAATAATCAGGAAGCAGAATGGTAATAAGCATAATATTGTGTGGCAGAATAGTAGATTGCTTTATAAGGGTGGAAAGGAATCAATCCCTACGAGGTTGTTAGACGCCCGAGCGCAGCGAGGGCGGCTATAGTCCGAGTAGGGTTTGATTCCTTTTACCCGTATGTAGCACTCTACTTTTCATTTCGAATGCAAGGAAAATAAAAAATAGCTTTTCTAATAAAATTTATTAATAAAAATACTCCTAACATGACATATCGACATCGTGTTTTACACTTAGTGTACTTTTAAGCATTGAATATCTGCTCCATAGCGTAGACGCCTGCACTTTATGAGATAGTTCATTAAAGTATATAAGAAATACATTTTCAGAAAATGATTTTATATTCCTTGCATCTCGCCACTTCATAAAGTCGGAATATGTATTTAAATATCTTTCCTTTGAAATTTTTGGCAAAAAAATTTCGAGTATTGTATTTGCTTCGTTCTTGACTGAATCTGGAGCCGAAATTTCAGAATCGCTTGAATTCATTGTTTTTCTTAAATACCTAAATCACACAATCAAGATTTCGGTACAGCGTAACAGATTCCCCTCCCGCCAAAATTATCTTTTTCACAGGTATTTTTAAATTTGGAACACATCGCGTTACCTGTTACTGGCCATTCAGCCAAATACTTTTATTATCATTGTACCAAAGATTGTATGTACGTAACCTAATTCAGTTCTATTTTTAAAATTTTACTTTCCGCCCTAAGGAGGGAAGTAAATAGTATGAGAATTTCCCGCCCGCTGGTGGGAACTAGCGTTTTCCTCCCAATACTCAGATCAAGGAAACGCTCCTTTCCGAGCATGAGGAATGAAAAATCATTTGTCATAAGTATTAAAACCCATAAACTCGAAACACAGAACAACTTGACGCATAATTTCTCTAGGCATAAACTTGCGCGCAAGCATGCAGCAATGTATCATGCAGTATACATGCAAGCATGCATGCAACATGCAAGCAAGCATGCAGCAATGTATCATGCAGTATGCATGCAAGCATGCATACAACATGCAAGCAAGCATGCAACATGCAAGCAAACATGCAACATGCAAGCAAGTATGCACAATGCAAGCAAGCATGTACCACGCAAGCAAGCATGCACATGCATGGTTTCTGTCACGGCTCCGACGCTGCGGGGCTCCGGCGGTCCCACGCGAGCTTATCGTCGCAGATTGGTTTTCGCTCACCACCGCAGCTTCGGATTGCTGGCCGGCTTCGCCGGCCATCCTCAGCCGCGGCGGCAAGCGTTAAAACCACCTGCTCCTCAGCTCGCGGGCCGCCTCGCCCCTCCGCGCCTACGCGGGTTTGAATAACACTCTAGGGGTAGGACAAACAAGACTACGTGGAGTCGGTTTTGCAGCGATTCGTTTCTGTCACTAGTAGCATGAATGAATAACTTTTTCAAATAAAAAAATCAATATATATACTATGCAAAAATTATATCAAATGAAAATATAGAAGATTCGAGTATCATATTTGAATAAAATAATATATGAAATGTTATTATAAAAAGTTAAGTAAAACAGAGTAAACATTATATCCTTTAAAATAACATCATTTCTAATTGTAAATAAATGCCCCAAAATATTAGAGATATCATTAATTATGACACTTAAAATTATGGCAAAACATTTTAGGACTACCAATATTATGTCATAAGAAATTAGGAATTTCATTAATTATGCTTCATAAAATTATGTCTTTGGATAATTGTGCCTTATACAAATTATGCAATAAAATAATTATGTGACGTTAATGTTATGCTTTTCGATTATTATGCTTAGTGATTTATGCCAAGCGTCTTTATGACAAACAACATTATGCCTAATGAAAGGTCCCCTTCTTTTTGTATTCGATAGAGAATACTCCAAGGGTGGTCCCATGGTCCAAAGTTAGGATCTGATGATTGGATCCCATAAAAATCGAGGGAAACCCTTAAAGTTTTAGGTGTGTCCAACGTGTTTTGTGTGTATGTTACGCGAGCGTAGCACGTAAAAAGATGCCAAATACTTGTGTTTACGGTCTCTTTCAGCAGGCGAAGCACGGGCTGCCAAGGCTGGACTCGAGTCGTGCATTATCTCACAGTTTCAGTGACATAGTCTCTATGTCTTAAAGTGTAGCACGGTGTAGCAAGTGGGACTGACGTGATGAAAATTTCTTGACGCTCGTCAAGGAACACGTGTGACTAACGTTGCCATCTCTAATAATCAAAAAGCCGGATTTACCCATCCAAAAACCGGACTTTTGGGTCCCAAAACCGGACGCTAAAAAATGGTAGTATTGTTAAAAAAAATTAAAAGTAATTATCCAACGAAATATTTTACAAAAAATAAACACCGACTTAAAAACACTGAAAAGTTAAAAAACTTTTCAGTGTTTTAGAAGTCAGTTTTTATTTTTTGTAAAATATTTTTTATTTTTAACTTTTTAGTGAATGAAGTCTTTTTAGTGAAAGAAACCCTAATATAATACCAGCTACCTTCGGTGAGCTGGTATTAAATTAGGGTTTCCCTCGATTTTCATGGGATCCCATCACCAGATCTTGACTTTGGTGACCTTGAGACCATCCCAGGAGTATACTCTATCGAATATAAAAAGAATTTTGAAAATCTAATTAGAAATCTTTAAGTAATTGGTGTACATATAAACAAAGTGTCATGAAAATTACATCGTCCATGTTAACAAAAATGCTCATAAAATAAAAACAACTCGGCCAAACTAAACTAAATTTTTATGGGACCAAATGACAACTATTCCGCATCGGACAAAAAAAGAATCACGTTAATCGGTTCAGAAATCTCGGCGTAATCGGTGTACATACATAAAAAAAAACATACCGACCGAATTGAGAACCTCCTCCTTTTTGAAGTCGGTTAAAAACAACAAAATTCACAAATCAACAATTCTATGCTATTATCATTTACCCAAGCGTCGCAGCAATCCCCGAGTACCCCGGTTTTTTATTTACAAAGTAGAGTTCGTGCGCCGTCGGCAAGGCTCTCGTTCTTTCCCTAAGAAAAGTCGCAAGGCGATGCAAAGATGGCGCCAGGTGCCAGTTTATTGTAAACACCCCGGACTACCCGATCACCTGGTGGCCTTAACTCGGTTAAGATGCCGCGAGTGTATGTACGAAGTACTTCGTGTTCTAAAAGGAACAAACCCACCTCCACCCATGGCCCTACCAACCAACCTGGTTATACGGGCCGAATCGTGGGAGATGCGCGCGGAACCTGCGACTCGCACTCTGCCGCGCGCAATGCTTGACTCCCTACAAGTTATTTAATATTCTCTATCCTTTGTCCCTAGGTCCCTCTTCCCCTTTTGGGGCGGACGACACACATACCTTCGATGGCGCCAAGGTCGTTGCGTACCGCAGACTTTCTCTATTATGTTCTTCGGATACACCCTCTTCGGCTCTTCACTAAAAGGAACAGTGATGCTCCTCTTTTTAAGCCGTGAAGCCATCGTGAAGCAGTTATTAATTTTCGTCGATAGCCGGTGCCGATAATGGTGAAGCGCTAACTTAATGAATTAGTTTTAGAAGAGGAGCATTGCTCATCCTTTTCTCACGCGAACTGTACACGCGGCGTCCATTCGAATGTATATCTGTGACCAAAATCCTCTTGACAATTACCTACTTTAAATGAACAATTTAACTCACTGAAGGAAGAAATAAGAAAGCTCGAGAAAAAGATTTTATGTGCAGGCAGTACGTTCCATTTTTCCCGCAACCCCATCTTTTTCTGACTAGAGGCTAGTTACACGATTATTGGTCCTATTATAACAGAGACGATTATGCTCACGTAACACTGAATATTATTGCAAACGCGCACAATATATTTGACGTGGATTCAATAAGATTGTGCTGGCGACAGAATACGTGCCTGACGCAAGGGCATAAAAGGGTTTATCTGAGCTGTTATCTAGACATGGGCTGGATTAGGTAATTTCCGTGCCTAAACCACTTACTTCTAATATTTAAAAATTACATTAGAGTCACTGGGAAGAGAGAGACCGGTGTCTCTTATTGTATCTGGTTCCCGAATTCGCCACATCGCTTTTCATGTGATGTACCGCATCATTGTACAAAATATAGTAGCAATTCCATATCGATAAGCATTCATAAATTATTGTACAATGACAAGATTCGGGAGATCCATATTTTTTTGATACATAAACTTCTTTAAAAAAATAAGGTCAGATCAACACTTTAATTTCGACTGTAATGTACAATGTAGTGAATAAAAAAAAATAAAAAAAAATACGGAATAACAGCTCACAGTCCTAAGCGAAATTAAGTAATTGCGGGGCTTATGGGAACTCAATTCAAACTCGAAATTTAGACATTTCCAATGCGCCTCTGACGTGTTAAGTGAAATTTAAGGCATAACAATCTCACAATCAATTAATTCATCTATCGAAACTAATGTGGGCAAATCAATAGCTCCTTTCGAATGCCCGGCTACATGTCTATACATCTTTGATGCGAGGACAACTCGTGTGTAACTAACATTGTCTAAAGTCCCTTGTCATTGTTCATTGTCCCAAATGTTCAAGACCAAGCTATATAGTACACTCTATTCAGTCGTCTACTCGCAAATTAATATCAGCCTCTAATTAAATTTCAATGTATTGCCATTATGTACGACGAGACAGATACGTTTCGGCCGCCATTTTCGTTCGTGATATCGGGTTGTCGGCCTGCTGTTATAATTGTGTCACAATTGTTTTTCAATGGTGATTCAGTTGTACTTTCGAGACGGGTTACGAAGTGGTATTATCATCATCATTTCAGCACTGTGGAACGTAGGTCTCCCCCAAAGAGTCCTAACCATTTCAGTCTCGGGCAACCTGCATCCATCCGCTGCCAGTCACCTTATTTAAATTGTCGCTCCATCATCGTGTCGTAGGGCGTCCCACACTACGTTTGCCTAGTTTCAGTATCCACTCTAACACATGTCTGCTCCGTTGACCATCAGTCCGTCTGTAGCTTAGAGCATTCATACGGGAGATGGCAAGGCTAGACGAACCCCTCTGCCAATTTACGTTGACCATATGATCATAAACTAGTTGACGGGCGGCCGCTCTGCCATTAGATGTCGTTTCGTATCGCAAGTAAGAGCTCGTCAAAAATGGTTAAATGATCTAAGGTCTCTAGACATGGTCGGCCCACTTCCACTTCAGCGTGCTGATTCTGAGAGCAAATGTCGGTGACTTTAGTTCGCTGGCGGATGACTTCACTTCAATTTTTGATTGATTGATTGAATGACACCCCGAGCGTCGGTGGCGCTGTGGACTCGGCACTTGCCTTCAAATCTTGCGTTTTACGTTTTTCGAATTTCATATGCACACACAGCAACACGTTAGACTTTACATTTTGACCTTGAGACCGATGTCGCTCGTAGTAGTGACGGCTTTTGTAATGCAAATGTAAAGCTCGACGTGTTGCTGACTGTTCATTTATCCGACGCTCCTACGGCGAAGGAAAACATCGTGAGGCAACTTGCATATAGCTGCGAAGAAATTCAAAAGTGGTGCTTGGCCAGACTGGACACGCGGGCGCGGAGGCGACGCGGGCGCGGAGACGCGCGCGAGTTCACTTGTCCGCAGTAGAGCGCGCGGCTCGTTCGAGTAGTGTCGTATTCAGTGTTTGTCAAATACAATATGGATGAAGAGAACTTATTTTCACTTGCAAATTCTTACTTAAAATGGCAAGTGCTACATGTGAAAAATTAAATTAATTTAACCAGAGCAAATGAAGGAGAATTTTATACGCTCTATGAACAATTGCGAATGCAGCCTCAAAAGTTTGCTTTTATTTCATTCCACAGTCTTGTAATAACCTTTTTGTTTTTATATTGATTATCTTTTGACATCCACAATGCAGGTCGTGTTTGAATTGCGATTCGATTATAAATTCTTCAATATTCAAATCAGAAGCACAGATCAATATATGTAGCAAGCTACAGATGCGAAAGTGAAATTTGCCGTTAGTTCCCATGTTCTCGTCTTGGCGCTAGTGTCGAATTCGATTTCAAATTTTGATATGTAGCTATACCTATTCTGTAATAATGACGTAGACATAGTGATGTGTTGAATCTTATGGAATTATCGATATCGACAGCTAGTGATGTCATTAAATATCGATTCGATTTGATTGTCGTTTTATTTATGGTATACAAAAGGTGAAAAAAAAAAATATTTTTTTTACTTTTTTATAGATTTTTTTCTTAATCTAAAAGTTTCATAATTTTTGTATGCAATGTTATGGGCCTCGGACATTTTATTTACATACTTCTTTTCAATTTGTCCCTTCAATATTTTATTAATAATGTTGCACCAATTATGTGCTTGTAAACGTTTTACAATTTTTAGGAAACACAAAGATAATGTCTTCTGATGCACACTGCAACCCAACCAGGACAAATCCACATAGGTATGTTTGCAAATGTTTCTCTAATGAACTTCCAATATATTTTTTATATGCGTAGATATTTAAATAATTATGGATACACTGAGATGCATCTCTATATGCTCTAAGGCATTGTACAGTGGGATACACCAAGTTATTATTTTTCAACATTTTATATTCTCTGTGTTGAATATATTTATGGATATTTAATATATCTTTTGTTGTGTATGTTTTCAAACATTCTTTGCAAGTATTAAATTTGGAAATTTTCCTACACACATATCCTGCTGTGTAGGCCGAGCAATGAACTTGTATTGTTTCCATTACAACTTGATTCTTCAAATCCAGGCCAGGTGTCTTGTCATATGAAGAATCAATTTGTAATGGAAATTCAGATGAAGGGTTAAATACATTTGGTGAGACATTTTCTTTGTTTTCATTTTCATTTTTAAATAAGCAAGCAAAATTTAACATGGTTTCGCCGCTGTCATCCTCACAATTTGCATGTTGAGAATGAGGTGTTATTATATTTGACAACACTAATGATTTGAAAGAATACTTGAAAACCAGTGAGCTAGGATTATTATTCCTATAATTCATAGCTCTTATTCGTCCGAAAAAAAATTCCAGCGGATCCAAACAGATGGCTAACATGCGACGGTAGCGCCAAAACTTCCACAATGGTACTAAAGCTTTCACAGGCCTGGGGCCTTACCGTGATCGCTTATAGCAAGGTTAAAACAATATTGAAACAGAGACACCGCTCTTGCGGCGTATAGCGCTATCCCGCTCTCAGCGCGGTTTTAATATTGTTTTGGGCGATCATGGTTAGGGGGCTGATCAGAAGTCGCCATGTTGCCAACGCGCGCGGTTAGCTCGGAATGGTTTGAGATCCCCGCACTCCGCGTGGCTTACCGCTTGACGCCCGCGCACTCACTGCGGCCACTTGTATGAACGCGCTATGGCTCGAGTTAAGAGGGTATTAGACTATCCTAAATTCAGGATCCGATATTCAGCGTCCGATTTAGGACACTAAATTCAGTCGCTGCAGCTCCTGAAAGGGAATTCCTTATCACTTCGAAGCTCACTTCGCACACGAACTCGAAACAAAGTGTCAAATAAAACGTTGCTATTTTGTGAGTGAAAACAGGCAAAGTTTATTATCATAATATAGTTTAAAAATACATTTAAAATTATTTCTGAAGGTGATAAAACTAGTTCTGAGGTATTTATTAGAATTTTATCGCTACTAACTCGTGATAATAACTATGTAAGGGTATCTTGTATCTTATGCGAAGTGAGCGTGAATATCGAAGTGAGGTGCGAGCTATTGTTCGAATTTTACAGAATCGACATCCTGATTACACGTTCACTGATTCAGGGCTCTGAATCAGACTTAAAGGAAGAGCGACAAGTGACGGACGTGTCGAGTGAAAAGTATAAATCAAATCAAATCGAATCAAATCCTTTATTGCTTTCATGTGGTGACAAAGGTCTTACGTAGGTATGGCGTATATGTCGCTTAACACATGACCCTGTTAGGGCACTGCAATGTACATTTTGCACATATTTATTTTCTGTTTATTATATATAATTTACATACAATAACTCTTTATTTGTACTGACCCAAACAAATTTTTCACCTGATTTAAATTAAATTATTTAACTGTTTAATATTGCAAAATTAAATGAAAATGTTTAATTAAAATTCGATAATATAACTAGAAAATCAAATACTAAAGTATATTAATTTAATTATTTCAACCAGCATGCAAGTATTCCTAAATAAACAATAATGACAAAGAGTAGGCTAACTGTACACAATAATAATAAATAACAATATAACTAAAAATAATTTAATTTAATAATAATAATAAAATTAATTTATTGATAATAATGATAACGATATAATAATGATAATAACAATAAATACTTTAGGTCGCGTCCAGATGGTAATCCATTTATCCAAAAATCAAGCAAAACTAAGAAAGAGTAATGTTCCGTATATTGACTTATGGTCTTGAGTAAAACAATTTGCATTAAAGACTATGCTTTACTCCATAATTCAAAATCATTACTAACAGATTGTTCACTTACAGGTCAATTCTTATCCTCAAAAAACTCTTGCAGTGAATAAAAACATTTTGATGCTAAATATTGTTTTAGTGTTTTAATAAATTTGTTATAATTTTTGATCTGGGAAATAGGTTTCGGTAACCTATTGTAAACTTTTATCGCACTTACGTATGGGCCCTTGTAATACATTTTTAATTTGGAGAAAGGCAAAGCTAGTCTATTTTCATGTCTGAGTTGCATTGCATAATTTCTGTAATTTTCTCTTGCTAAGGGAAACAAAGACGGATTATTTTTAACAAATTTACATAATTCCAAAATATATAGCGACGGCACTGTTAATATTTTAAATTTAATGAAATATGGCTTACAGCTTGTTCTGATATCTATGTTGGCTAGTATGCGTATGCATTTTTTTTGAGCAATAAATGCGTCAATTGAATTTGTACTGTTACCCCATAATATTATACCGTACGCAAGCCAGGCATGAGCATACGCGTAATAAGCAGTTAAGGCTGATTTCAAATCTGTCCCCCGTTTTAAGTGATTTAGCGCATAGCTAAAACTACTTATTTTTCCTACTAATAATGAGATATGACTCTTCCAATTAATATTTGTGTCTATATAGATTCCTAAAAGTTTGAACTCATTAACACACTCTAATTTATTTTTATTATAATCATATTCAAATTTTAATTGTTGCTTTTGATGGGGTCTAAATAGCATTAATTTTGTTTTAGAGAAATTCAATACTAAGTTATTGGCCTGTAACCAATTATCTATTCTTATTAAAGTGTTGTCTAATAATTTTTTAGTCTCAGTAGCATTTGCACATGGAAACACCACAGACATATCATCCGCAAATAATACACTACTTGAACTAATTGCTCTAGGTAAGTCATTTATATATATCAAAAATAAGATACAACCCAGAACGCTGCCCTGAGGTATTGATTTTGTGACATTTCCAGATTTGGATCTTACTCGTTTTGTTGTACAATCAACTAAGTCGTGGTGCTCCAATTCTACATACTGCTTACGGTTTTGTAGATAGGATTTAAACCAATCATGTGCCTGACCGCGCACTCCAATTCCGTTCAATTTATTTAATAGAATATTGTGATTTACTCTATCGTAAGCCTTGCTCATGTCCGGAAGGATACCCACCGCATACTTCCCAGATTTTAGTATTTCCAATATTTTTTGTATGTATTTGTACACTGCCATTGCTGTAGACCGGTTTTTACGAAAACCATTTTGGTTTTCCACTAGTATATTATATTTTTCAACGAAGTCAGCAAGGCGTGAGGACATTGCTGTCTCGTATATTTTTGCAATAGTGGATAAAAGAGCAATTGGGCGATAGTTGTTTTTGTCTGTTGGATCATCTTTTTTCAAAATTGGTGTAATTACTGCGATTTTTAACAAATCTGGAACTGTACTTTCCTCAAAAGACTGATTAATTAATTTTACCAGAGGTGGTACTAGTACATCCGCACACTGTTTTATTAGTGTTGGAGGAAGCTCATCAAAACCGAAGCTGTTTTTATTTTTTAAATTTTTAATAATTTTGTGTACTTCATGAGCTTCTACTGGCTTTACAAACATGGAATTCTGGATGGTGGTATGTGCAGGAATATCTGATAAGTTTGAGGTCCCTGGTAACGGTTCACTGCCCACTGATAAAAAGAAATCATTGAAATGATTTGCAATAACGTACGGATTTTGTTCTAATTTTTTGTTAATTTTTATTTTTATAGTGTGTTTGTCTTTCTTTTACATTTTATTTGTTTGTTCTTTTACTATACGCCACATACTTTTAGTTACATTTTTGGATTTTTTTATCATGTTAATATACGTAATTCGTTTTGATTTTTCTATTGTTTTTTTTAGAAGTTTTTCATAGGATTTATAATATTTATTTAAGATAGGGTTTGATACTTTGCAATTTAATACTTTTAGCAGGCGTTTATTTTTACATGAAATTTTTATGCTGGTGGTTAACCAAGCTTTCTTTAATGATTTTCTAGTTTTAATTTTTGGCATACAAGAGTCGAGGGCTTCTACTAGAGCATTGTGAAAGGAGTTGTAGTTCTCATTAACATTTTTTGCATCTGATAAAACTTTGTTCCAATCTATTTTTGCAATTTCGGATTTAAAAAAAAGTGTATTTTTAGTATTGTACATTCTTTTTTCTATGTACCACGCCTTCTGATTGATAGGGTTTGATTTTGGAAGTTTTACTGTCACACCTTTGTGATCTGACAAACCAAATTCTTCTATTATCGTGAAGATTTTCGTTTTCTGTATATTTGTAAAAACTAAATCTAGGCAAGTTGAACTTGTGCTTGTAACTCTAGTAGGTGTGTTTATAAGTTGTTGTAGGTTGTGAGCTCTCATTATATTTAGTATTGTCTCTGAATGTTTACATTGTTTATCAAGGATATTTATATTTAGATCACCCCCTATTATTATATCATATTTATTGGTTTTTTGTGTCAATACCCGCAAGACCCTTTCAAGGGATTCAAAGAATTGTTCAGTTTCTCTATTTTTTTCTGGTCAGTATAAAACGATCAAGATTAAATTATTCATTGGTATTTCAACACCACAAACTTCGAATACAAATTCTAAACTAAGATCCGAAATGTCACTACGAGTTCTATACTCAATGCCCTCTCTAAGAAATATACATACACCCCCTCCGCCTCGGCATCTTCTGCGAAAAGATGCCACGCAATTGTATCCATCCATAAATAGAAGTTCAGCTTTATTTTGTGTTATCCAAGTTTCCGTCAAACAGAACGCTCCGTAGTTTCCTTTCTCTTGTGATAAATTTTCAAGCAAATATCTTTTTTTACTAAAGCTTCTTATATTCTGGTAAAGTATTTTCAAACTATTGCTGGCGAAAGTTGTCGTTGTTTTGTAACCCTTGAAATGTGCGGGGACATCTGA
The DNA here is from genome assembly GCA_963935595.1 of Schoenobius gigantellus. Taxonomy (NCBI): domain Eukaryota; kingdom Metazoa; phylum Arthropoda; class Insecta; order Lepidoptera; family Crambidae; genus Schoenobius; species Schoenobius gigantellus. Next base: position 35,308,567 of record OZ012551.1, read on the forward strand.
TGGCGGGTTTGAATCTCCTCTTGGTGTGAATATGAGTGTGATAGTTTGGAGCTTACGCGAGGTTGTTTATTCTGAATGTTTTTTACGTCATCATCTAATAGAACTGCCTTTTTTTCTATATTATTGTTAATGATATTACTTGGGCGCCCGTTAATAAATAGTGTGTTTCGTCTGATTATGGCGTGGTTTCCTATTTGTCTTTCTAGATGCATAGCCTGTCTTAAGTTTCTTTTTGTTTGAAGTGAGTCCTTGTCTAAGTATTCTTCTATGGCTAGTTCGGTATTTAAGAACATCCATTTACTGACTAAAATCTGTTTTTTTAATCTTATTGATAATAATTCTACAACTACTGGCCTTCGCTGCCCTTTTTTTCCTATTCGATAAATATTTTCTATATATCCTGAAATATCTATGTTCATTATATCTTGGAAAGCGTAGCTGACACGATTGTATAGTTCGAGTTCGCTTTCTCGAAAATGTTCAATTAGACCATATACCACAATTGTTTTTTCCTTCGTTGATGTTGAATTATTATTTGTGGATTTTAAATTGCTGTTAGATGTATTTATTTGTAGTTGCAGCTGGTTCAGGTCGTGCCTCAAGTCAATGGTTTCCTTTTTCAGGACTTCTATATATGTATTTATTTGATTTATTTCTTGTTTCATGCGGTTTGGTTCTATGGAAAGTGTATTAATCTTATCTAACATTTCTTCTTGATTATTTTTCAGCATTTGTATAATTTCATTAAATATAGTATTTCTTAGTTCCTGTAATATAGCTCGCTTATTTTTTTCAAATTTTCGTTCTAATGTATCCTCTAGTTGGTCCACTGAGACTTGCAATAGGTCTGTTTTAGTTAACGTGTCTCCAAGAATACTGTTATCTTCATCTAAGTATAGTGAACTATTTCCTTGGTTGATATTGGATGATTTATTTCTTAGAGTTACATTTTGACCATACTGATTTTGCTCTTTCTGTTGTTGTATTTTACTTTCGTAGTTGGCTCGTATGGGAGTGTTGCTGTTGTCTCCCTTCGGCATCTTGCATAAGCACAATTGGCACTTCCAGTTTTTCTTGTGCTCTTTATCCATAGTATTCAGAAATCTCTTTAACGATATGTTAGCACAGTCTAAATCGTATGATTTTGAACACAAAATACAGTTTAAATATTGTCTATTTTCAATTTTTTGTAGACAACCTGCACATGTTATTAATGCAGAAGTCATTTTTTAAGAAGTATATTGAACCGTGGCCCTTTGGACGTATGTAACTAGTCTATTTTCTTGTTATATTGGTGTTGTTAGCTCTGCGCTGTACTGTGCTTTAAGCGAAGATGTGAATTTCTTGTATAACTTTGTTAGATTGATTGATTTGCGCAAGTGATAATAGTTTTGTTTACACCCGTCTTTATTTTTATTTATTTCCCAAAAGCACTTCACTACCGCCACTGGAAGGATTTTTTCGTAGATTTTCACAATTTATTACAGTTTTTTCTTCTTAAATTTTTACTTCAGAACTTATAATAGATGTTTGTTTACACTTTTATCACAAATTCAACATTTTTACACTACTTTTGACCACGACTCGACTGCTATCTACCAGCCTTAACATAACAAAATGCCAAGGCATAACAAAATGCCAAGTCTAACGAAAAACGAGAAAATTGGTATTGCCATAGCCCTAGCGGTTGGCTCCATACATTTATTTACTACCAAACGCTTGGTAGTAAATCAATGGCTCCATACTATAAAAAAAAAGAAAAAAAGAACGAGATTTGTTCTTTTTTTTATCAAAACGTCGCCCCACACTAGGATTTTCTCCTGTGTCGTGGGTGCAGTTACAAACATAGAATATCACATGCACATACGCCCAGACCTGTACAAATTTCTGTAGGCCATACAAAATATCTGTCCCGTGCGGGAATCCAACCCGCGACCCGTTGCACAGTAGGCGATCACTCGACCTCTGCGCTAACCGTGTCGTTGGATGGGTGAAGGAATATTTGTTACTAGCTTTCCGCTCGCGACTTCGCCCGCGTTATTTTTGTTTTCCCGTGGGAATTTTATATTTTCCCGTAGGAAAAATACGCTATGTCCATGCCCTGGTCTCGAAACAATCAAATCTTTCCTCTTTATAATATTTGTATAGATTGGGTCAAATCAAAAGCTAGCAAGTATGAACATTATGGGTGTGTTAGAACCTAGTAACACACTGTACCCGTCGTTTCTGATATTTTTATTCATATAGTTTGGATCACTTTTGTTCCAAAGATAAGGCATGTCCTTATATAGTTCCAAAATATTTTGTATCGCCTCCTTTTCTGAAGTCATTTTGTTTTGCGTGCGTACGCAATAATAAGATGAAGCAAGAAACAACAAACGGTGCGCTCACGACGGTAGGCGAGCGGCGACTGAGCGTCCTAAATCGGAACTGTGATTACACCTATTCGATTTAGTATCCGATTTAGTATTTAGAACGTCGGAAACCATCCTTCTCCTAAATCGGCATCCTAAATCGGATGCTACCTTTCTAAATGCGATTAGACTTCTTTGAATTCAGGAACGACTAAATATCGGATCCTGAATTTAGGATAGTCTAATACCCTCTTTATTCGCGCGCTGCCCGCACCACACCGCCCGCGCCGCTCGCCGCGCCCGCCCCGTGCCCGCGTGCCCAATATGAACACTCAAATAAGATTTCATGTGTTTGAGTACAACGCGCCGCGCCCGCCTCGCGTCCGCGTGTGCAGTCTGGCCAAGCATGTGAAGTCGACCAATCCTAAGTTAGGGTAGGCCAAGCCAAGCCAACGGTGAGTTAGAAAGGGTTGCACTGGTAGAAGAGTTTGGTTTTTAGGGATTGTGGTATCGACGATTCAAAAATGTGTCTCCCGAATGCCGCCCATCCTAAGCGAATCCTTCTGGACGCTTTTTTTTCGAAATTGCGGCATAGCAAAACCTATCACAATTCTTTTACACAACTAAGTTGGCAAACAAGCCAACTGCCCACCTGATGGTAAGTGGTAACAGTAACCTACAATACATCTGAGATTTGCAGCAAATCTGCAACCCCGACAAGAACTAAGTACCTACAGTGTACGTTTCCAACTTGTGAGTTAAGATGTAAGGTCACGGTACCCAGTAATTTCAGTGCCATATCTTACCCTTTAAACCGGAAGCAAGCACTGCTGCTTTGCGGCGGAAATAGGTAAGACGGAGGTACCCAAGCAGACGACCCTGGTACAGAGTCTCCCTTCGGTAATTGCGTTTATTTAACATGCAAATGATCAGATTCGACGAGATCTTCAGGATGCCACATGGAGTGGCGAAACGCGTCGAATCTAATTAGGTATTGAAATCGTCGATGGACTTCCGAAAAATAACGTCTGATGTGCGTCTGATACCATTTGAATCGATTAAAAATTCTAATTCGAAATTTTTTGTAAAAATACGTAGAACACAACCAAAGTATTTGTTCACAAAATGTTGGAGTCTTTTTGACTAAACGACGCTCCAAAGTGGGAGGATAGTGCCAAAAAAAACGCCCCACTACCCAGCTGTCTCGCTATCAGAAGTTAAAGCTAAGAATCTATAACAACATGTTTATCAAGTTTTTTGTCAAATCAAATCAAATCAGTTTATAATTTTTTTTGTTTGGTATGTTTTGCTGCTAGCATCTCTGTAATATGTACAATTGACACACGAACTTGGATAAGTATTTGATAACAACACAATAAATCGTGGTCCATGAAAAATATAGTTGGCTATTATACATAATTGTCATCCTCCATAATATGTACATTGTCATAATATTAAGTTAATTAAGAGTTAGTTTTTTCTTTATATTGTTGTTAGTAAATAGCAGTGTCTATTTTCACCATTGTAATGTGTGAGTTATTTAGAAAAAAAATTACCCATTAAGTATTTCTGTATATACTTCCGATATATTACTTGTCAAGTAATATATCGGAAATCTAAAGCATAAAGTGAGGAAGACGAACACTGGCTTCCCTTCAATTAAGGAAGACAATAAGCTATAGGCGGTAATAAGCCGTAAGCGTTTATCAGTCCAATGACACGACTACCGGCAATGCAAAATTGTTTTATTATCTTATTTATTTTATTTAATAGCTACTTGAAAAAATGTATTTTTATCTTATTTTTTCATTTTATTTACAGCCAATAATGTGTACTCAACATAACGACGTATGTAAATAACTTAAGGTAAAGGCATAAGAATAACTAATAATACGAGTATAGAAGCGAAACTCCCGGCCGTCGAGCGCTCAATGCCACGTTATTTACCTACCGTTTGATTTCCGTTGAACGGAATCGCCAGTCAAGGCGCTCACCGTGTGTTTCAGGTACCTTGTGTATGTTTTCCTATTGATTACCTGATTAAGCTTTTTATAACAATGCGTATTTACTACGTGCTGAAGTTTAATAACCGAAACTTCAAATCATCTACAAAAACGCCATCTTTTACAAATATCAGACATTTGTAAATATTTCTGTTGAATTGAAACCTTTTAAATAAAAAAAGATAACACATTGCCATAATTAAAAGAAGAAGAAGAAAAATGATTGAATACTTTAAAATTATTTTTATTATACCTACCCTAGATACAGATACCGTTTTATTCGTAATATTCATTACAAGTCAAAGCTAATACAATATAATGTATCGAGTTTCTAAAGCTGTCATTGTACCTAGTGCAATTTTGAAACTCTGTAAGTATGGGTTTTTTTTTGTCAAGTCGGGAATAATTTGAATTATGAGAAACTTTGGTACTGCTATAGGTATATATTTTTTCAACACACTTCCTCATAAAGTGACTCTAATCCCATGGCAATTAGGCACATAATGACACCTATAATCAAACTGTGACTTTTTAATTACTATTATTCACGAGTGAGTAATAGTTTTTTTTTAATATTATTGGTTGAGTTACGCTTACACTTGCGCTAAAATGCTATCCGCGAAAAGCCCAAAAAAAAGAAACCTCATTTTTTAGTCTATGATCGGCCATAGACTAAAAAATGAGGTTTCTTTTTGCAAGCGCATAGGAAAACTGATTAATTTTTCCCGCCATTACGAAATTTATTAGTCTATGGCCGATGCGCGCGCATAGGAAAACTGATTAATTTTTCCCGCCATTACGAAACATTTTTCACAACTCGTCTCGTTTTCTCTTTTGAAGTTATTTAGTTAGTTATTAATTAAGATGTCTGCAAATACAATTTATGAAGAAAATGATTTATATTGTACACCGCCCGATATAAGCTGTGAAGCCCAGAACGTTATGGAAAGTTTACTACCAGAAAACTCAAAGGAAAAATATCTATTAGCGTACCAAAATTTCATACAATGGCAGAACAACAAGAATACGCAGTCTTTTTCAGAAAATGTGTTCATGGCGTACTTTAAAGAATTATCTTCTAAGTACAAACCTAGCTCTTTGTGGTGTATTTACTCAATGTTAAAAAGTACAGTCCGAACAAAGAATGGAGTGGACTTAAAAACATACTCGAATTTGTCAGCTTATCTAAAGAGACTATCTGATGGATTTAAAAGCAAAAAATCAAAGGTTTTATCATCTGATGATATTGAAAAATTTATTAAAGATGCTCCAGATAACCAATATTTGGCTACAAAGGTTAGTTAAATTAATTTTAATTAAATATTTAATAGCAGCTTGTGTTGTGTGTTGACCTTAATTATTGTTTCTTTTGTTTCAGGTTGCTTTAATATTTGGTGTAACTGGTGCCTGTAGGATACAAGAATTAACAAATATAACTGTAAAAGATATAGAGAACCATGGCCAGATGCTTTTAGTGAAGATACCTATCACGAAAAATAAAATACCTAGGTCATTCACCATACACGGTCCACTCTATGATATTGTTAAGAAGTATGAAAGTTTGCGTTTGCCAAAAACAAAAAATGACCGTTTCTTTCTAAATTACCAGAATGGTAAATGTACCTGTCAGCCTATAGGTAATAAACAAATTTGGTTCTATGCCTAAAGAAATCGCTAAGTTTTTGGGTTTAGTAGATGCTGAGAGCTACACTGGACATAGTTTCAGAAGAACTTCAGCTACATTGCTGGCAAATTCAGGAGCTGATATAATGACTTTGAAGCGACATGGCGGGTGGCGATCTAGCAATGTAGCAGAATCATACGTAGAAGATTCCATACAAAACAAGAAGGAAATTTGTGCAAAAATCACAAAAAGAATTAAACTTGATTCTGAGACGCATCCTACTGGCGAAATACCAAGTACGTCCAATGATTGGATTTCACCTACCTACACGAATAATGAACCATCACAAATAACAATAGAACATGAAAGTATTTCAATAACTAATCTATCTGATGAGACCGCTATGTCATCAAAAATAGTTAATTATAATTTTACTAACTGCACATTTATTAATTGTTTCTCTAAGTAAACTTTTTATCTACTATGTAAAATGGTTTTTTATTTAAGTATTGTTTTATTCAGAAGTGTGTTGAAAAACGTTGTATGATACACGTGTGTATTGATGGTTACCGTCCTCGGCTTCTTAAGACCCTCGCCTGACGGCTCGGGCCTCAATGCGCCTCAGCGGTAATCACCAACATTACACACTTGTACCATAATGTACTATTATCGACCTTTGTCACTGTTCCATATAAAATTTAAATACAATCGACGACACGACGACTCGACGACACGGTTAGCGCAGAGGTCGAGTGATCACCTACTGTGCAACGGGTCGCGGGTTCGATTCCCGCATGGGACAGATATTTTGTATGGCCTACAGAAATTTGTTCCGGTCTGGGCGTATGTGCATGTGATATTCTATGTTTGTAACTGCACCCACGACACAGGAGAAAATCCTAGTGTGGGGCGACGTTTTTAAAAAAAGAAAAAAAAATCAATACTTGATTAAAATTATGAAACAACAGATTTTTTTTCAAGTGAAAATGTTGGTCTGATAGTAAAAAGTGAGCTTAGGTTTTATCCATTAGTACATTCATAACTTCAACTCTTGGACTATAAACGTAGGTACGATACCTAAATTAGAAACCATTTTTGTACTTCGAAATTCGAAACATTTTAATGATTTTGTTCTCGAAGTGTAGGGATTATGCTCAATTAATCAAAAATAGGCAGGTTCTTATAACTACGGAATCAAAAAAAAAACAAAAATGTGCGTACTATTGCTAAAGATAGTCGCTCGCTCGCTACACTTGAAGTACAAAATCAATAAGACTCGGTGTATGCTCAGTTTCGCATTTAATGTAAAATATGCAGGTACCTATATAAAAAATAATGTAGTGGTAACCATACGTCCATGTGGTGACCCTAGCGGCGTCCGCAGACTACTGCGGGGCGTTACAGGGGGAAGGGCGCTGTAGGTATGCAAATAGCGGCATTTGGCGCACCCACAAAGGAGATTCGCTTCTATACTGTATTAGTTATTCTTATGGTAAAGGTAACAAGTAGTATGTCACGCACTGGCGCCAGCAACCTACGAAGTTCATATCTTTTTTATACAATTATATACATAACATATATAAATAATATACATAACAGAAGCACATTTACAAAGTTATTTATTATGCTGCATATATGAAATCAAAATGTCTTTAAAATGTAGTTTTTAAGTTTTTGGACGCGGAGTTTTAAAGTGTTGTATTCTTATTGTTTTATCTATAACTAACAATACTTTATGTCATACAAAAAGAAAATTACAGTTACTGAATTATGTCTAGGTTTAGCTAATTTGATGGGCCTATTAAAATAATAAACAAGGCAGGCTGCTCACCTGATGATGTGTGGGTACACTCGTCTATATGTGGTCTTTGTGAGACTTAAAATTCTACAATCCCTACAAAGATCCCAATGTATATTGCCCACTTGTATAATCAGTGTAATGTTAATATTTTGAAAATTTTCATGATACTTTGTACCAAAAAATACACATAATTATGGGTGGAAATAGCCAAATATCGAATCACAAATCAGGAATGCGCAGCAGTGAAAAGAGTTATTCAACCACAAACTGTTTATTAATATAAAAAGGCTTCTCACAACTAGAAATCTTTCTATAACTTTCAAAGAAAGTTCTCTCGCCATAGTTCCTTTTATATTTTTACTCAGATGCCCTCCAAGGACGTACCTAACTCGATAAGGGCAGAGTTTGCGAGTTCTAATTGCAGCGGAGTGAGTGACTCGGCGGAACTTGCGGCAACTTAAATGACTTCTCCGCTAACTTGGAGAAAGACAATATCTACAGAGAGAGCTAATTTGTCGTGACCAACGCTTTAGTTTTATAATAGTAATAAATAACTAAGTATACCTTACCCCTTTTGGGAGAGCTCAAAGGGCTGTTCTAAAGGTGCGCTCTCTACGAAGAGGCAAACGTTTTGAGTGTTAGGAGGTTATACCTCATTAGAGTTGCTGTCACTGTTTCATAAAACTGTGTTACAGTCACGATTAAAAGGAAAGACTAACAGCCGGTTGCACAAAGTTTTACGTTATACGATTTCGTAAAAAGTAACAACTTAATACCTAAAAATGGGTCGTTTCAGTATTAAATATATGATTCACGCCGAACATTTAACCTTTTTAAACGTAAAGGATAAAATAAAACTACAATTGAAACTAGGTTATGGTGTAATTCTCACTTATTTATATTGTTACTTTTACGAAATCGTAAAACGTAAATTTGGTGCAACCGGTCGTAAGGTTGACAGAATTCAAAAATAGGTATTTGTTAAATGTAAGTATCGATGGACATTAATGGAGTATTGAGGAGCGTCGGTGGCGCTGCTGTGGACTCGGCACTTGCCTTCCAATCGGGATGTACCAACCATGCCAATGTTACCGCCATGTACCAATTTGTTTTTCGTTTTTCGAATTTCATATGTACATTTGTCTGATGCTCCTACGGTGAAGGAAACAAAAAAAAAACAAAAAAAAACATCGTAAGGAAACCTGCATATATCTGCGAAGAAATTCAAAGTTGTATGTGAAGTCGACCAATCCGCACTGGGCCAGCGTGGTTGACTAAGGCCTAAACACCCACTTAGGGTAGGCCCTTTATGAGCTGTTATGATGATGTATTGATGTGCCAGGACAAACGAGCTGAGCGCGAAAGAGACAATTGCAGCTCGGAACTGAGATACCTATGAAAAGTACACTAAATGGATCATTCGTAGTCCCTTGTTTTCTCCTCTAAAACAAGAACGATTTAATTACTATTTGCATTTAAATTTAAAGAAAGACGTTGGCTAACTTTCTATGTTTTACTTTTTTAATATAATCTCGTCTTTGTTTGCTGGATATTTGAATACAGATACAATTTTTTTTTGATTTTTGAAGGTGCGAGTATAAATCTGTTTGAATTTTTTTTATAATGATCCAGGGAGTAAACAGAAGACGACGTTTGTATGGGAAAAAGGGCCTCTATGATTTTCTCTTAACTCTCAAGAGATCTTGAAATCGCGAAAATAAAACAGCTGCTCAATACGTTTAGGTGCAGTGGATGTTAAACATTTGTATGGAACAGCTGAATTTATTTTCGCGATTTCAGGATTGGTCCCATTATAAATGTTGTTCAGTTTGCTTGTCTGAACAAGCACACACAATTTAGCTCCTGCTTGGAAAGTAACCGTAAATATTCATGAATTAATTCTTAAATTATTAAAAAACTCAAAATCATAATAGTAACACAACATCGGTTTTTGTAATATAAACGAATACGCTTACTTACGAGTACTATGGAAACGGCTGTAAGCATTTTACTCCACTCATCAAAGGCATAGAAAATTGCACGTAGACGCTACATCGTAGAAATAATTTCGTAGCCCTGCTAACTTCGTAGCAGAAGGGTGACTACGAAACTACGATTTCGCACCTATGGCACTGCACTGTTATTATACTATTACCGTGCCTATGATGTGCCTGTTATTTCTCAAAATTTTACAATGTTAATATTTTAAATAGTTTTAAAAGCATTGAGAGTAGGTGTTATCTTTGGTTTTGACATTTGATACGTTCTTGTACACAATGAATTCATACTGAATTCAAACTTGACGTTTCGTATATGTCTTGTAATAAGTTACTCTAATATTGTGTTCTGAAATGAAATATAATGATGTAACAAAAGGCATACAATTTGTCCCTACCATTTTTTTAATGAGACCCTTATAATAAAAAAAAAACATTATAATAACATTGAAATGCATAATAAATGTAGAGTCCTAAACTAAATACAATAAATCTATATAAATAAAAATGGATCTTCGAAATGTATGTACACCCATAACTTTCGAACGACTGCACCAAATTGGACGATTCTTGGTTTATTTATTCGTTATTGTTAGGACAAGGTTTGTGTAATATAAAAATTACAATAATTTAAACAAACATTTCAGTAATTTAGTTAAAAAACATGGCGATACAAAGTATGCCGGGTCAGCTAGTTACTTATAAATTATTATCTACATAATTTCAGCTAAGAAATGCATAGGTCTCCATCAGGGATCTCTAAAACGATCGGTCCCGAGGCTCCTGCATTCAGTGGCTTCGCGCGACCTTTACCAGATCGTCAGTCCAACTAATGGGCGGCCTACTTCTGCGTGTCCCGGTACCTTTCCGCCCCAACGGCCGTCAGTCCTGCGAGCTAAGTGTCCTGCCCACTGCCACTTAAGGTTTGTAATTTTTTTGGCTATGTCGTTAATAGTACTTATGTATGTCGGTCGGTAGTATATAGGCATTATAGAGTACAATTTGTAGGCAAAATAACTAGGTTACAGACACTGCCGAAAACTAGACAGGAATAACAGATCTCTAACAGAGACCTTTCTGGAAGTCCTGCACCCAGCACTAAGCAAACCTCGGCTGAAAAAGTGAGTCAAGACAAGTCAAGAGATGACATTATCATTCGCATTATATTATGTCAGTCGAAGAGGCCCACGGATGAACTTAGACCTCCCTATGAGATTTCTGAACATACCGGCGTCCGCATCTAATGGCTTCCTCTGACCTTCACCAGATCGCCGGTTCATCGCCTTTGTGAGGGACATCAATGCTGCATCTCTCGGTTTGCGAACACCACTTGAAGACCTTCCGGCTCCGGCCGTCAGTCCTGCGAGCAATGTGCCCTGCCCACTGCCACATTCTTTGGGCTATGTTGGTGATTTTGTTCTCCTGCATGTCTCATCTTTTTTATTTGATTACGCAGGAACACTTTGCCCTCCATATTATCCTTTAGGCACCTTTAAGTCTCCTTATAAGGTCAGTAATAAGCAGAGTTGGGCGTTATCGAATTAACTTTAGCCACTTAGCATCAGGTGGGCAGCCTACTTAATTGATTGCCAACTTTGTTGTATACATAAAAAATGTGCGAGAGCATAGCTTGTGTTTTGAAGAGTGAGAAAGAGAGAGCACTTGAAATGAAATGAAAATTTATTTCAATAGTATGTCTGTTCGACTGCTTACCGACTTTTAGTGTGGTTGTAGTATTGTACTACAACCACACTTAAAGTCGGTTAACAGATTTACATTATTTGTTAATCGTTGATTCCACATTTGCTTAGCACTTACTTTCTTATCAGAGGCCCAATTCAGCTAATAAGCTACAGCCGAATGGAAACTGAACCGTTGCGATCGACCAATCAGAACGCCACATTATCACGTCATCGAGCAGTTGAAAGGCAATATAAGCGCTCCGGTTGGTCGATCGCAACGGTTCAGTTTCGATTCAGCTGTAGCTTATTAGCTGAATTGGGCCTCTGTTTTGGTCACACAAAACAAAATAATGTTTTTGTACAATGATTAGCAGACTTTAGCTACTAAAGTTAGATTCAGTTTACAAAAGCGGTTAGTGAAAATATATTCTGGTGTTTTTTGATTTTGAGAATTAGTGTTTCTTCATTTTATTTTTATTCGTTAATCGAATAACGCATTAAATAATTTATTCGTCATTCGAATGATTTTTCTTTGAATAAACGAAATTATTTATTATTCGTGAATAACGAATAAAAAATATTTATATGATATTTAAATAAATTTTGCCTAACTCTATAAACTGCCACGTCTCAGTACCATAACACAACGCACTGACGATTGAAGAAGATTTTCGTTTTTAGACATTGCCGAGAATATGCTGTGAATCTTCCCGAAAGCTGCTCAGAGGTCAATCGACGACATGAACTGTGATGAGTATATGTAAATAAATTATCAATTAGTTCTTTGGGGCGTTAGTTAACTGAATAAGTCCTTTGATTAAGCTTTGCTGGCGTCATTGTTACGTTGTCGTTTGTGATACAGTGACAGTGTTCTGCTAGTGACACTTAATTTTCGCCGCTAAATAAAATTCTGCCCCTGACGTATATGTCGAATTACAAATTACTTGTATTAATACAACTTTAAAATCTTTTATATACTTGTATTTATCAATAATGGTCAAAAATTGACGTAAAATTTATATATAAGGATATACGAGTACCTCCTTAGCAATTAAAGCTACACACCCGTTGAACACTTGTTTCAAATAAAATTTTCTATGAAAATGTAATTACTCATACTCGGAAAGTAAGTCTAAAATTGCCTGAGGACCGGGATAAAAGTAATGCTTTTCGGCCCTTGGGAGAATCGTTCTCAACTGATAACAGTCAATATATATATAAAAAAAACTAGTTCTATTTTTACATTTCAATTGTACCATGTTCCAACTTTCTATACAGCCACTCAATTACAGCGCGATGTTAAAATTGAAATAACATAAAGTTAAGTAAAGAATATATTTTTTTTATGATTTTATTACAATTTACTTTCAATTATATCTTCAAAATAACATAGATTTGGGAAAAATATTTACTATTATTTCAATGATGAAAATTAGAAATAATTGCTGAATATCTGGCGGGCGACAGAAAAAAAAACAATATAGGTGGGAAAGCGGCAATCTTTTTTTTCGAATTGTAGAGTTTTGTTTATACTTCCGTATAGCAGATATTTGTATTAATTGTATTAACACAATGAGCTCATCTGATTTAGATACGGATGTAACGCCTGATTTCAAAAGAGAAGAGGCTAAAGCAGAAGTTGTTTATTTATGTAAAATAAAATTCACTCATTTTTCCATTAGCTAATTCATGATTTTATTTTTACCTTTCTTGTATTCGTAATGAAAAGCACAGTGTTTAACCCCGGATTAAAGACTTATTTTCACCCTTAGAGTAACAATGTACCATTAAACAAGGGTTCAACGGAGGTGTAGCTCTTATTAGTAAGGGGATAGTGTTTCACACAATTAAAATGATGTCTCCGACTGGTTTAAAAGATTCTCCTAAATGCATCACAACTTGTTTTGATAATTATATCTTGTATTGTTTTTTTAAATACCACACATAAGGGGTACTCCCTTATGTGAGGAGTTGTGGTGCATTTAGGAGAACAGGGGTCGATAACTAATTTTATGTTCACGTATCAAATTAGTTTACTGAGCTTTTTCTGCTCTGCGCTGTGGACTCTGCACTTGCCTTCCAATCAGGAGGTCCGGGGTTCGAGACCGCCATGTACAAACAATATAAATAAGAAATTAATGACCTAGACATTGTTAAAATAATAATATATAATATATGTGATTATTTCAATTTTGATTAAACCTAAGATTAAATTAAACTCTAGAGGTTAAGCCTTAAATAATGTTTGTCAGTAAGGATTTGTTTATAAGGCATGATTTTATCAAATGGAAAACGTCAGGTTAGTACCTGGGTGAAATCCTAGATGGCGTGACTTTAAAGAGGCGTTGCAAGTTGGCAACACTAAACGTTTCTGAGATGACTTTTGAGAAGCACAGACTGTCAGCGTGCTATAAGTGTAAAACGTTTAGTTAGCATACTATAAGCGTGAAACGGTTAGTTTAAAGTGACCGTTAGCACGCTATAAGGGTTTAACGTTTACTTCATAGTGTAGACCGAGCTGGAACGTTACTTTTCGTTGGACCGCCGCCCAAGGAGGTTGTCACGCCCGTCTCGGGGATCACCACGTTTTTCATCCATCGAAATCTCGTGCATCATATGTGATTTTAGACTGCAAGTGGTTTTAAATAATAAAGGAGTCTATCCTTCATCCATAAGCGTTGTTATTTTAACGATCGCTGCAACTTTTGGGATTGGAGTCGCTCACGTCCGTAGGTTTTACCCTCGAGACCCTACACGTGATCCCCGGGTGGTGCTAATCGAGTGACCAACTTCTGGTGGTAGGGCTTGAAAAACCCGACTGGCTAGCGACCACCGTGCGCATGACGTAAAACCCGTCAAGTGGCCATTTTTGTCCGCGTTTCGGGATCAGTCTGCGCACAGCCAGAGCTTGAGGGGTCGTTGCTGCGATTCGTATGGTTTGTGCGGGCTTCCGTCGACCCAGTGCCAGGTTGACTGCGTTGACCCTCCGCCCAGGAAGACCCGAAGAAACGGCTGTTCCGCTGGCCGCCCGTGGTATAGTACAGGGGCCCAAGCGGACTTAACCAGTCCGTGAGGCTGCCCCACCATGCCACGCATAATCTCGGGGTGGTCCGTCGTGCCGGTTGGTGACCGGACGGTGGGTCCCGGCAGCCACTTCCGGGGGGGTTCGGGGGCCCTTCCGTGCGGAGGATCAGCGCAAATCAGCTGTCGGCTGTTCCCTGGCGAAACAGGCCTACACACATTAACTATGCGAAGCGCAGCAAGGACACCTCAGTTTCACGCCTCTCACTCCAATAATTATGGCAGCACAAAATATTAAGACTGGTCGTACAGCGGTGCATTATCCCACCAAAACACCATTATTCGAGGTGGGGCTCGCTAACATCCGCGGGCTCCATTCTAACCTCTTAGCTGTCCACCACCATCTCGAGACAGCCCGTCCAGCAATGCTGTTTTTGACGGAGACGCAAATTATCTGCCCGGCCGATACAGGCTACCTTAATTACCCCGGCTACGCTCTTGAGGAGTCCTTCATGGCGAAGGCTGGTGTTTGCTTGTTCGTCCGGGCGGACGTTTGCTGTCGTCGCCTGCGCTGTTTGGAGGAACCTTCCTTTTCCATCCTTGCGGTACACGTCGATTTTGGCACTCATTGCCGTGTCTACGTCTGCGTCTACCGTTCCCATCGTGGTGACTTGGAGACAACTCGACTTTTTGAACATCTAAGTCGGGTGGCAGATGACGCGCAGGAGCGATTTCCTTCCGCCGAGCTGGTGTTTTTAGGGGACTTCAATGCTCACCACGAGTTGTGGTTAAGTTCCTCTAAAACTGACCATGCGGGTAGGACTGCCCACGCATTCGCTCTCACGCACGACCTGACACAATTGGTCACCCAGAACACCAGGGTACCAGATATTATCGGTCAAGCGCCCTCTTTATTGGACCTTCTGTTGACAAATCGCCCTGACGGATATCAGGTGGTGGTTCGAGCTCCACTAGGATCTTCGGATCACTGCCTGGTATCCGTCTCAGTGCCTCAGGCGTCACGACCGTCGCCTGTGGTTGCAGCACGCCGTCTGTGGCACTATGCGTCAGCAGATTGGGACGGTATGCGGGATTATTACGCATCTGTTCCTTGGTGGCAGCGCTGTTTCAATAGGATGGATCCGGACTCCTGCACTACCTCTGTTGCTGACGAGATCATACTAGGAATGGAATATTATATTCCGCATTCCAATCTCGTCAGTAGAGGCAGACGTAACCTCTGGTTCAATCGCGAGTGCGCCTCTGCTGTTGAAAACAAACAGCTGGCTTACCGCGCTTGGATCAGAGGCCGAGCATCTAAGGATCCCAATACAAGCCTACTGAAAACAGCCTACAATAATGCCACCAAGTTATGTAAGAGGGCTTACATTAGAGCGGATGCTCAGCGCATTGCACAAGTGGGCCAGGAACTGCTATCGCACCCTACGGGTAGCCGTTCTTTTTGGCGCCTGGCCAAAGCTGTGCAATCAAACTTCTGCCAACCCTCGCTGCCACCGCTGAGACTTGCCGATGGCTCACTTGCTCATCAGCCGCAGGGGAAAGCCGACCTCCTGGCAAAACTCTTTGCGGCTCATTCCCGTGTCGATGACTGTGGTACACAACCTCCGAAACTGTCCCATTGTGGCAGCACCATGCCCGATATCCGTATCAGACAGCGTGATGTGCGGGCGGAGCTCCAGTCGATCGATACTCGAAAAGCAAGTGGACCAGACGGCATTCCTGCGATTGTTCTTAAGAAGTGTGCAGCGGAGTTGACTCCGGTCCTCACGCGTCTATACCGTCTGTCGTTCTCTGCTGGTTGTGTGCCGAAATCTTGGAAAGAGGCCAATGTCCAGCCGGTTCCCAAAAAGGGAGATCGTTCTGATCCGGCTAACTATCGTCCTATAGCCGTCACTTCCATTTTGTGTAAAATCATGGAGAGGATCCTTAATACCCAGCTGATCCATTACCTGGAAGGTCACTCGTTACTTAATGACCGACAGTATGGGTTTCGTCCTAAACGGTCAACAGGTGACCTTCTAGCGTTCCTTTTGCACAAATGGGGTGAATCTATCGATAAGCGCGGCGAATCGGTGGCTATTAGTCTCGACATCGCCAAAGCTTTTGATAGAGTCTGGCACAAGGCTCTTCTTTCCAAGCTTCCGGCATACGGATTACCCGCGCAGTTCTGTACGTGGATTGCCAGCTTCCTCCACGAGCGTAGAATTCGCGTTGTCGTTGACGGCTGCGCTTCGCGGTTCGTGGCAGTGAACGCTGGTGTTCCGCAAGGATCCGTTCTATCCCCCACATTGTTTCTTCTGCATATCAATGATATGCTTTCCTTGGGAGCTATACATTGCTATGCGGACGACAGTACAGTGCATGGGGGATATCACGGAACCTCGGGGGCTGCTCGTGGTGATATTGGTAGGGAAAGGCAGAATCTTATCATTGAGCTCAACAGGACGCTGGACCTCGTCTCCGAATGGGGCTCCAACAATCTTGTTGAGTTCAATGCTAAGAAAACACAGGTGTGCGTGTTCTCGACGAAAAGGTCACCTTTCCTCCCCCTTCCTTCTCTTCAGGGCACAACCCTTCACACACAGAGCAACATCACCTTGCTCGGAATGAACATTCGCTGCGATCTGAACCCCAGAGACTACATCGAATCCGTCATAACTACTGCCTCACGGAAACTCGGTGTCCTGAACAAGGTGCGTAGGTATTTTGCGGCGGACCAACTATGCTTGTTGTATAAAACTCAGGTTAGGTCTTGCGTGGAATATTGCTCGCACCTTTGGGACGGCTCTGCTCAGTACCTCCTCGATGCTCTGGACAGATTGCAGCGTCGCGCTATTCGCTTAATTGGCGATGTAGAGGCAACTAACACCCTCGAGCCTCTACAACTTCGTCGTGACATCGCCTCTCTTAGCGCCTTCTACCGAATGTTCCATGGGGAATGCTCTGAGGAGCTCTTTAACCTTATCCCTCCCTCTCCATTCCTTAACAGAAACACGCGTAAGGGCCTTCGGAGTCATCCGTACACTATGTCCTCCTTTTCACACCGTACCAAGAAATTCCAAGATTCCTTCTTCTGTCGTTCATCCCACACTTGGAATTCTCTACCTGCGCACGTGTTTCCCCCATCCTACAACATGGGTTCCTTCAAAAGAGGCGTGAAAAAGCATCTTTTGGGCCGGCAAGGGGCGGGCAGGTAGGAGAGTGGATGTCGTCCCTACTCTATCTGTCAACTCATTTGGGCCTCTTTCACCGCTTAACATCAGGCGGGAGAAGGTCATTTGCCGGGCCATCCATAAAAAAAAAAAAAAAAAAAAAAACTCTTCATGGATAATCAAGAGCATTCTTATGACCGGCGTGAGGCCTTCGCCGTCATATATATTATGATTTACCAAAGTATAAAGTTGCAGTACTAATAAAGTCAACAAACACGTAACGTTAGAAAATACAGTTTATTTTTACAAGCTATTATTTACTTTCACCTGTCGCAAGTTAAATTTGACCCAATTCCCGGTCTCTAATTGAGTTGAAATTTTGCATGCATATGTTATGTATATCGCGTGACAATGCAGTATTATGATGATATGGAACTGATCTAATACTGGAGCTGGGAGATGGCCATAGGAACCCCGCAATAAAATGAAGGACAACCCCATCGAGTTTGGGCTCATTTGATTCGTATTTACGAGTAGGTGCTTAAAGTAAAAAACAAAAAAAACTTGTATTTATAAAAGTTTTTTTTATAATTTTACTTGTTAAATCTTAATCTGCTTGTAGATTATTTTGACATCAAGAGGCAAAGCGTTCCAGATTAGAATTGATTGTACAAAAACGAAAAGTGAATTATTTCAGAATTATGAGACGTTAATTGATGTGGGTAATTGGATGATGAGAGAAGAAGTCTTTAAGAAGATATAGTCAATAATCCAAATAACAGTTGGCAACTACTAATTGACGTCAGAATAGCTTAGAAGACTTCTTACGGTAAACGCATCATGGCTTGTTGCATAATGACAGCTCCCAACCAAACTTGGTTCCAACTTTGTCTAAGCTTCCCGTTCGACTTGCCTTAGATACTCACGTTTGCATAGCTTACTGCATGTCCATGATAGTAAGCTCAAAGGAACATAAACGATGTAAGCGTAACTTTCACGAGGTGGATAAATAAAATGTTATATGGACATTTAACGCTAGGAGAATAAAATGATACCTTTTAGTGTTATCTTCGTTTCGTGCTTTCGAGCTGTACCTATATAATGGATTTAATACTTTGTATTTGGAATTTTTTGGCTCACTAATTATATTTTAAATACAATTAACTCGGGTCTATTTCGCGGTAAACAATAAGTGTATTGACTTACTGTTTCCCGACGTTTCGGCCGAATTGCATCAGGCCGTGGTCACGGGATGACTGCCGAGGCTCAGCGACGTCTTCGCAAAGCTCACTAATTATAGGCATGAAATTTATTGTCATAAAATCATATTCTAATATTTCGATTGAAATAATCGTCACGACGCATAATAAGCAAGGAGCAGAATGTTAATAAGTAATAATAATATTTTGTAGGAGAAAATTGATCTGTAAACTCGAAACAACAATTTGACGCATAAATTTTAAAAGCATAATTAATGTAGGTAAGTATAGCACATTAATCACAAAGAATAATACGTTTACGCGGAATTTCTTAAAGCATAATAAATGAACTGTAAGATGCATTAGATGTTTTCCTAGCATGCAAGCAGACATTAAAACAGGAATGCAAGCAAACTTACAAGCAAGCATGCAAACAAGCATGCTAACAAGCATGCAAGTAAGCATGCAAGCAAGCGGACATGTATGGTTTCTGTCACAGCTCACAATTTTCCCACGCGTACTAATCGTCGCAGATGGTTAAGGGGCCCACCACCAGCCCACCACCGCAGCTTCGGTTTGCGCGCCTTCGTGATTCTAAATTGTACTCTAAGGTAGGGCAAACAAGCCTACGTGGTGTTGGTTTTTCAACAATTCGTTTTTGTCACTGAAACTTCTGTATAAATTAAAAGGATAGTAATAATACTTCAGGATATTAATAATACTACTTAAGGATACTAATAATATTAGAGATTTCATTAATTATGCTACATAACATTATGGTAAAGCATTTTAGGACAAGCAATGTAGCAATATTGTGTCAAAAGAAATCAATGATTTCATTAATTTTGCTTAACAATATTATGCTTTTGGCTGAATATGCCTCATAGAAATTATGCAAGAAAAAATTATGAGACGTTAATGTTATGCTACTCGATGGATTATGTTTTTCACTTATGTACATTTATTTATTGCAAAAAATATTCATATCTTTTTAGTGACTTGAAGACTATCTCAACGAAACAAATTTATAAATATAAGCACGGGTCAATACGTGATCATTAGGTATATTATAAGAAACATTCCCTAACTCATCATAAGGAAACCATCAGGAGGAAATTTCCATCATCAGCTCAGCATTATTAGCTGAAGACCACCAGACGTAAATACTTGAATAGCTGAACTGTGGAAAAATGTGGTATTTGCCTAGCAATCTGACAGTTTCTCTCGATTTACCTGGGATCCCATTACGAGATCCTAAGTTTGGTGACAATGAGACCAATCTCAGGAGTATAGTCTTTCAAATAGAAAAAAGAATTGAACTTCCTCCTTTTTTGAAGTCGGTTTAAAATAAGTAGAATGGAGTTTTAAGGGTAATACAATAGTAAAACATAACAAATATACGAGTTTTAAAAGCGAGTTGTTATTCCTAAAACTAAAAATAAAACTTTATAAATGAATATTACAATAGTACATTGTTACCCCAGGGGTGAAAGTAACTTATTCATTCCCGAGACGGTGTTTGGCGCCCGAGCGTAGCGAGGGCACCAATAGTTCGAGGGATTAAATAAGTCTTTAACCCGAGGTAAACACTGTGCTTTTCATTACGAATACAAGAAAAGTAAAAACAAAACAATGAATTAGCTAAAGAATAAACGTGTAAATTTTATTTTACATATTTAAATCAACAACTTCTCCTTTAGCCCGCTTTCTCTTATTAAATCGGGCGTTAACACTATACCTGAATCAGATGAACTCATTGTGTTAATTATTAACACAATATTATACACATATAATTAACAGTTAAAACAAATCTCTGCTATACGGAAGTATTAAGAAAACTACAAATGGAAAAAACAAATGAAGATCGCATTGCCGCTTTCCCGCAACTTTCCCGCTTATTTTGTTTTTTTTTTCTGTGGCTGGCCAGCTATTCAGCCATTATTTTTCATTTTCATAATTTAAAAAATGGTAAATATTTTTCCCCAATCTATGTTATTTTAAAGAAATAGTTGAAAATAAATAATAATAAAGTCATTTAAAAAATATATTCTTTAAATATTTAACATTATGTTATTTAAATTTTACACCGCGCTGTATTTGAGTGGCTGTATAGAATTTTTTTTTGTATTACTTTTACTTACTTGAAAAGTATTACTTTCAACCCGCTCCTCAGGCAACTTCAGACCTACTTTCAGAGTATGAGTAATGAAAAGTATCATGGTCTGAAATTAAATGAGTCAAGCGACCCTGATAAGCTCCGTTAGTAGCACACGTCTGCCAGTTCTACTTTGTTTTCAGCGCTGGCTGGCTTGATTCTCAAAATCTTGAACCATTCGGATTTGAAAAGTCAGGAGTAAAAATTGAAACATCTACATAGCCACATACAGGATTATTTATCATCATTACTATCAGTCGTGATATTTTTTCGAATAACATGCATCATAAATCATAATAGTAGTTTATGTAACTACTAGTGAGCACTGGTGAGTTTTTAGTAGTAGCACGAGATTGTTTTAATACCTACCAAATTATGTGTAGTTGCATATGCTACTTTAATTACGCCCATAATTATTAGGATTAGGTGAGATAGTGGTACCCGCACAGATGATACTCGTATACGAGTATAGAGTCTCTCTCTGGTAATATATATAAACACACTTGCTCGTAAAGTGGGTCTAATTGTACAGGTTTTATATACATAAAGCAGCTCATAAAACACGTGTGTATTATAGCCGAGGCACACATCACAAAGTCTGGCAATGCTGCACTTGCCGGCCGCGCCAGTAATGTAAAAGACATCAACGAACTACATGATTTTTCAAACGATTATTTTCATACCATTATTTAGTTTTGTCTACAAATTGACAATGATTTTTGTTATTTTTTCCAAAAATTCAGTTAATTAAGTATTTTTCCTCAAAAGTGTGTTGAAAAAGGTCGTACGAGATACGAGCGTACAACATCCCCCACTTATAGTGTAATGTACTATTGTAATACGCCACAGACAAGTCATAGTCTCCCCCTGGTGAATCCCATCAGCGTGGATCTTTCGGTATACCGTTCTGAGCTCATCATGTTCGCACTACGCACATTAAAATCGCATAATTCATATTTCAAGTGGTCTAATTTTCAAATCCCTACGAACATTCGCTTCATTAATAAATAAGCCGCCGCATTCAACAACCATCTCACAAGCTTCATTGAGTCGAATAGGAGCACACTGCAGAAGATATTGCACATCCCACGAGTTCCACCTCAGAGCAATATCGCTCATGTGAAGTGCTGAGCAAACTTTGTGATGCTTTCAGCGTTGCCGACGTGCACTGACATAATTAGCGCGCTGTCAGACGAAGCACCTATGTCGGAACAACTTTTTGTGCTATACCTTCAATCGAATTCAAATTGCTTGGTAAAAATGCCCAATCCACGTAATCAATCATACATTAGAGATTAGGTCGTTTTCATAGGCATCATTTTATTATTACGGCGAGTACGGTGCGGATGCGCATTTCCCCCCGGAAAAAAGGCATAATTTTATTAATTTAGGTATTTAAGTAATGAGAAAAGATTGAATGAGCATTAACTAAGCTGCGTTGCCTCATTTAGATAATAATTGATCATCATTATCATCAAAATAGTGAAATTATACATACCCATAGTCTTTTTGAGGAGCTAATGCAATCTCCTGGTGGACAAAATCTCACACAGCAGTATTTGGGTACATTAGTTAAGTCCATACCTTTCCATTTCAGTAGTAAAAATAAACTCAAAAAATATGTTAAAATTAATAAATTAATCAAGAAGAAACAAAAATTAATTAAGAATCATAACTCTTTTAAAAGTAATATTAAATTACGAAAGCAGCGTGCTTGCTTAATAGATTCATTGGACATTTTTGACTCAAAATTGAGAGAGAGCAGAAACATGTATGAAAGGGACATACAAGAATTAAATAATGTCATTAATAACTTGCAAAATTCTTTAGCAAACATGACAAAAAATTATTACAATGCTCAAAATGAAATTAAGGAGCATATCCAATCAGTCACAGAGCTAGCCACACTTTGTCAATTTAATGAAGACAGATATCAGGCCTTACTGGACAAACACTCCTTAAGTTCCACTAACGATAGCTTAACATTGGATAGCCAAATAATTTATAATGTTGTACCTGATCATGCGTGTCCTGCTCTCAACATGGTATCTCAGCCACCAGCAGCTGACTATGCACAGTTACTACAGACTTCAGTGGTCACAAGTGACAATATTGTTATGTTTAGTGATGACATTGGCATAGGTATGGGCCAACTTCTAACAAACATGGGACATTCAATAATGAACTATTGCATGCCTGGTGCTTCGTACTGCGACATACTAAAAAAAGTGATCGAATGTGAATTTAACCAGCCTACTACATTGTTGTTATTTATTGCAAATAGAGGTAATATGAACAAAAAAGTCCTGACTCATTATTTAAATAATTTAAATGTACAAAAAATTATTTTGTTCACATTACCTTATTACAACAACTTGTCACAAGAGGAAAATAGTGTAAGATATAAATTGAATTTAAAGTTAAGTACCTTATGTCATAATAATAAATTTCATTTAATTGACATCAATAATTATGTAAATAGATTGTATTTGACTAAAGATAATAGATATTGTCTATCAAAT
Source organism: Schoenobius gigantellus (assembly GCA_963935595.1). Classification (NCBI taxonomy): domain Eukaryota; kingdom Metazoa; phylum Arthropoda; class Insecta; order Lepidoptera; family Crambidae; genus Schoenobius; species Schoenobius gigantellus. The sequence continues at coordinate 35,332,098 of OZ012551.1, forward strand.
TATTATAAGAGACGAATAGCAAAATCGCTATCATATTATTTTTATATCTCAGCCAAGAACTTGGCTACAAAAATTGCTCCTATTGAGCAACGTAGAAGTAGGATGACTGTCAGTAATATTACTGATGTATTAGTTAGTAAGTCTTTAAATTAGGTATTGAGACAATAGAGAAATCCTCTTGCATAATGTTAAATAAAGAACAAAATGAAAATTGTTTATTAGATAATGTACTGGAAGACCCATTTGAATATAATAAACATGTAAATTTTATCAACATGCAAGGAATGATGGGCAAAGATCTGGAAGTTGAGTTATTCATGAACAGTAGTAAAGTAGACATTTTTTGTATAACCGAACATTGGCTTAAAAGCTACCAGTTCATGTTTAATTTTAGCAACCACCAGGTTGGTAGTTCGTTCAGTCGAGAAAATGCAATTCGCGGTGGCTCTTTAATCATATTAAATAAAAAGCTTAAATATAAAGATCGTAAAGATATTGTGAACCTCTCAGTTGAACGAACAATAGAAATTGCCTGTGTAGAGTTGGACCAGATTATTGTAGTGAGCGTATACAGGCCTCCTTCGGGATTGTATGACCACTTTGAAAATATAATATAATGGATGAAGTTTTAAATAAAGTCTGTAAGCAAGGCAAACAAATATTAGTCTGTGGAGATTTTAATATTAACTTATTAGAAAACTCTAGTTTATGTATGAGAATTAAAAAATTGTTTCAGTCATATAATCTTAAAAACTTATTTCTGGAGCCAACACGAATTACTGAGTTTTCTGCCACATGCATTGATAATATTTATACTGACATAGAACCATTAGCACAAAATGTTTTTAATAACTTAGAATCTGACCACTCTGGTCAATTTGTTACTATACCTTACAAATGTTAGCTTATGGCGAAAAAGAATATCACTGTTGTACCAAAGACTGCTGGCCGCTTGGAGCGTTTCAATAATAATCTTAGTATTAATTTAGAGTATATTGATAATTACGAAGACCCAAATAAATTGTATGAAAACTTTTTTAACACATTTTGTTGTGAATTTAAAAATATCTTTGTTCCAAAAACCATCTCAGTCAATGGTAGATTAGCTTTTAGTGAATGGGCCACACCAGGTATTCACAAAAGCAGAATAAAACTTTATGAACTTTACAATGAGCGTTCATTAAATACTAGTGATCAATTTAAATTGTATGTAAAAACTTATTCCAAAGTATTTAAAAAAGTTTGTAAATTTGCAAAGTCCAATTATTTAAGCTCTAAAATAAAAAATAGTAGTGACAAAATTAAAACGACATGGAACATTATTAATAATGAAACCGGAAGAGTAAAAACTAATAACAACAATTTTTGTTTAAATATTGAAAATAAGAAAGTTACAGTAGATATTGAGGTAGCTACAGAATTTGAAAAATTCTTTACTGACATTCCAGTCTCAATCACAAAATCTTTGGATTCCTCCCCCACTGTAGCCGAATCTATTCTAAAAGATCATGTTAAAACTTGTGATGATAAATTTAAATTTGCCCATATTTGTGCAAATGATTTAATAAAGTCATTTAAAACGCTGAATAAAAAGAAAACCGTGGATCTGTGGGGCAACTCTGTAGATGTTTCCCAATCTGTAATAGAAACAATAGCTCCAATACTTGCTAGTATTTTTAATGATTGCATTGACTGTGGTGTGTTTCCTGATCTAATGAAACTGAGTAAAATTATTCCATTACACAAATCTGGTAGCACATCAGACCCCAATAATTTTAGACCTATCTCTGTGCTACCTACTTTTAGCAAAATCTTTGAAAAAATAATGTTGGAACAAATGCAAAGCTTTTTTAACAGAAATAATCTTCTACACTGTAAACAATTTGGTTTTAGAAAGGGTCGCTCAACAACTGATGCTGGTGTTGAGTTAATACAAAATATATATGAGGCCTGGGAGGACTCACATGATGCGCTGGGCGTTTTTTGTGACTTGTCCAAGGCGTTTGATTGCGTTCATCATGACACCCTGATCAGGAAATTACACTACTATGGATTTCGCGACACTGTTCTGGATCTACTCGTCTCCTATTTGACTGAGAGGATTCAGAAAGTAGACGTCAACGGGGAGTGGTCCCAGGGCGCCTCGCTTAAAATGGGAGTTCCGCAGGGTTCAATTCTTGGTCCTTTTCTATTTTTAATATATATAAATGACTTGCCTGCTTTTGTACAAGACAGGCATGAGATTGTATTATTTGCAGATGATACTTCACTTATGTTTAAAATTAAAAGACGATTGCAAATTTATGACGATGTAAATAGTTCTATCTCAAGAATAGTTTACTGGTTTAATGCGAATAACTTGTGCCTCAATGAAGGGAAAACTAAATGTATAAAATTTGTTTTACCCAATGTTAAAGAGGTTCACACCACTGTTAACATAAAGCATAAAAATGTGGACCTTGTGGATACCGTAGTATTTCTTGGTATTACTTTAGATTCAAAGCTTCAGTGGGGCCCACATATTGATAAATTGTCGAAGAGACTTAGTTCTGCAGCCTACGCTGTATGGAAAATACGTCAGCTGACTGATGTTGATACAGCAAGACTTGTATACTTTGCCTATTTTCATAGTGTGATGTCGTATGGCATTTTGCTGTGGGGAAATGCTGCCGACATTCAGACTGTTTTTGTGCTGCAAAAAAGGGCTATTCGTGCTATTTATAACCTTAAAATAAGAGACTCTTTGAGAGAAAAATTTAAAGAAATTGGTATTATGACCGTCGCGTCGCAATATATTTACGAGAATATAGTATATGTTCATAAAAATATACATTCGTTTTGTAAAAACAGTGATATTCATTCAGTAAATACTAGGCAAAAGAATATGTTAGCGTTACCAAATACTAGGCTTAAAAAAATTAATAATTCTTTCAAAGGCCTTTGTGTACGTTTCTACAATAAAATCCCAAATAATATTAAAGCACTTAACTTGAATAAATTTAAAGTCACTATCAAGGGCGCACTTATGAAAAAAGCATATTATAAAGTGTCTGATTATATGACAGATAAAACTGCTTGGGATTGACAAAAAATGTGATAATTGACCACAGATCTAAATCTGTGTAATTGACGTTCAAAGGGTGTTAACACTTTGTGATAATGGGATAAATTTCATTCGAGTAACTGTTCCACTCACACCGACAGGCATTTCTATATTATTAAAAAAATGTTTGTGAAATATAATATTGTAATGTTGGCATTTTAAAAGAGGAGACAAAAAAAATACAAGACCTTCCGAGTTTCTTGCCTGTTCTTCTCGAGAAGGCTCTCCCAATTTCCGAACAGGTGTAGAGTCAATTTTTTTTTTCATTTGACTTGTATTTGCACACATCTTAATAATGGTTGGGGTGTGTGTACATACAAGGATTAAATAATTTAGTTAATTAGATTCTTGGTTGAAGATTTTTATGTTTTTTTTTTGACGTCAATAAGTGCCTGTAAAGGTCTATATTGAATAAAGATTTTTGAGTTTGAGTTTGAGTTTATCATTGCAGCTCATATAGTACGTTCCCACCGAGGGGCACGAGCCTACCCTAACTAATTATGTTCTGGCCCTGTGAGTATTGGTTGACTTCACCTTAAAACAAATAAAACCTTTGAATTACTTCGCAGGTGTAAGCAGGTTTCCTCACGATGTTTTCCTTCACCGTAGGAGCGTCAGATAAATGTCATATGAAATTCGTGAAACGAAAAACACATTGGTACATGGCAGGATCGATCGCGGGCCTTCCGATTCTACTCGGGGCACAGTCCAGTGCCGAGGCCACAGCGCCACCGACGCTCCATGTATAACTACCAAATTAATAAATGCAAAATCACGTCTTTCGGAATCTATTCTCTCTCAAATCTACACGCTGTAACTAAAACAAATAGAACCCACAATTCGCTGACGTCGGTTAAAAGTCTGCGGGCGCGGACTTCGAGGGACACTCGGACAGTAATGGGAAAGGAAACAAGAAAAGTTTGCAGCCCGAAGGTTGTCGGGACGTCGAATGCTCCGAATTTCGATTTAGCCGGCGCATTTCGTTTTGTAGACGGATGGAAATCCTCTCAGTGTGTACGGGCCATTGTGATGAAAAGGCAAAAAAGTTGATTAATTATTGTTTTAATGATTCTCAATCATCATCTTTACTAAGGATATTTAAATGATTAAGGTTATCTAATAAATAACACCCAGGACTTTTGTGTAATTTTTGAAAATATTTTTGATGCACGGAAATTAAGTGTAGTTGTCACGCCTTTACGAGTATTTGAGAAGGTTGAGGATACGGAGTGATTAAGATTTACGGCTGTCTTCAAAAACTTATCTATCTATGGTTTTGTTTATTAGAGATAGAATTTTGACATTTGCACTATACTAAACATGTCAAAAAACTATTTTTGGTAGGCAAACCCACAGGCAGATAGCTTATTGGGAATGACCGTTGAAGATGAAGGAAAGCGAAATCTTCGTGCTTAGAACAGTATAATTCGCGTAATCGTTAGTTGTTACGAATCGTTGTTACTTTAATCACAAATAATATACTCTATTACAAAATTTGGTGAAATATTAAAAGAAATGAATAATACGCATTAAAATTGCTTGGAGGGTTATAAATTTATGCAGAATATTAGGCAAAACATAATTCGGCTGCATTGTCAATTAGAGTTAAAAGTGAAAAAAAAGCCTGCGTAATAAATAAGTAGGTACTTAATAGATAAATGTTACATAAGTTTAAAAACATTTTTTTTTGAAAGACTAAATTTTATTATTTATATTATTCAGTAAATAAGACGATTTGAAATTGCTTACTTGTAAGTAATATCTTTAGTTTATGTTTTCATTCGTTTTGAAAATGCTAAAATCGTTGTGAATTTTTTATAAATATAATAATAATATTTGTTTATTTGCATAGAGCTACATTTATGGTATCCCCACATATGCTATCGATTTATCGACGTGCAAATTTAAAAGTATAGAAATGAATATATTTTCTGTAAAATATAGCAGAATAGTCAGAATGTATTTTTTTGTAAAACTTTTTAGACACTTTGTGGTTTGTTTTTATTTGAGAGACTTAATTATGTTTATAAGCTTTTCGAGCATAGCTTCGCCTGCGGTTTTTCGGCATTCCTATTAGAATTCTTCATTTTCCAGCAGTAAAAACAATAAGAGTTCTTTTGTAGTTGAAATGAAGCCTACTGGCAAAATAATACTAATGTATCTAGCTTCAATAGCTTACATTCGTTGATGATGAATTAGTTAATCAGTTAGTGAGTTAAGACGCCTATTCTTATATTGTTCACGCAGAAGACATTTCCTCCCTCTCAGAGCCAATTGTCTGTAGCGCTGAATATATTTTATCTTAGCAGTATTTTTAATCCTCCCAACACTAACTATTTTTATTATATAGATAGACTAGCTTCTGCCCGCGACTTCGTCTGCGTGGACTTCAGAATTGGGTCTAAAGCTTCGCTCGTTAACAATTTTTAATCTTCCTACGGGAACTATTACATGTCCTTTTCCATAGCTTAGGTGACATGCATACCAAATTTCAAAGCTGTCTGCCCGCGGCTTAGCTTGTAAACAATTTTCCCTCGCAAACTACTTCAGAAATCGGGATAAAAGGTAGCCTATGTTCTTTTCCATCTCAAAGGCTACATGCATGCCAAATTTCATCTAAATCCGTTCAGCCGTTGTTGCGTGATTGAGTAACAAACATCCAAACATCCAAACATCCACACTTTCACATTTATAATATTAGTAGTAGATAGATAGATAGATAAAAGTTTATTTGCAGTTACATACATCACATATTGTAGAAACTTACACTAGGAAACTTACATAGCAACACTCGCATTACTTATTTTTGTCAATTTCAAATGTTGTATTCGACTAACAATCTTCAACCACTATTAATGAATTATACTATTTAGCACGAAGACTTTGCTTTTCTTCATCTCCGAGTAGTTACTCGTCTCAGCCAGTAAAGGCATAAACACATATGTATTTTTGTTGTTCAGCCCAGAAGGTTCTCTCACCGAAACCACTCGAAGTAAAGTTATTGTTTTTTTATTGATTGTCGTTTGTGCAAGGGTCCCTGCAGACCTCCACTTAAATTGGAGACGAGTGTTCTTACGGCCGTTGGGGTCGCACGAATTTCTATTGAGTTTTTTAAGGGCTCTTAAGGGCCAATACTAGCTACTTCAGTTGCGTCACCATTTCATTTCGTTTAGGATTTTGGATGTTGCTTTTTTGTAGCCAGGCACTTATAAGCCAGGGATTTATAAGTGATTTCTTTTTCAGTAGGTGCAGATTAGCTTTGGATCAGTGGAGCCACCTGATGGACCCAAGTGGACGGAGGGTATCTGCGTGGTTTAGTTCTTGGTACGACTTTTGGGCACGCCGGGATAGCTACCACTGCCATACCTAAGTTCTCCATAAACAAATAGCTCGTTCTTGGGGAAATGTGTAGCTTTTGCTTGATGAGTATCTTTACGTCACAAAGACTCTCATGAGTAAACAGCATAATTTATTTAAAAAATCTTAAAATTTAATCTTAAATGTTTATAATATTCTTAGTGTATGCAAACAGGTACTTACCAGTTGTATATTTCATCTTTTTAATAATAAAATTATGTGTTAAAAAAATATTAAAAATGGCGGTTTAAAAGAAAGAGGGGATAAAAAATAGAACTCACGAAATACTTACATATACACCGCTATTTTTAAGTTATGACAAAAATTTTGTGTACTTGTTCAGACAAGCAAACTGAACAATTTTCACTATGGGACCAACTTCGAAATCGCAAAAAAAGGCAGCTGTTTCATACATTTAGGTTCAGTGAATGTTGAACATTTGTTGTTGTTCAGTTTGCTTGTCTAAACAAGCACACATAATTTTTGACATAACTAAAAAATAAACATTTATATAAAAACCTCGTGTCACAGTGTTTGTTATCGAATTCCTCCGAAACGGCTTGATCGATTTTAAGATTTTTTTTGTGTATATTTGGTAGTGCTGAGAATAGGTCGTAGGCAATATTTTATACTCGTAGGTGACAATGCTGGTCCTCTGCAAATTTTTGAGTGTTGAAATTTATTAAAGCGAAACGTAGTTCGCTGGCACAGCTATAATAATCATTAGAAATTTGTAGGTGTATTGATAGTGAGAAATTTGTAGGTCAGTGCCAGTAAAGGACCATGTTTAATAGATTTTTAAGTTTCGGATTTGGCTGTTCTCAGGCGAACTTTGCATTCATTCTTAGCCTCATCGTCACTTACAGGTGCGCTGAAGGCTCAGAGCCAGTTTCACTGATTCCTGAAGTTTCAGATAGTTATCTGAAATAAAACGCTATCAAACAGATAAAAGTTGCTGAAATGTTGTCACTGCAGACTTTATGTGACATAAATGCAATTTATCTTACACACAAGTTCCTTTTCGGCTATCCGGGAACTGCAAAAGCAAGAGGTGAAATTAGACCTAAGAGTCTTCCTGTAAATTTACTGCAAATTAACACCGAATATAACTAACACCACTTCGCCTTATGAGGGTGGTGTCATACATAACCCGTGAGCTCTCTTAATATTGGCGTTTAATCTCGTTCCGCGCGCTAGATTGAATTTCCCAGTGCCAGGACATATTATTATATCCCCCGGGCTGCCGGCCGCGCCGGCCAAACAATGACGGTAATTCCGTCCTGTTCGCGACTTAATACTGAGCAAATTGTACTAAGTCTTGAGGATCAGAAGGCCGATTCCACAAATAAATTGTGTTACGTGCGGTGAATTTACGCAGTTATATTAATGTGTGTGTGTACGTACACACATATATTAATACTAATGCGTTACCGTAAAAACAGTGTGTGTACTATGTATACGTAGGTATATTAATTTATACACAGTAAATTATATACCTATTATAGAACAAATATACTGTTCCAAGAAGCTTTTTACATACTACATAACAAATATTAATTGTTCGTGAGTAATTTTGTTTTGCCTTATTGCTAGTGTGTGTGTCATTATACTACGACGTTGCATCCTCGAGATTTATATATTAACCAGGTAGTCCACTTTCCAATGTACCGGGCACCAAGCACAATTTTAGAGCGAAGACATAAAAATAAAAAGATAGGTAGTAGGTAGTTTTAGTATTATTCACCCGCTTGCGCGATGTTACGCCGTTTGACTCATTCGCTTTCTTTGTGCGGGCATCACAGCATCGAAATATTAAAGATCAAAGTTTTATTATTTTATAACTTTATTTTTAGTGTGTTATGTAGTTGTTATAAATATCAATATAGGTAAATGAAAACGTAAGTATTCTAAGCAATATTTAAGGAAAGGATTCGTAAACTAGAGAAACGTTTACGTCACCGCCGCCGCCGCTGCAAGCATTTTGATGGTGCTGGAAGTATGTAAGTTTAAATTATAAGTGTTTATTGTGTATTATATTGTACTATTTATCGACACGTTCTCATCTTTGCATTTCGTTCGTTTAAAGTATATTTAGCTCACAAATTAATTTCATTTTGAAATTTATTGAGCAATAAAAAGAGCCTTGCTGTTTGCGCATTGTCTAACGTTACTGTTTAATTAGAGAATATTCTGTATACAGTGTTAAATAAAATGGTATCCGCAGAATACCAGCGTCAAAGCACTCTGTGGCTCTGCATGCGGGGCCTATTTGGCCTAAAATTTATCTGGATATATATTTATATTTTTTTGTTACACTGTGTGTTGTATTTTTTGTACCAAATAAACGTCTATTCAAGAAATAATTCATAATTACTAAAGAACCGTGAATCGGCACTTTGAAACACGCCTTGTACACGTGTGTAAGTGTTATTATTTCTTTATATTTATAGAACAGTGTGTCTTGGAACTATGATGCGATTATAGTCACGCACAGTACTACGATGCGATTGTAGTCATGTTTTTTGGTCAGATTTATTAGTACCGTGACGCGATTACGGTCTCGATCCCAGCACTTCGTGTCATGATGCGATAATGACCTAGCTTATTTTTTCAACAGAATGTTATTATTTCTTTATATTTTATAGGACAGTGTGCCTTGGAACTATGATGCGATAATAGTCACACATAGTACTACAATGCGATTTTAGTCATGTTTTTTGGACATATTTATTAGTACCGTGACGCGATTACGGTCTCGATCACAGCACTTCCTGTCATGATGCGACCATGACCTAGCTTATTTTATGAACAGAATGTCATTATTTCTTTATATTTTATAGAACAGTGTGCCTTGGAACTATGATGCGATTATAGTCACGCACAGTACTACGATGCGATTGTAGTCATGTTTTTTGGTCATATTTATTAGTACCGTGACGCGATTACGGTCTCGATCACAGCACTTCTTGTCATGGTGTGATCATGACCTAGCTTATTTTTTTTTTCACGGAATGTTATTATTTGTTTATTTTTAATAGAACATTGTAGTCATGTTTTTTGGTCATATATATTAGTACACAGGCTGTGTATAGCCTCGCAGAATATGACTCGCCTCGCATAATATTACTAATGTTACTCGCCGAGAAACTACTTCGTAGTTTGGTGTTTATGTTTATAATGGTACATTTTGTTAAATAAAAAAAAAATCAATGGAGAGGATGAATAGGCTTCAGTGTGTTCACATACATCCCATATGTTCAGTCAATGGTTCATGTGACTGAAACTTGTAATGAGGGACAACCTAGTAATGTACAGGTGATGACATCAGAAGCACCAGCCGAGTGTCCCATACCATTCACTAGCTCTCAGGTACTTGTAAATGATGTTTACCCTCCAGCAACCAATTTACATGAGAATATTTTAGAGGTCTTAGGGACCTCAAAAGGGAAACACGAGCTTTTCGGAACAAAAATCCAGGATGAAGTCTCTAAACGTTGGGGTCATATATTGTGCGGAGGCTTAAATAAGGATTAAAAGAAAGAGTTAGAGGGCAAGATCTTTATACCTGAAAACTTTCAATTGGTTAAGACACCCAAATCAAATCCAGAAATCATTGCTGTGTTACTCAAAGAAATCAGCTTATATTGGACCTTCATTATGAAAACACACTTAAACGAAGGAAATTAATAAATGTATTCATTAGATTAAAAGTTTAAAAAGATATTGCACGTGTACGAAGTGATGCATTTCTCTTTGGCGAGAATCTCACTAATAAAATTAAAGCATCGAAGTCGGCAAAATATCGGGACTCCAAATCAAGAAAGTTCCAGCTGCGCAAGTACTTCTTCTTCTAATAGGCCTTCAGTCAGCCAGCAGGGAAACTGGAAAGCCCCACCGTGTCAAATGCCACGCACGCAGAGACGTGGTTGGGCGAGGAGTCACTCGTACCATTAGTCTGCGAGGAAAGCACTTGTAGTAGATCGATATCAGACAACAAAGTCTCGACCAAAGGCGCAGATGAAAACATAATAGAGGAAAAATTTAATTAATTATTCTGGTAAATGAAAATATTTTATTCACACCTGAAAAAAAAATTAAATCGATCCAGTTCTCTTATGAGTTGTAACGGGTAAAACGGATTACAAATTTCTTTTTAAGAAACCGAATCTCAAAGATGTTTACCTATAAGTTCACGTTTTTCACAGTCAAATATTGTGACATTATGTTATGAAATTAAGAAGTTATACCAAATGAGAGCAGTAAGATGATGCAATGACTAATTAGATCAATTTATATCTAACATAATATTTCCTACCTGTAATGCTCTTTTCTTGCTAATTGTCAAAATTTGGTTGTAAATTTAAATTTGGGAAAAGAAAACAAATTTAATCCTTGACTTATTGAAATAATAAGCTTTATACAGTTCTCTTATGCATAAGCATAAGAGAACAATACAATCAAGCCAGCCATCATAATAATAGTCAGATACAATCATTCCCTTAGATTTGTAAGTTAAATTAAAAAGAATCCGGTACCTATATTATAATAGATACAGAAATCTATACAAAGGGCAGAATGGTTCGGATTTTTTTATCAATCTCGGTATCAAACTAATAAAGCTAAAAATTGGGTACACAGCTGGGTAATGGAATACACCAAATGAAAATGTTTTGTTTCTTTTTTTTTAAGATTAGCCTGCCCCGTAACGATGGTTAGTGGATCGTACCTTCGACTTGAAATTCTTGCGATCACGGGTCAATGATACTGTACTCCAATTTCTTAGATTTTATGTTTTAGATGTAATTCCACAGAATTCTTCCTTGTTATACTAGTTTTAGATATGTAATTCCACAGAATTCTTCCTTGTTATACTAGTTGTTTCATAGTTCCTCCACTGAAAAACCAGACAGCCAAGCCCTATGGGAACTGCCCTGGAGATTCATAGTACAGTGTTGGGTTAATAAGTATATAGTAACATGCCTATGATCATATGGTCAGGGGCTCTCACACTGGGTTTTACTACATAATTTTTATTAAATTGTAAAATTTTGTTATTTGTTGGATTATAAAAATAACATATGGAGGAGAGAGCACCTATTTTGTGTACAACTATTACCATTAATTCAAAGAAAATAATCTTTGTGAGTTATTTGCCAAGGAGTGATCTGAAACTTTCTATGGTGAAAATCTACAATATTTATAACCTGAAATGTGTTAATATTGTTCATTAATCCACCAAGACGCTGCTTACTATCAGGTTTATTCTTATGAAATAGGGGATGTAAAAGACGGATTTTGGGAATATAATGTGTTTGAAAAAACCCTACCTAACGAAAAAATTTATAAATTTATCTGTTCTAAATCAAAAAGAAAATTCAAGTGATTTAGAAATACCTAAGGTAACTTGGTAATTAGCGCAAGTACTTAAATTATTATAACAAATTGATGAATCATTCGGAGAATCCTTATTATTTATAGCTAAGTATGTATTGCGTGTCCTGAGCCTTGATCTCGAACTGGAAACAAAACCTCGAAGGTCGCGTGCACTTGATATATTCCAACGAAACTATTTCGTATTTTTCTTGAATAAAATGAAAAGCAGAAAATATGATATACTTCGATTATAATTAGGGATTGATTTTTCTAAGGTCAAGGTATTGGTAAAGGAATCACACCCATAATACCCCAACCAGTTGCACAGCCTATGAAATTCTCATTGTGATTCAAGAAGTGTTAAGGACGGACTTATCGCTTATCACCGTCACCAGTAAACATATGAAATTTTTGAAGTTCTATAATATATAATCAGTGTTCTAAGTGAAAGTAATAAATGTTTGGTTAAAAAGGCAGAAGGTCATAATTAATTAACAAAAAACAAAAATATAAAAGCTTTTAAAAACTCCACTCGACGAAACTCTTGTTATAAACTATCAATTCACATGTCTCGTGTTAAATATCTTCATTTAATTTGATCTATTAATTTAAAATATGTTTTTTTAAATGTCTCTAAAAGTTATCAAAACAAACGGCTTTAATCTCAAATTTAATCATTTTGAATTTGAAAAATAAAAATCTATCTTTATAGACTATGCCAAGATAAACCCGAATTTTTTTTTTTAAGGTACTTGCAATTGTCACGTGCAAAAATGACGTTGAAATGGATATTGTGAAACTAATTGACAAAGAATTATTGTAGTAAAAAAAAAAAGTTGTGATTTTTATGTAAAAACAACAGTGAAGCGAAAAAGTTTTTTTTCAAAATTTGTGTTTAATTAAATTTTAAGAACAAACGATGTTACAATTCGTAAAACTGATGGTTAGAATAGATTTATTCTCAATGTCAAACCTTTTAATGAATTTGTTCAGAGTTGCCTTTTAAAATGGAAGACATTCGAACGGCTATTAAGCTGATGTCTAAATTCTGTTATATGGCGTTCATCGATTTATAAGATGTCTATTTTTTAGTCACAATAAGCATCAATCGTCGAAACATTATCTTAGATCTAAATTTAAGCAAATAACTTATGATTTTTAATGTCTTCCCTTTGCAATTGCTTCAGCTTCATACATTTTCACTAAGCTTTTTAAACCCATATTATCTCATCTTAGAAGTCTTAGTTTACTATTATAAATTATTTAGATAATTTTCTGTGCCTTGGAAATTCTTATCAAGATTCTATCAAGAGTCTATCATGCGTAATAAAACTCTTTAGTTTTCTGATTTAGATTTTGTTATAAATTATAAAAAAAAGTCAACTTATACCGAATTAACGACAAACTTTCTTTTTTTTTCTTTTAATTGAACATTTCTTTAAACATCCTACCTGGTTAATATATAAATCTCGAGGATGCAACGTCGTAGTATAATTAATGGTTAAACAAACTTACCTTTGTGATGTTTGACCATAATTATACGAGACGTTGCATCCGAAGAGATTTATACTCCCTCCCTACCCATTATTTGCTGTGTTGCAAATAAATACCCAATGTTTTTGAGAAATTTTGCTCTAAAGGAATGAGTCAAACGGCGTAACATCGCGCAAGCGGGTGAATAATACTAAAACTACCTACTACCTATCTTTTTATTTTTATGTCTTCGCTCTAAAATTGTGCTTGGTGCCCGGTACATTGGAAAGTGGACTACCTGGTTAATATATAAATCTCTTCGGATGCAACGTCTCGTATAATTATGGTCAAACATCACAAAGGTAAGTTTGTTTAACCATTAATTATAATCTTAATTTAGCTCATTTTTAAGACTCCGTACCCCAAAAGGAAAAAACTCTTATAGGATCAATTCATTTTCCGTCTGTCCGTCTGTTTGTCGAGATCCTTTTTCTTGGAAACGCATTAAAGATATCAAGCTCAAATTCAAGCGAAGAGAAAAACGCAAACTATCATTAGGTTTTTGTATTAAAATCGATGCGAAGTGATAATCTTGTGAAGTCTTAAAAAGACAGCTGAGCTAATGATTAGGAATTAGTCGATTGTTTTTTAAATATATTGGGCACTTATTTATTTTTACCCTTCGGCCGCGTACGAAACCGAAAGTTCGTAACCAATTCCGGTAAGAAACTTTTTGCATTTGTACAAAACTTGTTGCGATTAAAGTCGGTGGCAAAATTTTAAATGCTTGCTGATGATGAGAAATGTGAGAAAGCCTCGTCGAGAAATTCTCATGCCTCGAGAAATAAGATAGGTCGAGAAACCAGAAATCCTGATCGGAGCGATGTTTCATTTTTTAGTTTAGTTTGTGGAACCGAACCTCTGGCTTGGTTAAGTTGTGTTACAGTCATTAACACACGGCCGCCTAATCTTGTCAGCTTAACAGTTCAGCTGTGCGAGTTCATGTTGGTGTTACGCTATTTTGAGATTCCTGGAGTTTCTAAACAATCCGTTTTACCCGACTGCGTAACGTTAAGATGGGTAATGTGTTCATAGTTTATGCACATAGGTATGTATGTTTGTTCATCCTTGGTACTATATTGGCCAAACGCGTGGACCGATTTTGACGAGTCTCACGTCAATCGATTTGTGTTAATCTTGACAGGTTACTGAAGACAAGACAGTTATCGAAATCCAATATGGCGACCATCAGGTGCCATATTGGATTTCGATCGCAGGATCGATCGGTTTGGAGATCCCCGGGGGAGTCCTATGTGTAACAGTGGGCGTCTCTTGGCTGATATGGAACGACATTATTTACCTCCCTATTTCGATTGGCCATCTCCAGTACTTTGAAGTGAAGGCTGTTCATGAAATTTTAAGCATTTTCCCTAATATCCACATTGCAAACGACTGTACTCCGTTACAAACTTCTTTTAAAAGGATCCAAGTTTCGCATCCATACGCGAGCGTGGACCAAACATAGCATCTCATGATTCTATGGCTGTGATTGAATTTAATCTTAGAGTCGCAAAGTTTTTTGGACATTTTGTGAGAAGCGGCTTTTGCTTGTCCGATTCGACACTTTACTTCTTTTAGGTGGCATAGGTCAGATGTAAAGATACGACCAATATATTTAAATTGAGTTACATTTTTAATAACCCTCCCTTGGAGCTGTTGCATTACATATTTATGTCGATATAGAAACACATAATAATATCATCTAGCAGATTCACGAAAGTCGATACTTTTAATTTGCAAAACACCAGAACCGCGTTCACTCGGAACAACATCGATACAAGTACACTAATCTATTGAGTAATTAACTTGTAACTTCAAAGTCATTAGTGTCCTCATTTGAGAAATCGAATCGGCCTTGAAACATCGAATCATTAATCGATAACCAGCCGAGGGGCCGACTGTAAACTTTTACGGCGCACTGAACATTAATACGAAAATCAAAATTGATGAGCGCCCCGTCTCAAATTAAGGGCTCTATGAAATTACGTTTTATTATGAAAGCCCCTCTATAATGCTCGTTGAATGCCATAAAACGTACGCTCGAGCGCCGTTTAAATTGTTTCATTTTCTAAAATTTCAATTGATTAATACTAATTAGGCGTACTTCATTTGGCTCTTATTTGTAAGGATACAAAGTTGTATCACGTGTACCATCAATGATACTAGTCAATGGTACTACTGACTGACATAAAGGCTTGTTTATTATTACAATATTGAAAATAGTCTAATTCAATGTCCAAAAGACAAAAGAAAAATATATCTTTTGCAAGATTTGACCCTGCGTCTTTGCCATACCGTGTTGCTCTCTAGCAATTAATTTAGCATCCCTGCTAATATTATAAGAACGAATGAAACATTGTTTGTTTGTAACGCTATCAAGCCTTAATCGCTGAATCAATTGTAATAAACTTTGGTATAGAGATAATTTAAGCCACGAGGAAAGACCTACGCTACGTTTTCCCTGAATTTTAATAACTTCTTTAGAGATCGCTGAATATAAATTTCCGAATTCCACAAGCACAAGGTCGCGAAATATTAATATTGCTCAAATTACAACTAATATAATCCTCGACTCGGCTGCTAGACTATCTCGCAGGTCTTCCGTCTAAAGGCCATAATGAAGAAGGGGTTAAGTACGCTAGCACTTTTAGTTATTTTGTAGCTTAAGCTATCTCCGGCACTGGATCAGTGTGACCAGGAAGGAGGCGTATCTTCTGCGAATGTTTCTCCAAAATTTTACCTATAAAACCCATACAATATATTAGGTAGTTTTCATACACAAGCCCATACAAAGTTGAGGTAGTCTTGTAATGTTCTCAGAGAGCACTCTACCTGGAAAAATAATCTCTAAAGGCACCTTATATAAAAAATAACAATATAAATAATATGTAAATAATCTGAGACTACCAAATAATTACTAAATAATCTCTAAAAAGATCTAAATAATCTGTATATTATGTAGTCTATTCTTAGTTTATTGAATCATCTAATAAATATTGTCTGATAATAATGAATTTGAAATGTTGATCAGAGTGCGGCTCAGAATTCGGAAGTCATTCAGCGCTAAGGTTACTTTCAAAGAGCATAAATTAATTGATTACCCAAGTCAGTCAATAGCGTAGATTAAAATTGCTTAAAGCCTTCTCGCGAACTTGATACTGAATCGTAGCTCAGGATTAAAGGTATTTAATAAAAAGGACATCAAGGAAAATAATCCTACTTATATAAATATTGTTACGGGAGCGGTTTTAGGAATCGGAAGAGGACACTCGTTCTTGTGATAATAATATGTTTGTTGCGTCTCTGAAGTCTCCTTAAACACGTCTCCAGTTCGGTGCAGTGCTATTCTTTTCTTCTGGCAGATAGTTACGTCACTAACACTTTATTTATTATTTTTTTATTTTATCATACACATGACAGATTATAATTAATTACAAACATTATAATAAGTTAACAAAGACAATGAGATCAGAATTATAATCCATTGGTATGTGCACTATAAAAACATAATAAGGTAAGACGCATTCAATGAAACACTGCACTGTCTTCCACTTTTCACTGCACTATTTACTTTACTTTTATTTTCCTTCGCTTTTTCTTCTTCTCTTCTATTCCTCGGAAATTTCTCTTAACTGACGTTACATAAAAAAAACACAAAAAATTCAAATATTATATTATGTCTTAAAAGTATAAACTATGACGTGAAGCTTTGCTTGCATAAATAAATTAAGAACTGCCCTAAAAAAGGTTATTCGCTCTGAAAAGTGCAGTCGTTTACTCGCAAAGATACAAGGATAAGTTTTGTTGTTTAATTCTTATGACAAACAAGAATCAAGAATCTGTCCCCCGGGGATGCACAGCGTGATCTTGAGCTCCGTCAACGTTGGTTAATTAAAAAAAATAGAGATGGGCACTTCGAAGCTGCTTGTAAAATATAATTGTGTTTTAGCGTAATGCTTATGAAATGTGCGTTCGTCCGTTCTAGCGTGATCTTGGCCTCTGTGCCATCTAGACGTTTTTTTTTTTAAAAAACGTCACTCTACACTAGGATTTTTTCCTATGTCGTGGTCGTGGGTACAGTTACAAACATAGAATATCACATGTACATACGGCCAGACCGAAAGAAATTTCTGTAGGCCATACAAAATATTTGTCCCGTACGGGAATCGAACCCGCGATCTATCGACCTATGCGCTAACGGTGTCGTCGAAACTTTGAGTTTTCATTAGATGATATGGCATGAACGTTAAACCGTTTTCAGTTTTTTTTAAGGCCCGATGCTAGGGTCATGCTACCTAGTGCCAATAACCATTATCTAATATATAAAAGTCTCGTGTCACAGTGTTTGTTATCGAATTTCTCCGAAATGGCTTGACCGATTTTTATGAAATTTTTTGTTTATATTTGGTAGGGCTGAAATAGGTCGTATATATGCCATTTTTATATTCTTAGGTGATAAGAGTCGCCCTCTCCAAAGTTTAGTGATTTTTTCCGATATTATTTAATAATTTATAAATCATTAATTATGGTTTAATAATTTATAAATCATTAATTATGCTTTAATAATTTATAAATCATTAATTAGAGGTTTAATAATAATATAATCATTAATTAGGGGTTTAATAGTATTATAATAGTTATTGTGCTACTCGGGGCCTAGACGAATCCAACAAATCATAGATCATTAAAAATAGAACCGACTTCAAAAACACTGAAAACTTAAAAATAAAGATTTCATTCACTAAAAAGTTAAAAATAAAAAAAAAATACAAAAAATAGAACCGACATCAAAAACACTGAAAACTTAAAAATAATCTTCTTCTATATTGAAGTCGGCGCCAAACGATGATCTCCTAGAAAGTGTTAAAATTTGTCACCGACTTCAATATAGAAGAAGATTATTTTTAAGTTTTCAGTGTTTTTGATGTCGGTTCTATTTTTTGTAATTTTTTTTTATTTTTAACTTTTTAGTGAATGAAATCTTTTTAGTGAAAGAAAACCCGAATTTAATACCAGCTCACCTTCGGTGAGCTGGTATTAAATTAGTGTTTTCCT
The DNA here is from genome assembly GCA_963935595.1 of Schoenobius gigantellus. Taxonomy (NCBI): domain Eukaryota; kingdom Metazoa; phylum Arthropoda; class Insecta; order Lepidoptera; family Crambidae; genus Schoenobius; species Schoenobius gigantellus. Next base: position 35,350,519 of record OZ012551.1, read on the forward strand.
CGATTTTCTATGGGATCCCATCATCCGATCATGACTTTTGGAGATTTTTGTATTTGATAGAGTGTACTGCAAGGGGACCACCCTTGCAGTACACTCTATCAAATACAAAAAGAATTTTGGAAATCGGTTTAAAAATGACGGAGTTATGAGGTAACAAACATATAAAAAAAATACAACCGAATTGATAACCTCCTCCTTTTTTGAAGTCGGTAAAAAATCAGTTCAAGCCGTTCTTGATTTATAAATTGTGTTTGCATGAACGTAGCCTATACAAGGTTATTTTTTAATTACCAAAATTTAGTGTGCTTGTTCAGACAAGCAAACTGAACAACTTTCACTATGGGACCAACTTTGATAACGCAAAAAATAAATTTCAGCTGTTATAGGTTCAGTGAATGTTGAACAGTTGTATGGAACAGCTGTTTTTTTGCGATTTCAAAGTTGGTCCCATAGTAAAAGTTGTTCAGTTAGCTTGTCTGAACGAGCACACAATTTTTTTTGGTAATTAATTAATAAACTTGTATAATGAATTTAAATCCTTTTAAATTCATTATACATATAGGTCAACTGTCTCAACCAACAAGCATTATCTAGTTATTGAGTATTAGGCGATCAACTTAGAAATTGTTGAAAATAAATTATTTTTCATCCCCCCATCTCGGAAAGAGTATTTTTGCTATTCGATATCTGACCGCCAAAGCCGTTTTTATCCGCTCGAGGTTAAAGTAAATTTAAATTTAGAGCATCGCGTGCACTAGGTATGTGATTTCAAAACATTATTAAACCTATTTACTTCCAACTCCATGGTGTCGAATTTATCATACAAATTTTTTAAAATTTGTTAAAAACTCAGGACTCTGAACCTCCTTGGTGTACTTTTGTTTTTAATTTGCTTTGCGCGCGCCATTTTGTTTTTACGTCGTATTGTTGTAAATAAGAAACTTTAAAACAAATAAAAAACGTATTCCTCTTATTTGTTATACATAATATAAATATTTTTCTGTAATACTTACCTATCATAATGTTGTAGTAAATATATACCTAAACTGAAATAAAAGTATCTTGCATTTAGTCATTTCCTCGCTAAGGGGGGATGAAAAGTTACGTGTTGCACTCGAGTGCAAAGATTTTTCACCTTGTGCTCTTTTGATTCCCTCGCTAACGCTCAGGATTCTAATTTTTGAATCACTCGCTTGCTCGGTCATCAAAGATGAGCACGCGGTTAAAAAGCAACTTTGCACTCATGTATAACAAATAACTATTAAAACAACTAGGCGAGGTTGCGACGTGTCAATCTTTTTGTGTCACGCGAGGTTAGTCATTCGAGTGCTTTATCGCATTCGCTTCAATAGCAATATAAGAATATAATATATAAGGTGGCACATTTAGATCGGTCAGTATGGGCAAGTCTGTAACTATAAGACATACAAAGATATGTTCTAGGAACCATGTCATCGATCTTAGTGACAAGAAAAACTGCATACCTACTTACATAGATTAAAAAAAAAACTTGTACTCAGTTCAGGAATCGAACCCAGTCGTATTGAAAAATAAAACTTCTATCATTTCTATTTGGCTATGTAGGTATTATGTAATTCATAAGCAGTAAATGTTACTATGAAACATGTTATCTAAAATGAATAAAATGCAGTGTATTTCATATTATTTAATTTAATTAAGTAAAATTTTACATGTTCGAAATGTCGACTATTTTTTACAATCCAATACTGAACTCGTTTAGGTAACGATACGATTTGTATCTTTAGGTGGTGAATTCGCATTAAAATTTTATAATTTGTATTAATTTATTTGCGTTATTTGATATGAAATAAAATATATTCAATTCATTTTAAAATTTCATTATTTTAGATATCATGTTTCATAGTGACATTTAACTGCTTATGACCTACACAATCGATATCCCAATAGAAATAATGTATAAGCTTTATTTTTCAATACAACTAGGTTCGATTCCTGAACTGAGTACAAGTTTTTTTTTTAATATATTGAAGCAGTTTTTCTAGTCAAGGAACAGATCTTTGTATATGTTATACTCGTAGTAACAGACTTGCCCATAGTGACCGATCTAAATGTGCCACTCTGTATCTATTAGGAACTTTATTAGTTTCCACGGAACCCCCGGTGTCCAACTCGTACATGGCCGATTTTTTGATTTACGTTCGTATTGACGTCTCCACATTGTATGTATAACGTAAATTATATAATGATGTTGGAAAGAATAAGTTCAATCCCTGATCCGCCCTGAGGCGTAGGAAATTCTATATTATTCAAAATACAGGCTTAGTTTCCAAGCAGGTGCCAGATATTGAATAACTTTTACAATGGGACCAAATTTTAAAATAACGAAAAAAACATTTTTGCATATTTGTATGGAACAGCTGATTTTTTTCGCGTATTCATGATTGGTCATATAGGTCATAGTAAAAGTTGTCCAGTGTGCTTGTTTGAACAAGCACACAAAATTTGGCTCCTACTTAAAAAATAACCTTGTATATTCAGTCTTTTATTATTATTTACTAGCTGTGCCCGCGAACTACGTTTCGCCATCAAAATACTTAACACAGTGTTTAGATTTTTCCTCCATTTTATTCCATAATGATTCAACTTTATTCTGCCTTTCTTGAGTATCGGCCAAATTAGGACAGTTTTCGTAGGTTGGTAATGCTCTTTTTCTAACAGTCCACAAAATTAAATACATTACATATTACTTATAAATACTAAGTATTTTTATTGTTTTAGAGACATTATTGATATTAATAAATTCTTCTTCAGTAGAAAGAACTACAAAGTTGCAAGAATAATCTTTATCGTTTTCATCTTTCGAATTAAAATAAACAATTGTTAATAAATTAGAACTGTATACGAATAAAGTTTAGATTTTATAATGGGTGTTGGTAACACCAACAAAATATAATTTTTGGATATGACAACTTGGCTAATTTTGACTGGTCGTACAGTAAGCTCCTTGTCAAGCTATACTGTTTGACCTTTGAACCGTTCTTATGTCGCTCGTAATACTGGCGGTTTTCGTAGAGTTAATGTATAGCATGAATGGGGGGGTTACTGTACAAATACGTTTTCCGTATTCGATATCCCATCACGGAATACAGACACGGAGTTTCGTGAACGTAGCGCAGACGTTCGTTTCTTCTCATTCGGGATTTCTACCATTCTACCTAAACGTACGTACAGAACGTGTTCCGTTCGTAATAAAAACGAACGTGTGCGGCAGTCAATGAGTATTTTGTATAGATTTGATGCATTCGGATGCCCGCATTCAGAAAACGAATGCGAAAAAACGTATTTCTGCGGTTAGCCTTAAAATGTATTGAGACTTCCGTTTTTGTAACGTGTACTGTGCATGCTGGCATAGTTCGGTTAGCAAACTCGCCGTGATGACTAACATCCAACAGACAAACTTGGAGTTATCGTTAGTTCACGATCGTTGCATTATCACGGTCTCGAATGACACTAAACACAGGTAACATCTAACATCGAACATCCAATAGGCCCCGAAGCGGTTCTCAATCTTTTTTGGTGACGGAACCCTTTTGGAAAGCGAAATACTTGACGGAACCCTAAAATAAAACAATAGTTTTTAAAAGTGTATTCTTTATTAATAAGCATAATGAAAGTACGACCAGAGTGGGTGTTTTGATTTATTGCGGAACCCCTTATAGGGGTAGTGTGGAGCCCTAGGGTTCCGCGAAACACACTTAGAGCATGGCTGCTCTAGGTACCCTTCAGGGCCTACTTTCATTTAATACTCTTTTGCTGGGTTTGAAAAGCAACTGTTATCCGTCTTTTTTGAGCGGCGGCCATGTTGAATTTACGTCAATGTTGCTACGTTCATAGTGCTTCACTGATCAAGGCCTTTCATATGATACCCATATTGCTGGGCTTAGAAACGAACTTTTATCAGTTTTTTTTTGAGCAGTGGCCATATTGAATTGTGTGCTATTTTCCTAGGTTCATAGTGCTCTACTCATCAATGCCTTTCATTTGATATGCATATCGCTGGGTTTGGAAACGAACTTTAGCGGCAGTCATGTCAAATTAAGCCAACGTGGCTAGGTTCAATGTGTTCTACTCTTTAGGTTCTTCATTCGATATCCATGTTCCTTGGGTGGATCCAAAAAAATGTGATCCGTCATTTTAGACATTAGGATCAAGAGTCCCGTCCCGTCCCTCTACGTGTAATCCAGAACATTGCAGTCAGATATTTTTTTAATTATCAATATTAATCTATTACTTTTAATAGTTTTAAATGGATGAAAGAGTTTGATTCCTTAGTCCTAATGTAAAAACATATAACACCTTTCAAAATACCTTGAAAAGAGTATCTTCATTTTTCAACATTTCAAATATTTCAAAAATTGTACCGATTTTGTGAAAATTAGTCAAAAATTAAACCAATCTACAAATTTTATGGTCACTCGATAAGTATTATCATAAAAAATGCTTCATACATTGGTTGTATGGCTTGATCTTTTTGCCTTACCACCACGGTACGACATAAGAAAAAGACAATTTGGTTGGCGAAATCCAGTTGAGCACAGCCATTAACAGAAAATATTAAATTTTATTTGTACTATGTGAAACACTTCATTCCTGCCTTAATTTTCGAAATCCAATTACTTAAGATCAGGCTGTATGGCGTAGTTCCATTGCCTTTCCTTCGTGGAAGAAAATACCTTCTCTCTGTACTATGTGACAGACTTGTCAAAATAATTTCACGTGCGCCATGTTGTTTTTCTACCTAAAGCCAATTCGAAAATTTTATATGGTATTTTTTCACTAAAATAAAATGTGAATTTAAACAAACGAAATTATGCCTAAATGTTCTTCCGGAAAATTCTAAGCATTGTGGTGTAAGCCATATCAAATTCTGTCCAGTAGTTTCGGAGATCTTTCCGGACAAACAGACAAACAAACAAACAAACAAACAAACAATTTTTTTTAAAACTATTCTAATGTGTTCTACTAATGATTTTAAGGCGACCTGTGTATTTTTTTTCTTAATATTTCGCAATTACAGATTTTTGTACCCCTACGATTTTATTATATATAGAGATAGAGATATAGAGATATATATATAGAGATAACAATCACATTTTTATATTCAAATTTTAATTAAGTATAACATTCCAAATTATATAATATACTTATAACTTGAACTGTCAAGACACAGAAAAACTTAAAGGTTCATACGAGTTCTCCGAAGAAAGTTTTTATGGATATCCAGCGAACGTTTAATATTGGCACTTTCATGTGGGAGGGAGGCTAGTGAGTGCTTATTTCCCGGCGGCTTATTAGCCGAAACAAAATAGTCCAGGCGGCTTACCGTGACAGCTTAAAGGTGTTTAAAGAAACGAGACAAGGAGATGGTGTTGTATAGAACATTAGCGTTGTCTCTATCCAGTCGATTGTTTTAACCTCGCCAAGCGTTCGTGGCGAAGCTCAGGCGCTCCCGAGGGAGCTGTTCGACGCCGACTCCACGGACAAAAGACCGACCTAATTCCACGGAAACATTTTGCGAAGGTCAACTTTTTATTACGCATTAAATATTTGTTGTATGTTGATTTGTTTTGCGCTATGAATGAAAATAGGTTTCAGTAGTGGATAGTTACTACAGCGAATTGCGTAAAATATCGGTGTGCAACATACGCGGAACCAGGGGGGCGCGTGAGGGTTTCTTAGTGTAGCCCGGAGCAAATAATTATTATGGACGCCGATTAAATAGGTCATCATCATAACAGCTCATATACGTCCCCACCGAGGGGCTCGAGCCTACCCTAAGTTAGGGTGTTTAGGCCTTAGTCAACTACGCTGGCCCAGTGCGGATTGGTCGACTACCCATACATCATTGAATTTCTTCGCAGATGTATGCAGGTTGTCTCACGATATTTTCCTTCACCGTGGAGCGTCAGACAAATGTACATATGAAATTCGAAAAATGAAAAACACATTGGTACATGGCGGTCTCGAACTCTGGACCTCCCGATTGGAAGGCAAGTGCCGAGTCCACAGCGCCACCGACGGTCCCTAATTAAATAGATACTAAGTGCCTAATATTAATAATGAGCTGTGTCCGCGAATTCGTTCGCTCGGATGTCGGAAAATAACATTTCGTACATTTTTATCCCGTTTTTGAAACTTTTTCATTGATGCTCAGCTCATTAAGTTGTAGTGTGATGTTACATAGCCTATAGCTTTCCTCGATAAATGGACTATCCAACACAAAAATAATTTTTCAGTTTGAATTAGTAATTCCTGAGATTAGCGTGTACAACCAAACAAACAATCAAACTCTTCAGCTTTATAATATTTTTATTATTAAGTATATATGAATATGAATGAGATGTTAAGAAGTAGTACTAAATGTAAGCTGTCAACCCTCAGAACTAAAATGAGACAAATTGCGTAAGAAGAGGAAATAATTCTTCTATCAGAATTTGATTAGTTAATTGGCTGATTATAAGTTGTACTTAAAAGGATGCCATATAGTATAATTTTTAAGATCTAGTGACAGTCTTATGTAAATTTTGTCAAAGTTCAGTAACGAGCACACTCGCCAAAAAACTGTCTACATTTTGGCGATTAATACATGTACTAATAATAATTATAAATAAATAAAAAGAATGAGGAAAAAGCTGCGTGTGTCGCTATAATAATTGTGCAGTAAATTAGCTGAGCACACGTTATGTGTGCGTAAATACGAATAATTTACAACACAACACAAATCAACAGGCACAGGTGTATTTGCACCAGGTGTGTGTGCAAACACTGCTTAACAACGCAGTAGGTACCCAGCGATATTTTCACAGCTCATTCCTATTATTGAACTATTTTCAAACGTTTTTATTAAGTCTTGTCTGTCTGCTTGTTTGAGTGGAATTTTGCAACTCAAATTATAAGCGCTTCATGACCAGATATCGAGGTGAAACTTTTAGGTTAGTTCAGAACCCTGTGACAACGCCTGCGACAATGAAACATTATGTTTTCATTTCCAGCACTCCACCGGAGTGACACTCTGAGTGGTCACCTACTTGGGTACCTGCGACTTACCTATTTCTGGCGCAAGGCGCTGTGTTCGGGTATGATGGCAGTGACTAACTGGGTGCCATGACTTTACATGTTATGTTATAAGTTGGCAACGTACACTGTGGTTCTTGCGGGGGCTGCAGATTTGCTGCGAATCTCATAAAATCTACATGTACAGACTGCTACCTTTAGGTAGGCTATATAATAATATAATAATATAATAATAATAAATAATAAATTTATTTTACTACTAACTACTAATAGCTAACTAAACTAGGATTAACCTGTGTTTATATATGCTTATTTGCAAACTTAGTTACATAAAAAAACTCCAAATGTACCTTGAGCCGCTATTCTGGGTCTTTATCTCAGCCAAGAGACGCCCACTGTTGGACATAGGCCTCCCCCAGGGATCTGCAAACATATCGGTCTTGCGCCTCCCGCATCCAGCGGCTTCCCGCACCCTTCACCAGATCGTCGGTCCACCTTGTGGGGGGCCTACCAACGCTGCGTCTCCCGGTACGCGGCCGCTTTTCGCCCCAACGGCCGTCAATCCTGTAAGCTATGTGTCCTGCCCACTGCCACTTAAGATTTGCAATTCTTTGGGGTAATGTCGGTAACTCTAGTTCTTCTACGGATCTCATCATTTCTGATGCGATCGCCTAGAGAAACCCCGAGCCTTCTGATGAGGCCCATTGTAAACGACCACGTCTCAGTCCATTTGATTACTCTATAAAAATATGTAGTTTACACTACACTTGCCATAGATTTCTAATATGCCTACTTATCTTATACCTCCTCATCGTAGTGAACCTTGGAAACAAACTGGAGAGGCTTTGATTTCATTACGAATAATCACCGCCATATAGCAATGTGTTTTTCGTTTTTCGAATTTCATATGCTAATTTGTCCGACGCTCCAACGGTGAAGGAAAACATTGTGAAGAAACTTGCATACATCTGCGAAGAAATTCCAAGGTGTATGTCAAGTCCATTAGTCGACCAATCCGCACTGGGCCAGCGTAGTTGACTAAGGCTGGATTCAACCAAATACGAAGTTACACGAGTATAACTATCACGGGAATAATTTTACTCATTGAATTTACTCTTGGATATCTTCGTTTGCGTTTTTCCAACGTACTCGAGGAGTACGCTAAACTCGGTATTGTAATACTTTCGTTGATGAATGAACGTCGAATGAAAGTATAAACCGACAAAAATGCATGTATTATTGTTTCTCCTAGCATGACGTGAAATGCCGCAATAATTCAATTTTGTAGGATAATACAGTGAAATGTCAAGTTGACAACATGTAATTTCTAGTTTCTATGTAGGTAATGGTAGGTAATGTTTAGTTGCCCGTTTGCTTTTTCTGTTATTTCAACATATGTTCAAGTTTAGCTTACGAATACAGAGTGGCTTCCTTGGATAAACGAAATCTTACAGCAAAGTCGTGGTCATAGTAATCATCAAAGTGATTGGCTCTATCCTTGATCCACCTTGGACGTCTTGACACATATTCATCATCACTGTCGGATTCTTCTATCATATTTCTCAAACGTTCCATCGTGGAGCGGTTTTGATAAATATCTTCTTCGAATTATTCTTGAAAATACTCAATAATATTTACGAATAAACAAAATCGAGGATAATTTGAAAATTGACTACTTTGACAGCTGGTATACTCTCAGATTAACCTCTTACACCGCCAAAATCGCCCGTGTTATTCTTTACTCGCGTGTAGATACCTTATTCTTAGATTAGTCGTTGGTAAAATGCAAAATCAGCTTACCCTTAGAATAAGCAGCGCTTACACTCGTGTAAAAACTTACACGAGTTTGGTTGAATCCGGCCTAAGGCATAAACACCCTAACTTAGGGTAGGCTCGAGCCCCTCGGTGGGGACGGATATGAGCTGTGATGATGATGATGATTGATTATTTAAGTTTGAAACGTATCGTTGGTACGAATCTATTTGTTCCGTGCAATCTCACCCATAAAGTATGGCGATGACACAGTTCATATTAAATGTAAAATGTGTAAAATATGATATATACTCGATGGACATGATTTCAGTGACAGCTGTCAAGAAGCTTATCTTATTTTTTACGGGCTATACATTATTTAAAAATAAGGAACGTTGTTTTATCAACGTTAAATAAGGTTAAAGGCAAAAAGTCTCTGAAGTTCTTTTAACTGTCTATTGACGTACCTATCTCTCCCCGACCGGCGTTTCGACGCTTTTCCAATTAACTTTAATGCTTTATGGGCCCAGTGAAACGTTGGCTTCCAAATGAATGACATGTTTGGACGAGTTCGATTGAGTTTTACTTTTACTTTGCCATTTTTATTTAAAGTGAGGAAAAGAAAATGTAATTGACTGTGGTCCTTTTTAAAAGCAGATAATAAAATTAGATCTGGCGAGTTTCTAGCCTTGACTTGACTTGATTGACTGCGTGTGATTTAAGTTGTTGTTAAGCGTGTTAGAAAAATTAAAACGTTATAATGTTATGATTTTGAAAATTTCCGGTACATTTTTCTTAATTCCGGGACCCGGGACACATGCTCTCATTCCGCGACAATCCCGGTCCCGGCCACCTGGCCACCTTAACCCTATCGGTGTTATTAATAAAAATGTTACTCCTTGGATCATCCTCGGATTAGTTACTCCGTGTTTTGTCTTGTTTCCGCACATGTCGGCTGTCATATGTCAAAACAAGACAAGACACGGAGTAACTAATCCTAGGATGATCCAAGGAGTAAAATTTTTATTAATAAGGGTATTTGGGTTTTGATCTGTGAATCGCGAAAATATGTGACATAAACTGTCATATTATATCTTTTGATCGCGTGGACTTAAAAGTATGACTTCTTCACAGCTGAAAGAAACCGTAGGCCCGAGTAAATTTCAATTTGATTTCTCTACGCGTTCGCGAGAAAAGGGTCTTGACGGATAGACGGACCACAAAGTGATCCTATAAGGGTCCCGTTTTTTCCTTATGAGGTGAGGAACCCTAAAATCTTGGAGAAATTCCTACACCTCTCTGGCTAGACTGGTAGGAATAGGGATTTACTTCAAGTTTTCTACCCCTACATAAGGTGCGTTCCGAATGAGCTTATAGCGATGAGAGCGGTGTGAGTGCTCACAACATTTCCGCGCCAACTTCGACAAATGACAGTTGGCCATTCGGAACGATAGTTTGCGAGCTTATGACACTGGCGTTTCCTTAGACGCTAACGTCCATTAACTTGACAGCAAATCAGCAATGTAGACCACAGAAAAATTTGTCCAGTACTGTATTATTTTCCTCATTCCACACTTCACTTCTTTGTTAAATAGCAACCGGTCGTAAGCACAGACATTACCTACTGCCAAATTCAACATTTTGGATAAAACACGGTTATTCGAGTTTACTTTTGTAAGGTACCTAGCCAAAAGTATAAAAATGAGATTTGAGATTGTTTATAAATTTTGTAGTTTACAATCGCTGACATTGCCACTTGACAGTCGTATGACAGAACACTCACAGCGATTACGATCTGGCGCATGGTCGCAGTAAATGCAAGATGGCGAATGTAATGACGTCATCGATGACGTCAGGTTGGATGCTGTGAGCACGAGCACGGTGATTCGAAACGACTTTTAGCGCACTGACATCGATATCATCGCCATTCGGAACGCATCTATAGAGGTGTCATCGAGGAAAAATCCCTTAGTAGGATATTACGACATCCATGAAAGGAAGCGGCAACAAGTGTATTCTGAATCCATCACTGTTCATATGGAAGACAGTTTGACTTAAAGACCGAATTAATAAAATTATTGTCCGAACTTTCCCTAACAACATTTAATACATATCACATTACACGGCCAGGATTAGAGTAACGCGATATTCCTGGAATTATTCTAGTTAGCCAATATTTCGTGACCCAAAGGACGGAATATATTTCTACCCGCGCCCGATCTAGCGTGGTCAACGTTAATGGGTCGCTGGGTGACGCCGAAGTTTGGCGTCAAATTTCCGTAGCTACGTCAATAATGTCCCGCTAACCCTAACAGTTATTTGAGGGTTCATTCAAATAGTTTCGAGGTTAATTTAATTTTATGCTGTCCATCATTATCATTGGATGTTCGCGGACATTCCTAAATATTCATTTGGGGGATTCTGACGGTAGAAGTGATTTACATAAGCAAATTAATGTCTGTTGAAATGGTTGTAGTTGAAGTTTTATAATTTGAATCACATGCTTGTTAGTGAATGCGCCGATTGTTGGTAATTAATAAGAAGTTTCTTGACTAGGTTTTATTACGTATTTATAATATAAAATATCATATCATAATATTTGTGCGTGTACTTGGTACAATATTTCGAAGCGCAATGATTTTGACGTCCGCCCGATCTTCTTTTGTTTTGCACGCTTTTGTTGCTGTCAAGAAGTGCGGTTGTTTCACGGTTGTTCTCAACAGTTAGGATAAAGCAGACTAGATGACGCTAAAAGATTTTTGCTATAAAGGCGCTAGAATTTAGTGTTAAGATTTTTGATTAGAAGCCAGCATGGTATGGAACTGTAGTATTATATTATCTGTGGTATGGACACGGGGACCCATCACGAACAAAAGTAAAATAATTCAATGAACGCATCAACAGATGGCGCTACTTTAATCGATTTTTGTAATGACTTTTTTGTGAATTTAGTAAAAGTCAACAAGGAGGTTCAGAAAAGTATTGATTATATTTAAAAAAATCATTTAGCACGTGGGAAGTATCAAAATACGTTTTTAAGTCATGCTAGAACGGTTTAACATCTCTTTTTATAAATTTATAGCACTCCTAGCGACAAATTATGTTAACTTCAATGTATCTCTCAAAAGCATAGCTCAAAGAAGCACGCAATGTCTGCTTTGACTATTTGATTACATACTGCTCACTCATAGATGGCACTATTTAGTGGCTAGTTCGTAAGGTCACAGACCTTACGAACTAGCATACATAGCATTGAGTTAAATTATTTTTTACATATTTTTTTGACATAATTATAATAGTAATGGCGTCATTGAAAATTCGAAATTGTAAAATTAATTTTGTAATCCCTATACATTTGAGTGTAATGTCGAATTATGGTCGAATTACACAAAAACATGACATCTTAAATTTCACCACTTCAAAAAGGTCAGGATTGGTCTATCTATTCGTTTGATCTTCGTTTTTAAATCTGTGTGGCAGTAGTTCGATCCCGATTCCTGGTGTACCTAGTTATTTTTTCAAAAATTGCTTGTTTTATTATTTTGTTTTTCTTTATTGCTTTTTGGTTATTATATCAATTCCTTTTTTTATATCTCAATTTGTTTTTTATTTATAATTTTCATTTCAGAACAAAAAGATTTAGGTTAAGATTTTTATAAGTAAGTACCCTATTTAATAATTTTTCGGATATTTTCAGTTAAATGCCTACTAACCGAAAAAAAGTCTCACTTGCATGTTTGTTTCATAAAACCACAGTGATTTTTTTCACTGACCTAACTATTTTGTATGGGGGATTTCAAAACTAATTTTACAAATCTGAATTTTTAATAACACCTTAGAAGTGGTACATTCAACTATGTTAGGTACATACATAGTAATAGATAATATAGGTAAGTAATACGTAAAGATTATTAATGGACATAAGTTGCCTGACTATAAATAAATAAAATTAATGTAGGTACTAATACCTAACTACTTGAATTATTTTTTATTCTCAATGGTGATTAGGTATATTTTGAATTTTGGCAAATAGGTACGGTATTTTATTAGATTTTACCATTTACAAATAGTGTGGCAACCGCGACTGCTATTAATAGGTAGCTTTCCGCTCGCGGCTTCGCCCGCATTAATATTGTTTTCCCGTGGGAATTTAATATTTTCCCGTAAAATAATTTTGTAGCCTATTGTATAGAAGACTGTTTTAATATATTTAGGAGCTCGAATAATAAATTTCATAGAAATTGGAGCAGATTTTAATTATTTTCCATAGAATTTTTCAACCCCTAATTTGCACAATAAGGGGGTGAATTCCAATAAACCATGAAACACGTGTTCAATGAAATGTTTTAAGAGCATGTTTCTCCAGGTTTATCAAAATCGTTGCTTATTTTAAAAAAATCCATACAAGCTTGCAACCCTATTTCATCCCTTCAGGGTTAAATTTTCTTAAATTTTGAATTAAAACAACTGTCCAAAATTCACGTTTCTACCATTAGCGGTTACGGCTGTGCGTGCGTCTATAGATGAGAACTTCTCTTTTTATAATATACTTACTAGCTGTGCTGGCGAACTATACGTTTCGCCATAATAAAAATTAGTTGACGACCTATTCTCACACCTACCGAACATACACAAAAAAATTCATAAAGATCGGTTAAGCCGTTACGGAGGAGTTCGGTAACACTGTGACACGAGAATTTTATGTATAAAAAGATATATAGATTGACAGTACACGTACACGTCACAATTTAAATAAAAGATTCGAAATTTCAACATCAAATCTAAGCGAACGGATGGCTCAAGAGGATATACTGCGAAATTATTGCGCTATACCTCTAGAGGTCTGCGGTTCGAACCCGCGTAATGCATGTTATGTTTTTATGATTTTTTATCACAGAATTAATAACAACATTCTTTAAAATGAAATAGAAAATTAGATAACTGGTAAGAAAGAACAAGGAAAAAAATTGTTTAAAAATAGTACTAAATTATATAATTTCGGAATTTGATAAAACAGTCGAATAAATTAATTTCAGCCGGCTATAAGCATATAAATTTTGCAATTTAATTTCTCAATGATATTTTATATAATAAAATTTGAAATTAAACTGCTTAGTTTTTTATAGGTAAGTTTGTATACATACCGGGTTATTTTTCCAGCAGCAGCCAAATTTTGTGTCCTTGTTCAGACAAGCAAAATGAAATTCTTTTACTATGGGACCAATCTTGAAATCGCGGAAAAAATCAGCTGTTCCATACAAATGTTCAACATCCACACCTAAATGTATGGAACAGCTGATTTCTTTTCGCGATTTCGAGTTTGGTCGCATAGTATAAGTTGTTCATTTTCCTTGTCTAAACAAGCATACAAAATTTGGCTCCTGATGGAAAAATAACCCGGTATAAAAATAAACACTTATTTTATTTTAGTATAAAAAACTAAAATCACATTTTTAACAATATACAATATGTGACTTTGTATTTTCTTTAAAAATAATAAATAAATTGTAAAATGATGAATACCTAAATCATTGAAAAAGAAATCGTCTTGGGCGGGATAAAAAAAGGTCACATATGAAAAATTTGCAAGTTTGCTTTATTCTTAACCAGTTTTTTGAATTTGAAGTTACAGATGATAACCTTGTGATAATAGAAAGTACCCACTACCAAAATGAGTTATCTCTAATGATAAATTTACTTTACATCTTAAATATCAAACGTAGGTATATAAAATGTATGACATAAATCCAATCCATGGCGGAACAACCCCTTAGGTATAAACATGGATTTTTACGTCATTTTTTTACCAAATTGTAACACATTTAGCGTACCGTAAGCGTATGATGTTTTATAAGACCTATTTACGCATAAGTCATTGTAATGAACTAAACGAAGCATAAATATGAATTTGTTAAAAAAATCATAAGCATAGCAGGAGTTTAATTAAAGTGCCATCTGTTGAGTGCGTGCGAGAACTACTGAGCCCAATGTGGCAAAGGTTCGATGGCCCGAGCTTGCTCAGAATTGTCAGTGGCGTTTTAGTTGCGTCATCTCGCGGTGAAATGGTGAAATAAAACAGGTCGAAGAATTGCCCGACTTAAGTAGGGACCATTTCATTGTATGGGATGAGGCATCTGTACTGTAGTATTATATTATCTGTGGTATGGACAATTTTTGCTTTGAGACCATCGTGTGGTACGCTTGTTGGATATCCGGCGTGATCTAAAGCTTGGTCATGTCGTTGTCGTACTTGCTCAATACTTGTGTCATTAAACCATTTGGCATAGAAATTAAAAAAAAAACTTTATTAAAGAAAAAAGGGGTTTGTTCAACATTGAACATGTCACCCCTGTGGAAGGCTTAGAATATTTGTATTTGTTAAAAATTTAAAAGTTTGAATGTTGTTTTTAAAAAAATATGTATTTCTTCTGATTCCTAACTATATTAATATCGTTAGTATATTAGTCTAGACTCCATCCGGCGCTCAATATCGGTAAAGAAAAAAGATAAAGTTAAATACAGTAAGGGATCTCCCGCACTAGGCGGCCACGACCAAGACCAGTGGCAGCATGCGACCGGGGCCTAATTCTGTTAGCGTTAACGCATTTGTAGGGTGTCAATAACGATTCAATAGCATTGCTTTTGGAAATAGTCATTGTTGGTTAACTGAAATTAACTTAGACATTTGCCACTATTGACTTATCATGAAATTGTACTACCAATAATTGCATCACAAAAAGCGTATAAAAATGACAAATTTAAAAGCAGTTTTATTGAAACGCTATCAAGACACGATCACAACGCTAATATTAGCAGAATAAGGCCCCTGGATAGCTATAAAACCATATGACTGACCGCGCACTTAGCCACAGCGACCACGGCCACAAACGGTGGGCCGTCACGACTGGTCGTGGTGGGTTATGCGCACTTCGTCCCATTAGCACTTCGTCCCGCGTTCGCAGTTTGTCATATTTGCACTTCGTTCTATTCGCGCTTGGTCCTATTCGCGGTTAGTCCCATTCGCAGTTGGTTCCATTCGCGGTTCGTCCCATTCGCAGTTTGTCCCACGCAAGTAATTTGTATGGGAAGATGTGAGTTTATGGACCATATTGGGTTTATAAAAAATCTTACAAATTATAGTAAACTAGCTGTTGCCCGCGGCTTTGCTCGCGTGGAATTTGATTATATTTACAGATTAATTTAAAATATTACGTTAATTTAAGACCTCTTTGAACCTACGAAGTTTTAAAAAACCCACACCTAATTGGTAGTGGTCGTCTAGTGCGAGAGATACCTAAGCTAAGGGTCTCCACTCATTGCAAGAGTTAACGCAGCGGCGGCGGCGCCGGCGTCGACTTGATGTCGCGTCGTCGGTTTCACGGCATGTAAAAACTCTGTGACGCGTCCACACTCACGCAATGAATTTACATATTTTGAAAACTAGCTGGCCCGGTCTGCAGTACTGTGGTGGTTATAGTTACATAACGCCATCTATTGGATAATTAGCCAACCTAGATAAAGTGTTGTGTCGATAAATTAACTCACACCGCAATCTATAAAGAACTTATTTAACTAATAAAATAATAATCACAAATCATTTAATTCGTTAAAATATTGAGGTTAATAATGGAGATAAAAACTATCCTATATTTTAAGTTGGACCAAGTTATATATTATTATATTAAGCCAAATTTCATCAAAATCCCCAGATAAACACTACGACACGAGATTTTTATATATAGGGTTTTTGCCCCATGGCATGCCCTAGATTGGATCTAATTCTATCAAAATTCCAAAAATGCGCTAGACTCAAGTTCATATTCATACCCCATCATTTTGTGAAAACCTGAAGTCTCCAAGTGGCGCAAGGGATGAGATCTCGATCGAGCCGGAAGCCAAACACACAGGAGGAAAGAACTCATAAGCGCTACCAAACAATGTGTGGGTCACGCTAAAGAACAAAATGACAAGAAACCAAAGGTGGATGACAGAATTACGTATACGTTAGAGACCAACCAAAACCTGAATAAGTGCGCGAGAAAACATCGTTCTATTGCCGCAGGGGTAAATAAAGCTAACCATTTGGCGAACACAAGCGCGTGTGTTGAGGCGACCGCGTCGGCAAACTTTCTGTCGCTAACCGCAATAACGGGCCACCGCGACCCCCCGCCGCGACTAATCGCGCGTGAAATGTACCCGCACGTACGGAATGTTTTTGTCAATTCCTGTGAAATATCGCTTCCACGCGTGCCGTCATGTTTTTATGGATCCAATTATTTCCCTTTGATACACTGTGGAAAGTTGTTGCTGTTTTGTTACTTTTTCGGGTTTGATACAGGTGAGAGCTGTAGGCTTTCGACGAGGACATGATACTATGGACCACATCCACACAATGCGGCAGATTAGAAAAGACACAGGCATATACTCAGCCCCTGTGTTTCGCATTTGTGGACTATGAGAAAGCCTTTGACTTTGCTGAGAGCTGGTCAGTTTTGGAATCCTTATACAGTGAATCTAAGTTGACTGGCGATACATTGAGACCGCAACAGATTGTCAATGTATGTACATAATAAACAAACAAGACCAAACTAACTGCGCCGTGGTGATGCCCCGACGGGTCTTCAGTGCTGCGGCCGCGTTATGTTGTCTAACTATAGGCTGGTTATTCTTAAAACAAGAATAAGATCGGGGATCGATCGAAACGGTGCTCATACGCATCAATAGTGCTATCTCTGTCTTCAAGTGCTACGCGCTCCTGAAAAGACACAACGGCGTTTTGGATCTTGCACGAATACTGATATGAGGGTTCTCATTCCCACACACTCATTCAAATTCCACAAATTGCTTCTCCCTTTTTTTATTTTGACCAGGTGAAAAGATTTGGTATGTATACTGACCCGTAAATTGGATCACGCAGCAACACATGTGTGTGAACGCAGCTTAAACTTTCGTCTACCGTAAGATCAGAGAGGCGATTTTGTAATTTATCAGCAATCGGCCATTGTATACCTTGATAATTTTGTTTTATTAAGAAACCGAATTTAATGCATTTAGTATTTTGTATTTGTATTGTCGCCGCAGGATTGACCTCTTCCAGCTGAAAGAGGCGGTAGATCCAAATAAGTAGTTGATATAAATTTTAACTTGATATCTGTACCTGTTCCTGTGAAAGAGGGTCTAGTCTAGACGGACAGACGAACAACAAAGTGCTCCTATACGGGTTCCGTTTTTTTTTCTTTTGATGCACATTACCCTAAGTTACATGTCAATAAGTAAGTTACATGTCTGATACGTAATATCAAATTGTTGCTGTCAATTCCCATCCGGTATCGACACGTTGCCCTTGACCGTCCGTCACGCGTCCGCGTTAGATTAAATCTGGTACCTATTGGTTGGTACTCTGCCCTTGACAGTTCACGTGTCACCAAAATAGTCCAGGGGTCACGTTTTCAGTTTTTGGGACAAACATCCATCGCCCTTAGACAACAAATGCTCGCATGAATCTGTCGCGACTGGGCATCCGTGCTGGAACTTCTGGAAAAATTATTTAGATTGCGAACCGATAGTACTTTAAATATTTTTTGTATGTTATATATTACTAGCTGACTTTGTATCGCCATGTTTTTTAACTAAATTACTGAAATGTTTATTTAAATTATTGTACATTTTATATTACACAAACCTTGTCCTAACAATAACGAATACATAAAACCAAGAATCATCCAATTTGGTGCAGTCGTTCGAAAGTTATGGGCGTACATACATTTCGAAGATCCTTTTTCATTTATATAGATGTATCTCTTTTAGAGATACGCCCACCTCTGTACAAGTTCTATCTGTATTTTGATTTCTTGTGAATTTTCTTGTTTCATTTCTTGAAAGTTCTTGTCAATGTTTTGCTGCTGATTTCTAACAGTATAGAAAGACTGAATTTACTTTAGCTAGCTAAAGCTTTCCGTTCGCGACTTCACCCGCGTTATTTTTCTTTTGCCGTGGGAATTTTATATTTTCCCGTAGGAAAAATAGTGTTGTAGCCTATTATAATTATAGCAGATATACTTTACGCAGCTTCGCCCGCGTTGTTTTTGTTTTCCCGTGGGAATTTTCTATTTTCCAGTAGGTAAAATAATTTTGCAGCCAATGTTACTCAAAGATAAGGTACCGTAGAATGCTGCAACTTTGCCTGGATTTTGAAGTTTTTTGTGAATATCTCTAAACCTATACATTATTATGACTATTAATGAGCTTTAGATGGAAAACAGACCTCATGCCTTGCTAGATAGAGTCCAAATCTTTTCAATCCTTGCAGTTCTGCTGAATTATAAGTATTCAAAGACGTAGGCAAAGTTGTGTGAAAAAGACGCAACATTGCCTGCAAAGATACCGCAATTCACAATACGCTTACACTTCCAGTATTTTTTTCCCGAATTCGTTGGACACCGTGTTTATTGTCTCCCGTTTAATAAATGCAATGTAGGTATTATTATTTTTTTCACAGTTCATAGGCAAAGTTGTAGCAGGTACCACAGACTTCCCATACAAAAATGTCGTGGACTGTAGGGTTGAACCAAAAAAAATACAGATTATTTATGTAATAATTTTTATTTATTTTTTGTTAAAAAAATAAATATTAACAATGATCCGTCGAGGGATCAACATATTATTTTCTGCTTCATATGAGGAAATAGTTTTGTTTCGCACGAGATCAGCTGCCAAACTTAACATTTCTCCCGAGTAATCGGCGTACCTACGAGCGCCTGGTTTTCTCCTGCTTCGCTTTTAACTGCTAAATAACTGCAAAAGAATTAAGTCTTATTTGAATATCTATAACACAAAACATTCCAGAAATGCAAAAGAATTGTCGAGGTGTATATGTATACATTTTCCAGCTTAAATCCTATATGACTTTATGGTTATCTTGTTCGGTGGGTTATGGTCGTAGCTTGATATACAACTTCCAAAATGTTATGGCACAAAAATAATTATAAAGAATTTAGATATAGGTATGTTAACAACGTTAATTTTCTGTAGTCTATGATTTTACTAAATCTGTACGATTATTACATATTATGATATGATCAGACAATATTACAGAAAATTAAAGTTACTGTATGAATATCGCTTTTTCTAATTATTTTTGTGCCATGAGATTCTGGTATACCTATACCTACCGTAATTTCATATACTAAGATCATAATATCTCGAAATTTGAAAATTTTTGGAACTCTGTTTTAATTTCAGATAAACATATTAGAGAAAAGTACTGAATCAAATTACTTTAAAATATATAATTAATTAAATGCAACTAGTGACAACCCTAGACCTAGGCAAAGTTGTGTCACTCAAGTTAACAAAACAGTACACAACATTGCCTACTAGATTATTTTGATGAAATCGGGTCCTTTTAACAATAATCTCAAGCAATACGGATAAAACACAGTATTAACTTACCTTGGAATGTTGTTTTATCACCAAAACACCTTATTTACAGTTGAAATTGAAAAAGTTAACCAACATCAAAAAAAATCACCCACACGCACCGGTTTTTGTCGTCAAACTGACAGAATCTGATTGGTGTTACTATTATAAAAATTGAAAAATATGTTGCCCTGATAACCAATATATACTACCAAATGGTAGAAAACAAGAAAATAGTTAGCAAACGCGAAATATCGTATTTTAAATGAAATAGGCAAAGTTGGCCATTGTTGGCAAAGTTGCAGCGTTTTACGGTAGCATTCTAATGGTGAAAGAATTTTTCAAATCGGTCCAGTAGTTTTGGAGCCTATTCAATACAAACATACAAAAATACAAATCTTTCCTCCAAAATTTTTTTACAAAAAATAGAACCGACTTCAAAAACACTGAAAACTTAAAAATAATCTTCTTCTATATTAAAGTCGGCGCCAAACGATGATCTCCTAGAAAGTGTTAAAATTTGTCACCGACTTCAATATAGAAGAAGATAATTTTTAAGTTTTCAGTGTTTTTGAAGTCGGTTCTATTTTTTGTAAAAAAATAATTATTATTAACTTTTTAGTGAAAGAAACCCTAATTTAATATAAATTTAATGATCGAGGAAAACACATACCACCTCACCTTCGGTGAGCTGGTATGTGTTTTCCTCGATTTTCTATGGGATCCCATCATCCCATCCTGACTTTGGTGACCATGGGACCACCCTTGCAGTATACTCTATCAAATACAAAAAGAATTTTTGAAATCGGTTAAAAATTACATAAATATCGGTCGTTTGAATGGGATCCTATTAAATCATTCGCATCATTGGTAATCAAAAAAATCCAAAAACACATATTTTATATAAAAAAAAATAACGGATTTTAATCCATATATCGCGTGTTACCATCGCGTTTATAATATATAAACACAAATGTTATAAAAAGCGAGTTTAGAAAATATATTTAAAGCAAAAATAATATTGTGAAGCCCACATGATCAAAGGCATTTCGGCGTGAAATTCTAAAAGCTGAACACTGAAAGTACACAATTAACTCGTGATACGTTTCAGCTTGATGTACGGCCAGCTCACACAAATAGAAACCTTTAGATAAATGTTTTTGGAAAATTAATTAGGCAAGTATATCTAGATATACAGAACGAAACATTCGTTTATAGGTGTTCTTGACCTGGTATCCAAACTAAGCGACCCGTGTGGGCTTTACTTAATTTGTTTAATACCTCAATCGCGTTTATCACTAGTTTGGATTCCACCTTATGGGACAGGAGCGCTTTAAGCGCTTCTCCATTTCACAGTGCCAAAGTGTTGAGCCTGTAGAGTGGTCTTCTCTTTGTACAGCAATATGCAATGGTTCGAGATTAAGAAATCTTTCTAAGGCCGCCGTAGGAGTAGTTTTGAAAGCCGCCGCTAAAGCCGTGCAGGCCAGTTTTTGGAATTTCCCTAGGAATTCCTTGCATGTGACTCGTTCTGTTCTAGGCCACCATGTATTATGTTGGGATGACGAATATGACGTCTGCTTAGTTATGACTCGAGTTTAATACTAATAAAACAAATACAATAAGTAAGAGCTTAGCTTATTATAATATAATATAGTTATACGATAGACAGCACAAACAGATACTTGTATCCATGCATATGTGTTCACTTACATTATATAATAATAAGTGTAAGTATATATAAGTACACTTCACTACCGTAGATGAAGATTGGCAGTATCATTATTTTATAATCCAATAAACGATCTTGAGCTTGAGACCCCAGGTTTTATCAAAGGTAGAGCGACACACGTTGAAGGCCCTTGTGGCTTTCTCAATAGTGAGCCCTACATGTTCTTTCCAACTAAGTTCTTTATCTAGGGTAACTCCCAAATATTTGACTTCAGTGGCATCCATCAAAAAATGGATAGCAGAATTCAAGCTTGGTAGAGAGAGTGTGAAAGATGAACCCCGCTCTGGAAGGCCTTCGACGTCCACTACTGACGAAAATATTCAAAAAGTGCTTGATCATTTATGGGAGACCGCAGATTAAAAATTAGAGAGATAGCCGAGATTATAGGCATCTCTTATGAATGCACTCAAAACATCATTGTCAACGAGTTGGGTTTCCACAATGTGTCTGCGAGGTGGGTTCCGCGACTGCTTTCAGTCGAACAAAAAAGGACGCGATTGACTATTTCACGTGACTGTTTAGATTTATTTGAAGCCGATGTAGATGAATTTTTAAATCGTTTTGTTACTATGGACGACACATACAACAGGGTTCATTACTGTACACCGGAAACAAAACAACAATCAAAACAGGAGAAGATCTGGTTCACCACTCCCTAAAAAGGCTAATTCGTTTTTTTCGGCTAATAAGGTAATGGCTTCAGTATTCTGGGACTCGAAGAGTGTGATTATGATCGATTATCTTGAAAGGGGTCAGACTATAAACTCCGATTACTACTGCATCTTACTGCGTCATTAACGAGAGGAAATTAAAGAAAAACGTCCAAGAATGATTAGAAGAAGAGTCCTGTTTCATCAAGATAACGCCCGTGTGCACACGTCTGTGAAATCGATTGCTGAAATCCACAACTGTGGCTTTTAACTGTTACCGCATCCACCTTATTCACCTGATCTGGCACCATCAGACTTCTTTCTGTTCCCCAACCTAAAAAACACTTGGGAGGTCAACGATTTTCGACAAACGATGAGGTCAAAGCAGCAGTAGACGCATATTTGGACTCTAAGGAAAAATCATTTTTTTTCAATGGTCTAATCTAAATGCTTGGAAGGGCAGGTGGCAAAAGTGCATTGAACTTGATGGTGATTATATAGAAAAATAAAAACTAAATAGATTTTGTATGTGTTTGTTTTCTTGGTTAGGCCGAGTACTTTTCAATCCACCCTCGTATGTACTATGATTATACTTAACGCACGACTATGATAAAATATTTAGGTAACAATGCTAGCCATATTTTCAGTTTTATTATGGCTGTTAAGCCATATTTTTACTTTATTTTTAGACTCAGCATCGCATAGAGCAATCATTATTAAAATTCTATTTAAATTCTTGTACTTATATTCGAACAGATTCACAAGAAAATTGTTTTGTAGAAAATCGAGTCCTCGTGGCTGGTATTTTTATTACTGAATGAGATTACGTTTTTTGTCGTTCAGTAAAAAGGTCAATGTTACCTTTAAGCTTTTTTAAAGCACGAAGCCTCCATCCATTGGAACGGCTGACCCGTGTCTAGAAGCTAGCTTTGATAATGAATTTCGGTCAAATCCGAAGTTTTTTCGGCACTGTTTGAATAGCCTCATTAATTATTTCGGGACCGTAAACTGAGAATTCCTAATTGATATTTAAAATCAACACGCCACTTTGAGACTAATTGTAATGACACTCTATAGTCTAAAGTCAATACCAATTCTGAAAGTCAACAATCTAGATATTGTGTAGTATTCTATGACTATGCAAAATACGCACTATTTACGCAATTTTATAATTTTACTATTCATTATTATTAGGCAGTACAATTTGTTTTATTTTATTTTTATTTTCATTATTTTAATTGTAATTCGATACTTATTTATTTTACTTATATGGATGTTAATCTAGAATAAAAATCTTTCATTTCATTTCATTAAGAGCCCGTCGCTTAGGCTTGATATATCACATTTTTAGTCACCTATCCGAATCCTTACCAGAGCGAACATTGGTGGCAATTCTGTTGGCACTAATTCGATTAAACTAAACTAAATTTAGTTTTTAGTCAAATTGTGTTAGTTAAAATTTTCGAACTATAAACACGATTTGACAGCACAAAAACTAAATTTAGTTTAGTCTATTCCAATTAATGCCAACAGAATTGACACCATTGCTTGACTTTCGTTAAGCAATCACACACCTATTGTCACCAATTAGACTATGTATACTTTTCATTAAAAATTTATTTACAATAAGTAAGTGAAGTGGGGGGGCATGATTCCCATATGACCCTCGCGCACACCCCTTTCTAGAAGAGCTACTGTAGACAGCGTGACTAAAACACAGACGCCTAACAGAGCGAGGCTTGGTCGACAAGGGCTTTGAAGTTCAGTGTAGCATGTGTTAACACGGGCCGCGTAATCTGAGGATTAGAGGATTACGACCCAATCAAACAGCGGGGATATTAGGACGTCACGGCTCTTTATGTACGTGGACGAAGCTTTGTGTCCATTGTTAGACTTTTGTGTGATTCATTGTTCCAGCGTTCAGAGTGTTCGAGTTATCTGGTTACTCGTGGGTTATTTGGTCCCGAGTTGCGGAATCTCTACTAACATTATACGTATAATTAATGCAAAGATTACTCTGTCTGTTTGTTACGCTTTTGCCTGTAAACTGCTGAACCAATTTTAATGAAATTTGTTATTAAAGGAAAGAAAGAAAGAAAAAACATTTATTCACTGCTTTACACATCAGTGTTCTTCATTAATTAATTAAAACTAGCATAAAACAAACTTAAGATAGCTTAAATAAACTTAAGATAGTGGTGTTTCGGCAGTGAAAAGGTTACGACTCAGCCAAGATGCTGCATCGTAACGATGCAGCGCTGATTTTCAGTCGTACCCGTTCAGGATATTACACCTTGGTTCCGGTCAAGATACATGCATTACTATCACATGATTATCAATGCTATCATCTATTTTACACATGATTATTAGCTAACACAGCCACGCGATGCCGTGGCTCAGTACTTGCAGTTCATAGTACACAACGCCATCCACAGGATGGATTCCCAACATAGATTTAACCATACGTTGTGGCAATAAATCGTACTGTTATCTATCAGAATTAATTAAACTTACAAATAATTACAAACTACTTAATTCTACAAATAATAAAATATTAAGGTCAATTAATTTAAAGGAAGACATAACAATACAACCCGAGGAAATACCGTGAAGAGAAAACCATTATTCCACATCAAGTTTGCATTTGCTTTGCTATCAGCCACTTCTTGTAATGTTTCTTTTAAAGGCTATTTTTAATCCCGAATTTTAATGAGTTCACTAGGGAACGTGTAAAATAGAACTCTTACCACGCGTGAAATAGAACTTTAAAGTCGCAGGCAATAGATATTCAGATAAATATAACTGTTATTGAATAAAATTTTCCCCAACAAGGCCGCCTATTATGCATATTTTCTTTTAAGTTTTCCATACCTCAAAAGGAAAAAAAATGGAACCCTTAAAGGATCACTTCGTTGTCCGTCTGCCTGCACGTCTGTCCGTATGTCTGTCAAGACTCTCTTGTCCGAGGAGCGCCTAGAGAATCAAAGTGAACTTTATATCAAATATATATATTCAGGTAATACGGTATGGTTTATTTTTATATGGTTGAGAAAGAGATACTTGTAAATTAACACGATGAAAAGATATGACCGTTTACGTCGCATATTTTCGCAAAATTTATTTATATAAAAACCTATAGGGTCCTTTCCGTTAAACTGGAATCGTGAAATTTGAGAAGAAGCAATATCTTACAGCACATATCAAGGAAAAATGCACTCAAAACCGTCAATATGTACAGTGCGACCACTTTTATAAGTCGCATCGGAAATATTCAGCCGCGCAGAGGAGAACAACTTAAAGCCCATTGAATATGAGGGCCAACACCGTTAAAATATAGACTTTATTGCGTACGTTAAGATTTCAAGTCACCAAAATCAGAATTTTATTCTATCTCGCTCAGAATAAGAAAATGAGATTTCTGCGCAGGTACATCGGTGTAACTTATAAACATAGTAGTTAGGAACTTATATAAGTTTAAGGAACTTAGATAAGTTTTTACGTTTGTTTCTCTTTGTTATTTGTGCAATAAAGAGTTAATAATTAAACTGCTGGGACATACAGAGTTCCAAATGCAACTCAATCCACCTTCACCTCCTCGCGGCTTACGGTGTCGAGTCCGAGTGTCCAACAACAGAAGAGGCTTTGGCCCTCCAACTAAGCTGGACTAAGCTCCCCTTGCTAGGCCAGCGTTACAGTAGATGGCCCAACTCTTCCATACAGGTGGCCTAAAGCCAAGTAGCACGTTTGCGGATTCTTCTGTTGGCTATGGCAACATGTAACGACTCTGACTACAAAACCAGGTAACATAACATGTATTCTCAAATATGATATCGACTTATTTTAAAGGTACTTTAAACTACTAATTGACTAATGTTTTTGGAGTACAGGCTTGAAAATAAGCTCAATGGTATTTCAAAATAAAATGACGCGTAAATCCATTTCAGAACGCTTTAAGCCAGGAGATAAAAACATAAATTGGTAGGCACTTAACACTGTTTCACACAATTCCCAATCTGCGTCAATACGACTCGGCATCGCATAGCAAATAAAGCTTTTTGTAGAGCTTTCGGTATTTTTAGATATTCTCCGAGTGAAAATTCGTACCTGCTTAATTCGTTTTGCCTCAAATCGCCTGGAGACGCATATTTGAATCATTAGAAGGGAATTTTCAATTCGAGCGCGAATATAATTCAAGTGCGAAATTATTTCTACTGTTGCAAATTTTAATGATTTTTGAATCACTCGAATTCAGTGATATCATTAAAAGCAAATTCTATATTAGATACCGTTACACACAGAAAACATTAAAAAGGGTATGCAGTAACATGGCAATTCAAATTCAAAAATCTTCATTCAACGTAGGCCTTTGCAGGCACTTATTGACGTCAAAATAAAATACATTCTAATTAAAAAGAAACATATTAACCTTGTATGTGCATACATCCTAAATATAATCAAGATGTCTGCAAATACAAGTAGGAATAAAAAAAAGTTGACTCTACGCTTGTTCAGACATTGGGAGGCCTTCTTGAGAAGAACAGTCAAGAAACTTGAGTAACTCGTTAATTTAAAAAAACAAGCAATGAATCGCACGTAAAACGGAACGTTGCGTATATTCTACTAGTAGAAATAAGAAACGAGTGGTTTGGACTACTCGTTGCAGAATTCACGGAATGAATATTCAAAAATAGTGATTTTGGAAATTTGTATTCGAATCTTACGATTTAGAATACGAATTTGAATTCTACTGTTTCAAGAATGCGTTTCCTGTTCCCGTATTCCCCGAATCATCCCGTTTTTGGGTTTCACTGAGGGACTGCTCCGAAATCGGAGCTGACAATTACTTGGCGTGTAATTATCTAAGTTCGTTTCGTGGCTATTGTTACGAGGCTTCGGAAACGATGTTTGGTGAAGAATTTGTTTATGAAATTTTAATTACGATACAAGTTCGTTTCATTCTTTAGAACGCGCGATTAACTATTACCAACGTGATTTCTACCGTAAAGGTAAATATCACTTTTCCTTGCATAATCAATCAGTCTTCTACGTTAAGGATAAAATTATAGGGGTAAATTATTTAATTTGCTAATTTAAACGTCTCGTATTACAATGACAATAAATACTACCTGAAGATAATTGTGTAGTATTAAATTGTAGTTAGATTATATTTTACATAGGTAAGAAAGATTATGTACAGTAGGTATTTAACCTTGCAAAGTGGGTCAGTGGGTTAGTCAGAAAAGATGTATCACGCCGAAAGGGTGAGAAAGTTCACATAATAGTGAACAACGTTTATTTTAGCACTTTTAATAAAAATTGATATTATTGGAGTAAAAGATTTTTAAAGATTTTAAAACAAACTATCCTGTGGTAACCCTAGCCGTCAGCTGTTGTTTGCTTACATAACGGTCTTTCCACGGTCAATAAAATAACCTAATTTATCTCGTCCAAATCTAAGCGGCATCTTAAAAGGATAGAGCTGTCACTCTAAATATATTATAATGCGTAAATGCCACCCTAAGCTCTGCCCGCTTTCAGGACTGTACTTTCTTTAATCATTATAATATAGTTTTATTTTTGTAAGAAAAATAATAATTTTCCGTAATGTAAACGAGTTACTTCAGTGTAAATTTTGATTTTTGCGGAAAGAAATAAGTTATTTATTAAAACTATTTCAGAAAAAAAAAATTGAAACGTTAAAATAATGTGAAAATATGAATACAGAGATTAGATTATGCGTCTTTTTTCTCTTTAATGTACCCATTACAAAAACTCATCCCATTAGTACCCATTACATAAAATTGAGTTATTTCTATTAATTTAAGAAATGTAGATGAGTTCCTCAGGGTCCGGTGTAACCACGAGGTTACACCAGTGTTTTGTCGATTATCGATAAAACACAAGGGACTTATATAATTTTATTGTGACTATAGTAAGAAATTTAGTTAACAAAAGAACTTATCAGAAAATGTTTGAATCGATTCGAGATTACGTGAAAAATAATCAGAAAATAACCAGTAGTAACCAGATATTTTCTAGTCTAATGATGAAAACTAGCTCTTAAGATTAACATTATCAAAAATAAAAAGGCGTGTTTCTTTATTTCCAATAGATACCTTCCTTCATTTTCCAAGTTCCACTTTGACTTTTATTATCACAACTTGAGTTGAACGGTTGAACTTTCGATCAATCAGTCTATCAGTTCGTGTCGCCCAGAATACAGATACAAAAATACGAACATGTAGTTAAGTTGCGTGCTTGACAATGACAATACACCTGTTTACCTACGACCCCTTTGCGCATGTGTTACTTTCGTGATAGCGCCACTCGCCAGTATTTATCCTTCGCGTGGAGGGGACGCCCGCATCCCTCCCCAAAGTCCGCATCGAACTAGTTTACCGTTCGGCGATCTAAGAAAATATACTCAATTCTACCGACATAACTTAAAAAGCACATATCTTTGAATATCACACTAGTTTCTAGTCTCGTAAGGTGTTTGTGTAGTTCGTCTGATTTAAAAAAAAGTTTTGAAGTGTCACTCATCAGTGTGGTTGCGTCAATTTTGAAAGTAAGTTTGTTGTTTGACAAAGCAAGATGTGGTGGATCCTGCGACGCGCTCGGCTCACAGGGGCTTCGCTCTTCAGCCAGGCTTCGGGCACAGCCAACAATAACAACACTAAAACAGGTAAGCGCTAATTTCTTATGGCGGCAACAATTGGCGCCAATTACTAGACGCGTTCCAGATAGTTATATGTTAGTTTTTCGTGTGTTCCATTTAGACATTTTTGCCATGAAAAGTTAACATCAAATACCCAGGCTATTACTTAGATGGGTTCTCCGATACCATTTTTTTGACAGCTTTGATATTTGACACCCTTTTTCATGATTCAAAAAGATTTTTCAGTGGATTTAAAAATCAAATAGAAAGAAATTAATTATTTCCGACAATTCTGATTTGTATTATTTTAAATTTTAAGCTATTGGACTAATTATAATTAGGTGAGGCGTCAAAATTCAGCACGAAAAATCAGTTACTACCGTTTCATTTGCGTGGCTAAAAAGGTTAACATTTCTTAAAAGAAAAGCGAAACGTAGCTAACATCAGATGTTAGCACCAGCAAAGTGGTGATTCTTATCTAGAACACACCTACTATTGCCTATTTGGTAGTAATTTTTGGTGTTCCATGTAAGTATTTTGTAATATTTACTGACAGTTAAAAGGCGATTCTGCAGTCCAGTAGTTGAAACTATTTGGTTCAGATCCGGAAGATGCTTTGATTCTTTATGAGAACAAGTAATAAGGCAAGGCTTCTGAGCTCACTAGGCTGGCTATCAACATTACTTTTTAACTGACTTCGAAAAAGGAGGAGGTTCTACTGTCAGGTTGCTTCGCGCTGACGGAAAGTCGCGAGACTTACGAATAAAATGTTCACTTCATAAATGTAAATAAAAGACAAAACTCTCATACTCTACATTTAAGTCTACTAATTCTTTATTGTAACTAGGTAGGAAAATATAATATTATTACCTTGTCTTTTCACATGTCGATCTTGTAAATATGCACAAATTCTTGTAACACTTTTGATTCACGAATGTTTGTAAAGCACTAACTGATTATTTATTTGAACTTCACTTTGTATAACGCTATTATTCACAAGCGATAAATATTTGTAATATTTATTAGTCCTTTATTGTATTTTTCTATATTTTCTTATTATAATTGTTAGCGTCCGACATTTGATCTCAATATTGTAGCTCAATGCCTACGTGACTGACAAATGTCATATAATTATTTTATTGTTCAAAAATCTTTCGCTTGACAGCTATATAGTTGTCTATTGTTATGGCCAGTATAAAAGCGGACCAGGGTCATTAGGAAGCCAGTCTACTACCAGCTCTGGTAGATAATACAAACAGCTTAAGGAGTATCTAAGCTCCTGTGCTAGTTTTGGACTGGTCTACCACCAGCCATCGTAAAGAAGAGTTGCTGCTCAAGTACGTAGGGGACAACTGGCCGCCTAAAGTCGAGTGCCCTACACGCCCACTTGGACTGCGTGTCTCCGTCTGCTACGGATTCTCGAGCCTCGCCTGCATACTGCTGCCGTCGGGGTGTTCCTGAGCCCGCCTACGTGTCTGCTGAGCTGCCTACCAGTCCGCTGAGCCACCTACGTGACCGCTGAGCTGCCTACCAGTCCGCTGCTGAGCTGACTACCTGTCCGGCTGAGCTGCCATTCGCTCCCACGTCCTACCCTGGCCAGGCTAGATCTTGTTATATTTAGTTGTACATAGTTTTACCTTTTAGGCTAATTTAGTTATATAAGTCCTGTCGTGCCCTCCTAATATTATTCCTCCCTACCTCTGCCTTTTCTTGTTTCCGTTTTCTCTTGTAAATATACCGTGTTAATTATCTAACTTGTTTTCTTTTAGCTTCCTCCTCTCTTTTTTGTACGAAGCCTTCCGCTTCGCGACAGTTTGGCGCCCAACTCTAAAGAACCCTTCTCAAAATTTTAAATTAAACTTGCACAAGTTGGCTTCACTTTTAGTACTACATTTCGGCATTTACCTTTGGCATATTTCTTTTTCGGTCTCTTAATTTATCTTTTTAACTTTTCCTTCCTAGCCCTTTATTAACTTTATTTAGGATGGCACGGCCTATTAATTTTATTTTATTGAATAAGGCGGAATTAGAGTATGAGGTTTCGGTTCGTTTTGAAACACCCGCGGATAACGTTGTTTCACTAAGGCGGCAAATTCTCCCACTGTCCGAGAAATTTTCTCCCTCGGATATCTTAGACTCCGTTTTTCCGATTGATGTTGATTTAACTCAGATCTCTGACACAATCTCCTACTTATCTCGTAAAATTACAGACCTTGAATCTGGCCAATTTAAATATGTAAAAAAAATTGAAAGTTATCTTAACCATTTGCATTTTCGATTCGAAAGAATCGACATAACCGATGACCATGACTTACACGACTCAAACTTGACTGAGAGATTCAACGACTTAAAAACTCAATATGGACTGCTAGAACAACGCTATTACTCTGTGATGACATCTGAGACTGACAATTCTACTAAGCCTCTTAATACTCCACAAAATATTTATCCTATTACATCTTCTTCACAAAATTTTACTTTGCCTTTGCAAATTAATAATAATTACCTTCAAGATATTAAAAAGATAACATACGACGGGAATTCTTGTCCTAGATCTTTCTTGTTAAAAATTAACGAATTCACTATTGCACGCAATATTGATAAAGAGATTTTGTTGAATTTGGCATATGATATCTTTACGAATAACGCTCTCTATTGGTTTCGATTCCAAAAAACTCGAAATCCAAATATAACTTGGGGTCAACTCTCAGAATTGTTGATTAAAGATTTCAGTAATTTCGATTACGACTATAAACTCTTAGAAGCTATTAAGGCTCGAACTCAAGGCAAGACGGAGCCTATTATTGTCTATGTGTCAATAATGTTTGAAATGTTTTCAAGGCTTACGAAAAAATTATCAGAGGAAGAAAAACTGGAAATCCTCCTCCGTAATATTCGTCCTTGCTATTCAGTTTTTGTTGCTTTAAAAGATATAAATTCAATTGATTCTCTTATTGCTGCTTGTCAAAACTATGAGCGTTATATTGACCGTAATAAGAATTTTAAAGAACCTGAACCTAATAATATTATTCCTGAGTTTTCTTATAAACCTAAAAATTCTAATTTTAATTTTTTACCTAAGCCAGAGTTTGTGCAATTGTCCAAACCTTCCGGGTTTACTCCTCAAGTAAAACCAAGTAATTTTAAATCACCAAATAATAAACCTTACTCTAGTACTCAAAATACACACTTTGGTACTAGCAAAAATTTTGCCACTCATGCCTTAACTTCTAAATTTCAACCCAATTTATTTTGTGTTCGATGTCGGTTTAACGGTCACTCTTTGAGCGCTTGTGATAAGCCTCACTATTTAATTTGTTTTAAATGTGGCCTTAAAGGTTTCAAAGCTCTGGACTGTCCCAAATGTAAACAAAATTCTACTCCCTATACTTTTACTCAGCCAAAAAACTAAATTCAAATTCAAATTCAAATTCTTTATTGCATTCCATAAGTATTTTTTAGCTATAGACAAATGTAAATAGTATCATTATGGACCTTGTTAAGGCACAACAATTTTTGAGATAGGCATGCACTACTTAATATAAAAAAAATAATTATCTAAATCTAATGTCATCATATTACTATCTATAAACATTCACAGGTACATTTTTATTTAATTTATATATATACATTTTTATTTAATTTACTATCACAGCATTATAATAATCAGAATATAATATGTCATTATTAATAAATATTTATATGGAATAAAATTAACATTATTGATATTTATAGTAACATTGAATGAAATAACATTTATATATTACAATATATTTTAATTTGGAGACTTGTAAACATTTAAAAATATAATCATATTTTAATAATTACAATTAGATTTATTTAATTAAACTTTATTAAATAGTCATCTGTGCTTTTGGAGATTATGTAACTATATTATTACTTTTTTTACATTTATATATCTGTTGTATTATATTTATAATATTTAAAGCTAATGTGTAGTTGACATTTATATTTATTTAGATAGTTCTATAATATAAAATACATTTAATTTTAACTAGCTGGAGTTGGCTGGTAGAGGTCTCTTAAAGAGATAAGCTCGCCTTTGTACAATTGTTTTGTATAAACGATCATAATGTATAAATGTGAACAAGAAAGGATATAAATACCTATACAACTTAAAGCTAGTTGTATCTCGAAACATATTTATCAACTTTATTATTTATTTATCTATTTTTAAAAATATTATGCTACATAATAGCAAGTAAGTAATTAACGTAATTATATTATGGTAGGTCTATTTAATATTACTATTTTTTCATTTGTCATTCATAAAATCATTAATTGTGTAATAGCATTTTCTAATCAATAGTTCTTTTAATAACTTTATACTTTTTTTGTCGTTTTCCTCATTTTTTATATTTTTTGGTATTATATTTTCCTCATTTTTAACTAGTAACCGACTTGGATAAAGCCTCACAATATTTTGATTTAGATGATTGGAAAAATTGGCTCAAAACACTAAAACACTTTTTCCAAAGTTATAAAACGTCTTCTGTATATTATAACAATGAAAAAGATTTTAATAGACCTTTCATTAACGTTTCGATTTCTGACGTCAGTTTTACCGCACTACTTGATAGCGGGAGTTCGATTACAATTCTTGGGAACAATTCCCACCTAAAAATTTTAGACCTTGGTTTTTCTTTATCCAAGTCGGACTTTATTTCCGTAAATACTGCAAGTAAGCAGTCTATTAAATCAATCGGTTATTTTATTTTACCTTTTAATTTTAATAACCAAACTAAACTTATAAAAGCTTATGTATTTCCTGATATTTATCCATTTATGATTCTTGGTGTCGATTTTTGGCGAGAATTCAACTTAGTTCCAAAACTTTTATCTTCTGCTTTTACTTTAGATGAAACATCTCGTAATATAAACACTATTGAAAAACAAATCTTGCCTTACGAGAATCTTACTTCTCAGCAAAAAACTATTGCTGATAATATAATTTCTCGTTTTAGAGATATCTCTTTTGAAGCTAGAGGTCAACTTGGTCACACTGACTTAATTTGCCATCGAATAGACACTGGTGATTCCTTACCAATAAAACAGAGATGCTATCGACTCTCCCCAGAGAAGCAAAAAGCTCTCGTGGAAGAGGTGGATAAAATGATAGAGCTCAATGTTATTGAAAAATGTGAAAGCCCTTGGCTATCGCCTGTCTTAATAACTCCAAAAAAGAATGGTGAATGGAGATTTTGTGTAGATAGTAGGAAACTTAACTCAGTCACCCGTAAGGATGCCTATAGTCTACCTTTTGTCAATGAAATTCTTGACCATCTCAATAACGCAAAATTTTTGACAAGTATTGACATTGCTAAGGCTTTCTGGGAAATTCCCCTACACCCTGACGATCGCGATAAGACCGCTTTCTATGTTCCTGGTAGAGGAATGTACAGATTTGTCGTCATGCCCTTTGGTCTCACTAACGCTCCTGCTACTCAGCAGAGACTCATGGACATTTTGTTCACTCCGGAGTTCGATAATAAGGTGTTTTGTTACCTAGATGACATTATAATTGTCAGTTTGACATTTGAAGAGCATATCTCATTGCTCGTTAAAGTTCTTGAAAAACTAACACTAGCTAAACTTACGATTAACTTTGAAAAGAGCCAATTCTTTAAAAAAGAGCTTAAATACCTAGGCTACATTGTAGATGAAAATGGTCTACGTGCCGACCCTAGCAAAATCCAGGCTATAATAGATTTTCAAACTCCTAGTTCTCGCAAAGAACTTCGAAAATTCTTAGGAACATGCAGCTGGTTTCGCAGATTCATTCCTAACTTTAGCACAATTGCTACTCCTCTTAACAAATTAACTTCTTGTGGAAAAAACGCTCCTAAATTTTCTTGGAATTCGGAGGCAAACGCCTCATTCTTAAAACTAAAAGAACATTTAGTCACTACTCCAATTTTAGCTTGTCCTGATTTTGATAAACCATTTTCTGTACACTGTGATGCATCCAATTCTGGAATCGGTGCCATGCTTACTCAAATTCGTGATGACAAGGAAGTTGTCATAGCCTACATGAGTAAATCTCTTAATAAAAATGAGAGAAATTACTCTACTACTGAAAGAGAAACATTAGCTGTCATTACTGCTTTGGAACATTGGCGTTGCTATCTCGATAATGGAAAACCTTTTACTGTCTATACTGATCATGCCGCTTTAAAATGGTTTTTGAGCTTAACCAACCCTTCTGGTAGATTAGCACGATGGTCTCTCCGTCTTTCATGTTTTAATTTGACACTTAAACATAAGAAGGGCAAGGACAATCTGGTCCCTGACCTTTTATCCCGCTCTAAACCAGATGAGATCATGAATCATAATGTGGCTCCAATCTCCGATACACCAATCTCTTCTGATTTAGAACAGTACAATAAATTATTGTATAACTGTCGTAATGATCCTACTAGTTTTCCGAATTACGTAATTAAAAACAATAAATTATTTCGATGCACTTATACTCCACACTCCTTAACTGAAGACTTCATTTGGAAAGAAGTTCCGACTCCAGATAGACGAGAAACCTTAATTAGCAACGCTCATGGTTCCTCTACCGATCCACATATGGGAATCTTTAAAACATATAAAAAAATTTCTTTGCTTTATTATTGGTCCGGAATGTTTAAAGAAATTGCAAAATTTGTTTCTAATTGTGAAAAATGTTTGTCCTACAAACATACAAATCATTCACCGTATGGCCCAATGGGCAAACCTAAAATTTGTTCTAGACCTTTTCAATGTATTTCTTTAGACTTAATGGGTCCACTTCCTATGACTAGAAGAAGAAACCAATATATTCTTGTCATAAATTGTCTTTTCACAAAATATCCCATGATTTTTCCATTGAAACGTGCAATAACGTCTAATATCATAAGCAATCTCGAAAATTATGTTTTCCTAGTCCATGGGGTACCACAAACTATAATAATGGATAACGGTCCTCAATTCCAATCGCATGAATTCAATACTTTCCTTAAACGCTATAAAATACCGCACATTTCTTTTACACCGCATTACTGTCCGCAAGTCAATACCACAGAGAGATATAATAAAACTATTATAACCGCTCTCGCATCTCTTGTTGGTGATGATCATAGGTCGTGGGATATCCACCTACCTAAAGTTCAATCCGTAATGAACAGCTCCGTAAATGCTGTCACCGGTTTTACTCCAAATTTTCTTGTTTATGGCCGTGAACTTATAACTTGTGGCTCCATATACTCACAGGGCTATAATGTAGATGAAATGACTTTCCTACCTCGTGACATATACGCTAGTAATATAGGTCTCTTGTCTTCAATTTTTGATAAAGTTCAAGTTTCTCTTCATATAGCCCACACTAAAAACTTAAATCGGTATAACTTAAGACACTCATTTAAAGAATTTAATGTAGGCGATATGGTATGGCGTAAAAATTACACTTTAAGTAACGCTGGTGCATACTATAGTGCTAAACTAGCACCAAAATATCTAAAATGTAAAGTGGTGGAGAAACTTTCGCCACTAGTTTACATACTAGAGGATTCTTTTGGATGTCGTGGCAAATGGCACGTCAAGGATTTTAAAACCTAAAATTTTTTTCACCTTTTTTTTTTTTATTATGTATTTCACTTTTATTATTCACTTCACTTTTATTTTTTTTATTTCACTGTATATTTTTTTTTCTTTCGTTAACGTTGTAAATAATTCCATATTAATTTCAACATATAGTTATGGAAGTACTTACATCGTGACAGTTTGGCACTTCCATTCTTTTTATCGTCCATGGTAGGTCGGGACAATTTTTTTTTCCCATGTTTTTATTCCACGCTGCTTGTATGTATTTAGGTATTAGGTGGGTATTAGGTATACACTCTGACCATAACCATAAATACTTACAAACACTGTCGATACTGTTAAGCACTTTATGTTTTCTTTTTATTCACTTTTTTTTCAATTTGTTTAATAAATGTATGAAAAATATTTTTATAATATATAATTCATGTAAATATTGTTCATACACTTCATTTCGCCACATACACATTGAATCCAACTTTCGTGACTGAATTTTGGCAATATCAGTCCGATATATTTTTATTGTTTGCACATCTTTTATAACTGACGACGTTGACGACTGACAATATGTTTTGTACGATGACGTTCACTTATACTGGTGCTCTTTCATGACCTCAGTCAAAAACTTTTGACTAGAGACCTTCTCTAAACATGTCTTTAAACTTGAGCTTAGAGAAAACCTCTTCTTTAGTCATGTTACCTTTTGAAGACACTAACTGGTCTTCACATTTTTGAGTCACCAAAAAGTGACTTAAATGCGTTTAGTTTAAATATTTATTCATCGGGTCTTAAGAAATGGAGCGGATGACAACTCCTCAAAAATAAGCCGTATTGTCATGTATAATTTCGGGATACTTTCTTTGGAGTTTGTGTCATAGGCGGTGAACCCTACTCCTTCTTTTGCTAGACATGTATGATTGCGAGACGTATGAATGTATATTTCGAAAGGGAAGATCGTATCTAATTCAACCTCAAAATTTTCTCCGAGGCGAAAATTTTTCTGGGGCGGTGGGAAAATGTCAGGTTGCTTCGCGCTGACGGAAAGTCGCGAGACTTACGAATAAAATGTTCACTTCATAAATGTAAATAAAAGACAAAACTCTCATACTCTACATTTAAGTCTACTAATTCTTTATTGTAACTAGGTAGGAAAATATAATATTATTACCTTGTCTTTTCACATGTCGATCTTGTAAATATGCACAAATTCTTGTAACACTTTTGATTCACGAATGTTTGTAAAGCACTAACTCATTATTTATTTGAACTTCACTTTGTATAACGCTATTATTCACAAGCGATAAATATTTGTAATATTTATTAGTCCTTTATTGTATTTTTCTATATTTTCTTATTATAATTGTTAGCGTCCGACATTTGATCTCAATATTGTAGCTCATTGCCTACGTGACTCACAAATGTCATATAATTATTTTATTGTTCAAAAATCTTTCGCTTGACAGCTATATAGTTGTCTATTGTTATGGCCAGTATAAAAGCGGACCAGGGTCATTAGGAAGCCAGTCTACTACCAGCTCTGGTAGAGAATACAAACAGCTTAAGGAGTATCTAAGCTCCTGTGCTAGTTTTGGACTGGTCTACCACCAGCCATCGTAAAGAAGAGTTGCTGCTCAGGTACGTAGGGGACAACTGGCCGCCTAAAGTCGAGTGCCCTACACGCCCACTTGGACTGCGTGTCTCCGTCTGCTACGGATTCTCGACCCTCGCCTGCATACTGCTGCCGTCGGGGTGTTCCTGAGCCCGCCTACGTGTCTGCTGAGCTGCCTACCAGTCCGCTGAGCCACCTACGTGACCGCTGAGCTGCCTACCAGTCCGCTGCTGAGTTGACTACCTGTCCGGCTGAGCTGCCATTCGCTCCCACGTCCTACCCTGGCCAGGCTAGATCTTGTTATATTTAG
This sequence comes from Schoenobius gigantellus, assembly GCA_963935595.1. Lineage (NCBI taxonomy): Eukaryota > Metazoa > Arthropoda > Insecta > Lepidoptera > Crambidae > Schoenobius > Schoenobius gigantellus. Next base: position 35,389,285 of record OZ012551.1, read on the forward strand.
TTGTACATAGTTTTACCTTTTAGGCTAATTTAGTTATATAAGTCCTGTCGTGCCCTCCTAATATTATTCCTCCCTACCTCTGCCTTTTCTTGTTTCCGTTTTCTCTTGTAAATATACCGTGTTAATTATCTAACTTGTTTTCTTTTAGCTTCCTCCTCTCTTTTTTGTACGAAGCCTTCCGCTTCGCGACACTACGTTCGACTGTATTTTTTATGTATGTTCACCGATTACTCCGCCATTTGTGGGCCGATATATATATTTTTTTGTTTAATCGAAAGAGTTTACTCCCGAGGTAGTCCCATTGTCACCATGTCATGATCTGATGATGGAATCCCAGGCAAATCGAGGGGAACCCTTAAATTTCATAGGCACGTCCAACGTGTTCTATGTTTTCTTTTAAGATATCCAGGTATTTGCGTTTGGTAATCATAGCATCATGCAAGGTACTGAGCTGATGATGGAAGGTTTCTGGTAGATTAGGAGTTCGGGAATAATTCTTTCAATAATGTTTAGAGCAAAAGACGTTTTATTTTAAGTTATTCTGGTGTTTGCCTTGGCTCAAATTCTAATACGCATGTATTAACATAACTAACATTTTTTTTACAAAAAATAAAACCGACTTTAAAAACACCAAAAAGTAAAAAATAATATAAGAATATATACAACATCTTAATGGCACCAACTTCAATGTTTTTGATTTTTTCGGTTTTATGTTTTTATATAAAATTTGTTGATAAACAAACAGATTTCCTACTTACTTGCGGCCTAAATCTGATAACCTTAAAGTTATAGTGTCTTGATAGCCTTTCAATGGAACTGCTTTTGTCACTTTTATACTCTTTGGTGGAGCAACTTATTCATACTTCAATTTATTAAAAAGTCCCTTAAAAGCAGGAAAAACACTACCTTTAAAGCAGAAAAACACGGACACATAGTACCTCGAAGGAAGCACCTTAGGTGCAATAGACGTGCCAATAAAATTATATTAATATGGTTACCGGTTAACCAGCAATAACTTTTTTAATAAGCAATGTTATTGAAGCGTTATTGACACGCGATAAATGCATTACCGCCAGCAGAATAAGGCCCGATAGTAATTAACTACAGTCGTACGGTTGCGTCGTCGTCGTCGAGCATCGGTGGTTCTGTGGACTCGGCACTTACCTTCCAATGGGGAGGTCGGGGGTTCGAAACAGCCATGTACCAATGTGTTTTTCGTTTTTCAAATTTCATATGTACACTTGTCTGACACTCCTACAGTGAAGGAAAACATCGAGAGGCAACCTGCATACATCTGCGAAGAAATAAAAAGGTGTATGTGATATCGACCAATTCGCACTGGGCCAGCGTGGTTGACTAAGGCCTAAATACCCTAACTTAGGGTAGGTTCAACCCCCGTCGGTGGGGACCTAATGAGCTGTTATGATGACGATGATACAGTTGGCTATCTATAGTACATAATATGGTAACTGTTTTGTTTTTTTGCGCTTGACCTTTATCTCACCCGACGACGGTACGGGACAATAACGTCGAAGATGGAAGCAAGTTTCAGCCGAAGCCTTCAAGAACTGAGTTGGCTATCTTAACTTTTAACTGTTAGAACACAACAATGTTATTGACTTGAAACTTAGGTAAGATGGTAGTAGTTATCCAGACTAGTTCAGAAGCCTTACCATCAACCGAATCAACCAAGATTCGCAAATATGTAAGTTCATCAAGAACTACAGCGGATTAAATCTCTGCACCCTTAATAAGAGAACTCGTCATACAAGTTTGTTTCATAGTCGTAACTGTATACGTACGTACGTCTAACAAATTATTTTCTGATACAGACTTATTAATTAATAATAAAAAAATTAAAAAACCAATTGAATAAGATTCTAAAACAAAAATAATTTTTCTTTCAAGCACAACACTGTTCAAGCACAACGTTATGCCACATACACTCAGCTACATACCAATTAACACGGACACGCACACACAAACACGTACGCACGCACACACTTGCACACACACAAATACACACAAACATACACACATCATCTGATTCAGATATGAATTTAACGCGTGATTTCATAAAAGAAGAGGCTTACGCAGAAGTTGTTTATTTATGTAAAATAAAATTCACTCATTTTTTCTTCAGCTAATTCATGTTTTTATTTTTACTTTCCTTGTATTCGCAATAAAAAGCTTATCTAAATTTCGCTCCGCAAGCTATCTTCATTCCTCACCTTGCCGACTCGCTAAGTACTTCTTTACGCCCATTTTAACGGACCCTGCCCCCTTAGCTTGACCACCAAAACAGGATATGATAAAGCGCTTTATCGCGGTGAACTGTCAAAATACGAAAAAAAAATTGTATTTTGACAGTTCACCTGTATAAAAAATAAAAAGCTTTATCGTTTTGTGTTTTTGTGTTTATGCTAGGGGGGCAGACCTGTAAGAATGATTTGTGCGTAGTCACTCACTTGCTGTGGTTACGATTATACGAACGCGAGCTACGTAATTTGCAACTTCGTAGTTCGCGTTTAGGACCACACACATGTCGTCCTGCGTAGTCACCCACTTACTATGGCTACCGTTCTACGAGCGCGAACTACGAAATTTGCAACTTCGTGGTTCGCGTTCACGTTTAGGACTACACACATGCCACCCTGCGTAGACACTGCCTTACTGTGTCTACTGTTCTACGAGCGCGAACTACGAAAGAACAATGCCCACTCTCCATACATTTGAAAACCTGATAATCAAAGTTAATGTATAAGTATGAAATATAGTGGAAAAATTACCTATAAGCTTAGAAAATAATATCCTATAGTCATTTTTACGATTTAAACGCAAGAAAATTCAAAAAATATGAATATTACTTTATAGGTTATATGATAGGTACTTTTTTTTTAGTCTGGCAACACTGAAGTGATCAAATGTCTTTTCCAGCAGTAAAATAATTTTAATTACATAAAAATGTTTTGTTTTTGTAATAAATAGCCTAGCCACTAAAGATATTAACTTATTTTGAGCAATATCAAATGGAATTGCATGAAAATTAACTTACAATGATCATAGATTATTTGGAAATTCGTTGACGACAGCTACGGAGAATGACGGTTGACTTACATTAACTTAAAAAAAATACTTACCGTGTTTTAATTACCTAATCACCTCATATAGTAGACTTTTGATATTAGAGCGTCGACCGCAGGTAACTGCGTTCTCGACTCAGCTCAGCACACTTGTATATGCTTTTATATGGTGAAATAATTTAGAAAGGTGAAGGTGGTGTAAAAACACAGTAGGTATAGTATGTATGTTAATATACAAAGCCTTGGCTTAATACCAGTCTAGGTAGGTACTGTGATTCTAGAGAAAAGGCTTGTGTAATACCATAGACATATTGTGTAATACCATACCAATAAGTGGGTAAGATCTAAGAAATGTTATTTCAGGGAAGAGAGTAAGTAATTTCTGCCACTCATCTTCTGACATGGGCAGGCCATCGTGTGAGCGACCCAGCTTATTCCATCACTACCTGACATAAAAATATAATAATACAGCAAAAAGTACCTAAGAAGAAAACATGCAAATGTAGAAAGCCAATTTTTTATTGTCACGAAACATTTTGGTATTCTTAAGATACAGAAGTATAAAGATTGTTTAGACTTTTACTAATAACTATCATGTAGTATATAATGATAAGTTTCATAGGACACTCAGCCAATTTCTTAATATTAAGTAACTATTTAATTATTGAACTGTTCTTATATAGTTAAAAGCTCACTTAGTGTTGTTGCTCACACTACTTATGCAAAGTGTACCTGATGAAAAAAAAAACAAGTGAAAAATAAAACACTACATTGAATTGTAATGGCTTTATTAATTATCATCAAAATAATCTAAGTCTCTGATCACAACATTATCTAAAAATACTGCTGGAGCAGAAATATTTTGTTCATGCCTAGCCCATCCAAGGTACCATACCAATGTCATTACATGGGCGCAACATCCAATAGTTCGTCGACCAACCAAACAATTACAATAATATTCCACTATACTAGATCTGCCAGACACATTGTTTTCTATCAGAATATAGACATAATATTGTTTTCTGGAAATGTGTCTGGACTTAATTCTTCCTCTTATTAGTGTTGTGTCACCACTTCCTCTCAGATGATAATGAGAAAAATCATGTGTTTCACTACATACTTCTATTCTGTATGATCCATGAAATCTAATATGCTCTCCATAATAAGATCGGGCTTGCCTAATCTGATAAGTACCTAGAGCAAATAAAATCAAATCCCTATATGTTAATCTAGGAAAAATAATTAAATTATCTCGATCAGCTGTAATGCTTTGAAAAGCAGTAGACCTTCTATTCATATTTGATTCATTAACCAATAAGGCTAAATTATTTTCAAAATGAATCCTCTCTCTAATTATTGAGAGGATTTCATTAGCTTCATCTCTGTCATGAAGACGAACACCAAATCGGTTAAGTAAACTAGCAGCTATTTGGAAATTCTGCATCATAGTTGGCACTGATTTATTAAAGTAGTCTTGCCTCAGGAGCTTAAAATCTCCATTTAAAATGACCATTAACTACCTCCACCACCCAACGACAGAGAGTTACACATCGACTCCTGTTGGCTTGCTGTGTTGTTAATTGATGTTTGCCTTCTAATAGAGAATCGGGCATATATGGCTGATAACCGCAATCTTCTAATAGTCTTATAGAGTCTCGAAAACCCCTATCCAATATAAACACATCATTTTCTTGGAAATACAATCTGAGAGGAGAGTTTTCAACACCAAAAAGTGAATTCATGATTTCAGCATCGGAGGTGGTAGCCTTGTATGGACCAAAACAATCTAAGATGTAACCATCACATGCCACTAGCAAAAATGGCTTTAACAGATTTCTATATTTGTGTAAAGAATACGTATCTTTTTGAAAAGAGTAATTAGAGCTTTTATTAATGTTTATGTAAGTCCCGTCGCAAATAATAATTGCGTTTGTATAGTTTTCATTATATAATCCATTCGGTATTATTAAGTTATGTTCCACTAGACTTTCTCTCGACATGTGAGTAATACCCAGGTACATAGGAACAAAATCTTGAACAAGTATTTCTCTGCATTTGTTCATCAGTCTCTCTAATGTGCTACGTGGTACATCTAACAAAGTAGACAACCTTACATCTGATTCACCTGTTCTCATTTTTATTAGCAATGCACCTAAACCCAAAATGCCATTGTGCATTTGCTGTAGACGAGGAACTTCATTAAGGAGACTAAAAAAATCTTGCTTTGATCTTCCAGTCCAAAAAAAAATATATTTTCTTCTATATCTTGAATGGCTTCAATATTAGTAAAGTTAAGGTAGGGCTTAAAAGCATTAACGAACGAAAATACGTGTTCAACTTGTTGTGGAGTAAATGTCCTAATGCTGTTGCTTGAATCATACAGATTGTTCCATTCATTGCTAAATCTATGCATTGCACAGACACGGCTGTGTACAGGGATATAATATTTGTATGTACTTAGCACTGTTGCTCTAAATGAATCTGTCATACTGTGCAGATTAGTATTAGTACACTGTGGGAAAAGGCAATGAGAAGCAGTATTTGCAGCCCGTCTATAGTTTTCCAGTGTTACATCGCTAGATAAAACTTCTGATTGGACCTCCTGATTTTGGTTGCCAGGTTCAGTGTCAACTGTTTCACTAGCTACTTCTTCAGAAGACACCCTATGAGCTTCATCAATGCGTTCAATACGTTCGGCAGCACGCTTGCAACTCATCCAACACGAATGGCACACTTTATCAGATTGTGATATCTAGAAAAGAAAATATTAAATCAATATCAGGGGTTTTTTTAATTTAAAAGGTAAAAATAAAATAATTATTATTTTCAAATTATAAATGCAACATTTTCTCTTTTTGATTTTGTTTATACAGCTTAGTTGGCAAACAAGCATGCTGCCCACCTGATGGTAAGTGGTAACAGCTGCCTATAGCACATTATTTTTTGTAGGACTTGCGCAAAGCAACCACCACAATGACACCAATCTACGTTGCCAACCTGTGACATAAGATCTCAAGTCACAGTACCAAAGTAAATTCACTGCCTGTCTTACCCTTCAGACCGGAACACAGCGATGCAAGCACTGCTGCTTGGCGATAGAAATAGGTTAGCTGATTTGCAGCTAACACTTCATTTGACTTCATTTAATAATGAACAGTATAGAAATACCTGACGTGGTGCTATTCTTGTTTGTATAACAGCAATTATTTGTCTTTGTTCTTCTGAAGGATTATCTAAGCTAATAGAATGGCTTTGTCGATTTAGTATTGATCTTCCACAAGTAATGCACACAGGTCTTTGGCCAGGTTGTGAAGACCCAGAAGATTGAGCACCATCGCAGCTGGATATTAATTGGTTTATGATTCTCATAAGGTGTTCATTACAAGGTTCACAGATATAATCTTCTTCAGTAATCTGAAATAGCAAACTCAATATAAACTTTTTTTGTTTACAAACATGGAGTTTTGAATACTTCTTTAGATGAATCATGAAATATATGTCTGATAATTCTACTTTAAAATATTTATTAATTTTTCGTTATAAGTCAGAACAAAAATAATAAAAAAATCTCACAACAAACTATAAGCAAAGATCACTCTAAACATTGAGTTTTACAATAGATCTTTCTGAGAGATGTTTGTGTTTATTACATACATATTGATGGAGCCTTGTTTGGATTATAAGTTTTTAGACTAAGTATTGAGATACATAAAATACTTACAATTACTGGTGATATCCATTCGCTAAGTAACGAAATGACCCTTGTGTTGAGCTCAAAAACGAGATAACGTCGAAATGTATTGATGCAGACGTTACAGTTTATGCAAAGTATACGTGTCGGTGGCATCGTAATCAATATTTACGGTTCCTGATATTGCAAGCAAAGGTCGTCAGATGAGCAGAAATCGAAGTCCAGGGGCAAGTAAGCAGGGTCGTCAGATGAGGAAGATTTCAATCAAAGTCCAGGGGCAAAAGTAAGTAGGGTCGTAAGAAGCAGAAACACAAAATCGCACAGTACACAACGAGACGCAAACGCAACAACGAAGGACTGCGCGCAAGCTGATTGATTGCAGAGCGGGCTGTCAAACATCTGTCATTGTCAATTAAATTCGTTTTACAAATCGTTCAATTACTGCGCGATGAATTTTATCAAAGGATTATACCAATATTATTTTACATTATTCTGTAGTAAGAGTTTAATATAGAAAAACACACACATCAAATACAGTGTGAAAGTATTTAAAATACGTAAAAAACGAGTTCATTAGATATTCTTGTCAAGTGGTAGTGTGTAGAATGGAACGCAGCAAACAATGGATAGTTAAAATGCGTTCAGAAACGGTAACTTACACTTAAAGCAAGCATATTGAAATATTAAAAAATCTTTTTTTTCTGCGTTTCCTTTACCACATTGATTATTGTAATATACTTATAATTAAATTAGCTTCAATTTGACGTATAATTCATATCTATACATGATCAGGTAGAAAATGGGCATTGTTCTTTGCAATTTCTTAGTTCGCGTTCACGTTTAGGACCACACACATGCTATCCTGCGTAGACACTGCCTGACTGTGGCTACCGTTTTACGAGCGCGAACTACGAAATTTGCAACTTTGTAGTTCGCGTTTAAGGCCACACATATGCCGCCCTGCGTAGTCACCGACTTACTGTGGTGAGCAATATGTGGCGTAGATTTTCTCGATAGTTGCAAACCATTATTTAAAGCACTTCGTATTTTGCCTCTTCCTTGTTTTTATTTATTTGAAATATGTTTATTTGTAAAAAAATATTATGACATGTTTAAAATGAATAAGGATTACACATACAGAGGTAGAAAAGGTGATAGACTATACACGGTTATTTTTTTATCACCCTGGTCATTTTAAGGGTGGCTTCAGGACACGGTAGAAGAATTATTTAACCATTAATAATAAAATTTACTCACCTGTTTAATTAGATATTTATTATCTAAAATATCCAAAAAATACTGCACTGGTATGTACACTGAGTGAAGTTGTAGGCAAAACATTGAATGAACGCGAACTGGCAACAACGTCGCCGATTCAAAGTCATCACTGAGTTGATCACAATTTCACCTTCCTACTTTACGGGCTTACTTAGGACCGGCAAAAAAACGTTTTTAAAGAAAACAAACAGTACTAGGTAGGTATTACGGTTATGGTAGGTTGTTTTGGCGTAGTTAAAAAATTGGAATCAACTTTAAATACTTACCTACCTAGGAAACAATTTAAATCAACTTTAGCTCTAATAACAAAAGAGTTCTAAATTTAAAGGAAGTCCTCTAACTCATACATAGTCGTGCACGTTTAAAACTATACATGACCACAACAACATATCACTTTGGTTAGTGTTTAACGTCTCGAAATGCAGTTTCCGCTTCCAAGTCTTACGTTTGTGGGTTCACTTTCTTACACCAAACACTTAATTTCACTTTACAAGTAAAAGTCTACGGTCTACCGGAGTAAGGTCTGTGTATTCGCGAGATGTGTTAACTTGAAACTAAAATTCCGGATGCGCCCGATTGCCGCGCGTCAGGCGCGGGCGCGACATCGCGATACGTTCACACGCGCTGGGGTCAAAGGCGAACTAAAGCCGGCCGGCTCGGCTCGTGCCGACAAGCGACAGCAAACAACAAAACGCCGCCGCCGGCGCTCGGCACCGGCGCCGACTGTCTCTGTCTTTCACTATTGTAGTGTCTAGTGCAATAATAACTCTTATTTCAAACTAGTTGTAGATTGATCTTGCTTGAATTAATAATGCGACGTTGCCGCATTTTCCTAAGCCCGTAGTAGTAAAAGCTTTATTCATTCATAATCTTACCTTATCTTGTAGTAAACAAGAACAATGTCTATAATTTAATATTATTGGCGGATATAATTTAAAAAATATAACCACATGTTTTTTTTATTGATATGAGTCGTCTAGCGTCTACCGAGCTGCCTCTAAAATTTTCCAGTATGATAAAAAAATAACCGTGTATACACCATATCAAAGACTAAATATTGTTTCCAAGAACTCTTATAATATGGCGATTAGAATATTCAATAAATTACCAGAATGGCTTACAAAACTTACATATAGACGATTTAAAAGTACATTATTTAATATATTACTGAAAAAAACATATTACAGTGTTGGAGAGTGCCTGTCTGATCGTAAAGAGTTTGCTGCTTGATGAATCATGATATTTTGATGTTATGACGTTCCTTTTGACATTGCCATCTGACTATTGTTGAAATAATGTTTTAAGTTAATTTTATAAATTCTATGTGTTATTATGATTATAATTTAGGTGTATAATGACAATTGGAATAATATATCGCGAATTTAATGACAATTGGAATAATATATCGCGAATTTATTGATATTGAATTGATTTGTATGTAATTAATGATTAACTATGACATTTTGTAATTCTAATTTTAATTTCTATGACATTGATATTATAATATTGTTAATATCTTGACTATTGTACAACATATATTATATTACTTAGAAACAATCATTTGTAAAGCCTGACGAAAACACTTTGCACGTTGACGACTTCAACAGAGTATGTAGAGCCATTAAACCTTAAGAACTTGTGTCACCATATTCTAGCAAATAAAGATATCTTTCTTTCTTACCATACCACGAACGTTCTACCATTTACATCTAATAAAACCACATTATATTGAGATAGTTAATTAAAGCCGTTTTTACTTAACGCATATCAAAAATAAATGTGTCAATTTCTTAAACAAATTTTCTGCGAACTAAATAGCTTACACTTCACTTTCAGCGATGAAAACATTTAATATCCTTTGGGAGTATTCTGAAAGAAATAATATTTTTTCATGAAAGAGCTTTTTAATCGCGTTTAAGCGAAATTGGTTTACCTCTTGCGATGAAAGCCTGGGATATTATAATTTGTTTTATTCCAGGTTTTACGTTGATATCGAAATAACAAAGGGTAGTAGGCTGGCTTGTAATCATTGAGCTAAATCGTTGGAATCTATATATATAAAAGAAGAAACTGACTGACTGACTGACTGACATATCAATGCACAGCCCAAACCACTGGGCCTAGAGATTCCAAATTTGGCACGTAGGTTCCTTATGAGGTGAAGGGGTGCACTAAGAAAGGATTTTTTAAAATTCACCCTCTAAAGGGTTGAAAAAGGGCTCCAAAGTTTGTATGGGGAAACCAGATTACTTGCTCTATTTTAATCGAAACTTCACATGAGTACTCCCATCAATAAATAAGTTAACACCTGTTTCAGGATTTTCCAAATTTCAACCCCTAAAAGGGGGATATGGGGTGTCAAAGTGAAGTCGGTTAAAAATGCAATGCAGCCAGTGCCGGAAGGAAAAATATATGAATTTTTTTATCAAACTCACACTTCACCGTTTTTCATAAGTAGGTACATTAGATTCCTCCGACTTATCTCTTGGGTAGCACAGGGATCCAAAATTTCGTTATTTTTTAAGCTCCGACGCATACTTTGGAGATATTTGTGAAATCTCTAAATTTCTGTACATAATAGGGCTCGGGATAAAAAATGTTTTTTTTATATATTATATAGAATAGACTTACGCTTGACCGCAATCTCGCCTGATGTTAAGCGATGATGCAGTCTACGGTGGAACGCGCTTGTCTAGTAGAAACCGATTCACTCTCGATTTGAAGACACCCAGGTTGTATTCATTGGGAAACACCCACTCAGGCAACATGTTCCATTGTTTGGCGGTATCCTCCTTTTCACACCGTACCAAGAAATTCCAGGATTCCTTCTTCGGTCGTTCATCCTACACTTGGAGTTCTCTACCTACGCACGTGTTTCCTCCATCCTACAACATGGGTTCATGGGTACCTCCTCGCATAATTGACGATGTAGAGGCAACTAACACCCTCGAGCCTCTACAACTTCGTCGTGACATCGCCTCTCTTAGCGCGTTTTACCGAATGTTCCATGGAGAATGCTCTAAGGAGCTCTTTAACCTTATCCCTCCCTCTCCATTCCTTAACAGAAACACGCGTAAGGGCCTTCGGAGTCATCCTTACACTATATCATAAGCTTAAAACGCATGTAAAAAAGACTCTAATGAGTAAAGGATATTATAAAGTCAATGATTATCTGAATGATGTCAATGCTTGGTCTTAATTGTAGACTTAATTTATAGATTTAAATGTATAATGTACACTGAGACATCTAATCTTGTAATGGAAGTTGAACACAATCTTTCTGCTTCCAATTGACGACTCTGTAACAATACAGGGAGAAAAAAATAGCCCTTGCTGGTTTTTTTGCTGGTTCTTTCCAGTACAAGGTCTCCCGCCGTAGACTGGTTAATCAATGGCGTAGCTTTTTTGACGTTCAAAAGTGATTGTAAAATCCCAATTGGATAAAGGATATTGAATTTGAATATCCTCCTTTTCACACCGTACCAAGAAATTCCAGGATTCCTTCTTCGGTCGCTTATCAGTCGTCACTTAGAATTCTCTACCTACGCACGTGTTGCCTCCATCCTACAACATAGGTTCATGGGTCAACTCATTTGGGCCTCTTTTACCGTTTAACATCAGGCGGAAGGAGGTCATTTGACGGGCCCTCCATAAAAAAAATGTTGATCCATGCCATTCCATCAGTCTCTTGGTGTACCTTGCCTGATCTACTCTTGCTTTGTGTCTTGCCCATTTCCAATTCATTCGGATTAAAAGTGATATTTTAAGCAAAGGACGTTTCTAAGCCCATTGCTTGTTGAACAATGTGCAATTTTACATGCGGTTTTTCTCGCAGTTATTGTTTTCATCCCATAGGTTTGCTCTTGTGGTATTGCGGCATTTTCTTTGAGCTTCAATGTTGACTATGCTCACGCATTCCTTCCTTCAATCTCTGCGGTCTGGTTTTGGTAGCATAGTGCTATTTTTGGCCAAGGTATATGTACTCGGCATTTATCTTCTTTCTCTGGAGTAAAGGGTAAATGGAGTAATATGGGAGTAAATGTCGGGTAGAGATGACATGAAGGACTCCCAATCTCGCAGCAAACGGCCCGAGAGGGGCTCATCCCACGACACTTCGGCTGACCAAAGTTCCTGTAGGAAGCACTTCATCCAAAACAATACGGGACTAATCCAGCCATTTGGGTCAAAGGTACGAGCTACTGTAGACAAAACCAACCGTTTCGTCCAGACCTTAGGGCTTGGCAGTTCCAATCGATAGGTGAACGTGTCCTGGACAGGTCTGTATTGCACTTCCAAAACAGACAGTAAATCTGGAGTGTTGGCATTCTCAAAAATATGAGGCTCCTGCTGGTGGTCGTCTGGCAAGTCACACAAAAGCTGAGGTGAGTTGGACATCCACTTCCTCAGTTCATAACCACCAGCCCCGAGAAGAGCAATTAGTTCATCTCGCAAAATCAAGGCTTCCTCGACACTAGAGGAGCCCGTACAAATATCATCCACAAATGCATCCTCCTTGAGAACCAAGGATGCGCGAGGGTATCGTAACCGCTCACGTTCAGCGAGTTCCACAAGTGAGCGAATTGCCACAAAGGGGCTCGAACGCAAACCGTATGTATTGGTGTTCAGCTCGTAGACCAGCATGGGATCCCTGGGATCCTCCCTCCATAATATGAGCTGATATCGTCTATCGTCCGGGTGAATCACAGTCTGCCGAAACATCATCCGGATATCGGTCACAAAGACGACGGCATGGCGACGGAAGTTGGTCAATACATCACCCACCTCGTGGTGCAACTTCGGTCCAACATGCAGACATTGATTCAGCGAAACGCGGTAGACGTGGGAGCTGACCCATCAAAAACAACGCGTATCTTCCCGGTGGAAAGTTTCAAAACCGCGTGGTGAGGAAGAAAATTATGTTCCTCGTTTCGCCAGTCCAGTCGCGAGACCGACATGTGCCCCAGTTGCTCATATTCTCGCATGAAGTCGACATACTTCTGTTTGAAGTCGGAGTTCCTACTCATACGACGCTCCATGGACAGCAGTCGCTTCTCGGCCAACGGCCGGGAGCTGCCAAGTGAGGGGCGAACTGACAAAAAGGGCAAACGAGTGATCAGCCGTTCCGAGTGAAGGCGACCTGTATTGTTCTGGTAGAACAACGCACACTCCTCGTCCAAGGGGTTCACTCGCTTCACGGTAGGGGGCTCTTCCACCTCCCAAAACCGTTGAAGGACATCCGATAAGATGGAGCTCTAACAGTTATGTAACTGTCCACCGATGGAGATGGTGGGTTATGCCTAACTGGTCCCATCACTACAAACCCAAGCGATGTAGATAAGGCTACCAGCCCACCCTTCTGTAACTCTCTCCTCTTCCCACAATACACGCGGCCTAGAACATCGGCACCGAGCAATAAGTGAATCGGACCGGTTCGGTGGAAGGAAGGGTCAGCCAAGGTCAATCCTGATGTCGCATCAACGACAGCGCGCGAAACGTGCTGTTGCGGAAGCTGACCAACAGCCTTCTCAAAAACAATCGCGGTAGCGCCAATTTTGGGCGCTGAAGAGAAGTGGGGGGAGAAGGAGAACAAAACCTGACCGATCGGATCCGGGATCCGCAGGTCTCCGATTTCTCGTACCGATTCAAGGTATGGAGATGTGTTCAAACTCAACTGCCGGACCAGCCAGCTGGAGGCAATGCAACCCTGAGCTCCCGTATCCAAAAGGGCGCGAACTAAAACAAAGGCGCCCCTCGGGCCCCACACCTGTACGGAGGCTGTTGGTAACAGCACCTGCTCCTGTGGGGGGGTTGCAGCCGACAGTTGGTTTAATGAAAATCCTCCCGCATTCCCCGCAACGGGGGGGAAGGGGGGTTCAAGGAAAAATGCGTGCGCGACGGAGGAGTAGGGCGCTCAAGGCGCTCGAGCGGGTCCCAATCCGGCACGTACTGGCCCCGATCAAATCGGCATCGGGGGGCCGGGCGGTGCCCATGATGGGCGAAAGTTGGGGGAGCCCGTGATAAACGGGGTCTCTCCTTCAGAGGGGGAGAGAAGCGTATCGGCTCCCGGCGTGGCTCCCTAATAACCGCGGCCCAATCCCACGGTGGCGCCTCAGAAGCGGCGCGTCGATCCCCCCCGCCCGTAGGGGGGGTGGGGCGCCCAATCCTCTCACTGGAGGGGGGGCGCCTGTCCAATCTCCGTGGAGGGGTGGCACGCCCCTCCGATCTCCTCGGAGATGTGGGTGACCTACGAGGGCCCCCGCCCGTGTGCGAGTCCCTCTCTCTCACCACCTCACGAGTGTCCCTACTGTTGAAGCACAATAGGGGGTGATGGGCCCCTCCACAACAGTGGCAATCTCGTGGGTGGGGGCAAGCCGATGCCATATGAGCCCCCAGGCAGCGGTAGCACCAATTCCGCTGCTTGGCCATATTTCTACGCCCCTCGGTGCGTAGGCCAACAAATTTGGGACAGGCCGGCAAACGATGGCCATCCCGCTTGCAACACTTGCAAGGCAACGGCCTCTCCCCGTGTGGAGAGTTCTGCCGCACTGCAGTATACTGCTTGTAATGGCGGCGCTTTCTCCGTGGCGCTGCCCGGGATGCCTCATAACGGCCTGTACTCGGTCCCGGTATAGGAGCCAGATCCAAGTGGTCGGTCATCCGACACTCATCCTCCAAAAATCTGAGGAGATCCGAGAAGGGGGGGAGGTACGAGGCACTATTGCCCCCGTATCTTTGTTCAAAGCGCCCCTTCATCTCCATGGGAAGCTTATTGAGGATGAGGTGGAGCAATATGAAGGACCACTGGTCCACCGGTAGGTCAAGTCGTTTGAGCGCATTAATAGCGCTTAGCAGCGGGTTCAAAATCTCCTTCCTCAATGAGGAGACCCGCGATACTCGTGGCAGCCCTAAAATGGCAGCCACATGTGTGTCCGCTAGCAAGCGAACATTCTGATACCGGGCGGTCAACAACGCCCTTGCAATCTCATAACTGTCATCGTTGACAGGTAGACACCAGCCTCTCCACGTAAGGCAGAGAGCAAATAGGCCAATTTCTGGCTAGGGAACAGGTCGTCCCTCGAGTGAACCAGGCTATCAAAGAGGTTAATGAACCCCATCCAAGAAGCCAAGTTCCCATCAAAGGTTGGGATGTCCAAAGTGGGCAGTCTGCCCAGCAAGCCGGCCGGGGTAGGCTTGACCTCCCCGGTCGTGCACGACTCACCCCTCCGGGCGAATAGGATAGCCTGAGCCTTGTTTATGATCACATCCGCCTGTTCAAAACATTGATCATAATCGGCATTAAATTGGTCGACTGCCCGCAACTCAGCGGCACCCTCGGCTGGGTGGTCGAGCAAATATTGTTGATGAACAACAAAAAGCTGCTCCAATTCCTTCAAGCGAGCAGGTACTCCCTCATGCCGAATTAACAAGGCCTGTTCTCGGTCTGGTCGGTCTACCAAAGCGACGGCACTAGCAAACCATCTCAAGATCTTTTGTGCACCCGCGCGGGCACCACTAAGCGGGCTGACTGGCGGGACCATTTTGCACCAAAATTAAGATACACTAAAATAATACACAGACAAACAGACCGACAACCGCAGACAACAAAACAGATCGGGAGGAACTTCAAAGGCAGAACAAAATATATAAACAAACCAAAATCAAGTGTAAATGCTAGTACTTAACTAGAACAACAAAGGCAATTAACAACAGAATATTTCAAACAAATTAAATTCAAGCATTAAGTCAATAACTTAACAAACATAATATTCAAAGGCAAACAAAGCAAAATCAAATGTAAATGCTAAAACTTAACACAGCAAAATAGTGTATTACAACAACAACAAAGTCATTTAGCAGCAAAATTTTGTTTGTTAAGTTTACAACTTAACAAACAAAATATTCAAGGGCAAAACAAAGATATGAAAAAAACAAACCAAAATCAAATATAGGTAAATGCTAGAACTTAACTAGAACAACAGAAGGCATTTAACCACAATTTTTCATATACAATGACAACTAGTTAGGGAGATCGGTCCACAAATGAGATTGTAGTCGGTTTAAAATCAGCAATCAAAAACAATTAATATGTATTGCCCGTTTGGACAACCAACAAGATTACAATATTAATTGTACAATACTAATCAAATACTAATCAATCAATCAAATCTAAGAACCACGCTCTGCTACCAAAAAGATGGTGGTGCCCAAAGTAGACTCCACCACGTCGGCGTTTCACCGAACAAAACTGCTGATTTTAATAACCTACTACCAGCTCTAGAAACACATTGTGGCTTACCCCTATTCCAATTGGTCTCCGTATGTAGCCGGTGGACTTCCTGAGCTAGCTCGAAGGAAGTTGCGGATCCTGAAGGGTTGGTGTTAATCCAACGATGGAGACCGGAGCACTACATAGGCCTATTAGGCCACCACGGCTCACACACGCGACGATAACAGATTTGGTGAATTTACACTTTCACCGACACTAAAACTTTGGCGGACCCTCGCACCAACAATCACTTGGTGCGCCGCGCAATACTATTTGTTAGATGCTTATATATTTTGTATTATATTTTATTGCTGCCCGGTTCTAACCTATATCAATGTCATGACATTTCGACTCGACTGACATGTTACATGCGGCCGGCCGCAGGGTCTTACTGCACAGACTATAATGCAGTGTTGCCACTCGCTCTTCCTCGAGCGTAAACAAGGGGTACTCGCCAATTCAAATTCAAATTCAAAAATCTTTATTCAACATAGGCCTTTACAGGCACTTATTGACGTCAAAACAAAGCAAAACAATATCGCTCCTAGTCAGCGGCTGATGCTTTATAAAGCACAAATACGGCCGCATATGGAGAACTGCTCGCACCTCTGGGCAGGAGCTCCGAAATATCAACTCGACCCACTTGACTCCTTGCAAAGGCGTGCATTCCGCATCGTTGGTAATCCCAGTATCACGGCCTCAATGGAGACGCTGGAGCAAAGAAGAGACTTTGGTTCTCTTTGCGTGCTCTATCGGCTGTTTAACGGGGAGTGCTCTGAGGAACTGTTTGCAATGGTACCCTCGTCACCTTTTTATCATCGCACCACCCGCCACCGCAATAGAGGTCATCCGTACCACCTGGAACCGATCTTGTCTAGCACAGTTCGGTTTCAGCGTTCATTTCTTCCACGTACGTGCAGACTCTGGAACGAACTCCCAGCTGCGGTGTTTCCTGAGCGCTACGATATGTCCAACTTCAAACGAGGTTTAAAAAGAGCACTTCACTCCAGGTAGGTAGCAACTGAGCTTTGCCCCTGGCATTGCAGATGTCCATGAGCGGTTGTTACCATTTACCATCAGGTGGGCCACTTGCTCGTCTGCCACCTTTAGCAATAAAAAAAATCTTTTAGTCTGCGAGATTCATTTTAGGCCTATGTTTGACAATCTTCTTCTCAGTTCTTTCAGTACTACTAGCAGATTATCGGGTTTTTCACAAACGTCAATATCATCAGCAAATCTCAAATTGTTGTCTTTTGTCATCTATGTTGACGCCTTTATATCTGAAGACATTCTTAACGCAGTAGAAAAAACACAGGTATGATGTAAAACGAAGGCATATAGTGATTATAGTGTAACACTTATCATAAAAAAGGTTTCAACAAATCCCAATATTACTTAATCAACATTACGCTGTGACTCATAAATAAAACATGTAATTGGAAAATATAATATAAGCCCTTCGTAATCTGTCCCTAGTCCAGTGTTTCGGTAAAACACCCTTTCCAAAAACAACAAGGCTTATTAGCATAAGCCGAACGGTTCCTAAACATCGATTTTTTTGTGAGAACACTTTAAAAAATCTGAATGATGTCTCTGTGAGTCAGTTGATAGATTGGCTGCTACTTTATAAACAACGGTTGGTTTTGGCAAAAGGTCTCATCTCAGCTGATGACTATTACAACTGTTTTCCGGAGGCAGATTTACCGAAGCAGATTGTACCAGGGTCGCCTGCTTGGGTACCTCCATCTTACCTATTTCGGCCGCAAAGCAGCAGTGCTTGAATTGCTGTGTTCCGGTTTAGGGGTAAGATAATGGCACTGAAATTACCGGGTACCGTGACTTTACCGTGTACACAGTGGTTCTTATAGGGGTTGCAGATTTGCTGGGAATCTCACAAATACCACATGTACTATTATAGGTGACTGTTACCACTTATCATCAGCTGAGCAGTATGTTTGTATGAGGTCCCGTCTCAGTTGACGACTTTGTTACAAATTGTCTCGCGAGTCTGTTACAAATGGACCGGTCTCAGGTCATTACTCTGTTACAAATGGCCATGTCTTAGTCAATGATAGAAATGGTCCTATTTCAGTTAAAGACTGTTAGAAATGGTCCCCTTTTCAGTTGATGACTCTGTTAGAAACGATCCCGTTTCAGTTGATGACTTTGTTACACATGGTCTTGTCTCAGCGAGTCTGTTACAAACGGACAAAATAATGACCTCATCTCTGTCGATGACTCTGTAAGAAATCCACCTTATGATTCAATTTATGCCCCACATCAGCTAATGATTCAGTTATAAATGGTGCCAGCAAATATATATGGGTCGAAGTTTTTCTTACTGTCATAATATTTTTCATGAGTGACTTACAATAAATAATATTTATCATATTATGTTTTTGTCATGCTTAATCCCTTCCTATGCTGTCCGCTTATGGAATTCACTCTCTCTGAGAATATTCGGAGTATAAGCCCGCTGGAGTCTTTTATTTATTTATTTATTTGTTCCCTTTCATACTTATATTTCTCCCCACTTTAGTTTCCGCAGCCTTACCCAATTGAATTTCCTCTGTATATAAAATATATATTTACCACTCTCGTGGTTGCCTGAAGAAGATTGCTCTTTAGCAAGGAGGAAGCCTATTTGTTACACTTCTGTTTTTATTTCTTTTGTTATTTTCTATTGTTCTCTGTTTTTGTGTGCAATAAAGAGTTTTATTATTACTAAAAAATGTCATGTGTATATTCATTATAAGCTTTAATTCCTGTTATTTGTAATCATGATAATATAACTTTTCGGTAACATGCATTTTGAAATAAAATAAAAATTTGCCCTCCAGTGTGTATTTATTATTTACACACAAGCTTATAACTATCTTTACAGGTGCATGCACCCAATGCGACAGTTTTGCCCTTATAACTTATCCTATACTCACAACACAACACCTAATCTTACACAGTATTGTTACATATTACAAATAGACATATGTTTGTGAATTCACACAGAGAACAAGCAAATAAATCAGTTTTTTCTGCCACTTTGTTCAATATCAGTATCGCTCTAGTCAATGGAGCCCGATTTTGCAGGTTCGTTTGACCTCGCGGCACCACCAGTAATGGTGGCTTGCGTCGGCGCTCCACGTACCTATCTGTCACACATAAACCAATCCGAGCCAATATCTCCGCATTACAAATGATTCCTCTTAATATTTTAAGTAAATATAGTGACAATATCAATACTCTTCTTACACTTAATTCATTATATCCAACCATTCCCAAGACAAACAGATTGGGATACATTAAAGGATAGAAAGGATACACGCCATACAGCTTAAAATATAGATATCTCGTAAATTTGTTCTGTATACGTTCTAACATTTGACTATATTTTATTTGGCTTGGAGACCAAACTATTGAATTAAACTCCAGATGGCTTCTAACTAATGCATTATATAACGCTATGATTGCTTTTATATTTGTAAAGTTATTAACGCTTCGCAAAATAAATCCCAAATTTTTATAAGCCTTTTTACATATACTAATTATGTGATTTTTGAAATTTAATTCTGATGTAAATAAAATTCCTAGATCTTTTATTTCAGTAACTCTATTTAATACAGTTCCATTTATATTATAATCGTAGTTAACAGGATAATGCTTTCTAGAATAGGAAGTTGTAACACATTTTGTGTTATTAAAAAGTAATTTATTTTGTTCACTCCAAGAAATTAGTCTATTAATATCATTTTGTAATAACTCACAGTCTGCACTGCTTTTAACCGGCAAAAATACTTTTAAATCGTCAGCGAACAGTAAACACTTTGCGTTTTGAATAACTTTTGGCAAATCATTTATGAAAATTACAAAGTGAAGCGGCCCAAGATTACTTCCTTGACTTACTCCTGACCAGACGTAGTAGGGCTCTGATCTATGGCCTGCCCACTCAACGTATTGCTGTCTATTTTTCATGTAACTAGCGAAGAACTGTAATAAGTGTGGGGTACAGCCAACCCCGGCTAGTTTTATAAGCAAGATGTCGTTGTCCACCACATCAAACGCTTTACGGAAATCAAAATAAGCGACATCAACCTGTCCCCCACTGTCAATCGTTGGCACCAGTTCAGCCATATAGTTTATGAGATTGCTAGTAGTGCTGCGTCCTCGTCGGAATCCATGCTGTGCTTCTGACAGTAAACCATCCACTTGCCGGTAGACATTGTTCTTAATGGTTGACTCAAACACTTTAGCTGGGGTAGACAATACAGCGACTGGTCGATACTTGTCTACACAGTCGGCTGAGCCTCCTTTCGGGACCGGTATCACACGCGTAATTTTCCATATATCAGGAAAAACTGCCCCCTGCAAACACTGGTTGAAGATATGTGCAAGTGGCTCAGCCAGAACATACCTACAGTCTCTAAACAAATAGACTGGAATACCATCAGGGCCAGCTGATTTCTTCGGCTTGAGCTTAGCGAGTGCCCGCAACACGTCACTTGGCGTCACTTTATCAATATGAACTCGTGCTGAACCATTCATATCTCCAGCGCTTAATATAGCCTTGTTAACATCAAGTTCAGCCGGCTCCGTACTGTACACAGAATGAAAATATCTCGCAAATTCAGTGGCGCATTGTTCATCTGTCAGTGTTACCCCATCTTTTAAAATTTTTTGTGAACATATGTTGCGTCTTTTTGATTTTACATAATTCCAAAAAGATTTAGGATCATCTACTAGGTGCTGTTGAACTCGGTCCCTGTGTTGATCATGCGCTAGTTTTATCATACTTTTAACCCTCGCCCTAATTTGAGCGAATGCCTGATAATCAGATTTTGACTTGCTCGCTTTATATTTCTTATGTAAAAATGCTTTATATTTTATATTAATTCATAATTATACCACTCCGGATAAATATAGCTAGTTTGTTTACTGTGCACCTTTTTTAATGGAACACAGTTGTTAAATATTTCATTAAGCTTTTCATAAAACAGAACTAAACACGAATTCACATTGCTGACACTATATAATGGCGTCCAATCTATCTCCCCAATAAATGAATACAATAAAGAATGATTACCTTTATTGAAGTTCCATTGTGCCGGGGGATTGGAACTTGAATCATCGTACGTTTCACTCGGGGCTCCACTGCTTCGACCTGATACTAATACTGATATTTCCAACGGCGGGTGATACGGGTCCACGGCTGGCACTAACGACTCAGTCGCAGCACTCACAGAAACGCTCAAACCGTCATTAATCGTACTCAAAACTAAATCTAACTGACGGTTATCACAATTGCCTATGCAGTTGCTCTGTGTGAATCCACAAAACGTTAAAAAATATTCAAAATAATTTCTTATATTTACACTAGACGAATATAAATTGAAATCTCCGATTACTAGCACATTTTTATATTTTACACACAATTGCTCAATTATTCTAAAAAGAATTAAATATTCACTATCACTACATCGCGGCGGAATGTAAACAACACAACATAATAACAAAAAATGCTCTCGCAAGTATACAGCGGCGCAAGCGAGCTCAAACATACAGTCCTTTAAGTTGACGTCGGCTGCAAATTGTACGGTCTGCAGCTCGAAACGCGGTGTGGCCACGAAAAGTGCGCCGCCTTGTTTGCGACCGTCCATGCGATCACATCGCATTATATGGTATCCCGGCGGGATTAATTCGGAATCCATTATAGATTCATTGCATCCCGTTTCTGTAACTGCAAAAAAGTCGGCGTTCGACGCAGTTAAATTAGTTATAAATTCTTCTAGCTTTGTTCTAAGTCCTCTTACATTTTGATACAGAATATCAAGTGGTTTTTTTGTATTATTTTTGTTTATCAAACGATCTTCGAAACCAAATCCATTCGCAAAATTCTACATTTACGGGCCAAACATCAGGGTTACATATTTTCTCATACATACTCTCCGGTACTCCTATCATGAAAGATGAATAATCTCGCTCCGTTTTCGGCTTTAGTTTTCGGCTTTAGGTAATTTTTATTGCACTGCGTAGCTTGTTAGTTTTCCTTCTTTCAAGCATATATTTGTGATTAGTTTGTGTCCATGCGATCTATAAGGAAATTAAGCTTTGAGAATATATGTAACTTCGAAGAAAACTTTAAAAAAAAATATGCTTTTTATTAGCTTCATGTTCACAATGCAGGAAAAACGCTTAGAAGACTCACAAAAGCCCTCAGGAGAGCAAAGGTTTGAGTATGAAGGCGTCTGATTTATGAATATAACGCCATTTTTAATATTGAAATTTATAGCCTTCGAAAAGTTTCGCGAAAAGCTCCTTCATTCTATTTAGAGTCGTAGAGGCTCGTGAAGGATTTGTTGTTTTTATCCATAAACCGGTGAATAAAGGTATCTATCCTATCTTGTTTTGACTTTTTATTAATTGTTATTTCCATTTTAGAGGGTCAGATAAATAAGCTAACATTGTAGTGTTCGCTGAAAGAATATGGTTTTTGACATTCTTTTAGCTATATTTTTTGTTGGCATCATAAATAGTCATGATAAAATTTAAATAAAGAATAAATATCAAATATAACAGTGTCGACATCTACCAAAAGGAAAAATTTTCATACTTGACACTTTTCGAATAATATGCATTTCAAAATATCAATAAAATATCCCAAAAGCTCATATTCGTGAGTTCTCGTAATATTCCATTGCACTACGTAGATAAGACTTTTTGTATTATTATTTATCAGCGTATAAGACTGCTTGGTGGAACTGACAAATTAATAAGACTGGAGAATTAAGTAATTTTTAAATAAGTAAACTGGCATATCAGCAAGGTTACAGATAAATGGCCCGTCATACGCTTATTCATTTTATTTATAACATTAGCTTATGTCCATGAATTCTGTTGTTGGCGGCGCATACAAGTTAAACATTTGAGAGATAAATCTCAAAAGACAATTAGAGGTAAGACCATAAGAATAACTAATAATACGAGTATAGAAGCGAATCTCCTTTGTTGGTGCGCCAAATGCCGCTATTTGCATACCTACAGCGCCCTTCCCCCTGTAACGCCCCGCAGTAGTCTGCGGACGCCGTTATGGTCACCACATGGACGTATGGTTACCACTACAATATTTTTTATATAGGTACCTCCATATTTTACATTAAATGAGAAACTGAGCATACACCGAGTCTTATTGATTTTGTACTTCAAGTGTAGCGAGCGAGCGACTAACTTTAGCAATAGTACGCACATTTTTAATTTTTTTGATTCCGCAGTTATAAGAACCTGCCTATTTTTGATTAATTGAGCTTAATCCATACACTTCGAGAACAAAATCATTAAAATGTTTCGAATTTCGATGTACAAAAATTTGTAATTTAGGTATCGTACCTACGTTTATAGTCCAAGAGTTGAAGTTATGAATGTACTAATGGATAAAACCTAAGCTCACTTTTTACTATCAGACCAACATTTTCACTTGAAAAAAAATCTGTTGTTTCATAATTTTAATCAAGTATTTATTTTTTTTCTTTTTTTAAAAACGTCGCCCCACACTAGGATTTTCTCCTGTGTCGTGGGTGCAGTTACAAACATAGAATATCACATGCACATACGCGCAGACCGGAACAAATTTCTGTAGGCCATACAAAATATCTGTCCCAAGCGGGAATCGAACCCGCGACCCGTTGCACAGTAGGCGATCACTCGACCTCTGCGCTAACCGTGTCGTCGAGTCGTCGTGTCGTCGATTGTATTTAAATTTTATATGGAACAGTGACAAAGGTCGATTAAAATAGCAGCAGGCGTAGCACGGGCTACCAAGACGGGACTTGAGTCACGCATTATCTCACAATTTCAGTGACATAATATCTATGTCTTAAAGAGTAGCACGGCGGCGCGTATTGAGGCTGCGGTCCGATAACAGCGCTCACAGTGCTAACGATTACAAACGCCTTGTCCAAATTAAAGAAAACACTGAAAATGCTATCAGCATGCTTATGATTTCGGTCCGGAAAAACAGGTACATTCATTTTGAACCGAAAACACAATTATCGAACGTCAGACTGACAGTTCGCATAAAGTGATTTCACTCCAGCCCCCGTAGCACGTCCATCAAAACACGATATGATAAAGCGATTTATCGCCGTGAACTGTCAAAATACGACGAAACCCTATTGTATTTTGAGAGTTCGCCGCGATAAACCGCTTTATCATATCGTGTTTTGGTGCACGTGCTAGGGGGGCAGAGCATTAGCGCCGTAAGTTCTATATGACGTTAACGATGACGTCATGTGGCTCTTCATGCCGGCTAACATTAGCGCGCTCACAACATTTCGGGACGCGTTTAAGCGCGTTAATAGTGACTCTTATTGATTTTCGGAACGCAGCCTTAGTGTGACTGACATGATAAAATTTCTTGACGCTCCTTAAGAGATACGTGTCACTGAGTCTTATCACAAATTTCTTGGCAGCCCGTGCTACGCCTGCTGTACCCAAAGTTTCTCATAATTCAAATTATTCCCGACTTGACAAAAAAAATCCCATACTTACAGAGTTTCAAAATTGCACTACGAGTACAATGACAGCTTTAGAAACTCGATACATTATATTGTATTAGCTTTGACATGTAATGAATATTACGAATAAAACGGTATCTGTATCTAGGGTAGGTATAATAAAAATAATTTTAAAGTATTCAATCATTTTTATTTAAAAGGTTTCAATTCAACAGAAATATTTACAAATGTCTGATATTTATAAAAGATGGCGTTTTTGTAGATGATTTGAAGTTTCGGTTATTAAACTTCAGTGCGTAGTAAATACGCATTCTTATAAAAAGCTTAATCAGGTAATCAATAGGAAAACATTCACAAGGTACCTGAAACACACGGTGCGCGCCTTGACTGGCGATTCCGTTCAACGGAAATCAAACGGTAGGTAAATAACGTGGCCTTGAGCGCTCGACAGCCGGGAGTTTCGCTTCTATACTCGTATTATTAGTTATTCTTATGGTAAGACAGCCAGTTTTTCAAGTGAAGCTAGTTTCCATTTACCATTACAGTCGCGCTCGCGCCCGCCTCTGTGCGCACGCGTTTTAGTACTCCTTGCAAATTCGTTTAGTTATAATGGCGTCGGGCACGGTAAAATGTGTAACGTGCAATTTTGTAATTAACGAAGTGTTATGCTTTATTCAGAATAAAATCGATGTGATGGATGAAGTGTCCCTTGTGCAAATTTGCGAATCGGCTTTTTCGGAAGATGAAATTGAGAAGGCAAAAACGTTAATATTTGAATCGATAACGACATCAACAAAGAAGAAAGTGAGAAAGCGAGCAGGAAAATCGCTTAGAAACCTAAACGACGTTATTGCATTGTTTAAGGAGACTGATCCAAATGAAACACCCGTTTTCGTGGCTAAAGATATTCATCGAATACCTCCGGTATGTTTCGACCATGTCGATGTGACCAGATTGTTGAAAGATATTTTATTGATACAAAACGAGCTTAAGATTCTGAGAGAAACTGATGTAACCAAAGAACACTTACGAGTTAAAATGGATTTGGCAAATCTCAAGCAGGCCTCTCTGGTTAAAGATTTCACTTTCTGTAACATTAACACGAAAAGAGGTGCTTATTTAAAAGAAAGCGATTGTGATAGCGGACCTTGTGGATTTCATCCAATCGATCCCCACAAGTCGCAAACACCAAACAGGTTCAGTGTTTTGTCGAATCATCAGTCCGGTGATGTTATTTCTCGAACACCGTCATTTTCATCGCTCGAAAAACCAGCGCAGGCGGCGCAGGAACCGCCGAGCGAACATCGTGAGCCGCCGCTGTCGCCACCGCCCGGTGCCACCTCACCCCTGCCGCTCTCGCCATTGCAAATCAGTACCCGACGAGAGCCGTGTATCACCGAGAACGAACGAAGTGAAGCGCTTGCGAAACAAGTTATAAATCCGACCGTTACACTTGGCGAATCGCTCGCGCCTCTTACGTCATTTGTAAACAACAACACAGCTGTATTGGATAACGCGTTGAAGCAACCACAAACTATGGCAAAAATGGTTAAGTCGGGAGAGTGGAAGCCGGATAAAGCTAAAGATGATTGGATATTAGTTCAAAAGAGAAAACTACGTAACCGATTTATGGGGAACAAAGGAAAAGCTGTCGTTAGCTCGGATACAAAATTTCGAGCTGCGGAAGTTTATATACCGATTTATATCTACAATGTTGCGAAAAATATTTCTGCTAATGACATTTCTGAGTACATTCGCGGTAAAGTCCACCTTGATGTAAAAGTACAACGTATGGATATGCGCACTGTAAAGGACTATGACTCGTATAAAGTCTTTGTACCAAAACAGAATCTGTCTAATTTCTTACGGGAGGATTTTTGGCCGGAAGGAATTTCTTACCGTCGCTTTGTGAACTTTAGTAACAAAAGAAAGTACGATGGAGACGTACATTGCTCAGAAAGAAATACAGATTCATAAATGGACACTGAGAATACAAGGCTCATTACATTTAACTGTCAGGGAGTATATCGTTCTGCTGACTGTGTGAGACGGTTGTGCCGCGGTGCAGATGTTATCACTCTGCAGGAGACGTGGTTGCTTCCTCATGACGTGGCGTTCCTGGCGGAACTTGATGACGACTTCGCGTACACTGGGAAGTCAGCAGTAGACACTGGTACGGGCGTATTGCGCGGCAGGCCCTACGGTGGTGTGGCTCTTCTCTGGAGAAAAAGTTTGTTCACGGCTGTAAGTGTTATTTCGTGTATTAGTGCTTGATCATTCTCAATGATCTTCAAGTGCTTATATTTTCACTTTACATGCCGACGGATTGCAGTGAAAATTTAGTGGACTTTACGGCATGCCTGGGTGAGATCAGTGCCATCGTGGAAAGTAACAATGTGGAGAACATATTTGTGCTTGCGGACTTTAACGCACACCCAGGTGAGTCTTTCTGTACTGAACTGTTGAACTTTTGTAATGAGCAAAACTGGTCATGTGTTGACTTGTCTTTATTGTCTGCGGATACCTATACATTTGTGAGCCAAGCTAATGGTGCGCGGCGCTGGCTCGACCATGTTACCGCCTCGGCTGCCGCCGCTCGCACAGTCACTGGGGCCGAGGTGCTGGATGATGTATATTGGTCAGATCATAAACCACTACTAATAAAATGCGACTTAAATTTAGTGAAACCTAAAGTTGTATATCCGAATACAGAGAATACATATAGAAAAGCAGTGTGGGGTTACAGAAATACGGTTGAAATAAATAATTATCATAACATATGTAACAATAAGCTTAGGGAGATAAACTTTCCAATTGAATTTAATAACTGCTGCGACCTTATGTGTAATAATATTGATGATACTGTAATTATTGAGAAGATGTACAAAAATATTGTGACGATCCTAACTGAAGCAGCTGAATGTACCTGTACTCGTAGGAATGGCGGGAAAGGTAGGGCTGTGGCTGGGTGGAACCAACATGTTAGGGAGGCTCATGCGAAGGCTCGGCTTGATTATAAAATTTGGTTACTATATGGACAACCTAAATCGGGCATGTATTATAATAATATGATAATTTCTCGGAAAATATTTAAATCAAAATTAAAGTGGTGCCAAAAAAATCAGGAACAAATTAAAATGAATAATATAGTAAATCATCATAAGAGGAAGGAGTTTGGAAAATTTTGGAATGCTACAAAGAAGATGAACCCCAAGCCTAGCCTTCCTATCAGTGTCTCTGGTAAGCATCATCCGTGCGACATTGCCAACCTATTTAAAAACCATTTCCGTGTAGAATCTCCTTTGGCCGGAACTGTTAGAGCCCCTACAGGGCCGGTTGCCGCCTCGGGTTCAGCGGATCGCACGGTTATATTTTCTGTAAAAGACATTAATTCTACTATTAGAAGTATGGTGCGTGGTAAGTCCCCGGGGCACGATGGACTCAGTATTGAGCATCTGCAGCATGCAGGTGTTCATCTTCCGAGGGTGCTGACCATGCTGTTTAACTTCTGTTTGGGGCATTCATACCTTCCTCATGATATGATGAGAACTATTGTTACGCCTATAGTCAAGGACAGGACAGGAGACAGTGCAGATCCTAACAACTATAGACCTATATCATTGGCTACAATTATAGCTAAGGTGCTGGACAGTATGCTTGATCGTCAACTTAGTTAATATCTAGACATACATGACGCGCAATTTGGCTTTCAGCCCAAACTATCTACAGAAAGTGCAATCCTGTCGCTCAAGCATACTGTTCGGTACTATACGGATAGAAAAACACCCGTCTATGCATGTTTCCTGGACCTGTCCAAGGCATTTGACTTGGTCTCATACAGCATCCTGTGGGGGGAGTTGGCGGGGTCGGGTGTGCCTAGCGAGGTTGTTAATCTTTTTAAGTTTTGGTATGACCATCAGATCAACCATGTGAGATGGGCTGGATCACTCTCGAATGAATACAAACTGGGGTGTGGAGTGAGACAGGGTGGGATAGCATCACCAAGGCTGTTCAATCTATATATGAATAGGCTGCTCGTTGAGCTGAGCAACACACAGATCGGTTGTCATATTGACGGAGTGTGTATCAACAACATAAGTTACGCAGATGATATGGTGCTGCTCAGCCCATCGATCGCGGCGCTGAGACATCTATTGTCCGTCTGTGAGGGGTTTGCGGAGGCACGTGGCCTTAGATACAATGCAAAAAAGAGTGAGATAATGGTCTTTAAAGCTGGTAACAAATGTTATTCTGTGACACCGCCGGTGACATTGCGCGGAACTCCTCTAAAACGGGTTACAGCATTTAAGTATCTGGGCCATTGGGTCACTGAGGACCTCAAGGATGACATGGACATAATGAGGGAACGAAGGGCGCTGGCTGTTCGATGCAATATGTTGGCTCGTAGATTTGCACTGTGTACACATCAAGTGAAGGTGACGCTTTTCAAAGCATACTGTCAGTCTTTTTACACCTGCAGTCTATGGGTCGACTATACGCGGAAGACATACAGCGTGCTTCGTGTCCAATACAACGACGCGCTCAGGATGTTGTTGCGGAGGCCTAGACATTGCAGTGCATCAGCAATGTTTGCAGAGGTTCGAGTTGATGGCTTCCATGCTGTTATGCGTAAGCGCTGCGCCTCGACGCTGGCGCGTCTGCGTGCCTCGCGCAACTCCATCCTGAGAACCGTCATTGACATTTCACTCATACAATAAGTGTCAAAAACGGTTGTTAGTTAACTATAACCGCCTGTTTAAATGTTGGTGAAATTCAACCAGCCGTGCAATTAGTCCGCCAATTGTACCGTTTTTCTGTACCACAAAGTGTTAATTATAGCTGACTTAAGCTGACCCAAGGCAGCAGTACGTAGTACGTAGTAATCCTGTAAGGTGATATAACAACCTTAACACAACTAAAGACAAGAGATAGATCGGTCCAACATTAAAACGAAAGGCGGCGATAAAGGGAAACAATATGGCAAACTCAGGGCTCTTTTGCATATTTACTGAAGGTAAGGCGACTCGGCAGTTTGGAACGTCAGCGTTATCAACACTGACCGAACCACTCCAACTGGAAACTCCAAATATTGGCCGAGCTCTTGTTAGGTAGGTAGGTAGGTACACTGATTTTGGGAATGTTAATAGTAGGTAGGACAGAACAATGCTGTTCTTTGAATAGTGATGCTTAAGAAATATAAATTTAGTGCTGCTGCAGCAAATACTATTTGTACTGTCACAATAGTCATTTGATTACGTAAATTCTATTTACTGTATTTATATACCTATTGCCTTGTTGTGCGAATACTTTACCTGTTCGATGTATTACAAATGTTTATTCCTTTTTTAACAGGTCAGGTTGTTTAACAGGCTAACGATGTTCATGTTATGTTATGTAGATAAAAAATAAATAAATAGTGTTGTATTGTAGCTGTGAGATGTGAGCCAGGTACTCAGACAATTTGTTCGTAAAAGTTCATTTGGAAGCGGACGTGTTTTATGATGTACACTGACATATAATGGCATTGATTTACTACCAAACTTCATACAAAAACGCGCTTGAAATCTGTCACCTAATCGACTATACATTTGTACGCTGTTAAATAGGTAGTTGAATATGCACACCGAATTAAAATTACCATAAAGAAAGTACCGTATTTATCGAATTCAACCTTATTCTTTATTATTACGGCAACTATTTGAAGTACAACCGTGTGCAGTTACATCATTTCATACCTAGCCACATTAAATTTGACGTTTTAGTAATTGCTACAAGAAAATATCAACTTTATACTCTCAAACATAATATAGTCCAGTCAACGAGGACATTCGTTGTATGGAGACATCCGACAAATTCTTCCGTCTATGAAATTTGGCATGTGGTGATGATACCTAATACAGATGACAGATGTACAATAATCCAACAAAATTTATAATGGGAAGTTAGGTATTTTTACCTAAACATGAAAAACGCTTATAGCTCTCTGTGGATATTTCCTCAGTTTGAAATTATTCTTGTATACGTACGCATGTACTAGTTAGAACAAGTATGTAAAGTAATCCAACATTTTTTCGATTTGGGTGATGCACTAAATTGAACATTTAACATTTTGCGCAATAACTTCTATTGGAAAATTGCTCTGCTAATTTTTATTTTTTAATATGGTCTTATTTCCCTAAATAAATAGGTTTGTTAAGTAATCCAATAAATTTTCCTTTGGAAACATATTTTTTTGATTTTTGCTTAATAACGTGATGTGAAAAATTACTCCGTCCATTTTTATAACTTTATACGTTATATGATTTAATACTAAAACAGAATTATCAATAATCCAACAAATTTTCGAACGTTCATATATTTTTTATGATGTATGCCGATTTATATTTGTGCGAACCTTAAGCATCACGCAATTTGTGCGTAGTTGATCTTCACGTGACCGCTCGGAGCTACTTTTACCTATTTAGTAATCTGTGCTTTTACTTCGTTTTGCACCACATTATAGGAATTAATAATAATACCTACAAAACTAACTCTAATACGAGTAAAGAAACATTGTAAAAACAAAATTTTATTTTAATGCTCTTATAAGGGGAAATTAAACTTTAAATTAAATTAAGTCCATCAATTTGTTACATGCCACAATTTTTCCAAGAGTTCCGTACCTCGAAAGAAAAAAACGGAACCCATATAGGAGCACTTTGTTGTCCGTTTTTCTCTTCTTCTCGGTCCTTTTTCTCGGGAACGCGTAAAGATATCAAATAGAAATTTATACAAAACATTCGGATCTACGGTCTCTTTCAGATGTGAAAAATCATAATTGTAAGTCAAGGAGGTCAAGAGATATGACCATTTATGTTGCATATTTTCGCAAATTTTGCGATTTTTTACGGGAATCAAAACTATAGGGTACTTCCCATTGACCTAGAATACTGAATTTATCCAAAAAGCAAGGTCTTATATCACACGTCGAGGAAAAATAAATACTGAAAACCGTAAATATGTACATACTCATAGTTAGGAACGTATATAACTTAGATAAGTTTGTAAGGAACCTTCGCTTCGGTGCACGAGTCTAACCCGCACTTGGCAATTTATTTTATCGATACCACGGTAATATACTATTACCGTGTCTGTACTAGTTTGTTTGTTTGGTTATACGCGCTAATCTCAGGAACTACTGATTTAAATTGAAAAATTATTTTTGTGTTGTATAGTAGGCTATATAACACACGCTACGACTAATAGATGCTGAGCATCAATGAAAAATGCTGTAGAAACGGGGAAAAATTGTTATTTTCCGACATCCATGTGAACGAAGTCGCGGGCACAGCTATCATAGCATAAAAGCTTGTCGCGAGATTTACCTGTGTAGATAAACAGGGACACAATACCTATTCAACTTGTTCTTGATAAGTATAGGTAATTCTTTAAAAAAATGTTTTTATGAAATAGGTAAGTAAATCTGGTCAAATAATAAACACTTATTTTTCTCAAACACTACGATATACGACCAAAAATTCTTTGGAATAAATCGAACTTGCAGTACTTGGCCTAGCAGCGGTGGGTGCGAAGTCAGACAACCTTCTCGTGGTGCACCTCGGGCAACCCGCGGGCTAATAGTCTGACAAGTAGCCCCCATGGGGAAGTCTCTCCTTCTTGTTGTAAGAAGGGGATTTGGCTATAGAACGCTGACCCGTTGCGGATCGTAGTTTGGCTTGAATTAATCCAGCAGTTATTTTGCTGGCTGTAAGGGACCAATTGTTCACTATGGCGCTTCGCGTCTCTTGTTGTTGTTCTGTTCGGAGTGTCCAATCCAGACTTCTTCAAGCTCTGGCTCGTATGCGCGGCAGTGGATTCAGTAGAGTCTGCTGTCGGGCAAACCCATTACCCGCACTTAGCCGAGCCGGGGGTCCGGCGCACTGAGCATCGGGCCGTCTGGTCCGTGCCGATGGGATGACTGGCTAGAGGGTCTCCAGTCTCGAACGGCCACCCTAGGGAGCTCACCCTGCAAAGCGCAACATGGATCTTAGTGACGAAAAACAAACACACCAGCAGGCCTAGCACGGCGCGTGGACAATAGAAGAGAAAGTGACTAACTCTCGTCCCGTCGCGCTTCATTGTTGTATGAGAGAGCGAGAAAAAACATGTTATTTGTCTCATGTCCCGTTTTGTCCACGGTCCGTGCTACGCCTGCAGGGGGTTTCAGTCTCCCCCGTAGGACCGCACAAGGTGGCTGTGAGCAGCCGGGCGTATTTGGTGCTGTGCTAACCGAGATCCACTTCTTCAGATGCGAATTAAAAATGCGAACCCGTTAAGAGTGGGCCACCGTCGGTATTCGGGCCGGCGGCGGTGGAAAATATAACCGAGGCGAGTGGAAGTATTATTGATGAGGGGGAACTCCGTTATGGAAGCGGAGAGAAAACACCGCGTTTTACGCGATCGCGCAGCAGATCTGCGGCAAGTACAGAATAATATAAGTTGTTCACGCTCGAGGAAGAGCGAGTGGCGGCACTGCATTCTAGTCTGTGCAGTGACAGTTTTTTTGGCGGCCGGCCGCATGTGATATGTCAGTGAGTCGAGTCGAAATGTCATGACATGCTTAGAGGTTGTGCGGGCCGGAATAAAATATAATACACAATATTCAAGCAAATAGTGATTTGCGCGGCGCACCTAATATCGGGGTGCGAAAGCCCGCTTTGTGTTGTGCAAGGTGTCAAAATCGCGTGTGTGAGTCGTGGTGGCCTAATAGGCCTTTGTAGTGCTCCGGTCTCCCCCGGTGGATCCACTGCAGAACTTCAGGAGCCGCGACTTCCTTCGAGCTAGCTCAGGAAGTCCACCGGTTACGGAGGAGACGGACGGAGACAACGGGAATCGGGGTAAGCCACAATGCTTTCTATGAGCGGGTAGTAGGGCATCAGCAATCAACCCAAAATTCCTTACTCGGTGAAACGCCGACGTGGTGGAGTCTACTTGGGGCACCACCATCTCTTGGTAGCAGAGCGTGGTTTTTAGATTTGAGTGGTTCTTAGATTTGAGTATTTGATTAGTATTGTACAATTAATATTGTAATCTTGTTGGTTGTCCAAACGGGCAATACATATTAATTGGTTTTGATTGCTGATTTTAAACCGACTACCAGCTCATTTGTGGACCTATCTCCTTAACTAATTGTCATTGTATATGAAAAATTGGGGTTAAATGTCTTTTGTTGTTCTAGTTAAGTTCTAGCATTTACCTATATCTGATTTTGGTTTGTTTTTTCATATCTTTGTTTTGCCCTTGAATATTTTGTTTGTTAAGTTGTAAACTTATACTTGAATTTAATTTGTTTAACAGATTTTGCTGCTAAATGACTTTGCTGTTGTTGTAATACACTATATTGCTGTGTTAAGTTTTAGCATTTACATTTGATTTTGTTTTGTTTGCCTTTGAATATTGTGTTTGTTAAGTTATTGACTTAATGCTTGAATTTAATTTGTTTGAAAAATTCTGTTGTTAAATGCCTTTGTTGTTCTAGTTAAGTTCTAGCATTTACACTTGATTTTGGTTTGTTTATATATTTTGTTCTGCCTTTGAAGTTCCTCCCGATCTGTTTTATTGTCTGCGGTTGTCGGTCTGTTTGTCCGTGTATTATTATAGTGTTTATTAATTTTGGTGCAAAATGGTCCCGCCAGTCAGCCCGCTTAGAGGTGCCCGCGCGGGTGCACAAAAGATTTTGAGATGGTTTGCTAGTGCCGTCGCTTTGGTAGACCGACCAGACCGAGAACAGGCTTTGTTAATTCGGCATGAGGGAGTACCTGCTCGCTTGAAGGAATTGGAGCAGCTTTTCGTTCTTCATCAACAATATTTGCTCGACCACCCAGCCGAGGGTGCCGCTGAGTTGCGGGCAGTCGACCAATTTAATGCCGATTATGATCAGTGTTTTGAACAGGCGGATGTGATTATAAACAAGGCTCAGGCAATCCTATCCGCCCGGAGGGGTGAGTCGTGCACGCCCGGGGAGGTCAAGCCTACCCCGGCCGGCTTGCTGGGCAGACTGCCCACTTTAGACATCCCAACCTTTGATGGGAACCTGGCTTCTTGGATGGGGTTCATTAACCTCTTTGATAGCCTGGTTCACTCGAGGGACGACCTGTTCCCTAGCCAGAAATTGGCCTATTTGCTCTCTGCCTTACGTGGAGAGGCTGGTGTACTTGTCCAGCATCTACCTGCCAATGATGACAGTTATGATATTGCAAGGGCGTTGTTGACCGCCCGGTATCAGAATGTTCGCTTGCTAGCGGACACACATGTGGCTGCCATTTTAGGGCTGCCACGAGTATCGCGGGTCTCCTCATTGAGGAAGGAGATTTTGAACCCGCTGCTGAGCGCTATTAACGCGCTCAAACGACTTGATCTACCGGTGGACCAGTGGTCCTTTATTTTGCTCCACCTCATCCTCGATAAGCTTCCCATGGAGATGAAGGGACGCTTCGAACAAAGGTACGGGGGCAATAGTGCCTCGTACCTCCCCCCCTTCTCGGATCTCCTCAGAATTTTGGAGGATGAGTGTCGGATGACTAACCACTTGGATCTGGCTCCTATACCGGGACCGAGTACAGGTCGCTATGAGGCGACCCGGGCAGCGCCACGGAGAGAGCGCCGCCCGTACAAGCAGTATACTGCAGTGCGGCAGAACTCTCCACACAGGAAGAGGCCGATGCCTTGCAAATGTTGCAAGCGGGATGGCCATCGTTTGCCGGCCTGTCCCAAATTTGTTGGCCTACGCACCGAGGGGCGTAGGAATATGGCCAAGCAGCGGAATTGGTGCTACCGCTGCCTGGGGGCCCATATGGCATCGGATTGCCCCCACCCACGAGATTGCCACTGTTGTGGAGGGGCCCATCACCCCCTTTTGTGCTTCAACAATAGAGACACTCGTGAGGTGGTGAGAGAGAGGGACTCGCACACGGGCGGGGGCCCTCCTAGGTCACCCACCTCTCCGAGGAGATCGGAGGGGCGTGCCACCCCTCCGCGGAGATTGGACAGGCGCCCCCCCTCCAGTGAGAGGATTGGGCGCCCCACCCCCCCTACGGGCGGGGGGGATCGACGCGCCGCTTATGAGGCGCCACCGCGGGATTGGGCCGCGGTAATTAGGGAGCCACGCCGGGAGCCGATACGCTTCTCTCCCCCTCTGATGGAGAGACCTCGTTTATCGCGGGCTCCCCCAACTTTCGCCCATCATGGGCACCGCCCGGCCCCCCGATGCAGCTTTGGTCGGGGTGTGTACGTGCCGGATTGGGACCCGCTCGAGCGCCTTGAGCGCCCTATTCCTCCGCCGCGCACGCATTTTTCTTCGGACTGCCCTTCCCCCCCGTTGCGGGGAATGCGGGAGGATTTTCACTAAACCAACTGTCGGCTGCAACCCCCCCACAGGAGCAGGTGCTGTTACCAACAGCCTCCGTACAGGTGTGGGGCCCGAGGGGCGCCTTTGTTTTAGTTCGCGCCCTTTTGGATACGGGAGCTCAGGGTTGCATTGCCTCCAGCTGGCTGGTCCGGCAGTTGAGTTTGAACACATCTCCATACCTTGAATCGGTACGAGAAATCGGAGACCTGCGGATCCCGGATCCGATCGGTCAGGTTTTGTTCTCCTTCTCCCCCCACTTCTCTTCAGCGCCCAAAATTGGCGCTACCGCGATTGTTTTTGAGAAGGCTGTTGGTCAGCTTCCGCAACAGCACGTTTCGCGCGCTGTCGTTGATGCGACATCAGGATTGACCTTGGCTGACCCTTCCTTCCACCGAACCGGTCCGATTCACTTATTGCTCGGTGCCGATGTTCTAGGCCGCGTGTATTGTGGGAAGAGGAGAGAGTTACAGAAGGGTGGGCTGGTAGCCTTATCTACATCGCTTGGGTTTGTAGTGATGGGACCAGTTAGGCATAACCCACCATCTCCATCGGTGGACAGTTACATAACTGTTAGAGCTCCATCTTATCGGATGTCCTTCAACGGTTTTGGGAGGTGGAAGAGCCCCCTACCGTGAAGCGAGTGAACCCCTTGGACGAGGAGTGTGCGTTGTTCTACCAGAACAATACAGGTCGCCTTCACTCGGAACGGCTGATCACTCGTTTGCCCTTTTTGTCAGTTCGCCCCTCACTTGGCAGCTCCCGGCCGTTGGCCGAGAAGCGACTGCTGTCCATGGAGCGTCGTATGAGTAGGAACTCCGACTTCAAACAGAAGTATGTCGACTTCATGCGAGAATATGAGCAACTGGGGCACATGTCGGTCTCGCGACTGGACTGGCGAAACGAGGAACATAATTTTCTTCCTCACCACGCGGTTTTGAAACTTTCCACCGGGAAGATACGCGTTGTTTTTGATGGGTCAGCTCCCACGTCTACCGCGTTTCGCTGAATCAATGTCTGCATGTTGGACCGAAGTTGCACCACGAGGTGGGTGATGTATTGACCAACTTCCGTCGCCATGCCGTCGTCTTTGTGACCGATATCCGGATGATGTTTCGGCAGACTGTGATTCACCCGGACGATAGACGATATCAGCTCATATTATGGAGGGAGGATCCCAGGGATCCCATGCTGGTCTACGAGCTGAACACCAATACATACGGTTTGCGTTCGAGCCCCTTTGTGGCAATTCGCTCACTTGTGGAACTCGCTGAACGTGAACGATTACGATACCCTCGCGCATCCTTGGTTCTCAAGGAGGATGCATTTGTTGATGATATTTGTACGGGCTCCTCTAGTGTCGAGGAAGCCTTGATTTTGCGAGATGAACTAATTGCTCTTCTCGGGGCTGGTGGTTATGAACTGAGGAAGTGGATGTCCAACTCACCTCAGCTTTTGTGTGACTTGCCAGACGACCACCAGCAGGAGCCTCATATTTTTGAGAATGCCAACACTCCAGATTTACTGTCTGTTTTGGGAGTGCAATACAGACCTGTCCAGGACACGTTCACCTATCGATTGGAGCTGCCAAGCCCCAAGGTCTGGACGAAACGGTTAGTTTTGTCTACAGTAGCTCGTACCTTTGACCCAAATGGCTGGATTAGTCCCGTAGTGTTTTGGATGAAGTGCTTCCTACAGGAACTTTGGTCAGCCGAAGTGTCGTGGGATGAGCCCCTCTCGGGCCGTTTGCTGCGAGATTGGGAGTCCTTTATGTTGTCTCTCCCCGACATTAACCGTGTTAGTATCCCTAGACATATACTGCCTAAGCGACGGTTTACAGCCAGCCTTCATGGCTTTTGTGACGCGTCTGAGAGTGGATACGCAGCCGTCGTATATATCCGGACGGTCGATGATAGAGGAGCTGTTAAGCTCCACTTGCTAATTGCTAAGAGTAAGGTTGCTCCACTTCGGACTCGATTAACGATTCCGAAGTTAGAATTGTCTGGAGCTACTCTTCTGGTTCGGTTGATGAACCACGTTGTTGACACCCTGGGACGTAGTGTGGACTTTGAGTCGCTCTTTGCTTGGTCCGACAGTCAGGTTGTCCTGTGTTGGATTAAGAACTCCGTCCACTCCCTGGAAGTATTTGTGGCCAATCGGGTATCCCAAATACAGGCCTCGAAGGCCACGTTGATTTGGCGCCACGTGCCAGGTGAAATAAACCCTGCTGACTGTGCATCACGTGGCAGCGAAGCCCCTCAGCTTATTGACCACACTCTGTGGTGGGGTCCCGAATGGTTGTTACTACCGTCTTGGCCTTCCACACCAGCTGTGGTGAAGGTACCAAATCCGGGCTTGCGTGTTCACGCTGTCGAGACTATGGCGGCTCCAGAGCGGGAATTTTTATTAGACCGCTACAGTTCTCTGGACAAGTTGCTCGGCGTGACCGCTTGGATAAGAAGATTTATTCGAAATTGTCGACGGCCTCAGGACAAAGATTTGTGTCCGGTCCTCTCACCGCAGGAGCGCCAAGATGCTCTTCTGCATTGGGTGCGTATGACCCAGTCTAGAGCGTTTGAACCGGAACTTAAGGTTTTCCGTACCGGGACGTCCAAATTGAAGGGACCCTTGGTGCGTTTGACTCCCTTTCTGGATGATAAGGGATTGTTGCGTGTAGGAGGCCGATTGAGGCACGCTAACTTGCCTTATAGATCACGTCATCCCCTGTTGCTCCCCAAGGACGGACCATTGGTGCGATTATTGATCATTGATCGCCATGTGAAGAATGCTCATGCCGGATGTAATGCATTGACCGCGCTCCTCCAACGGGAGTTTTGGATTTTGTCAGCGCGAAGAATAATCCGATCTGTTATATTTCGATGTCTGCCCTGCTATCGTTTACGCCCCGAGACGATGCAGCCCCAAATGGGTGATTTGCCTGCTGATCGTGTGAATGAATCGATGACCTTCTTAGGAGTTGGAACTGATTTCGCGGGACCGTTCACTATAAAAACGTCGCGACTCCGTAATGCTAAGACTGAAAAGGCTTATTTGTGTGTGTTTGTTTGTTTGGCCACTAAAGCCGTTCATTTGGAGGTGGTGAGTGCACTCACCATGGACGCTTTCTTAGCAGCGTTAGGCAGATTTGTCTCCCGCCGGGGACTGCCTTCTCTAATTCGGTCCGATTGTGGGACGAACTTCAAGGGCACTGATAGACATATAAGAGAAGTTTGTGAATTTTTAGATAAAAATAATATTGAGATCGGATCCACACTCTCCCGTAGGGGGGTAACATGGCGATACTCCCCGCCGTCTTGCCCTCACTGGGGAGGGATTTTTGAATCTGTTGTAAAGGCCGCCAAGACTCACCTTCGCCGCGTTATTGGGGAGACTATTCTCACGTTTAAGGAACTCGCGACGGTGTTTCATAAGATTGAGGCGGTTCTCAACTCGCGTCCGTTATGTCCGTTGTCTACCGACGCGAACGATTTGCAGGCCCTCACGCCGGGCCATTTCTTGATAGGCAGACCACTTAACGCCCTGCCTGAGTATCCTTATAGAGATATCAATCCCGGACGCCTTTCGCGGTTTGAGTTGCTCCAGCAGCTTACCCAGAGTTTCTGGCGCCGCTGGCACCTTGAATATTTACACATTTTGCAACAGCGCGTTAAGTGGTCAGATAAGACAAACCCATCGAGGGTTGGAGACCTCGTGTTAGTGAAGGACCCAAACCTGCCACCCTTACGTTGGCGTCGCGGACGCATTGTCCAACTTACTCTAGGGTCTGATGGTGTGCCCAGGTTTGCCGAGGTCCTAGTTGGGGATTCTGTTTTGAAGCGCGCGGTCGCTACTCTTTCTCGCCTCCCCTTAGACTGATTTGGCGGACAGTCCGGGACTGTCCGGAGCGGGGGGATGTTCACGCTCGAGGAAGAGCGAGTGGCGGCACTGCATTCTAGTCTGTGCAGTGACAGCTTTTTTGGCGGCCGGCCGCATGTGATATGTCAGTGAGTCGAGTCGAAATGTCATGACATGCTTAGAGGTTGTGCGGGCCGGAATAAAATATAATACACAATATTCAAGCAAATAGTGATTTGCGCGGCGCACCTAATATCGGGGTGCGAAAGCCCGCTTTGTGTTGTGCAAGGTGTCAAAATCGCGTGTGTGAGTCGTGGTGGCCTAATAGGCCTTTGTAGTGCTCCGGTCTCCCCCGGTGGATCCACTGCAGAACTTCAGGAGCCGCGACTTCCTTCGAGCTAGCTCAGGAAGTCCACCGGTTACGGAGGAGACGGACGGAGACAACGGGAATCGGGGTAAGCCACAATGCTTTCTATGAGCGGGTAGTAGGGCATCAGCAATCAACCCAAAATTCCTTACTCGGTGAAACGCCGACGTGGTGGAGTCTACTTACTACTAATGTAAATAGTAGCGATCAGTCTAGCTCTAAGTATAGTAGCAAATCTAGTGCTAAGGATGTAGATAGTAAGTTGACAAAATCGGCGGTTTCGCTAATGTCAACAGAAGGGTCGAGGGTTGAAATCATCGTCATTATAGATGTACCCGATAAGGGGGAAAAGAGACGGTTGGACGATTCTGACACGTCTAATGAGTCGGTGCAATCTATGATATCTTGCACTGATGCCATTAGAATGACGACCGGTGATGTCTCAGATGCTGGTGGTGCTGCTTTCGAGCGGTGACGGTAAGTCCGCAAGAAGAAAAAAAGACATCGAATGGCTCTGCCCAATGATGAGTCAAGTAAACTAGAAGATCACCAGTAGAGCGACCCCTACGGAAGCCGTATTGTTGGTCACTGAGCAGCTGGTGATCCTCTAGGTACCGAAGGAGCTGGCGGTTGATAATTGATTCCATTACCTTTGAAAATAAAGGTAGGAAAGGTAAGAAGTGTCCGCCGGAGACGATATCTGCGTCTCCGTCAAAAAGAGCAAGACCGGCTTTACTGTCTCGAGGTGGTGGTGGACAGCATTGAGGTTGGATTGAAGACCCCTAATATTACAGAAGTCCACAGTCAGTGTGGCAGGGGGTGCCGTGGGTCAGCTGCCGGCCACCGGACGATAGAAGCGATACGTCCGGTGTTGGAGGAGTGGGTAGGGCGCCGGCAGGGCAGTCTCTCGTTCCGCATGGTGCAGGTACTGACCGGACATGGTTGTTTTGGCCACTACCTGCACCGGGTCGCGCGTCGGGAGGAAAGGCCGCAGTGTCATCACTGCGACGCTCCCGACGACACTGCCGAGCACACCCTGTTGGTGTGCCCGGCCTGGCGACGCCAGCGCAGCGAACTCATCGCTGCGCTGGGAGGCGGAGACCTCTCGCTGCCGAGCATGGTCGTGGCCATGCTCCGCGGCGAGGCGGAATGGGGGGCTGTCGCCTCCTTCTGCGAGGACGTCATCTTGCAGAAGGAGGCCGCGGAGAGGGAGCGGGAGAATGATCCTCAAGCCGCTCCCATCCGCCGCAGACGGACAGGCAGGCGAAGGCGGGTAATCGCACAAGCGATGCCCGTCTAATGACCCTGCCGTGGAGTCGCCGTAAGGCCCTCCGTCTGGGGATTGCCCTGGTGTTCTCGGGCAATCCCCCCTTGGCGATAGCCCGACCAGTTAGGTCGGGCTAGCCCGGGCGCGTCGATAGTGGTAGTCGCAGTGTGGACCCTATCACGCGCGCCCATAAGGGCAGGGAGAACACCGGGGGGTTTAGTGGGTAGGCCCGGCACTCTGCCGGGAGAGCCCCACACACGCTCGTCGTCTAGCCAACGGCGAGTAGGGTGCGGTCACGCATTCCCCTCGAAAAAAAAAAAAGGGGGTGCCGTGGGTTTGCTCTTGCCCCAGGTATCTTTGAGCGCGGTTTTGCCCCCCCCCCCCCCCCCGAATACGAGGGGCGGCCTAGGCGTCCACGCCCAGGTATATTGCGTCCTGGAAGTGGACGTCCAGAGAGAGATTCTCTAACGCTAGCACAGTTGGTACCCTCCTGGGGTAACAATCTATTTAACTGCGCCATCATAAGGGGGGTAGGGGGTTGGGCCTCCGGTACCCTCACTCACATGACGAAACACAACGCAAGCGTTGCTTCACGCCGGTCTTCTGTGAGGCCGTGGTATCACTCCGGTCGAGCCGGCCCATTCGTGCCGAAGCATGGCTCTCCCACGGTAAAAAGAGTCGGAAAGTTTCGATAAGTGGACTAAGGCTCTCCTCTCTTCCTTTAAAAGAGTCGGAAAGTTTCGATAAGTGGACTAAGGCGTAGGGCGTAGAGCAAGAACCAAAAGAAATCAGGAGCAGGTCCAAGCCCTGGCGGTGAAAGCAGCTACCCTTAAAGAGAAGGGAGCTAAGGCCAAGGCTAAAGCAGCCAAAGCCAACATCAAGAGAGCGATGAAGGCCCCCCGCAATTCTGCGGTGGTACTTACCATCAGGCCTGAAGCTCAGGAGGAATGGCCAGAAGCGTGGGCATCAATGACCTCCGATTCAGGGGAACTGCCACGGGGGCTCGTCTTATCGAGCTTCCGAAGGAAACTCCCTCTGAAAAAGCAGTCTTATTGGTAAGCAATTTAAAAGACATCTTCTCTGAAAATGTCAGTGTCGTTAGACCGGTAAAGTGTGCCGATTTGCGTAGTTCCGGCCTGGACGACTCTGCAACCAAGGAGGATGTGCGCAGCGCGATTTCCGAAAAGGGCGGCTGATCTACTGGGGGTGAAATAAAACAGAAACCTTAGTCGTTCGGTATCGTCTCGGTTAAGTGTCAAATCCTGGAGCCGAGGTCAACGCGCTGTTTTAAATGCCTTGAGCCCGGGCACACCAGAGCAAAATACTCGACGGGGAATGACAGCAGTGACCTTTGCTTCCGTTGTGGGATAGCCGTTCACAAGTCGTCGGGATGCAATGCCACTCCAAACTGTGCGATTTGCACAGATTTCAAGAATTGCCACCTTCTTTGAGATTTGCACAGATTTCAAGAAGGTGGCAAATCACGTAATGGGTGGAAGAAGCTGCAACCCACCCAAACGCAGAGGAAACGCTAGGAATAGCTACTAATGACGCACGCTCCGAAAGAAGCGAACGGCCTATGAAGACCTAATAGTTGATAGGATCTCCAGGAAATATCTTCAAGGGAATCTAAGTTAGTGCGCCGCCGCTCAGAATCTATTCCTGCAGTCGATGGCACAGCGGTCAATCGAAGTCGGAATTATCTCCAGCGGAACTCTACGCCCTCAATGATTGTTCTAGGCGATCTTATGCCAATTCGGCGGCTTAGGGATCCCCGGCCACTGATCGGAGGGGTAAGGCGGTTAAGGAAAGAAAGGCCATAATATCTGGCCTTTCTTTCCTTAACCGCGGTTCAACAAACGTTGTGTTCGACAGCAGGAGAGTCCATTGTAGACCTCACGTTTGCTACCCCTGCTATCGAATGCAAAGTCACTGATTGGCGGGTCTCCATCCACCATACCGGACTGGGCAAGTCACGGAAGGAATGCTGGCTCCATTTTTCCTTGCTGGGCCAT
This sequence comes from Schoenobius gigantellus, assembly GCA_963935595.1. Classification (NCBI taxonomy): domain Eukaryota; kingdom Metazoa; phylum Arthropoda; class Insecta; order Lepidoptera; family Crambidae; genus Schoenobius; species Schoenobius gigantellus. Next base: position 35,432,994 of record OZ012551.1, read on the forward strand.
CTCCAGGATGGACAAGGAGCTTACTAATGAGTCAGCTGTGGCACAAGCCTGGCTTGCGAACTCACTATCGTTCGAGGGGGTCGATGCTGAGGCAGACTGGCTGCGCGACGCGCTCACCAAAGTGTGTGATGCAGCTATGCCTCGAGTTCAGCATCGTCCTCCAAAAAATCGTCCGTTCTGGTGTACTGGTGGTCCGGAGAACTCTCTGATATAAGAAAGGACTGTGTTAGGGCAAAACGGTTGCACGCCCGCCACAGACGAACATGTGACGAGACGACTGAATCCAATCTGTTAGATTCCTACAAGTCCGCCAAGAGGGCTCTACAGATTGCGATCAAGGAAGCCAAAAATCGAGCATGGCAGGAGTTGTTGGAAGGACTAAACCAAGACGCGTGGGGACGGCCATATCGTATGGTTTAAAACAAGCTTCAGACACTTGCCCCACCATTAACGGAGTCTCTCCGACCATCACGAATGGGGTGTATAAAGCAGCTTTATTCAGGCTCAAAGCCAAAAAGACCGCGCCAGGACCAGGCGGCGTCCCTGGACGGACTCTGATGGTAGCTTTACCTCCACTAAAGTCTCGGTTTAGGGACCTCGTGGATAAATGCCTCACCGAAGGAAGATTTCCAAAAGATTGGCAGACAGGGCGACTCGTTCTTCTTAGAAAAGTAGGCAAGCCAGCTGATTCTCCGTCAAGATATCGGTCCATTGTTCTGCTTAACGAAATGTCGAAAATGTTCGAGCGTAGCCTCGCCGTTTGAATAAACCGCTACTTGAGCATTGACGGGCCTGACCTTTTTTTTTTTTTTTTTTTTTTGAGGGGAATGCGTGACCGCACCGTCCTCGCCGTTGGCTAGACGACGAGCGTGTGTGGGGCTCTCCCGGCAGAGTGCCAGGCCTACCCACTAAACCCCTCGGTGTTCTTCCTGCCCTTTTGGACGCGCGTGGTAGGGTCCACACTGCGACTACCATTACCAACGCGCCCGGGCTAGCCCGGCCTAGCTGGTCGGGCTATCGCCAAGGGGGGATTGCCCGAGAACACCAGGGCAATCCCCAGACGGAGAGCCTTACGACGGCGTACACGGGGCTAACCGTACACGCAGGCCCCCACGGCAGGGTCATTAGACGGGCATTGCTTGCGCGAATGCCCGCCTTCGCCTGCCTGTCCGTCTGCGGCGGATGGGAGCGGCTTGAGGATCATTCTTCCGCTCCCTCTCCGCAGCCTCCTTCTGCAAGATGACGTCCTCGCAGAAGGAGGCGACAGCCCCCCATTCCGCCTCGCCGCGGAGCATGGCCACGACCATGCTCGGCAGCGAGAGGTCTTCGCCTCCCAGCGCAGCGTTGAGTTCGCTGCGCTGGCATCGCCAGGCCGGGCACACCAACAGAGTGTGCTCGGCAGTATCGTCGGGAGCGTCGCAGTAATGACACTGCGGTGTTTCCTCCCGATGCGCGACCCGGTGCAGGTAGTGACTGAAACAGCCATGTCCGGTCAATACCTGCATCATGCGGAACGAGAGATTGCCCTGCCGGCGCCCTACCCACTCCTCCAACACCGGACGTATCGCTTCGATCGTCCGGTGGCCAGCAGCTGGGAAGGCGAGTGCCTCACCCCATTGACGCAGAGCCTCCCTCTGCGCTTGGGTACGAACCCGCTCCACTTCCTCGGGAGCGGATCGTCCCCCCCGCTCTCTAACGGCAACCCGATGTCGATACACCTCTGCATGTACGCGTGCATCGACATCCCACGGCGCTTGGCCCGCAAGAACGCAGGCTGCGCCGTGGCTGACCGTGCGATAAGCTCGCACGGCCCGGGTTGCTATGACCCTCTGCGGCCATCGCAAGAGGGCCATCGTTCGGGCGACGGGCCTGACCTGGCGGAGAACCAGTTTCACGAATAACGCGCTCCGCTAGGTCAAATCCCTTTCCAAAGAGGCTACTTCCGATAGCTGCGTCTTGATAGCAGTTTCTTTAGACATAGCGAATGCTTTTAACACGCTTCCACCTCAGTGCGTCTTAAAGGCACTCAACTACCACGAGGTTCCCCTATACCTGCATTATTTTAGAGAGCGAATCGTCCTTTACACTGACAGCAACGGACATGTTGTTTGAAAGTCTATGATGCTCGGTGTTCAATAGGGATCGGTCCTTGGCCCTCTTCTGTTGAACATCGGGTATAATTATGTACTAAGAGGGAACTTATCCCGCGGACTGAAGGTAGTGTGTTACGTCGATGATACCCTTGTTACAGTTCGTGGAAAGAATTACAGACTGGCTTCCCTATTAGCTACAGCTGGCGTGGAACAAGTCTCAAGAATTGAAAGATTAGGGCTTTCGATAAAACGGAGGCCCTGGTCGTCCATGGGCCTCCCAAGGGACCCCCACCTATCTTATGATCAATGGGACACGGGTGGATATTACTCCACACTTGAAGTATCTGGATTTAGTGCTGGACAGGAGCTGGAACTTTAGAGAACATTTTTCTCGACTGGCTCCAAAATTGGTATCCACAGCCATGGCCCTGGGGAGGTTGTTAACCAACACCAAAGGTCCTAGTGCTGTCTTGTCACTAGAGCTATCCGCGGAGACCGCCTGCGCCTTGGCATCGATGCCACCATGGGATTTGGAGGCACATGTACTAACGGCGGTATATAATAAAAGAGTCGCCTGACTGAGAGAGAGGTGAAAAGTTGTCGTGAAGAGGCCATGAATTCAGTTCTTGGGTCCTCGTGGTCTTCAAGGCTCGAAAGAGCAGAATACGGTCAGTGGATCAACGCGATGCTCCATCCTGTCCTCCGTGACTGGGTTACAAGGAGATTCGACACCCTCACCTTCCACCTCGTGCAGGTACTGTCGGCGCATGGCTGCTTTGACAGGTACCTTCGCAAGGTTGCCAGGAGGGAAGATGACCCACGTTGTCACCATTGCGGTGCGGATGAAGACACCGCGCTACACACTCTTGTGCATTGTCCTGCATGGACTTCTCGGCGCGGTGATCTTATGTCCGTAATTGTTATTGACCTCTCATTGCCCGCTGTGGTTAGAGTTATGCTTACCGAGCGGGCAGCCTGGGATGCTGTTTCTCACTTTTGTGAAGTGGTCATGGAGAAGAAGGAGCGCCACGAGAGAGCTCGTGAGGCGGACCCCCCTCGCCAGTGCGAGAAGGTTAGGGTGGCGAAGAAGTGGCTACAACGCCCTGATTCCGCCACCTTAGTAGGGGCGGCGGGCAACGCAGTTGGGCGCCATGTTGCCTGTATTGCACTCGATCCCTGTGATGGTAGGAGCAGCTCTGGGACAAAAGCTGCTCTCATGCAGAGAGGATAGTCTACAGGCCGAGCTGGCTCACGCGAGCGCAGCGCTATGCGCCTGCTCGCAGCCGCTCTGAAATGGCCGGATAGGTGTTCCCGAAGGGTTTAGTAGGTATATGCGGCACTCTACCGTGGAGTCCCACGCACCCTTGCCCCTACCCAAGGGCTTGGAGGTACGTAAAAGCATTTTCCTCGTAAAAAAAAGACCAAGCAGCAGCAGCAATTTTTTATCTAGCGTGCTAGAACGCCCGGCAATATAATTTGAAAATTGAACAATAGTAGATTGTACAACAAGGGCATAAAATGAGGCACTGTAGCCCGAGACGACGGCTCGGGTGGATAGTAAGTTGAGGAGTACAATGACTTGTTTATGCCAGTGTTTTACACTCTGCTTTTCACTTCGATTGCAAGAAAATTAAACAATTATCTACTTCAAAATATATACGAAAAATATGTAACACAATATTGAAAAATTATGCCAAGTAATAAAAATATTTCGATGCGTTTTAATAATAACTGGTTACTATTTTTATCTGGTTTCATAACTTTTGAGGTAGAAAACACAAGACAAATAAATAAATTATCGCAAGTTATTAATATAAATAAATTCTGTGAAGTTTTAGGCTAAGCGTTGTTGGCTGTTGGGCCTAAGAATCTTCGTCTAAAAGAAAATTTTACTTTATGCTCTAGAACATGAAAGCCATTTTATGCAGCCTATAAATGACATACAGACTAGCTATGCGAGCACGAGAAGTGAAAATTTATTTAAAGCCCTAACATGTTTACTAAAGAGGTAACTTACTTAAGTTTTATATGAATTTCGAACCGGCACGACAAAAATAATGCTCTGCTAGATAAATTCTTTTGAAAAGTATTTAAAAAAATAGTCAGTATTTGCGCGCGGCTTGACTATTTTTATCGTCTAATGTAATGTCTAATTTATATGTTGTGGCTACAAAGTAAAACCAAATGCTGGTTAGGTAATACATATATCCAATGTTAAAAACATTACTAATTAATTATCGCCAAGATTTATTGATTATTGTATTAATCTGTGATGCGTGCCTAGGCGAAGCGCGGCCCGCATACTCACTATCGCCTGGCAATGCTGCACTTGCGGGTCGCGCCAGTAATAATTGACTATTTAAAAGCGAACATGTTTTAAAAAATATATGAACGTTGGAAAATTTGTTGGATTATTGATAATTCTGTTTTAATATTAAATCATATAACCTATAAAGGTATAAAAATTGACGGAGTAATTTTTCACATCGAGTTATTAAGCAAAAATAAATAAAAAATGTTTAAAAAGGAAAATTTATTGGATTACTTAACAAACCTATTCATTTAGGGAAATAAGACCATATTAAAAAATAAAAATTAGCAGAGAAATTTTCCAATAGAAGTTATTGCGCAAAATGTTAAAAGTTCAATTTAGTGCATCACCCAAATCGAAAAAATGTTGGATTACTTTACATACTTGTTCTAACTAGTACATACGTACGTATACAAAAATAATTTCGAACTGAGGAAATATCCACAGAGAGCTATAAGCGTTTTTCATGTTTAGGTAAAAATACCTAACTTCCCATTATAAATTTTGTTGGATTATTGTACATATGTCATCTGTATTAGGTATCTTAACCACATCCCAAATTTCAGAGGCAGAAGAATTTTTCGGGTTACAAATGCCCCGTTGATTGGACTAATACTCAAAATTGCTTATCGCGTTGTCGCTCCAACGCATGAAAAAGAACTGCACGAGGCCCGATTGGGCAGTTCTTCATCGGCCCACTTTTCGAACGTTCATGCGTTATCTACGTTTGGTAGTAAATCAATGTATAATGGATATAACTGTTAAGTAAATCTCTCTACATGTAAAAACGAAGTGAGAAAATATCTTTTTTTATTATTGGTTTTGTGTTGCGTAAATAAAAAAATCAATAGAAGAAACATCTACCTCGGGCAGCATTCGACCCTTTTTTTTTACGTTGGGAAATGCGTTACGCATACCTCGCGCTTGGGAAAACGCGGGGTTATGTCGGACTCTCCGAGGCCACTGAAGGCAGAGTGCCATCTAGAAACGTCGGACTACCGACTAAAACCCAACGATGCCCCCTCACATACGCCTTGGCACGAGCCCCTCTCACCTCCCCAAAATGGGAAGGCCGGCGATGCTCCTGGGCATTAGGAGCATCATCGACTAACGGTGACCTGTACAATGCAGGACTCGGGCTTCCCGGGCCCGCGTCCCGCTGGTAACCGTCAGGAGGAAGAAGGCGAGCGAACCGTCGCCTCCTTCGTCCTGGCCTCCTACGACGGCAAGGGTCTGCTAATGGGTCATCCTCCCTGACCCGCTCTGCTGCCTCCTTCTGTGTGATGACCTCCACACAGAAGGAATTTCCTGCATTCCAGGCCTCCTCACTCTCAACCATCCTTGTGATCAAAGATGGGAGAGGGAGGTCGGGGCCAACGTACGAAGCCAGCGTGTTACGCTGCGAGAAAAAGGCAGCACACTCATCAAGAGCGTGCTGAGCTGAGTCCTCAGCAGCACCACAGTGGTGGCACTCAGCAGTAGGCTCACGTCCAATCCGGTGCAGGTAACGGCCAAAGCAGCCGTGGCCACTAATGATCTGCACCAGATGGTACGTGAGCGACCCGTGCTTTCTTTCCGCCCATGGCTTTAGCAATGGGAGCAACGCCTCTACAGTTCTCCTAAGAGTTCCGGAGGCCGGCTCACCCAGGCTCTCTTGCCATAGGCGGAACATCTCTTCTCGCGCCCCCTCCAGAGCCGCAACCCGCTCCCTTGGAGCCAACCTTTGGGTTCCCTCCCTCACGTCAACCCGCACACGGTAGGCTGCTGCCAGTACATGCGCTACTAACTCCCACGGGAGAGTGCCGGCGATGGCGCAGGCCGCTGCATGAGACACCGTACGGTATCCTCTAATGGCTCTCAGCGCCATGGCGCGCTGTGCACGTCGCAGTGATGCTACTGCGCGGGCACTGAGAGCGTCAGCCCAGACTGGGGCTCCGTACAGTGCCATGCTGCGAATAACTCCCGCGTAGAGGCGTCGGCAGCTGGCGCTCGGGCCTCCTACGTTAGGGAGGAGGCGCCCAAGTGCATTAGCTGCACCCAGAAGTTTGGGCTCCAACGAACAGAAGTGTTCGTCGAAGCCCCACCTACCGTCGATGGTAAGCCCTAGGTATTTAAGGTGGGGCCTCAATAGAATGACCTCACCGCCCACCGTGATAGATGTTCCAGCGGGGGACCTTCTACGGGGCCCATGGAAGACAATAGCCTCAGTCTTGCTTAAGGCGACCCTCAAGCCCAGCAAAGATATACGGTCAACGACCAGCGTACTCGCCACCGAAGCTAGGCGAACCGCGTCAGCCAGACTGGCTCCCCTTGCTGTAACGAGGGTGTCGTCAGCATAGCAAAAGAGGCGCACCCCCGTGCAGCATTCGACCCTGCAATTTACCGTGTTGACATCATGCATGACCACTTGGCCACCGACGACAAGGGTTGTCAACATTTCATAAGCAGAATATAGTATTTTCCAAAATAAGCATTAGAAAATATCATATACAATATATACACTTTATAAAATATAGTACATTAGCTGTGCCCGCTAATTACGTATCGCTTTAATGAATATCAACATTGTAGTTTTCTTAGTTTTTGCTTTGAGATTTCTCAGCTTCCTGTAGGAATTTTGAAAAAATCTTCCATGGTAGGCGCGCTTACGCACGCCTGCGGCCCTGTACCGAATTTTATGTTTCATCTTCTAAAGTATGGACTCTACGTTGATATCTCAGTCAGCATAGCTGGGCATTAACTCGTTAATCCGTTAATCGTTAATTAACGAAGTTAACATTTCTATTAACGGATTAACTTTTAAGTTAACTTTAAAAAATGTTAACGGACTCGTTAACTTCCGTTAAATTATCCTAAGTCCGTTAATCGTTAATCCAGTAGGTACCTACTATTTACCAAAAAGATACCGCACAGGCACCGCGCCGTGTCGCGAAAAACGTCTTCTGACAAGTACGTTCGTCTTTTTTCCACCGGCAAGAGCCTCCTCTCAGACGAGAACTTCAACATACTAATGTTGTAACGAACTGCTGCTGACCTAAAAATGCCAAGTCCAGTAAAATTGCATCGATATGTTTAAAAAACCAAAGCAGCAGGAGATAGAGACGCAGGAATGAATATAGAATTTTTTTTTTACTTTATTAGCCTTGTTATCACGTGTTAACGGATTAACGATTAACGTTAACTTGCGTTAAATCTTCCGAAATGTAACGTTTTAACGTTTAACGAAGTTAATTTTTTTAGTAACGGATTAACGATTATCGAAGTTAACTATTTGATTAACGGTGCCCAGCTATGTCAGTCAGTCACTCACCAAAGCCTTTATAAAAACAAAAAAATGACGGGTTGCACTCCGGGAGTGCCGGCAGAAGTAAAAACTTAAGTATTAACGTTGTGCGTTTTGGATATTTTGGAATGGTTATGGAATAATTTTGCACGAATTGCTTTAATTATCAGAATAAAAGTACTATCTTTTATGTGGTAGAATACAATATTTATTTATTGCGCTATCGTACACAAACATGACATTTTATATTACATTAAAAAGTTTATCCCTCAGAAAAATCAACTTCCTGTTGTAACGTTTTGCGTACATAATTATATAACTAGTAATAATGAATCAAAATATTTACAATTAAATTAAAAATATGATCAAAACAGACATTAATATACTACTTAAAAACGTAATTTTATAACAAATAAATAATATTTAATTTATACTATCTTACCTAATTAATATTTACAACAAAATCAAATAAAAGCACAATTTAGATTTTTCCTAACAAAGTAAATAAATTGATTAAAACTGTCTCAAGTGACGTGTGACTTCCAGTACTTTTGCCAGCCGCTATTGTTCTCGGCCGGCTTACGTGGACCCCTCACGGCACCTCGACAGTTCCTGCGGCCATTTCAATTTTAATTGGTCTTACGAATTTTCGATCAGGGTCACGTGTCCCGACGGTCACGTGTCCTGACGCGAGTTTAACATTTTTTACCCATTACAAAAAAGTGTACAACGCCGCTAAAGAAGTTCTCACTTCAAAAAGTCTTTGGCTCTAAACAGTACTGAAAGAATTATTTACGAACTCCTAATCTACCAAAAACCTTTCATCATCAGCTCAGTTAAATGATATTATGACTACCAGATGTAAATACCTGAATTTCTTCAGCAAAAACATGAAACACGTTGGACGTGCCTATGAAATTTAAGGGTTTCCCTCGATTTTCATGGATCCTATCATCAGATCATGACATGGTGATAATTGGACCACCTAAGAAGTATACTCTTTCGATTACAAAAAGAATTTTGAAAATCGGTCCACAAATGGCAGAGTAATCGGTGAACATACATAAAAAAAAGATAGATACAGCCGAACATAGAACCTTTTCGAAGTCGGTTAAAAAGGTAGAAATTATTAGTAACTTATATCGTCAACGTAGATATCGGTTCGACTTGGGCTAGCTGCTTAGGGTAGTTTTAGAGTGCCTACGCAGGCACGTCTCCTTCCACCCCGTCGCCTGCTGCGATTTATTTGAGGATCTGCTCTAAGACTGTAGGTTCGTTGTGTTAAAACGTGAAGACAGAACAGGACGACCTGCAAATGGGAATGACATTCCAATCCTGTACATTGCCATTCTATGCATTTGCATTAGAGAACTGCTAATGAACGGATGAGGTGGGAAACGCCGTCCCACCAACTTACACTGGGCCACAGAACTGGGCCTAAATTCTTCTCCCGCAGAGAAGTCTACACCCAAAAGTAGGCGAATAATTACTGAATTTATGATGAGAAGCAATTTATTTTTAGAACAAACTTTGATTAGAAGTACATCGATTCATATCAAATCGAATGTTCTCGTTCCATCACTGTGTTCTGCTTGACAGAAATGTTAATGTAACCCAATTAAGGCTTTATAGGATCTCTCTGTAGTTACGGGAGGTCTTTGTGGTTTGATAATATTGCTGTAGGCTTAAACAATGGGCAGTGCCTATAACTTTGGGGCTCCTTACGTGCGAGGTATAACCATGTGTCGTTAATTAACCCGGCTTCTTGGGCCAGGAGCTCTTGAAATTGGGTGGCGCTTGTAAAATTATTACGTCGGACAGACTGTTGATATAACAAGAGTGTAGGTATACGATGTTCAGTTTTTTTTTCAGGTTTAGGGTTAGGTAGAACTTTAATTGTTTACAAACATTAATTGTTACAGACACCTCTACGCACACACAAACCATATCTACAAGTTTATTTTTAGTTACTAAAAAATTTTGTGTGCTTGTTCAGACAAGCAAACTGAACAACTTTCACTATGCTGCCGTGTCACGCGAAAGTCCTTTAACTTAACTTGCACGAGTTACGCCTAACAAGTGCCATTCACATTTATTTAATCATATTTATCTATGTTCAAAAGAACTTTTCATTACGACAAGCCGTTTTAAAAATATAAGCCTTGCCACATTCATGCAACTTGCATAAATATATCAAATATGCCAAACTATTCCAACTTAACATGTTGTAGATGAACGCGATATGAACGCGATCAACGTGGCATGCTTAAAGCAATCACAAACTCCTGTATCTTGGTGTTGCAGGAGATGTGCGTAACCATGTTTTATAACCGTTTGGTCATTCGATGTAGCGTGTGGCTAATCTAAGCTGGGCCACAAAAAAAACTGTGAAAAATAGATTGTTTGAGAATGCGGATAAACTCTGACAAACTCTAGACATTCTAGTTTGTCAGCGTTTGTCGCTTGCGCCTTTAGATATGTGTGACTTCATTTTCTAAAATCACTTTCACGTTCTTCACGTTTTCCAAAAAAATATAATATTCAGGCCTTAAAATTTGTAGAATTTATAAAAGGTTCTGTAAGTATTTTCGCAAAAAATGATTTTGAAGGAGATTTTAAAGAGTTAAAAAATATGCTTAGGAATATTTAGATTAATGAGTGAAGACCAAGATTTTATTCGTGAACTAGCTGTGCCCGCGAACTACGTTTCGCCATAATATTTTTTCCCCGTTTTTGCAACATTTTGATTGATGCTCAGCTCCTATTAGTCGTAACGTAATGCTATACTTATAGCCTTCCTCGATAAATGAACTATGTAACACAAAAAGGTTTTTTTCAATTTGAATCAGTAGTTCCTGAGATTAACGCGTCCAACCAAATAAACAAACAAACTCTTCAGCTTTATAATATTATATATATAAATAATATCAGGACTACTGTTTTTTTTATTTGTTATTATAAACATCTTTATTCTCTATCCCAGTTGTAGTAGGTACTTATGTATAAAATAATGTTATTGTTGTTGAACTACAGGGATTATTCGTTTTTTTAGTTTCAATATAAAAATACTTTATTTTATTGAATAGCTTCAATAACTAAGTTTGTTTTGTTTTATTGATTGATTTAAAAAAATGTGATAATATTTTTTTATACTTAGGTAACCAAAAATCATGTTGCTTTTATTTGATATGGAAATACAAATACATAATAATAATTAATCACCTACTGTTTTTCTTTTCTACTATCCACGGTAAAATTTTATTATTTCCTAATAATTACAGTTAAATAACGCTAATATAATTAAAATACGCATACTCAATCATAACTAATCATATCCTATAGTTATACGAGATGTTACATTTATTTAATGTTATGAGTGGCTAACGAAATCCATGCAAGTTAAGTTGCAAGACGTCGCATAACCACGTTAGTATAGAAAATTGTTTGAAAAGTGGTTACGCGTAAATCCTTTAACTTGAATTTTTTTCGCATATTTTTATTACTTAATAAAAATATGCGAAAAAAATCAACACAGTTAATTAAAACTTATTCGTACTAATATTCTTGAAATACTTGTTAACAAAATACGTGTTAATTTTATGACATATGATGAAAAATTGCTTAAAATCTTTACGCTCCATTTTCTCAAATAACGACCTCGTGAGTTGCATGATATTGGCCTGACACGGCAATATGGGAACAACTTCGAAATCGCAAAAAAAATCAGCTGTTCCATACAAATGTTCAACATTCACTAAACCTGGATGTATGGAACAGCTGATTCTTGAAAAAATATGTCGGTACGTAATTCGCTGAGCCAGCTTGTTTAGTATAAACAATAAAGTCCCTACACAGAAATGAATGACAAAATAATTTTGCGAGACTAAACTATGCTGATTCAGTTATCAGTGGGCGATTTTCCGATTCCACGTAGAGACCACGTGACTCCATAGCAGAATAGAAATGGTCTGTTTAAAATGGAATCAGGACGAAAAATGCATTTTGCGTGCTTACTACTCGAAATAATTAAGAAGCAGAATCCTCCATACTTGCAATTAATGTTACTTCAAAGGGCTAGAATCACTGACCGCCTCATATTAAATATGTCGTTTAATACCTCTACTTTTTGCTACTCTACTAATAACAATGCCCTCCTAACCGATATTCGGTCACGGCGGCCAATCTCCACAGAGACTAGCCATCTGCGCAGGAGATATTATAGTGCACAAGTGACTGCGCAAACGCAAGTGCACTCTCTGTTCCTTCACTTGCCTAGTCCGATGGGACGGTTAGCTGACACTACCGGGGCGAGATCAGGCGCAGGACCCACTGTTTAACGTGCCTTCCGAAGCACGGAGGAGCTTGAGATATTTCTTGTTTTGGTCACCCATCCTATGACTGACCAACTTGCTTAACATTAGCAATCGTTCGCTGAGCGCACGCACCAATGCGCTACTAAGCTAAATAAGGCTACTCTCATCATCATCATTTCAGCCAAGTGACGCCCACTGCTGGACATAGGCCTCCCCCAGGGATCTCCAAACCGATCGGTCCTGCGCCTCCCGCATCCAGCGGCTTCCCGCGACCTTCACCAGATCGTCGGTCCACCTTGTGGGGGGCCTACCAACGCTGCGTCTCCCGGTACGCGGCCGCCACTCAAGGACCTTTCCGCCCCAACGGCCGTCAGTCCTGCGAGCTATTTGTCCTGCCCACTACCACTTAAGGTTTGCAATTCTTTGGGCTATGTCGGCGACTCTAGTTCTTTTACGGATCTCTTCATTTCTGATGCGATCGCGTAGAGAAACCCCGAGCATAGCCCTCTCCATTGCCCTTTGAGTGACATTGAGCCTTCTGATGAGACCCATTGTAAACGGCCACGTCTCAGTTCCGTACGTCATCACTGGCAACACGCACGAATTGAAGACTTTCGTCTTAAGACACTGCGGTAGATTGGTCGAGAATATGCTGCGTAGCTTCCCGAACGCTGCCCAGCCGAGTTGGATTCGTCGATTTACCTCTTTCTGGAAGTTGGACTTACCGAGCTGGACTATTTGTCCCAGGTAAACATATTCGTCAACAACTTCCAGCGTAGAGCCGCCAACCTTCACAGGAGTGGGTACTACATGGGAATTCACCATAATTTTGGTCTTGTCCATGTTCATTTTAAGACCCACTTGTTGGGAAACTCTACAGAGGTCTTCGAGCATTGCGCCTAGATCTTCCACGGTCTCAGCCATGACCACGATATCATCGGCAAAGCAAAGGTGAGTCATGTACTCGCCGTTTATGTTGATGCCGAGTCCTCTCCAGTCCAAAAGCTTAAATACATCCTCCAGCGCAGCTGTGAACAACTTCGGCGATATAACGTCACCCTGTCTCACACCTCGCTGAAGTCGTATTGGTTTCGAGCTCTGGTCCTGAAGGCGGACTGACATAGTGGCGTTTTCGTACAATGACTTCAACACTTGAATGTACCGGTAGTCTATTTGGCACCTCTGGAGTGACCTAAGCACGGCCCAGGTCTCGACAGAATCGAAGGCTTTCTCATAGTCCACAAACGCCAAGCATAGTGGCAGATTATACTGCTCGGTCTTCTGTATAACCTGCCGCAGCATATGAATGTGGTCTATGGTACTATAGTCTTTGCGGAATCCGGCTTGTTCGGGAGGCTGGAAGTCGTCAAACTTGCGCGCGAGATGATTCGTGATGACTCTCGAGAATAGCTTGTAAACATGACTCAGGAGCGTGATAGGTCTGTAGTTCTTCAACTGGACCCTGTCGCCCTTTTTGAAGAAAAGTGCCACCACACCCCCGTGCCATGCTTTAGGCGTATTGCCCTCGAGTATGATGGAGTTAAAAAGCTGCAACGCTTTCCGGACTACCAGTCCGCTTTCAAAAGCTCAGCTGTAACTCCATCATCACCCGGTGCCTTGTTGTTTTTTAGCTGTTTGAGAGCCACACTAATCTCGTACAGGCTGACGTCCGGGATGTCTTCGGTGTAATGCTGGATCAATTTGGCTCTAGGATCTGAAGCCTGAATGACAAGTGCCTGCGATGTTGTGTAAAGCTGTCCATAAAAGCGTTCAATCTCAGCCATAAGCTCAGGTCGAGACGTAACGACTCTGCCGTCCTCTGTCTTCAGCTTCGTCAGCAGACTCTGACCGAGTGACAGATCTCTTGCGAACACTTTGGAGCCCTTGTTCCGCTCGATGGCTTCCTTAATACGTTCTGTATTAAATCGGCGTATGTCGCCAGTCAGAGACTTCGAGATCTGTTTGTTGAGTCGCCGACGAGCATCTTCAGAGGACTGCAGACCCGTCCTACGCCTTTCTTCCATCAGCTTAATCGTCGGCTCTGAGATCTTGCTCCTTTGCTTGGTACGGCTGGGTTTGAAAAACTTCGAACCTTAAGGACAGTTTCCACAAACCTGTCATTATATGTGTCCACATCCGTGCAATCCTCCAGGCAAGCGAACCGATTCTGCAATTCGAGTTGAAAGCGCTCGGGGTTTTGGATCTGGATGGCTTCAGGACGGAGCGTTGACAGTCTTAGTCGACATGATGAAGTCAATCTCATTTTTTGTCACGCCATCCGGACTTTTCCAGGTCCATTTTCGATGCAGCCGTTTTTTGAAGAAAGAGTTCATCATATAGAGTCCCTTTCTCTCCATGTAATCGGCTAGCATTTGACCACGGTAATTCCGGTTTCCAGCTCCAAATTGCCCCACTTTCAACTCACTATCGCCGCGCTTGCCTAGCTTTGCGTTGAAGTCTCCCATGACAACAGTGTAATGAGTCTTGGAAGCATGTATTGCCCGAGAAATGTCCTCATACATAGCTTCCACTTCCTCGTCGGAGTGTTTCGAGGTCGGGGCGTATACCTGTATGACCTTCAGCGAATACCGTTTGGTAATTCTGAGTATAAGGTACGCCACCCTATTCGACACACTTCTGATCTGTACAACGCTGTTCACAAGTTGTGGACGATAAATCCGACACCACCTTGGGACAGGTCTTCACCCTCCCGGAAATAGAGCAGGTTGCCGGATTTGAGAACCATCGTGTCCTCACCCTCTCTTCGGACTTCGGACAGTCCCACTATACTCCAGCGAATCCTGCTTAATTCCTTTTCGAGTTCCAGCAGCTTCTCCTCGGTCTGCAGTGTGCGCGCGTTATATGTGGCCTGGGCCAAGGTCGTCTGACGGGGGATCTCCACCGCCCGGGGATTGTTTGCACCCCAGGTCCCAGTACCGTGTCGACGTCCGTCACCACCGGCACGGCCTCCAGAACCGCCGGGCACTTGGGGCCTTTGTTTTAGGTTTGGGTTCATGGTGCACCGCGTGCAGGTGAGGTTGGCTTGGGTCCCGATAGGTGGTATTTGGAACCCCTTGCACCCCCTCTACTACTAAGGCTACTCTACTACTAACTATTGGAACAACATTCCGCCACCTATAAGGGCGTCTTCACACATCGTCGGAGTAAAATTTTGCTTAGTTAAATAAATAAATAATGTTAAGTTCAAAATCAGTTTGACTAAATCAAAATGTCATATTTAGTTTTATTTTTGCATTTAATGATTACAATTTATTTGTAAAATATGTTTGTACTGCGCGCTTCTTGCAAGACTTCCGCAGGAAACTACATACCTAGTGTGTTGACACTTCTTTGGTTCTTAGGACGTTATACTGAGGGACTCCGTCATTTGGTGTTTTTATTATTATTAGGAGTTAAATTTTATTTAAGTATTAGCTGTAATTAAATTTGTGTCTTACAAATAAATTATCTTTATAATTAAGGCGAGGATTTCCCAAATTTGCCGATCTTAGAACGTCTAGATCTGGATAATATTAGAACCCACAATTCTGAAATTCACACACCTTAAACTTGAAGATATAATCTAGTGAACTGTGAAAGCAGAAACACGGTTTACTCCATTTCACTCGATAGAAAAAAAATCCAAACATAGGTCTAAATCAAAAACTAAAACCACGATTTGAAATCGAAATATACATAAAACAGTATAAAAGTTATACCAAAACGTGTAGTTCGTTATTATCTAGTGAACTGTGAAGACAGATTTTTTGATGTCATATAAAATATTTAGGAAAATGACGAAAATTCTATAATTTCGCTTGGTTGCAATCGCGCTCCATATAAGACAGTACTTGCCAAGTCGTCTCAGGGTATGGTCATGTCGCTTCGTGTCGCGGGCGCAAAAAAATAATTTTACGTGTTTCTTTACGATCGAATTTTAATTTTGCAGTTTGCGTTTATTTTGTTAACTTTCATTATTATTATAGATTAGTGTAGTAATATGGTGAATAGTGTAAATAATGGATTAGGTATTATAAAGGAGAAAACTATTTTAATCCTTCTTCCTAAATTATTTTATGTGTGAAAAAATATGTTTTTCGTTCTTTTTTTCTATAAGTTATTTTATGTGTAAAAATCGCTAATAAAAGAAGTCAAAGACGAAATGTTAAATCAAATGCATACAAAAAATGCTGAAAGAAAAGTGGTAAATATTTATTTCCCAAATGTTTATATTTTATTGCCGCGGCCATATAGCACAGTGCAGTGCTAATAAACCAGTATGATAATTTCTTCAAGTAAATATGCAACGATTTATAGGTTCAAAATAATGTTTCCTATAAAACTTTATTGCTGAATTCCTTTAAATACTTAATGTTACCCCCTTTATTCACAACGCCTTGCATCAAAGCTTTAGAAGGTAGAATCAACAGCACATTATACATGTAGCTAAATAATAGAGTTTTATTCGAGCCTATGTATTATATATGATTATGAACAGTAAAGCAGTATTTTAGGAATCTTTTAAATTTCGAAACATTTATAGTCAAGCGTGAGTTGATTATAAAAAAGTAAAAAATAATTAACATAAATTTCCGTTCGATTTATGTAAAGATCACTTCATTGTATTAAAATAAAATATCTGATCAGCGGAATTTTGCGAAACTTTATAAAATATTTGCTTTTGCCCGCTGCTTCGCCCGCATAAATGTCATAGAGGTTCCATACAAACTATTCTTTTTTAGTTTTACCCCCTTAGATGGCGAATTTCCAACATACATGTCAAATTTCCGCTTTTTGTGCCTTTTAATTACGGCTGTGCGTAATCTGTCAGTCACTCAGTAATGAAAGTGTTTTTATATAAATACGTCGGCCCACACTAGGATTTTCAACTGTGTCGTAGGTGGTTTTTTTCTTTTTGAAAACGTCGCCCCACACTAAGATTTTCTCCTGTGTTGTGGGTGCAGTTACGAACATAGAATATCACATGTACATACGCCCAGACCGGAAAAAAATTCTGTAGGCCATACAAAATATTTGTCCCGTACGGGAATCGAACCCGCGACCCGTTGCGCAGTAGGCGATCATTCGACCTCTGCGCTAACCGTGTCATCAAAGTTACAAACATAGAATATATTAGTAGGTGTATATTGGGCATTCTAAAACAGTTTTCATCAAAACACCGCAAACGAACGGAGTGAGATTTGAGCTACGCTTCGCTGCGCTCTAGCTCCGCTACGCTCCGCAAATCTCACTGCGTTCGTTTACGCTGATTTGATGAAAACAGTTTGAGATTGCCCAATATACATTATACAGGGTTAAATTATTCATACCATTAAATTGTAATTTTTGATAAATAAAGAGTTATGCGAGTATATTGAATCACCATATTTGTTTTCATTAATAAAACGCAGAAATTTTTGTTAAATTTTTTTTTATTATTATAAAGCAAGTAACAAATATCATCATAGCTAAACTAGAACAATATTTTTAATATAAATTTTCATTCAAGTACAATTTACTGAAGTCATAAATTACATGTGCTTAAGTACCACTTTTTTATGAATAAAACATTCCTTAGAGCGCACTCTTTTTTATGAGTTATACAATTGAAGTTAGCTCCACCTTTAGCATAACTATTGCGCAATGTTGTAAAATTAGGACAACCTTTGCCTTCAACATTTATCAAAAAGCAGTCAGAACACAAATCTTTAATCCATTTTTGCTTTTCAACACCTTTCATTATTATGGTTTGGTCCTTTAAAATTGGAATAATTAATCTCTTAAATTCTCTGAAATCTATATTGCCTTGACTCCAGTATATTCCTCTGTTGCGTTCAATCCAATTGACTGCTCTTTTTTCTTCGGCAGATAATTTTAGATACGAATATGGAGGTTTTATTAAAAAGACTTGCGTAAACTCTTTTGTGGCTAACGCAAATTCCTTAATAATAAAATTATTTTTGCAGTCTTTGAATCCTTGAACATCAACAAAAAGTATCGAACTCTTATCAGCACTCATTGTTTCGTTGTATTCCACTGTTTAACATAAAGTTGAAGTTTGTTCTTTCAAATACCTTTTGATTGCACTTTATTTAGTTAAGATATTTTCTTCACAATATTGCTCAGAGGTTTGTACTCAAAAATGCAGTCATTTAAAATCAAGCAATATGCTGCTGTCTGATCCGGGATTTCTTGGTCTGTTTCAATCTCCACTCTGACATCGATTGATCCCTTTATCATTTCTTGTTGGTGAGAACAATCAATAACAAATAATGGGGCAACGTCTCTGAATTCCTTCAAGCTCATCAACGGCTCTGGTCGCCGTCCATGATAAGACTGTTGGAATCTTGCATATTGTTCGTATAATAAATTAAATTTATCCTCTGAGAAACTGACATTCAATCCTTCATAAGGGTAATACGATGAATTTAAATATACTTTTACATCTCGTACATTGCAGTGATCGAACTCTGCCATTGACATTTCCGCATTGTGCTTGCGATTGGTTTGCAAGGCTATAATAACGAATCTTGGTTTCTCTATCTGTGACGAAGTTTTGATAGACCAAGTGTGTTTACGTGTCTTCGGTAATAATGGATATTCATACAAATCCCAATTTCGAAATGCTAGTGTAATAGGCCTGTCCTTTTCTAGATGTTTCAACAAATTGATTCTTTCACGATCTGATACTTTAACGTGCGGAACTCGCCAAACAACTTTGCTAATAGTTATATCTTCGACCACCTCTCCGACATTTAATTTCAAAGCATTGAGATTCGTATTGCTTCTTAATAGCACCAATTCATGTTTGGAGTTAATTATAACTTTTTCATAATCTTCTGCAAAACCTAAAATTTTCTTCAACGGCACAGAAGCCGAAAAAATTCCTCCGTTAAGATTGTTTGTACCAGAAGTTGACCATCCCCATACACGTGAGCATTTAGATTCATTATCATTTAACGAGAGGTACGATTTTATTGTTGTAGTTATGCCAGCATTTTTTATTTTGTCTATTTCTATTCCGTTTAACTCATATCGAATATCTTGAAATAAATATAGTATTGGATTGTTGATAAAATACACATTTGATATTTTTTCTTTAGTCGAACTATTATAAACATTGGCTTTACCCTCAATATACAAAGTGCTGAGTGAGGGTAACAGACATAGATCTTGTTGATTAATAGGTATTCTTATTTCATCATTCTTGTTGAAACTTGTTACGTACGGTTTATAAGAATGATATTCGAAACTTTCAATACTATTGTCGTATGATGTTGATTGAGATATATTTAAAATATTCATTTTAACAAGCCAATCAACTTCAAAAATTCCTTATTGTTTTTGGTGAGCTTCTTTTTTATGTGAAGCGGTGTGCTTTTATGAGGTGATCTTCTAGTACTAACTTGAATGCAAGCTGTGTTATGATTTTTATTGAAATTTATCATTTTTACGAAAATGTAGATACAGTTGTACTTCTTCGTCTCGTAAATTGATTTGTTTATTCTCGGCGTCTAATAATTGTATAGTTATTGCACTTATAGAACTTTTATTTACAGGAAAATATATTAGATTTTTCGGCACTTCAATGATCCGATAACCAGGTGGTACGTTAGGAACAAACTCGTGAATAATATGACTTGCAGATCCGTTCACGAATGACCCACTAACTACGTCGCATTCGATGCGCACAATGGTTGTTGGCAATATACTGACAGGATAAAGAGATTCGGTCCTTTTTAATGCCTTTATTGTTTCTCCACCAAAACCTAAAATCCTTCCAAGTGAGTCACTTTTGTTAAAATGAACATCTTTAGTACAAAAAATTGTAGTTTTTAAGGTATTATTATTACAAGTTAATTTTAACATTGCATTTCTAATGTATGCCTTTAAATAATCACAGATATCTTGAAGTTCATAAGCTCCTTCAGGTATTTCGATTACTTCGTTATCGTCATAGTAGAATTTATTATTTCTTTTATCTATGTTGGGTATAGAATTAAATGTTGAAAAATATAACAATCCACACTCATAGTATCCACTTAATTCCAAAGTAGGTGAGTAGTTTGTTATCAGAGAGGATCCTTTTCCAGTTATAGACACAGTGAAAGACATTTTACTACTGATAAAGAATTTTATTTCAAGCTTTATATAAATGTGTTTTCCAATACTCCTTTAAAAATTTTATACAAAGGTGGCCGCAATTAACAGAGTCAAATGTTTGATATTGCTCATAGTTATAATTTAAAGAAACATTTCTTAAGTAATCAAGTAGTTCTAACGGAGGTTTCAGATTACCAAAACTATCAAAATATTCAGCATACTTATTTTCTTTCACGTAGGCTACCCAATGTGTTCCAATGTTATTTGAAGTATCTAAATTTATAATACCGCATTCTATCTTCCTAGGTTTTGAGGGCAACGTATCCCTCATGAAAACACCACGAAAAAATGGAATATCACTAGCATGTTCTAATATATCCCAATTAGTTAATGCCCGCCTAGGTAGCCGCTTTATTAGTTTTTTGAGGGTTTCAAATATAGACCTGCACCCTTTTTATAAGGTCTAATATATAATCCTTTTCCGAGAGCAACCGCCTCCATCATCTTATTATGTCGTTCCGATTCTTGAAGAGCTTTTTGAGCTGCTTTTGAATCATTAACCGCTTTTGCTATGCCAGCTGCTCCACCAGCCAGTGAACCTAAAGCTGATAATCCCGCGAAAATAGGAATTAACGGTAACAGTCCTCCACATTTTGGAATAGGAATACAACGAGGTAAACTCATTTTATTTTTATTTCTAAATAGTTTTTTTGCAGCGGCGACCGCATATTTAATAGTAGAATTTGTGTCTTTAGATTTTATTTTTTTTAATTTAGATTTGAGTTTTTTCACAGCTGTCATAAACGACCGAGCACCTGCACCTGCTCTTAATTTGGCCTTCATAGCATTTTTTACTATCCATGAAGCAATTTTTTCTTTCTTTCCAGCGTCTTTTGATTTCAATCTTCTTTGAGCCATATTTAATAGATCTAGATCAGCTTTGTACCTTACGTTAGCGTCGTTGTTTATGTAAGCAATATCGTGGTGCATACAAGCGTTATCCAATTTATTAATTCCTCGCTGACCCTTAAGTAATCGTTTCTGAAGCTTTGTGCCGGGTCCGCAATATTGGTAGCCCGGTAAATGTAACTCAAACGGAATCTTATTTATTAAGCTGTTTATGATACCACTTCCTTTCTTCATTGATAAACAAAAAGTGAATCAATAAAGATATCTTGAGCTATTTTATATCATAAAACCAATTTATTCTTATCAACCCAACTATTTTCGCTATTACTTAATCCTAACCATTTTACAAACAATTTGTTTCCTTTTCTTTTTATAACCTTTTCAATGAGGTATAGGTCTGGAAACTTAGTTTTTTGTAACTCGTATGCATAAAATGAGCCGAGGATTCTTTGATTGCGTCTGTCCTCTATTTGATAAGTTGTTGGGTTAGTGTGATTAACTTTTACTATACGAAATATTTCGGTGGACCAGTTTGGCGTATAGCCTTTGTAAAAATCTGCTTTATATCTACTTATGCGAACATAGTCACCAACACGAAATGTATATCCCCGACTTGTTTTATTCTTTTGAGAATTCATAATATAACCTTTGACTATAAGCTCATTTACTTTGTTAACTTCCACAGGCTTAAATTTTGTTATTCTATGCAAAGTGTTATTGTAGTGTTCTACAACGTCCTTTAAAATATTTTTATACCATTGGTAATTTCCGTTCAAACTAAATAGTTTGTAAAGGTGAGATTTAATTGTTCTTATGACTCTTTCTACTATAGATGCTTTTTTAATAGAATATGTTGAATAATGATTAATATTATACTTTTTCATTAATTGTTTAAAATTATCATTGTAGAATTCTGTGCCTAAATCAGTTTGTAAATTTTTAGGTTTTCGTAATGATGTAGTTAAAATACTTTGCATTGCATCTGTAACATAATTTTTCGCTTTTGATTTTAAAGGTCTGATCCATACATATTTTGATAAAGTGTCAATTACGATAAGAATATATTTATACCCTTTATTAAACTGTGAATATTTTTGCAAATCTATGAGGTCGGCTTGCCATAAATCATCTATTCCTTTTATGATCGTACATCGCCGGGAAAAATTCCTTCTTGCTGCTTTGTGAAGCTCATTCACTATGTCTTGTTTGCTCATTATTATCTGGTTTCTCTTGAAGCATGTGATCAATTTCTGTCCTTGTGTAAAACAAGGTGGTTAGCTTATTAAGTATTGAACTTTCAAAATCATTTAAATGAATATTTACATCACTTAAAATATTAGTTCTTAGTTCGTGTGTCTTTTCATCCACGTAAGCTTTATTTGCGGCTTCGTCATCATTGCCTGGCGATATAAGTCCTTTTAATCTTGATGATTTTAAATCATATTCACCTGTTTCTGACTTCACTAATGTATCGTTGAGATTTCCAATATATTCCTCTAATCGTAAACGTTTATGAACGTGATGACCAAATTTATCTACATTCATTTCCGTATCTATGCGGTGTTTGCTGTATAACTACTGATCAGTTTTTTAAAATTAGGTTCCTTATATTTGGTGTTTTTAATGATGCCTGCTTCGTACAGCTCTTCTATAATCGCAATAATTTCATTATCTAAGCCGGTATTGCCAGCATCACGAGATGCAAACAGTAATTTCAATCGATCTACTAATTCATTTGGATCATCCCAATAAACGTAATCTATATCTTTCTTTACACTTTTTAAAAGATTTATTCCTTTTCCTACCGTAAGACTTTCTGTGCTGTCATACTTATTTCTAGAGAACTTAAACAGTGGTTTAATAATATGCATGTACTTAAACCCTTTGTTACTATTAATTGGCTTGCGTGGATCACAATTACGCCTATGTGCATTCGTTTCTATTAGAAGCTCTTTATAATTTTGCAAATCTTCATCTGTGATAACATCCAAATTTGGTGTCTTTTCAAATAGTAATTCTTTTAATCCAAGAGTTTTGTTTAAACTTCGATTTCCAATTTTTATAATTTTTCCGTCGTCGAAAACACGTGTTTGGCCGAGCATAAGTTTTCCTCGTTCATTTTTTATTCCAAAAGGGATATTTGCGTCGGGTGAAGCACACCACGATAAACTATTAAGTGAAACATTTGGTGATGATTGAAAGGACTTAAAGGAAGCATCACTCATATTATTGTTGTCAGAAGGTGATACGACAAGGGTTT
Organism: Schoenobius gigantellus; assembly: GCA_963935595.1. Lineage (NCBI taxonomy): Eukaryota > Metazoa > Arthropoda > Insecta > Lepidoptera > Crambidae > Schoenobius > Schoenobius gigantellus. The sequence goes on from OZ012551.1 coordinate 35,456,266, forward strand.
TTTCGGAATTAAATTTTTTATAGAACTGTTGTTCCTCTTCTTCATTAAAATCGTCATCAGAAAAATTTGTTGCCTCGCTGTCATTATGTTTATTTTTTTTTATTGTATAATGTTCAAACTCATCCTCATCTTCATGAGAAATTTCATTGTTCTTAATGGCTATTTGTTTCAGTGGATCGGTTATAGGTTTGAATATGGATTCCAGAGTGGCATCATTTGTATTTTTCATATCCTTTATCATTTCAACCTTTCTTTTTACAGCAGCTGCAGCTTTTACAATTTGTTTTTTAAGTTGCTTTTCCATTTTGACAAGGATTCCGTTCAATGCAAAATCCAGAGTAATAGTGATTGTGTATTGATGAAACAATAACTTATGTATATTAATCTACTACTACAAAAGTATCGAATGCCATCCTATAACATCCTTTATTTCTTTCGCAGTCTTTATTGATCACAACATAATTAAATGGTTTATTCCAAATAGTTGAGCACATTTCACGGAACTGAGACCACGACATATCTGAACCTACATGCTCATCGTAAACGTGTTTTAAATTTACATCGTCTTGTTTAAATAAAATAATGAGGTTAGAATTGTCCCTTATAAGTTGTTTAGGTACTTTACTGTATGTTTGGTTAATGTAAAAACAATCAATATTCTTATGTCGACCCATAGCAAAATAATCCCGAATGCTATTTTGGTTTTCACAAGCTACGTCGTCGAATATTATAATGGAGTTTGGCAAAGCTTCGTGTGGGCTTATGATATCATTATTATGGTTATATTTACTATAAGATATGTCTGCAACTAAATCTAATACTTTTTCTAAGAACACATATTTTGGTTGGTATAATGATTTAGAATATACATATAAGTTACGAAAACGTGCACCATTCTCATGTAATAACAAACCTATTACTAAGTTTGTCTTGCCGCAATTTGATGGTCCACAAACAATACATCGTATAGTGCTCGGCAATAAGTTGCCATGTCGCTTTGCTTCACATAATGATGCAGGACAGATATTATAATCTAATTTTAACGTTTCCTTTTGTTTGAGGAACTTCATAGCAACTTGTCCGTTTTGATTCGTGGCTTTTAACAAAATGGATATAACACTTTGCGTTCGTAATAATAAGAGAACTAGCAGTATATTTACTTGTAAGTGCACTCACTCCACCATATAGACTAAGCATTCGACGGCGGTAACAATAGCAAGGAGTAGAAGAATTTGGATACTGTTACCACTCATTATATTAAGTTATTGGACGTGTCTAGAACACACAATGTTAAAGCATCGAGAAGAATGGAGAGAGAAGAAAGAGCTCTCACCCCTCTCGAATCGTGCAATAAAAAATGATATGAGTAAGGAATCGATGTTTAAAAATAAACATTGTTTAATTACTTGCATCCCTACTTTAACAAAGTAATACACTGCGTTCTTTAATAAATAAAACTATATTTTTAATTTTATTACCATTATTTTAAACTATGTATTTGAATTCTAATAAATTTTATCTTAGATTTATTTATAGAGGTAATTCTGAATGAATGTTTTTCAAAATATTTGATTACATTATAGAGGTGTTAAAATAAAAACAAATATTTTCATACAAGTCTTTTTATTTTTAAATAATATTTATTGAAAACAATACAAGACTTAAACTAACATAACTATTTAAAATAACATAAGTCTTAGTTAGTAAAATTTATAAGCATTACTATAATTTTTCAGAAGAATAATGTTGTTGAAATAATGTATCTCCGTGAGTGTACACGTAACTAAAGATAGTAGGTACGCATCTAGCACATTAGAGAATTTTAATATACATCTACAAATGTTTTAGGTCAGCAATAGTTATTTAAAAACTATAACTGTAACCACATATTTTCTTAGAGATATTAGTTATAATATTTTCTGCTTGATCCATTATTGGATCAATATGCTCGGTTACCACATATTGTGTTTTTATTAATGGATCATTGCTGGTTGATTCCAGATCTAATATTTCTAATTTAATTAATCGCCGCCCTTTAGTAGATATTGTTTTAATTAAATAAGAAGGTTCGTTCCCCTTCGTATTCTGCAGTAACTTGCTTCTCCTCTTCATGGGCTTCTTTTTATTAAAAAGACTTTTAACCACCTTGGCATGCAGCGGTGAATCTTTAGCATTCCAATGTGGAAATTCTTCAGAGAAGCCCTCCAACATATCTTGCGCATTTTGCTCAAAGCAAGGAGCATAATCTTCTGTTGCCTCCTTGCTTATGAGTAGCGACTGCGAGATTTCTTGGGTATTCTGAAATTTAATTTATTATGCAACAAAAATAATTTCACATCGAAGAAATGATTGATATAGTGGCGGAGGTAGAAGAGTATCTAGGATCCACAAGGAGGCTGACTATCTTATACGGAACCGATAGAATATGAGAATCACGATAACAGCATCACAACCATAAGGTTTTAACAACAACATTATCTTCCAACTAAATCAAATATACAAATAAACATTAACTAGTGATCTAACCACTACACAAGAAAAGAGTTTGAAGAAAAATAATTTATACGACTTACCATGATGTATTTGGGTGACCGTAGTTGTCACTTGATTAATTATGTGTGAAACAAATTTTAAAAACATTCGACTTTAATAGCTATTTATAGTGTAAATATAATGCTGACATAACAACAAAGCATTCGCACGGAATCGCAATTGGACAAATTACTAATGAACTATAAGTTGGAATACCTAAATCAGCAATAACATGTCCCAACCAGTTTCGAATTGTTCATTGCGTGTGCTATTTTATTAATAGTTTTATATTTTATGGATTATGAAATAAAAAAAACATGGTAGCTGGTTTATAGCGTTATATATTTTCATCGTTACAATACAACATTAAGTATTTGATTAAAACTAGGTAATTAATTTACCTATTTACCATTAAAAAACAATGTATAATACTAATAAACAAATAACTGATGGATAACAATATTAAAATTAAATAACTTTACAATATAAAGTGCCGTGTCGGTACATACTATACAATTTCATGTATGTTTTTATTCTATTAACTTATTCATTACTTAAGTCATATAATAAATAAATAGATGATGGGGTAACATATTTCTCAACTTACAATTTGATTCATGATTACCATTAAAATAATAATAAACTATACAATACGGTGCTTCTAAAGAAAAACTAATGATATTAAACTAAACTATCCCAGTGACCCCATGATAAAGTAGACATTTTGTTTTTTAATATGATACGTTTATCGTCATTACCTGACAAAGCTATTTTGTTCTGTTCTTGAGTAAATATTTCGTGCTTAAGAGATTTAAATATGATATTTTTTTTCTTCAAAAATGTATTTTCATTTAATACCTTGTAATAATCTTTATATTGTACATCTTTTAATACTTGCTTCTGTATGCCTTTTGCTTTTTTTAATTCATCTTCTGCCGTTTTAATACAGTATAACTTGGACCTTAATCCTACAAACTTCGAAATCAAACTTCCTCCTAGCTCATCTTTAAAGAGACCTGGCACCTTTTTGTTCCAACTAGGAATGTCGTATACGTTATTTACAGAATAATTACTAGTGTCGAAATAGGGAAGAAAATTTGATTTTAAATCAGCATAAAAATCTTTACTTTCTATTGAATACAAAAAACTATCAGTATCCGTATAACAAAGTTTTAACTTTTCCTTATAAAAAGGCTTCATAATAGAATAATGAAAATCAAACATGTGACTCTTAGATATTTCCAAAACGGAAAAACCAATGTATATAGGTTTATCCAAAGTGATTGTTTCAGGCTTCATTTGAATGGCTACCAAGTTTTCAGTGAAAATTGTAACACTGTGAAAATTTGGTCGAGCTATCATTTGCTCTGCACAGAAACTTTTCTTTGTTTTGTTACTATCATCATTCCACTTATTGACTAATTTCACATTAACCCTCTTTTCTGTGTCTTCTAACGTCTTGCCAAATATACTGTTGTTAAGAAGTTTGAAGAAATCTTGTTCAAATGTAGATTTAGCTTTTTTTCGTAATTCAGTATTCATGTCAATATACTGCTTTAAATAAGGACTCTGATTAAATTGAATAACTCTATGTATTTTTTTTAACAACAAACCATGTTTTATACATGTTTGCAGATGAGCAAAATGTATGACATAGAAATATTTATCGTATAAATTTGGAATCAATTTTGAAGTTTTAGACCCTGGCGGAGTAAATTTTTGAGCACAGAATGGAAAATCGTTATGATCATTATGCAAATGTTCGGGGTATTCTAAATCTACTTCTAGTATATAACCAATGTCTCCGTTAGTTGGCACATTTATAAAATCTCTTCCAGCGATTTCCAAGTCATTCAATAACTTAAAATTGGAATGAGGCAAATAAGCACACATTGCATATCCATAGAGATTATTACAATCGATATAAATTAGAAAGTTATTACTTTTTCTTGGATCGTAAGTTTTTAAATACTTGTTATTGGCTTTTGAATACCTTGTCGAACATAAACATATTCCACCGCGAATACCTTTTTGAATCATTCTTATTATTTCCAGGTCGTGTATTAATTCTAATTTAACATCTGTTTTTAATAGCATGGCATCAAAACTGAGACTCGGTGCTGTAACATAAAAGGCTGGGTCTAATTTATAATTTATCTTACATGTCTGGCGAAAACTTTCAAAAACGTCAGCTAATAAAAGAACATCTGACTTAAGATACAAGTCTGTGTATTCACCGAGATTCGATAATTCAAACGTTTGCCAGACTTTTTTTGCATGATCATAATCTACTTTAGATATATTACTATTGCGTAATTTGCTGAAAAAGAACTCCTGAGGCGGAAGTACTTTTTCTTCGTATGAACTCCAAGTAGTCATGTATTCATATGGATACACCCCTTTTCGTTTTATTAAAGCAAAATGCTCATGAGAAGGAAAATAACGCCGCAGATGATTAAAGTCGTCATTTTTTAAGTTTGCGACAAGTTTCTCTAGACTTGTGCCTAAAAATTTAAAAGAATCAACAAATCGAACAGGTATGATATCTTTATCATTAATTTGAAAAAATTTTGTAAAAGATATGTAGTTTTCCTTATTTTTTGCTATTACTTGTATTTTTCCTGATAGTTTTCCCAACTGTCGTATAAAAAGATGACTGTCATAACCCGCTAAATTATGAAAAAATATAGGAACAAACTTAGGCAAACAATATCTAATATTGCAATAAGAATGAGCTGCACCACGATACCGTCCTGTAAGATGGCAATGATCTTTAACTTTATCGTCAAACAATATTTTATCACAAAGAAAACAATTTGTAGCCCGAGCAAAGTTCGCTTTGTCTTCATTTGTTAAACAAATAGCCACTGGCGACTGCAAAACGTTATAAATATCGGTTATATCCAATAATAGACTTTCTAAAAACTTTTCTACACAGGCTGGACCTCGATAAGATACATATTTATTACGCGACTTATCATAAGAACACACAACGTAATAAGCAAATGCTGATGGTACGTGTTTTTGCAATATCTTTGTACAGCCTGATCCAGAATCGAGTTCAGTTGGTTTTAATAATGATTCAAAATCTGCGTATAAGACGAAGGGCATGTCATGCATTCGCTCGTAATGATTAAATTGAATTCGTGTTCCATCACCGGGTAATATTGTCGATACACCACCACAAACATGAGCTTTCAGTTTATCATTACTATCAAAGAATATCATACAATCCTCGCATAAATATATTTTAGAATGATGTTTAGTTAATTGAAGACGAAGTAATTTAGATAAATCTTTAATAAGACAGTAATGGGTGCGTTTTCTGTTTTCCAGGAAAAGCATATTAATGTGATGATCTTTGCGAATCTCGCTTTTGTATAAAGGTCCGACAATGTTACCATTCTTTTGAATGCCGTAAATATTAATACTTATGCGAGGATTATTCTTTTCAAAAACTTTGATGTCCGCAAACCCAACTGGAAAAATCATATTTTTGATATTGAGTACATTTTTAAAGTGTGGGTAAGCTGACGTTCGATGTGCGTTTCTGTTTATAGGAAATAGTGCTGCCATGACACACCATAAAAAACAATAATTATCAGAATTTTGAATGTTGATACATGCTCGTTTACATTTTATGGACTTTGGTAATTCTATAAAACTGGAGCCTCTTAACGGGTTATATTTGTTTATATTTACTTCTAGATATAGGCTTTGTAAATAGGCCCACCCACTATCTCTTTCTTCAAATTCTTCAATTTTTTTACAAATTAAGTGAATAATTTTTGAAAACATATCTTCAAAATTGAAGTTTTGATGCAAGATGAAGTTTTCCGTTGCAAATGACTTGATTGAAATCGAATCATACTTACTAAGCAGAAAGAATTCACAGAAAAGTTCAAAATTAGCTTTAACATTAGTGTGAGCTTGAATTTTCGCTATGAGCAATAGGCGTACGCGAGAGCGCAAGTGCCATAAAAACTCGGCGGGCGGGCGAACACGCGCACTATCATGACCCTCATCTTGATATCGAACACGGTACGATGCTATACGATTACGAAAAGCGCTATGAACTTTTTCAACCCCCTCACTATCAACGACCGAACTGTTGTTCTTATGTAAAATACTTTTCAAATGTGCAGAGAAAACTTTGTTATTTACGGATACGTCACAAACTGAACAGAAAGTAGACCTCGACATTATGATTTGGACAGTACAAATTCTCAAAGTTAAAGTAATAAAGGCTTAAGTATGTAAGTACCTAATCTTTGAGTTTGCTAACGATAAACAATAAGTAAACCAGCTAAAACATAATTTACGCAGAGAGAAACAAAAGAGAACCTATTTTTTAACTTTATCTTTATAAAATATCCCCTCTGTGGTAAACTTTGCCTTAGCTAATTTTACAAATTTTTTTAATGCGTCAAATTCTGGAGATCCTGCTTCGCCTTGCAAGCGTACCCAAACGATAGCGCGCTCGCACCGGTCAAGGCCGCTGAGATTAGATACCTCCTTCTGGTTGTAGAGGCGTAGCTCCACTAGCAAGTCGCCGTCGAGCTGTGCAGTCCGACGCGTTACACCACCAGGTACTCGGCGTGTCAGGATACTGGTGGTCTTGTTTGGCAGGTTTGGCGGCCGCGAAACCTCGCTGTCCGACTCTGAGTCGAACAACCACTCAGAAGTATTGGACGACGATGTATTCTTCACTTCTGCACTCTTCGCCTTCGATAGGCACTTTATCGCCTTGCTTCTCTTCTTTGGACTAGGGAGATAGAAAAAGGATACACGATTATTGTACACATTAAACACTTGAAATTTAGATATATGTAAATATAGCAATAAAAGTACCTGATGTCTTCGTCGTCGGTATCAAAGAAAAGGTCAGATTCACAGCTATTCTTGGCTGACCTTTTGTTTTGCTTGCTATCCGACCTGAAAATAGTAAATGTTGTAACGGATGCGGCTGATGAAAAAAAAACTGCGGTGGCGAATGAGATTAGAGGTTTAATACGTCGAGACACAAATAGCACAGTCGGTAGAATCGAAGTGGTTTACAAATTTTTGTGCTCCTATTTATAAGATTTCAATAATTTAATTTATATAATACCGTCTAACATAATTAAATACATTTTTTAAATAATTAATATACCTTAACACGAATAAACAAAAAACTTACAACTACACACATACATTTAATAATGGTTCTATCCCCAACAAATGTCATATTAGTATTAAGAGTGGTTACAAGAAAACGAGTTGAAGATTCACATCTTCAATTCATAAGATAAAAAAAATATCATCATCATCAGTCAATCAGCATGCCACTGCTGGGCTTGATGGTCCCTCGTGAAGACAGCACTTGGAGAGGTCACGTCATATACAGCCTGGTCCAACGGCTCAATTTGTTGAAGCATGAAGATGATCAACCACTTATAGACAATTAAAGAATAGATATAAAGTATAGCAATAAAGTATAAAAACTTACGAACATTTTTCAGCTGTCTTGGTCTTGAGATTTTTTGATGAGGAGGTACTGAAGCACTGTTAGTGGTCAGAGATAGCACTGGAGTGTACTGTGACTACAGTTTTTCCGGATTTTATACAAGAAAAGTGCAATGCAAGTAATAATTTTACTGAGGTTCTCAACCTATACCTTATCTTTATAATCATTTTTATTTAACATGACTAATCTAAAAAAGAATGCTCATTAATTTTTATATTGTTAAATAAGTAAGTAATATTATAAAATATTATATATATAATCACAAAATTATTATTTTCCGTCCAAATCATATCCACACAAAATATTTATAAGAAAACAAATATGCATTCACGGATATGATGTCTATACGTTATCGAGAATCCTAATGCATTCACTTCCACTTCCATGGTCAGTGTTCGTTTTTCAAACACTAAAGAACTGACACTTTATTTAGAGAAAATATTTTTTTTTTCGTGATTTTTTTATCACACCGCGCGTTTTAGGCAAAGGAGACGCGAAGCGCTCTGGGTACTATGGTACCCGGGACGTGTGAGTGGAGCAGTTCTCAGGTCTGCAACAAAATTTTTGATCCGCAGTTGCGTATGATCCAAAAACGGTCCGATCATCGGCTGAACTTCGTCAGCTATATAAAAAAAAAGTACTTACGTAGCAAGAAAGAAACAAAACGACGAACTGACGCAATTACGTGTATTGGATTTTTATTTTCGAGGTAGTAGTAGATCGTTATTCAGCATCACAACATCTAAAAGAAGATTATAGTTTGGTAGTTTACTTTCAAAAAGTCGGTTGCATACTCAAAATATAAAACTTAATAACGTTTTGCACCTCTGACTTTCATGATATTTAGCAAAATTTGATATTTACCCATAATTCTACCAATGTGCAATATGACGCGGAAATAATCAGCAAATTAATTGTTTGTCGTTTATTTCCACAAACTTGCAATACAATACTGTGCATATACAGCAAAATAATTGTTTACCGTTTAATTCTGCTGATGCAGAAATCTCGTGTAAGGCTGCATGCTCCAATTTTTTTTTCATTTCGGGTTTATTATATTTATTTAAATTATACATGTACATACATATTTACAATTACTAAGGAATATTATCTCCAAATTAAAAAGTCTTCTTTATAATAACGGATGCGATTTCTAATTTTCATTTTTCGATACTACTATTTAAAACAGATAAACAATAGGTATATCGTTCTATTAGGCGAACCGAATGTATCTATAGCATAACGATATTGATACGACATGACGACAGAACCATAGAAGTTTAAGAAAATTATTGTAATAATACATAGGTGGTATTCATCGGTAGCATCTCATACACGTTCCCACCGCACTACCCTATTTAATTAGGATGTTAAGACCTTAGTCAGCCAAGGTAGGTAGTTAAAATGTTCTTAATATTTTTTAAATTATTGGAATATTTATTTTCTATTTTTTATTCGTGTGATGACTGGAACACATCTTTCAGGGATTAGCCCGCCCTTTTAAATATTTTGTAAAAATCAACAATTTTATACTTTGTTTTATAATAAAGAATATATTTAATTGAAGTAATTTAATAAACAAATAAAAGTATTAACGTGTGAAAGAAGCCTTATTATTTGAGTAAGCACTCGTAACTGGATATATGAATAATGTGCAATAAATTTATTGCTGATAAATGAATTTCGTGGGAATGCTTTGAAACTGTATGGCAGGCAGAGTGTCGAACGGTACAGATACTTATCCGAGAGTTGAGTCCTGAAGCTACGAAACCTCAACCTGTTTAATTTCTGTTGTTATTGCACTGCTACCTAGTTGAATGCCTTAATATTCTGAGATAGAAAACCTTGAAAATGTGTCTAGTAAATCGCAATCAATCAAAAGTATACTGTTTACAGTCAAACAACACAACACAATAGAAACATTATGAAATGAAATGAAATAAAAAATCTTCTTTTCCATTTAACCCTATATAATGTATATTGGGCAATCTTAAACTGTTTTCATCAAATCACCGTAAACGAACGCAGTGAGATTTGCGGAGCTAGAGCGCAGCGAAGCGTAGCTCAAATCTCACTGCGTTCGTTTGCGGTGTTTTGATGAAAACTGTTTTAGAATGCCCAATATACACCTACTTATATTACATATCACATGCACATACGCCCAGACCGGAACATATTTCTGTATTCCATACATAATATTTGTCCCGTAACTACAAAAAAATATTTTACGAAAAATAAAAACCGACTTCAAAAACACTGAAAACTTAAAAATAATATAAGAATAGGTACAGACAACATCACACTTCTGTATTGAAGTCGGCGCCTAACGATAATCTCCTAGAAAGTGTTAAAATTTGTCACCGACTTCAATATAGAAGTGTGATGTTGTCTGTACCTATTCTTATATTATTTTTAAGCTTTCAGTGTTTTTGTAGTCGTTTTTTATTTTTTGTAAAATATTTTTTATTTTTAACTTTTCAGTGAATGAAATCTTTTTAGTGAAAGAAGTGTGTTTTTAGTGCTTTCCTCGATTTTCTATGGGATCCCATCATCAGATCCTGACTTTGGTGACCATGAGACCACCCTTGCTCTATACTCTATCGAATACAAAAATAATTTTGGACATCGGTTTAAAAATGACGGAGTTATGAGGTAACAAACATAAAAAATACAACCGAATTGATAACCTCCTCCTTTTTTGAAGTCGGTTAAAAATATTTGGGAATCGAACCCGCGACCAGTTGCGTAGTAGGCGATCACTTGAACTCTGTGCGCTAACCGTGTCGTCAAATGTAAAGTCATCATGGTAAAGAACGCTAGCTGTGTAGTACTTCCCGAGTTTTCTTACAGGCCTAAGGTGGTAGAATATTAATTAATATTTTAAAACCAGTTTGCTTAGAGACTAATACGGTTGCCTGATATTCATAGCGATTTGTGGCTTTCTTCTTGATAATCTTGTTTAGTACATGCACGCCCCTGTCACTCACGCAATGCAGCGTTATAAATACCTACCACTAAGTAGCGCGCCGGCGGCGCGCCGACCGCTGCGCACACGTGTAAAGAAATTCTTAGGTTGTGTGTGAAGTCGACCAACCCACACTTGGCCAGCGTTGATGATGGTAGCACATCAAAAACAGGTTTGAGCTTGTTTCGAATTCATCTAATAATAATATGATGGATGACATACCTGCCAGAGAAACCTGTCACAAAAATCGGGATATAATTAAAAACAAAAATACTATCGTTTTTGATGCTTGCTAAGGCAAGGATAAAAATACCTCCGTCTTACCTATTTCTACCGCAAATCAGCAGTGCTTGCATTGCTGTGTTCCGGTGTGAAGGGTAAGATATGGCACTGAAATTACTGGGTACCGTGACTTTACATCTGATGTCACAAGTTGGCAACGTACACTGTGGTTCTTGTGGGGCTTGCAGTTTTACTGCGAATCGCACAGGAACCACATGTATTATAGGTGACTGTTACCACTTACCATCAGGTGGGCAGTTTGCTTGTTTGCCAACTTAGTAGCAATAAAATAAAACACACAACATTACATTTTTATTTTGAAGTAGTTTTTGTTTTGAAGTGGTGTCGGTATTTTTGTAAAAAAAATATTTTTATTTTTTTCGTGAAATTAATAATAGCTCTCTAAGTCAACTTGAAAGAATATACCTAACTGAGAGTCAATACGTACCTTTTATATCTTAAGACTAACTCCCTAACTCCTTAAAGTTAAGGATCCATCGTAAGCTCAGCATAGTGGAAGAATCCTTGAGATGATGTCTTTCAGACGCAAATACCTGAATAGCTTCAGAAAAATAACAGGAAAGACGTTGGGCGTGCCTATTCTCTCGATTTTCTTGGGATTCTAATACTAGATCCTGACTTGATGGCATGGAACCACTTCGGGGGTATACTTTTCTGAATACAAAAAGAATTTTGAAAATCAGTTAATAAATGACGAAGCTATGAGGTATGTGTTACCTCATAACTTCGTGAAGTCAGTGAAGTCGGTTAACAAATCAAATCGAAATAAGTTATGGTACTTATTTATTCAGTACTGTATTAAAATACCTACATATATCTATTAAAATATTTTTCTTCAAACTACTCATTAATTTTACTCTAATAATCGGAAAAGGCAACACTAAGTAATACATTACTACCCTGGAAAACGGCAGTAGTATTGTATGAAATTTCATTAATGACCCGTTCAACATAATTGCCCTGTACTATGCGAGTTTGGCAAGTAACTGCAAAAGTTGGCGCATTCAATAAGGATTCCAAAATGGTATGATACTTGGTAGATAATTTCTACGATTGCAGACAATATTTTTTTTCCAAAAACAGGCAGTTTTGAACAAATTTTTCTTACGTACTTAAAATTTATTCTAATGTACCCATGGTTTGCTTTAAGACTGTAACTTTAACAAACTAGAATGTTAAAGTTACGGCCTTAAAGCAAACCATGGGTACATTAGAATAAATTTTAAGTACGTAAGAAAAATTTGTTCAAAACTGTCTGTTTTTGGAAAAAAAAATATTGTCTGCAATCGTAGAAATTATCTACCAAGTATCATACAAATTTTAGATTAGAGTATACAGAAACATTATTCAGGATTACAAAACAAAAGAAAATGTTTAGAAAAGTCAAGAATTGTAGCAACAACAGTGAAAACACCGTCACAGGGTGTAAATTTTATCAATTTTTTTTAATGTTAGATTTTTTTTAAATAGGTGACTTAGATTTTTTTTTATATTTTTCTGATAACATATATAAGGCAGTCTATTACCTGCTTTCGGCTTGACGTCGGCTTCTGGGACAGCCTGTATATGCCGCCGCGTCAGTCATATTCTTAGCTTTTGTTTTAAATACTACTTCTAGCTAATCGAGCATTTCTTGTATTCTAGTGATGCATTCTATACTGCACAAAAGAAATATGCATAAAATTTGAATTTACATTTTATTAATAACACATCATAGAAACATTTAAAACCTTTGAAATTGTGAAAAAACGGTCTAATTATGATGAATCTTGAAAAAGTCTAATTATTGATAATTGCTTTACGTCTCTTTCTTATAAAATATATGTTTGTATCGGTATTATAATGGTGGACGAGTACAATGACGTCACTAGCAAATAAAAGCTTTTTAAACTTTGTTATTTTTTAAGTTATTAAAAAAATCACGTGGTTGTTTGTCAAATAAAAATACTATGTAATGTAACAATTAAAAAGTGTCCATATTTACATACAAGTAAAGATACAATAAAAAATAGCAATGAAGTCATAAAGCTGTATCTTTATTGGTTGTATTACTGTAGGTACTTACCTCAGTTTATAAATCAATACTTATTTGTAACCTAGCAAAAAGTATATTGCATACGATATAAAACGTCCTTGTTGTACTGTTATATTTTTACTGTGCGGCACATGATGTTGGCGCCTGTTCAGTGGCCGCGTCCGCGCTAACGTCATGTACAAATGAACGGTGTGAAGTGCGGAACATATGGGCTTGCACGTGGAAATTCCTCGCCTTAAAACAGTCCTGAGTGTAAAACACTCAATAAACATTAATTTTCATACGTCTACGATACTCAGCTGATGGTTTACGTGCAAAATAATCAACGACTTACAATGATTCATTGATATGAAATTTTCAATAACGTCATACGTAGGTAATATTTTTTCTAACTTTGCCGTCGTGAACCCCACTCTCCAATTAATCTCAGCAGCTCTTTGTAATAACGACAAAGCAAAAAATGATTATTTGATATTTTAAAGGGGTGCCGTGCCTCAAAATGTAATTTTAAAAAATGGAATTCACTGCCAGCACACGTGTTCCCTCCCTCTTACAATCCCGGGTCCTTCAAAAGAGGCGTGAAGACGCACCTTGCAGGTCGCCAAGGTGAGGGGGGCAGGGTGCAGCGTGTATTGTCTCTGCTACACTAACTATCTTCGCATTTGGACCCAACTTCCACTTACCATCAGGTGGAATGGAGTCATTTGCTAGACCTACTATAAAAAAAAATACGGAACTCTTTTAGGATTACTTCATTGTCCGTCTGTCTGTTTGTCAAGACCCTTCTCTCAAATTCTACTTATGAAACTGAACAATTTTTCCCAAGGAACATTATGCCTTCTTTTTTTTTGAGGGGAATGCGTGACCGCACCGTACTCGCCATTAGCTGGACGACGAGCGTGTGTGGACCCCTCCCAGCAGGGTGCCGGGCCTACCCACTACAACGCGACAATGCGACACCACTGCCCACGCGCCCGGGCTAGCTCGACCATAATGGCCGAACTATCGCCAAGGGGGAAGGAACATCTGCCTAAAAACGACAAAAATTTCACACTATACACACAAAAATAATATATTTTTATTATGGATGGTCGAAATTTTTTTGCGTCTTTGGACATAATGTTCCTTGGGGAAAGTTGTTCACTTTCACAAGTAGAATTGTGTTCTCTTTTTTTCGGAAGCGGTTGCATTACATCCTGTATGTAGTTAGGAACTAATATACTCGGAATATGTTTGTACGGAGTCCTCGCACTTGGAAGGTTTTTTTTAACTAACTAGAAAAGAAGGAGGTTATCAATTCGATCCGTATGTTGTTTTTTTTTGTGCATAAGGTACGCGATTACGCCGCCAATTGAACCGATTTCCAAAATTCTTTTCGTATTCGATAGGGTAGTCCCAAGGTCACCAAAGTCAGCATCTGATGATGGGATCCCATGAACTTCGAGGGAAACCCTAAAGAATTAAGAGGAACGGATAAAGAGAATTTAATACCAGGTCACCGAAGGTGAGCTTGTATTATGTTATTTTATATGTTGGATCTTCACTAAAAATATTTCATTCACGAAAAAGATAAAAATAAAAAATATTGTATAAAAAATAACAATCGACTTCAAAAACACTGAAAATTTAAAAATAATATACGAATAGGTACAGACAACATCACACTTCTCTATTGAAGTCGGTGCCAAATTTTAAGACGTTCTTGGAGATCATCGTTTGGCATCGACTTCAATATAATATGTAGAAGTGTGATGCTATCTGTACCTATTATTATATTATTTTTAACTTTTCAGTGTTTTTATTGGAAGCGGTTGCACTACACCCTGTATGTAGTAAGGAGCTAATATATTCGGATAAGTTTGTAACGGACCCCTTGGTGCGCGAGTAATCGCACTTGGTTGGTTTTTTTAACTATTTAACTAACAAACTTATTGCTTTTCGATTTCTCATACACAGTGCGCACACCTTTTATATCGTCTTGTGTTTGATTTTATTTTGGTGAATAATGGTATAATTAAAATTATCAAAAGTGTACACCGCTTCACACATAATATATCCCGAAGAGAGTCATAAATCCGAGAGGTCCCGGAAGAGCGAGCGTCTAATCTCGGACGCTATCAAGTAATCCTTCGGGAACGTCAAGCCGGACTTCATTACGGGTCGATAGACCTTGCCGGAACTAGAGCGTTTTATCGCTCTACTTGACAATGTATCACAGGACTGGACTATTCGTCCATCTGTTCATAGAAAAAGTAAATAAGGTGATGACAACCTTATGCCGAATCCACATTCCACATTCATTCCACACGTGCTTGCCACAAACTCCAAATTAAGTGTTGACAAACTTTGGAGACCCATTTTGACGTTGCAGTGCGCCAGTAGTATATCTACATAGGCAAGCATGGTGGATACCTAAAAATTACATTTGTAGGTCATAAATAACATTTAGGTCTAAAAATAGGGATTAAATATTGTACGGAATACTCTTCTACCTGGGGATTTAAATAATGTATAGTTGGAACATCAAAATAGGTATCTATTTCAATTTTACCAAAATAGGTATCTATTTATACCTATTTTATATTGTTAGACAAAAAATAATGATTCTGAATCGAAAACATAATTATACACAAAAATCTGCCAATACACTAAAATATAACAAAATCAAACAAAAATTTAATCTCGTCATCTTCTTGTCATGTTGTTTGCATCTTTTATTTTTCCAAGATGTCAAAGTAAAGGGATTGAAGCACATACAACCACGTCTTCTTTGTAGCTTTATTGATACAGAAGTTTTGTGACTTTTTAAAGCTGTATAATAATTTAGAATTTAATATTAAATTATTATGATTTTCAATAAATGCTGTTTTTATTTTTTTGAAGAAGTTTTGTGACTTTTTAAGCTGTATAATAATTTCGAATTTTACGTATTTGATTTTATTTTCTCGCAGGTTGTGTAAAGTATTTTCTGCGGGGATAAAGCAGTCTTAGGTGAGCTTAAATCTCTCGCTGCACTGTAGACACTTTTCATTATTGTACTGTACACCTTTGCTGCGCTCGAGAGTTAGTCATAGAGTCCTTCGTTACGCTCGTGAACAAAGCCTTCACCCGTGACATATGTTATATGTTCCTTTATTAGTTTGTTTGATACCTGTGGCGAATTTACGTAACAGCTACTTGTTCATATCTCTATGATCGCTAACTTCCACCAGTGCATAGACGAAACCGAGTGCATATAATACACATATATGTAGAAGCATTACAAGCGCTTGTGGCATATTTATTTTGATTTGTGTCATAAAGCTGATACTCGATCAAATCAGCTGCAACGCCTGCAACCTTCACAAATCACATCAAACACTATTTACAGGATTGAATTTGTGTCGGCTTTTTAAGGTTTCCGGTAAGTGTAGATCCGGCATTATGAAAAGGCAAGAAGGAAAAGAAAAACATGCAAACGAAAAATAAAAATGAAAAATATTTCATTCCGAAGATACTACTTACCGAAAGTTCGCTTACTTCAAGCGTACTTTGGTATCATGAAAGTTGAAAATAAATCTTAATGTTTTCAAGCATGAATTCCGACAATAATGAATAAGGGGGCTCGTGTAGAAACAACTTTTTTCACTTCTCTTCTTGTGTTTACATTCATTCATAATGTGTTTGGAGTGTAAGCACATGCAAGGATTAATTCATTATTAATTAACTAGGTATCTTGATTAATTATTTATTATTTTCTTGATTGATAAGAATTTCTCGTATTTGTGTCAATAAACTGTAAAGGTCTAGGTATATTCAATTTATTTTTTTGAATTTGGAACATTGAAATATATTTCGAGAATTATTGACCTTTGATGAATAGCAATTTAAAAACTTTAACAAAGTTTCACTCTTTAATTAGATGTTATTTCATTAATAGTTAATTGCGCGCTTAAGTTTTTTCAGGTTATTTTGATATGTATTTCGAGAAACTGACTCTTGAGGAATAACAATATGAACATCGAAATGAAAAAAATTACAGAAATCGTGCTGATTCATTTATTATACATACGAGTATACCAAACATTAGATTAGAGCGTCGGTGGCGCTATGAACTGAGCACTTGCTTTCCAATAGGTCCGGGGTTCGAGACCGCCATGTACCAATGTGTTTTTTGTTTCGAATTCCGTATGGTACATTTAATTTTGTCTGACGCTCCTAAGGTGAAGGAAAATATCGTGAGGCAACCTGAGGCAACCTGCACGCACATATCTGCGAAGAAATTCAATGGTGTATGTGAAGTCGACCAATCCGCACTGGGCCAGCGTGGTTGACTAAGGCCTAATCACTCTAACATAGGGTAGGCTCGAGCCCCTCGGTGCGGACGTATATGAGCTGTGATGATGATGATGCTGATATCAAAGATACTTGTGATATTAAGCACTGAACATTACAGCAATAGCTCGAAATACTTATATTAACGTAAAATAAAAAAAATAAAGACCGTTTATTTATGACTTTTCAATATATTTAAAAAATTGCTAAGAAAATATTTTTTTGGTATTAATTTATTTAGCAAATAAAAAAAATAATACAAGAGACAAATGTTATGTTACAATTAGGAAATGAAACGCCGCTTGAGGACGCGAGCACACTACATTCACAATGCTGCTAGCATAATGTGATTGTGAACACCGCATTATGAGCGACTGAACGCAGAAATCCCTCACCCTCATTAGCTCGGTGAAAATGAATCTTTTCACGTTATAATTCGAGGGAGATGTTTTTTCCTTAACAAATATTGCGGTAATGATATCCCTAATGGCTCACGTAACTTCCGCCGAGACAGCGGACATTCGTCATCTTTTTAAAAATTAATGCCTACAAATTGTTACATCGTATCAGCTTAATACAATAAAATGCAGAAGGCTTCGAACATTTATAAGTATAAGTAGATACTTATATTTATGGCGAGTGAAAAGGTTTGCTTTCATCACCATTATGAATAAATATCTGCGTCTGCGGTCGCAAACACGGCTCGAAACGAATTTATTCAATCCAAGATGGCGAACCGGCCATTTTGTTTTTTCACATTTTGACAGACGCACCGCATTCCCGACAGCGATACGATCAAGGAATATTTCTCATAATAAAACATGATGTAAATGCGAACATTTCATTATTAAAAAAAGTTAAACGCTAAGACAAATGCGAGTTGGACTCACTCACTGAGGGTTCCGTGTAAGCTTATCTAAATATATTAAGTTCCTAAAATCCTAACTACTTACAGATATACGGTTTTTATCTTTTTTCTTTAAAAAGTAGAGTGTCCATCTCGGGAGTAACACTATTGTAAGCTTCAGTGACGTTTTTTGAATCCAGATAAATATTTTGAATCTCAGGGTTCTAAGGCAGAATTCTTCACTCCGCTCTCGATGCAAAAACACGCTCGCCTTAACAATAGTTGTTTGCTCCCTCGGTACACAATCTATTTAAGCTTCCAAAGTACGGAACGCTAAGGAGATTCTTCGCGGTAACAAAGAATATAATGAAACAATCCGAGATTCAATACTCAGGTTCTCGGTAATGAATCGTCGTGTTGTTCTGCAAACATCTCTGCCCTTGGAGGATTTTGGAAGCTCATCTGGCTATATCTACATCTGTTTCAAGCGGCCGTTTCCATGCTTAAGTACGAATTCCTTTTACGTACAATACAATAAAGCGGAGCAGTGATTGTCAGACGCTTTGATAGCGTGCGAATATTTTTCCACCATATATGCACTATGTGATTACCATTTTATCACTCTTCAGTACTCGTATATTATTGATAAACATATAAAATGTAAGTGCTTCAACTTTTTTATTTTTTAATATAGGGTCAATAGGCTGTCGACTATTTATGAGATTTATTTGGACAGTTGTGTAAAGTAATTAATTGGTGTTATAAAAGTAAATATGCCTTGAAGTTGATAAAATAAAAGGGATTTATTTGATAACATTTTATTGTTAACAATTCAACATTTGTCCTGCGTGCTACTAAAGGTCATTGACAGGGCCCAGCAGCTGATTTTATCCTATTATTATTCTTAGGTATCGTATCGTAAATCGAGGAGTAGACTCAGCTCATTCTTGTTATATTATTATAATTTAAAATGTTTTAAGCTTTTCATAAGATAAAATTATTGCGTGACGTAGTGTTCGTGCTTGAGGATAACAAATCTTATTTTGTTATTTTATGGTTTTCATGATAATGTAATAATGTAAACCATAGTTATAGTGATAATGATAATGTGACAGTGTTTATAGTGAAAATTACCAGATAAGTACATTGTTAACAGAATCTTTGTTCAAATGAGCAGAAGCTTTTCCGTTCTTTTCAACAAGTCGTAAGACATCGTGAAATTGCAATCGGTTTTACTATTAATTGTGAAATATTACAGAATGAAATCCTCACTGTTTTAAATGCACGCTTATTTATTAGCCCTGAGTTTTTATTGTCTCTCGCATGGTATGATAAGTAGAGTATTCACCTCTGGAATAAAGCAGTGTCTTCATTTTAGGCGACTTGAACCACTCGCTTCACTCAGGACTCTTCATAACTCCCTCGCTTCGCTCAGGAATTAAATTAAACTCTAGAGTGCTTCGTTACACTCGAGGTTCAATATGGCGCCTGTGACGTAAGACACTGCTTTGATCCCTTGGTGCATAATCTACTATTAAATGTCCGACACGTAGGTTTGAAAAAAAATTCTTATTTCTGTCACGCACTAACATTTTAAGGTTCCGTAATCATCAATGAACTCTTATAAATTCGATATATTCGTCTGTCCATCTGTCTACCTGACCGCGGTTTGGCTCAAATAGTTTTAGTACTAGAAAAAAAAATGTTATCTGTAAGGTAAATTAATTTATAGGATGTTCGGTAAGTACGATTCTTTGTCGTGAATGGACTTCCTTACGCGTCGTAAGATCGTACATCGTAAGTACCATCACGGCATCTGTATTAATTACGGGATAATGTACCGTGACGTCAGCGCTACAATCTTCTGGATTACGCAAGTTTGTTTGTTTAAATAACAGTTCATTTATGCTGCGGAGTAGTCTCTACATAAATACTAATGTGATCCTTTGTAATATTAATAATTTATTTGCAGAAATATGTTATTGTTGGTTTTAATTTGTATTATGCAATAATTATCCTATCGATGACTCGATGTGCAAATTAAATACAGTTGATTAGTTTTAATGGACATTTTAATTACAATTTAATAGAAAAAAATCATATCTTATTCGTATACAATGTCAATGGTTTCCACTATATCAATCATTTTACACTCATTAAGAATTTAGATTAGTTATTTTAAATGTTAATGTTCCATGTTTTATAAGGAACGTCTGTATAAATGGTTTTTTTATTTGAATAAGTAAATTTTATAATATTTATTCTATCATGGTGTGCATTAGTTGAGTTTGTGATGATGAATGTATAAAAATAATTTATAATCTTTTTTATAGACCTTTAATCTTACCGGAGGGAGACTATGTACCAGGGTCGTGTGCTTGGGTACCTCCGTCTCACCTATTTCTGCCGCAAAGCAGCAGTGCTTGCATTGCTGTGTCCCGGTTTGAAGGGTAAGATCAAAGACATTATAAGAGTAGACCAACAATGCAAACGAAATGTATGAAGTCCCCTTCAACCAATTTTGATATGATAATAGCTAAATAAATAAGCATAATTAAGACTCATCGGTAATAAATAATGTTACAATGTGATTTAGTTTTTATTACTGTTTGTTTTTTACACTACAAAACGAAGTTATTTGGGCATGTTCAAGTATTTTTATAACTTGACGCGCGCTCGACAGTCGAACGCAGTACAAATACAGTATGAGTAGCGGCCGCCTGACCGCTGTTGTGGTTGAAGGGGGTTTCTTAGAGGCCGCGCGTATTGTCGGTCTATCTCTTATAATGTCTTTGGGTAAGATATAGCATTGAAATTACTGGGTACAGTGGCTTTATATCCTAAGTCACAAGTTGGCAACGTACACTGTGGTTCTTGTGGGGGTTGTAGTTTTGCTGCGAATCTCACAGGAGCCACATGTATTATAGGTGACTGTTACCACTTACCATCAGGTGGTCAGTTTGCTTGTTTGCCAACTTAGTTACAATAAAAAAAAACTCTGACATTTCATTCCTTCCACGTACATGTAGGCTCTGGAACGAACTCCCAGCTGCGGTGTTTCCTGAGCGCTACGATTTGTCCTTCTTCAAACGAGGCTTAAGAAGAGCATTTCTCTCCAGGTAGGCAGTGACAGAACTGTGCCCTTGGCATTGCAGATGTCCATGAGCGGTGGTTACCACTTAACATCAGGTGGGCCACTGGCTCGTCTGCCACCGTTAGCAATAAAAAAAATATTATTGATCAAACCATGGATTGAATTGACAATTATACGAACACTTGGCATTCAGAATTTTATTTATTAATTTATTAATAGTTACAAATTAGATTTTAATTAAATGTTGTCAAAGAGTGGATTATATACTATAACAGTATTTCATTAGGAAAACTTACATACATAGATATACCTACCTACATAAAATATTTGCACGGCGACAAACGACAAAATAATGTTGGAATCTGCTATGTTTATCAACTACGTAATCATTGAGTATAACAAGATGAATAAATGAGACTGTATTTATTCCTATCCAAACAGTTATACTGAATAGTATAACTGTATGGATTCTTTTATCCATTTGTTATATCGTATAACTAGTTGGACAAACCCAATAAAATGGTTGATTATAATTATGAATCACTAGCTGTGCCCGCGAACTACGTTTCGCCGTATATTTTTTTCCCGTTTTTGAAACGTTTTTCATAGACGCTCAGCTCCTATTAGTCGTAGTGTGATGTTAAATAGCCTATAGCCTTTCTCGATAAATGGACCATCCAACACAAAAATAATTTTTCAATTTGAATCAGTAGTTCCTGAGATTAGCGCGTTCAACCAAACAAACAAATAAACTCTTCAGCTTTATAATATTAGTATAGATAGATTAATAATCCGCGCATCCATCAGGTGACACTATCCCGTCTATTATTTACATCGTTCTTGGAAGCCGTTTTTAATCTCTGTAACTGGACAAATAACGGCACCAAAAATCGTTGCGTCCGGTCGTGTAGCAGTGATAATTAAAATAATACGCTTAGCGCGGCGAAAGCCGTTGCTAGAGATACCTAACCAGGCCCCCGTCACTCGCGCAATGCAGCGTTATAAATACCTACCGCTAAGTAGCGCGCCGGCGCGCCGACCGGCAGAGGGCCGCCGCCACCCGCCGCGCCGCACGCGAGACTTTTACTATTATTATCAAATCTTGTAACTTGTTTTTTTTTATAAATTTGTTTTTTATAATTTGTTTTTTTTTTTTATTTTATTGTTTACTATATTAATTTGGTTTTAATTTCGTTTTGTTTTTTATTTATAATTTTTTTTATTAATAATTTTCTTTTCTTTTTTTTTCAAAAAAAAATTTTTTTCAAAAATTTTAATTCTGTTTTAGTAAAACTGAATAACCGTGAGTTCAAACATGAAAAAAAAACATCGGTCATGTATTTTTCATAATAATTCGTAATTTTTTAAATTATTTGTAATTTGACAAATGAATATAATCAATGAAAAAAAAATTTCGCCTCGGGCGGGATTGGTAATTTTTTAATAATTTGTATTTTTTTATAATTTTTAAATGTATTAATGACGATAAAATAATATTCTATTCTCTTATTTTTTGACATGTAATATTTTAAAATTTTTAAATATTTGCGCACTGCCAATTTAGAAGTAGATTATGAGGAATAGTGTGTATAATTTAACACCAATCATGTATTTTACCATATTCTTGCAAATAAAGAACTATTATTATTATCATTTTATAAAATTAGAGCACATTTGAGTCAGGGGCTTTTCTTGCAATCCCTTTATTTCATTAATCCTACGTATACCATTTTGTTTATGTTCTTTGTACAACCCTTAAGTTTTCGCTCGATGACGCAATCACGCGGTGTACGCGGGAATCTCGACTCTCGGCGCGCGTTCATAGAGACCTTTTCTTCTTGCAGCGACTTTTGTCTGTCGGTTTTGGCTATTATTATTACAGCGATTCGAGCGTTTCTATGGGAGTGATGTATCTGTTACGTAGTAACTATTATCTAATCTGTGACCTAACTATCGCCATGAGTGATTGTGATGTGATAGTTAACGAGCTCCTCGCGTTCCTTCAGCAGAAGTTGGACGTGATGGATGAAGTCAGCGCCATTCAGATATGTAAGTCCAACTTCAGCGAAGACGACATACGTAATGCTAAGCAGCTGCTGTTCAAGTCTCTCAACAAGATGGACCAGATGGTGTCTCGCCGGCGAGATGGGACACAGAAGAGCTTACAGGACATCATCAACCTGCTCAAGGTGACTGACCCTGACGACGTGCCAACGTTTGTGGCGAGAGACCTAAACAAGCTGCCTCCCGTCACCTTCGACCACGTCGACGTAACCAGCCTGCTGAAGGACATCGTGGCCCTGAAGGCGAGCGTGGCGGACATGATGCGAAAATATGAAGCATCACAGAATACAGTCAGTGAATTGCGCAAAGAGGTCGATTGTTTGCGCTCGTCACTGGCCGTATCTAGGTCATCCAGCGATGACTCGAATGTAAACACGAGGCGTGGAGTGTGTGTGACGTCGACGCCGGCGTCGAGCTGCAAGTCAGCAGTTTGCTCGCCGAGGCCGGAGACAGCCGCGCCCCGTCCGCCAGCGCCGACTGCTCGTCCGCAGCCCGCAGCTCAGCGATCGTCAGCGTTTCAGACAGCGGCAGCGCAAGTCACCGAGTCCAAGGTCACGAATTCGTCTCTCCGTGACTACGCCATCATTACGGCTCAGGTAGTACCGGAAATAGAGAAACAAATCTCCCCCGCTGAGGAACGTGATGACGACGGTTTCGTCAAGGTCCAGAAGAGGAAAGTGCGCCGACAAAGAGGGACACAGAACCGCTGCGGCACCGCACCTACAGGGCCCAACTTCCTGCTGCGAGCCGCAATACCGACCACGGCCGTGTACCTGTCCCGCCTGCACTATACCACCACTGAGCAGGACGTCGGACAGTACATACTGAAGAAGGCCAACTTCAATCTGAGGGTGCAGCCATTGGAGTCGCGTCATAACGCTAGTTTTAAAGCGTTTGTGGTGCGAGTTCCGAACTCTGCGCTGGACACCTTCATGAAGGAGGACTTCTGGCCGAAGGGAGTTGTGTATAGGAAATTCCGTGGAAGGGTTCCTAACACCACCGGAATGGCGCAGAATACGCCTAAGAAATAATTTTACTAACATAGCCTATTAAGTACTATATACTAACAAAATTGTATTTTATATTATGTATGTTAGCTTGTAAGGTATGTATCTATGAGCCTATGTTGTTCGAGTATAAATAAATAAATAAAAAAAAAAAATAAAAAAAAAACAATATTGTACCTACGCCTCATTCACCAGCGCATTGCGGATGATGTAGTGACCTTCGCAAAAGCAGAGGAGATTTTACTGAGGTCTTAAAACTTTTTTAAGCGAATAGTGAAAGAAGGCAGAACAATAAAACAGTGCGGCGAAGGAGAGTGAAACCATACAGCCTTACGTACGCTTGGTTTTGTTATTCAACAAGGCACGAGTAACGTAAATACATTTTTATACTACACCTGATCGGAACAGCAGTCATGATTCTTTCAAAAATGAAAGAGAAAGTTAGTCCTTTCTTCGACAAAATAAGCGGGAGGAAATGATATATGAAAATCCATTTCTAACTTGTTTTAGCGGGAGGAAAAATTGTCCTTAATTCCATTTCGGGTAATGGAAGAAACTGATTTTTTTTCAAATTGTTATTGTATATGCCTTAATAAATGGCTGAATTTTGATTATAAATGCCTAAAATATACTTCAATAATCAATGTAAGAGCTTCTAATTAAACAAATATAAAAATGTTGACAAATGTGGTTTTTATCAAAATTTTCCCTTAGTAGGCTCCCATTAAAAGTCTTGTGTGATTCTATTTACAACTTCACGTACGGCTACGTATGCAACAGTATCATAAATTAATTTCGGAGGTTTAGTTTTCATCAAGAGCCTATCATACCTAGGGGTAGACGTACCCAGGAGTCTTCGCCCTTCCTGATTTTCGTATGATGGCTTAGGTATAATATAAAAGGTCAAAGGTTAATATTTAATACTTACATCCCGAAAACTCTTCTGTCAAAAGGAATCTTACGATAATAACGTCTCCCTCATTTATTAAGTCCCGTCAAACATTAACCATAGTCAAAGGGAATGAAATCCAAATTATGTTCGATATTCTGCCGAGTCTCTGCTTTTTATTAAAACCTCCGCCGGCACCCATTGTTTGAGATTCCGTGAATTAAGTTTGTTGACTATCGGCAATTCTATTAGAAATAATCCTTAAACATTTCAAGTACTTATTAAATTTTCGTCTTATTAAAGTTTTGCAAATGACTTTCGTTATTAAACTGGTGAAAAGATTATATTGTTGTTTTTATTTTGTTTTTCAGTATTAATAATTCCTTTACCTGACCTGCCGAAGCCCAAGGAAAATTTTATCCACATTTTGATGGAGTGAACGGACAAACAGGAAAAGTTATTTAAGGTGTGAAAGATAACTGTCAACACATCATCATGATAACTGCTCATATGTGTCTCCACTGAGGGGCTCGAGCTTACCCTAAAGTTAGGGTGTTTAGGCCTTATCTTATCTTATCTTAGTGTGGGGGTGGCCCAATATATTGAGCCTTCGCACTTCGACCCATCATGGATCTTTTGTGCTTCCCCGAGCTTTAGTCCGTAAAGCCATCGCCACCTACGGTCCAGTCTATTGTGCCCATGAGCTCGACGATGTCCTTCGGTGGTATGGCCCTGTAGTCTTCCGGTTTTGGGTATCCAATTCCCGTCAGCCTTAATCTCCTGCAGGCTAGGGCATCGCAGTGGCACAGCAGGTGTTCCATGCTTTCCTCTGCCTCCTTGCAGGCCCTACAGATTTTGGAACTGGTGTGTCCCATCCTGGTTAGCATGATCCTAGTGCCGAAGTGTCCGGTTAAAGCACCCACCAATAGGCGAGTCTGGGATCTGCTTGAGCTCAGTGTAAACTTGAGCAAATTAACCATACCCATGAAGAGTTTGGCGTGAGTCATTCCTTTTTGATTGGCCCATTCTTTTTGATGCCTCGTTTGCAGTTGAGTTCTTAGACCTGTACTGACTATTTTTGGAGTGATCCCGACAAATGGTTCCGGTCCTACTAATTGTGTTTCCGATCCCTTTCTTGCCAGATAGTCAGCCTTTGTTGTTTTAGTGTTTGTTTCAGGTGTTTAGGCCTTAGTCAACCACACTGGCATAGTGCGGATTGGTCGACTTCACATACAGCTTTGAATTTCTTCGCAGTTGTATGCAGGTTGCCTTACGATGTTTTCCTTCACCGTAGGAGCGTCAGACAACGAAAAACACATTGGTTACTGTAGTATTATATTATCTGTGATGGCGCGGTCTCGAACCCCGGACGTTCCTATTGGAAGGCAAGTGCCGAGTCCACTGCGCCACCGACGGTCCAATAACTACGATAAAATTCGGGGTTTCCTATTTTATTTTATTAATTAAACTAGTTTTAGTAAAATGGTGTATAACTTAAATAAAATAAAATTAAATAACTACGAACCAACTACTCAAAATAATAGAAGAATGTGTCCTAAATGTTTGCTCCACCCCAATTAACGCCATAACGTTTAAGGAGCTGCGCTCCCCTGCAAGGCACTTTTTCATCTGGATTGTCTTTCCACTTAAAAGCACTGCCGTACTTAAAAAGACTTTAGATCCAAACCACGAAGCAAAAACAAATTTGCTTCATGGTTAGATCTTATAAACCTTATTACATATTATATATTAGACTACACATTGTGTGGAAAAAATCAATGAGCCCTGAAGGGAAACTACTTTAAATCCATAAGATAGATTATTTTACTTAAAGGAAATGTTCGTTTATTATTAAAAAAATAGGACTGTATTTCAAGATTTTCTAAATTCTGTATCTCCTTAAATCAAAACAAATAGTTTAAATTAATCCTAATAAACCTAATTAAAAAATAAAACTTATTAAAATAAACTGAAGGTCAACCCTGTATCTGGCGGAATGGAGGCAAAAATGCTGGCTGCGTTACCTCGCTGAATCGCAAGCACCAGCCCTCCTGCTTCCAGAGGCCTTAATTAGCCGTCTCAATCAATTTCTGTGCCTATTCATTTTTCAATTTATTTTGCATTTTTAAGAAAATGCTTATAAAAATATGTAAATACTTATGACAAATAAAGGTTACCTCATCCCTTCGGCTTCACGACTAACAAGTCTGCGAGCCCCAGTGTTATCGCTTTGTTTTACGACCGCCCTGCAAGGGGCAGTTCAATTTATTCTAATGAATTACACTGCGGCAATGAAATAAACTTGGCGGATATCATTCGTATAAGGAATAATGGATGCGATGTCATCTGTTAATTTAATTGAAAAAAGAAATGATTTGATACTCTAGAATATGTAACTTAACTTTAACATTTGTGCATTTTTTTGTAAATGTTTATTATGTATTCTCCCTAAATTTTACTAACCTTTAGATCAGGGTTTCTTAAAGTGGGGCCCACGGACCCCTTAGGGGTTCGTAGCGTGTGTATCAAGGGTCGGCAGTGGGTCAGTCTGTAAACATATTTACTAGGCAAGTGTGTTGTAGCACCTTGCCTTGTCGAAGACAATCGCACAATTTAACGTTCTCATTGAGGCCAAACAGCAGCACCCTTCTCATTAACTTAGTTGTAAGTGTAATGAAAGTGCCAATGAAAGTATTTTTAATGACAATATAAATAGGGTTTTCTTTAATTTAAAAAAATATTTTTGACAGGGTCCGTGGGATTGTTTAATTTGTGAAAGTGGTCCATGACTGAAAAAAGTTTAAGAAACACTGCTTTAGATGAAGAACCCACTACAATTGACAATGTCATTGGAACAATAATAAGCCTGCAATTCCATTGACATACTAATATTATAAATGCGAAAGTGAATTTGTTTGTTTGTTACGCTTTTACGCCTAAACCACTGAACTAATTTCTATGATATTGGTATAATGGTAATTTTAATTTAATGGTAATTTTAAGCTAAGGCCAAGTTTTAAGCTTTTAATTTTAATCATATAGGGATAGCGCAGGCTCTTGGGAATAACATAGACTACCTTTTATCCCGAATTTTAATGAGCCCTAGGGACGCCGACGACGTCGCGGGCAGCAGCTAGTTTACTATAAATTTATTGGCTTACCACGGTTACATAATATTTAATTCAGTTTTTTCTTTTCATTATGTCTATAAGGATAAGGCCAAACATGGTTAGACTCTACTATTTTTTTTATACAACTAAGTTGAAAGAGCATCGGTGGCGCTACTGTTATCTCGTCACTTGCCTTCTAATGCCTTCTAGATGGTCTGGGGTTCGAGAGCGCCATATACCAATTTGTTTTTCGTTTTATGGATTTCATATGTACTTACCTACATTTATCTGACGCTATTACGGTGAAGGAAAACATCTTGAAGCAACTTGCATACATCTGCGAAGAAATTCGAAGATGTATGTGAAGTCGACCAATCCACACTGGACCAGCGTAGTTGACTAAGGCCTAAACAACCTAACATAGGGTAGGCTCTGGCCCCTTGGTATATGAGCTGTGACGATGATGTGAACAGTTTCGGCAATATAACGTCGCCCTGTCTAACACCGCGCTGAAGTCGAACTAGTTTCGAGTTTTAGTCTTGAAGGCGGACTGACATGATGGCGATTTCGTACAATGACTGCAACACCTGGATGTACCGAAAGTCTATTTATCATCTCTGGAGCAACCTAAGTACGGCCCAGGTCTCGACAGAATCGAAGGTGTTCTCATACTCTGCTTATTTCTGTCTTCCGTTAATAAATGGACTACATTGTGTTTATGTAATCCATTTATTAACGGTTTTTCGCTTACAGTGCTTCGAATAAGGTCCAAATATACTGAAATCTTGACAGTACGTGGAGAATCGATCAAGAAACAAAATTTAGTTAGCTCTGATTCAAGCATTTACCATGATTTACCTGCCATGAGCAACCGCAACCATTTCTGGTGCTTTTTTTTTATAAAAACTGAATAATTCCTTTATGTTAGGTTCATAGTTTAGTTTTTACTTCCAAACTACGAGTCGATATTCCTATTTTTTTTTAAAGTGACGTATTATCTGATTGTTTAAACGATTAATAATGAATATCGAATCCGTTTAAAGTGATAACATGTGAGAAATATGTTATAATATATTGTTCATTAAGTTAAGTCAGCAGAAGAACTTTTTGACTAGAAGAGTAATGTTAAAGACTCTTAAGGCATTTTGAATAAAAGGAAAAAAGGAGGGGTGTTATAATGTCCGAAAGACGATAGACTGATCAAATCTAAGCAACTTTTATTATGTACTAGCTGTACCCGCGACTTCGTCCGCGTGGAACAGTAGCTTTTGGCAGCATTTTGATTTTTGTTAAAAGTATATAATTAGCTATCTATTAGTGAAAGTCCCGTCAAAATAGGTCCAGCCGTTCCGGAGATTAGCGGGAACAAACAGACAGATAGACAGACCGACAATTTTTTTTTGTGTTTTGCTATTGGTACCCGATATACATTCATACCCATTTAGTAAAAACTTGTTATTTTGACATTACAAACAGACACTTCAATTTTATTTATTTGTATATTTAGATGTTCTTTTTTTTGTAAAGTTGATAAGCCAAATCGGCGTAAACTTATTTTCGAAACAATAATTATTGATTTCGAATAGTAATTAGTTTTAAATTTATGTATGATTGAATAAATAATTGGAAAGTTTCATGAAAATCCACGATTATTCAAAGAATGGAGAGGTAAGTAATGTCCTATTGACAACTATTGACAGGAATAATGAGAGATATACAAACAAAATCTCCTATCTATTAGATTTTTCAAACTCAACGCTAACCGGGACTATTTCAACCAATTATAATTACCAGCCTTAATTAAATCTCGACTGAGTTAATTAACGCCGGTAACAGTGAAACTAATTATGTGTAGTGGAACCACACAAAGTAGACGCAGGCAGCTTTGAATATAGGAGCGTTCTTTTCCCAGAATTTATCAAAAATGCCGAAGTACGATCAACTTATATAACTAATATTAGCGCTTGTTTATAATAAACCAAGTAAATTCTGGGAAATAATAATGTTTGCTGATTTTAGAATGAGCAATGGAATACCTATTAATAATATAACACATTTTATGATTTGTTTGGATATTTAACAACTTGGGCGGCCGTGTTGGGCGGTAAACAATCTTAGAGCGCATTCAGAATTTCAGACTAGTGTTTTATACACTAGTCTGAATTTCTATAACACCATAGTAAATTTAACCGTATCCGTGATCGTTATGAAAAACATGACAATCGGCGAATTTTTCAAATGCTCATTGACCGCTGCTGTCGTGTCTCGACTTGACACACACAGCGCACCCTCCTCCCCCCGCGCCCGGCCCCTGTCTGTGAGCGTGGAACAATCGTTGTGGGAGGGTGCGCTTGCGCTCGTTTTTGGTGCTTTTAAATACAATTCAACCGTTACTTGCATTTTTATAATAATATCGAAAATAAATACTTTTTTTATGGAACACGTATATTACGATCTAGCCTATTTTACGGCTAATAAGTACATAATTTAAATTCGATCTTAATTTGCTAGAGATACAAATGTCTCTAGGAAGTGTTCATTTCCACGTTTTTTATTGTCTCTATTAAGGCGACGCCACTTATTCACAGTTATTGTTACAGCACTGATTCTATATTGTACTAAATTAAAACTTATTTTTTATCACTCCACTTCATTACACTAGATCGGATGGCTTTATCCGTTTTAGTCTTCTTTTTGTTCTTTGTGTGGTCGAGAAGCTGGACAGCCTCCACGTTTACATGTTTTTGAAGTCTTTTTTGGTGAGCTTCGGCGTATTTTTTTATGATGCTATCAACAAACTCTGTTTTGAGGTCCCGATGGAGGTCGTCATTTCTAACATACCAGAGAGCATTAGCGATGCCCCTCAGCACCTTATTCTGAAATCTTTGGATAATACACCTGTTGGTCTGAGCTGTACAGTCCCGTAGCTGTATTCCATAAGTCCACACTGGCATGAGGACTTGCCGATATAACAATAGTGTGTTAGCTATTTTTAAGGGGGACTCTCTTCTTATGAGCCAATACATGTATCTGTATCGTAGATCAAGCTGTTCTCACTTTTTCTTGACGCGCACCTTCCAAAGTAGTTTCACATCAAGAGTCACGCCAAGATATTTGGCAGTATTCTCATATGGTATAATATGTCTGTTAATGAAGATATGGTGATACATTTTCTGTTTGTTACTAAAATCGATGTGTACAGACTTGGAATCTTTAAATTTTATCCGACTTTTCTACGACTTTCCACGTACGTACTTTTGCCTAAGATAGGCATTAACTAGGTAATGCAAATCTCGCGAGATTGGGGCTCAAGCGAGATCCCGCGAGTTTATGAGTGTAGAGTCAACTTTTTTTTTTTTCATTCCTACTTGTATTTGCAGACATCTTGAGTATATTCAAGATGTATGCACATACAAGGTTAATATGATTTCATTAAATTAGATTGTTTTGCTTTGTTTTGACGTATAATAAATTAATAAATTAGATTGTTTTGCTTTGTTTTGACAATAAGTGTCTGTAAAGGCCTATGTTGAATAAAGATTTTTGAATTTTGAATTTTAAAAAATTTTAAAAAATTTGAATACTGCGAGATCTCGCCAATTTCGAGATCTCGCGAGATTAGCAGTTTGGTGTTTTTTTTGCAAATAATCACAATATTTGAATAAATTAGGAAAAAAAATAATAAATATTATGAGATAAACATTTATTTTCACGAATTTTTTCAATAGACTTTTATGCATCAAACATTGTTTGACGTATCTGTCAATAATTTTTTAATTAACTTCTAAGTAGTAAACTTTGATATACGTATCTATCAAATAAAAGCAACAACCAGTCTTCTCTTCTAATACCAAACAAAAATCTTTGAGTAAAAAAGTAGTTCTTTTATAACAAACAAAACAACGAGAAGTCAAAAAAAATGAAACTTATTATCTACCTAAGTTGAGTTGACTATTAAACTGAGATATTATTATCAATTAAATGAAAATAAATGAAACTATATCTACTCAGTAGATCCATTAGATCATCATCACAGCCCATATACGTCCCCACCGAGGGGCTCGAGCCTACCCTATATTAGGGTGATTAGGCCTTAGTCAACCACGCTGGCCCAGTGCGGATTGGTCGACTTCACATACATCATTGAATTTCTTCGCAGATGTATGCAGGTTGCCTCACGATGTTTTCCTTCACCGTAGGAGCGTCAGACAAATGTACATATGAAATTCGAAACGAAAAACACATTGGTACATGGCGGGTCTCGAACCCCGACCCCCCGATTGGAAGGCAAGTGCCGAGTCCACTGCGCCACCGACGCTCTCAATCCATTAGATATTACAGATTAATTAAAAACATATACCAATTAGACTATTTTATACTCAAGTGCAATCTCGTTAAACTCGCGAGATCTCGCCTTCTTTTCGTCCGAGATCAATCTCGCTAAAAAAGGCCGAGATCTCGCGAGAACGAGATTGCATTCCCTAGCATTAACACACTTTACAAATCATTCCTTTGTCATGTTCAGGAGGTATAAAGTGTATCATGCTCTTCACCCAGACAATACAGCTCATGCTGGAAGTGCTGTTATTGTCAAAGAAAGGCTTTCACACTATGAAGATTCCAAATGCGAAATAGGAGAAATTCAAGCCGTCGCAAGTGGAACTTAAGCAAGTTACCCTGAGAAAAGTTTGGAATAAAATCAAAAGTAATATCAGTCCGCCAAAATCTCCTGGCTATGATTTAATAACAGGAGTAATACTCAGGAAACTTCCTAGAAAGGCAATAGTTAAATTAACAACTCTTTTAAATGCCTGTCTAAGGCAAAAGTACGTAACAGCCCTGTGGAAAGTCGCAGAAGTCATTATAATACTGAAACCTGGGAAACCGCCTTGTGAAACTTCATCTTACAGGCCTATATCCATACTATCAGTAATGTCAAAATTGTTCGAGAAACTCCTACTAAAAAGACTAAAGCCAGTAATACAAAACTTGGACCTAATTCTAAACCACCAATTTCTCAATTCAATAAGCTTTCGCGAGAAACATTCGACGATTGATCAAGTGCACAGAATCACGAACATAATCGAAAAATGCCTAGAGGACAAAAAGGTATGCACAACAGTATTCCTGGATGTAGCTCAGGACTTTGACAAAGTATGGCATGACGGACTCATTCATAAACTACAACAAATGCTCCCTGAGCAGTTCGCTGAGCTTTATAGATAGGGCATTCAGAATCAAACATGAAGACGCCTTCTCAGAATTGAAACATATAAAAGCTGGTATTCCGCAAGGTAGTGTTTTAAGTCCGATCCTATATATACCTTTTATACACTTGTCATATACCAGAACCGGAAAATAACACCATTGCACCTTTTGCTGATGACACTGCAATCATGGGTATCGGTGATACACATGAGGAAGCAGCAGAAAAGGTCCCAAATGCTGTACAGAAGATTTATGACTGGACAAAGAAATGGAGGATAAAATTGAATGAATCCATGTCTGTACACATCGATTTTAGTAACAAACAGAAAATATATTACCCTATCTACATTAACAGACGAATTATACCATATGAGAAAACTGCCAAATATCATGGCATGGCTCTTGATATGAAACTAGGTTGGATGGTGCACGTCAAGAAAAAGAAAGAACAGCTTGATCTACGATACAGAGATATGTATTGGCTAATAGGAAGAGACCCCCTTGAAAATAGCTAACAAACTATTGTTATATCGTCAAGTCCTCATGCGAGTGTGGAATACAGCTACGGGGCTGTACCGCTCAGAGCAGACCAACAGGTGTATTATCCAAAGATTTCAGAATTAGGTACTGAAGGGCATCGCTAATGCCGTCTGGTATGTAAGAAATGACGATCTCCTTCGGGATCTTAAAACAGAGTTTGTTGATAGCATCATAAAAAAATACGCCGAAGCTCACCACAAAAGTCTTCAAAACCATGTAAACGTGGAGGCTGTCTAGCTTCTCGACCACACAAATAAGAAAAGAAGACTAGAATGGATAAAGCCATCCGATCTAGTGTAATGAAGTGGAGTGATAAAAAATAAGTTTTAATTTAGTACAATGTAGGATCAGTGTTGCAACTATAACTGTGAATTAGTAGCGGCGCCTTAATAGAGACAATAAAAAACATGTTAATGGACACTTCTTAGAGACATGTTTATCTCTAGCAAATTAACATGTCTCTAAGAAGTGTCCAATATCTCGACAAAGATCGAATTAAATTATGTACTTATTAGCTGTAAAATAGGCAAGATCGTAATAGTACTTTGGGATGTTCATACGCGTTCCACAAAAAAAAAGTATTTATTTTCGACATTATTGTAAAAATGCAAGTAACGGTTGAGTTGTATTTTGTATAAAAGCACCAAAAACGAGCCCAAGCGCACTCTCCCACAACGATTGTTTCACGCTCACAGACAGGGGCCGGGCGCGGGGGGAGGAGGGTGCGCTGTGTGTCAAGTCGAGACACGACAGCAGCGGTCAATGAGCATTTGAAAAATCCGCCGATTGTCACGTTTTTCGATATTTTTTAGGCTTTCTCCACAAATAAGGGTATTGCGTACACAATGATAGCTCTGAAATACAACCACTGAGAGCAGGCAGACCAACTCGTTTCACCTGTGGAGATACCATATTTCCAATAGGTACTAAAACTGACCATTTCTGTTATCGTTTTTTTTCGCAACAATGCAGTGACTTGCGCGCATCATAACTCTCAAATGCAACCACTGAGAGCCGCCAGACCAACTTGTCTCATTTGCGGAGACGCCATACTTTGAATATGTACTAAAACTGACCATTTCTCTGATCGTTTTTGTTTCGCGGCAATGAAGCCTCTTGTAAGCTCTATAACTCGAAGTTGCAACCACTGAAAGCAGGCAGGCCAACATCATTCACATCAGGGGACTACTCTACAAACTATAAAAATAAATCTAACCGTATCCATGATCGTTATGAAAAATCCCGTCACCTCTTAGACGTATAAGCTCGTTTCTCGAAGCGCGTGTACAGTAAGCCCCCATTCAAGTTTTACATTTACAGTACGAAAACCGTCACTATTATCAGCTACATAAGAGCGGTCCAAAGGTCACTGTACGTGCGTATAAGCGCCACGTTTGCCACACGCGCAACGTCGGCTTGTTTACTTACGACGCGTTTAGTATAAACACGTTTAATGTTACGTCTCCACCTGCGTCCTTGCGCGTTATCATACGGAATAATTTTGACACAACATAGATGTGGCCAACAGCGTAACGCGTTAATTTCTGTGCGGCATTGTTAGTGGCATTAGACTGTAATAGCTTTTGTATCAAACTTCGCAGATGTGACTACCACGTTTAGCCATTATTTTTAACGCAGTCAAAAAGGCGTATTACGACGCAGGCGTTAACATTTTCGCAACTGGAGTCCTAGCATAAGAGGAAAAAATACTTTGTTTCCTCTTTAATGTCCTTTTCAATCCCATGTATCCATCATACCTTCGAGAGCGCTTTTCCTTCGCTAACTCGTCTAAAGCTCTCTGTAGATCCCACCTTAAATCTCTTCTTAATCCGCGTTTACACATTCGCGCGAATCGCGAGGCGAATAGCGAGGCGAATAACGAACTAGCTGTTTACAAATGCGTGTTCGTTATTCGCCTCGCTATTCGTCTCGCTATTCGCCTCTCGATTCGCGCGAAATAGCGCGTTTACACATTCGCGCGAATCGCGAGGCGAATAACGAACACGCATGTGTAAACAGTAAGTTCGCTATTCGCCTCGCCCATTCGCCTCGCGATTCGTGAGTTCGCGTTGGGAGCGGTTTTTTGGACGCGAATCAAAGGACACGAATGGCGAACACGAACTTACTGTTTACACATTCGCATGCATTTAGTTGACAGCTAGCGCCCGACCCAACCGAACGTGTAGACAAAATAGAAAACTGAGCAAAAACTCGATTCTGGCGAAATCCAAAAGGGAAACGCCACCAAGTAAAAAAGAAGAAGACAAAATAGAGTGGAGTGAAGTGCGAATTTTAGAATTCCTAGAACTTTATTATAGAGATGCTCATTAGGAACCCAAAACATCGCAATCATAATTACACAAAATAAAAACCGACTTCAAAAACACTGAAAAGGTAAAAATAAAATAAGAATAGGTACTGACAACATCACACTTCTATATTGAAGTTGGTATCAAATTTTAAGACTATAAGAGATCAGCGTTTCGTACCGACTTCAATATACAAGTTTATTTTTTAATTACCATAAAAATTTTGTGTGCTTGTTCAGACAAGCAAACTGAACAACTTTCACTACGGGACCAACTTTGAAATCGCAAAAAAAATCAGCTGTTTCGTACAAATGTTCAACATTCACTGAACCTAGATGTATGGAACAGCTGATTTTTTTTTGCGATGTTAAAGTTGTTCCGTTTGCTTGTCTGAACAAGCACACAAAATTTTTTTGGTAATTAAAAAATAACCTTGTATAGAAGTGTGATGTTGTCTGTAGATACCTATTCTTATATTATTTTTAACTTTTCAGTATTTTTGAAGTCGGTTTTTATTTATTGTAAAATATATTTTTTGAAGTCGGATAAAAATAAAGAAAAGATAAGCGATGCATGAAACCATATATCAACTAGAATGGGATTGGGATATCTCAAAAATTGTATAAACTCAATAGATGTAGCTTCATTTGAATATTTATTTTAGTATATAGTAGTTAATCATATATTTATGTATCTGTTTATGTATGCATATATGCAAGTATGTATGTGTATATATAAACACATTCATACACAATACTTACACACACACACATACAATATGTATATGTGAGTGTTATGTGCATGTATGTATGTTTTTTTTTTAAATCATATTATTTGTATATAACAATTATTGTCATTTATTACATTTATTTTCTTATGCCGTCATTTACTTTCTCTCCTTAGCCTAATGGTTGACTGGTAGAGAGCGATGTTTATCGCTAAGTCCGCCATATGTACAAACCGTTTCTAAATTGTAACATTAAAGCTTAAATTATTAAACATTAAAATAAAATGTAGCACGCATGCTGCCATTATTTTCACGTCCTCCACGTTCGTGTGCTAATATCAAAATGAATCACCCGCGAATGTGTAAACAGTAGTTCGCGGTGGGACTCATATACGAATGTTTCGTCGAATGACGAGGCGAATAGCGAACACGAATGTGTAAACGCCACAACACGAATGTTTCGTCGAATGGCGAACACGCATGTGTAAATGCGACTTTATTATAGCGCGTTTACACATTCGCGCGAATCGCGAGGCGAATAACGAACACGCATGTGTAAACAGTAAGGCGCATAACACATTACACCGGACACCGCTCCGGTGTGCGCTGCTGCGGTTTTCAATTTTGACTGGAGAATCTTAATTTGTATACAAAAACCGCAGGGTATAACACACTCGCACCGCATCACCGTGCGGTTGTGCGGCGCGCGCGACGGCACCGCACTTCCGGACGGTGATGCGGTGCGGTTCGCGGGGTATGCCACACTGTGCCGCGGTATCGTACGGATTTTTGCGTAGAAAGGACGTGCATACGCGTAATAGATCTCAACATAGATAATGCGGTGACGCGGGGCGTGGTCGTGCACCGCAGCTCCGGACGGTGATACGGAGCAAACCGTACGGTGGCACGGTTCCGTGCCGCCGCAGCCGCATGCGGTTTTCGTCCCTCCGTACACCGCAGCGGTGTCCGGTGCAATGTGTTATGCGCCTAAGTTCGCTATTCGT
Organism: Schoenobius gigantellus; assembly: GCA_963935595.1. Taxonomy (NCBI): domain Eukaryota; kingdom Metazoa; phylum Arthropoda; class Insecta; order Lepidoptera; family Crambidae; genus Schoenobius; species Schoenobius gigantellus. Next base: position 35,494,720 of record OZ012551.1, read on the forward strand.
CTCGCCCATTCGCCTCGCGATTCGTGAGTTCGCGTTGGGAGCGGTTTGGAATGGCGAACACGAGCTTACTGTTTACACATTCGCATGCATTTAGTTGACAGCTAGCGCCCGACCCAATCGAACGTGTAGACAAAATAGAGTGGAGTGGAGAGCGAATTTTAGAATTCCTAGAACTTTATTATAGAGAAGAGCTCATTTGGAACCCAAAACATCGCAATCATAATTACACAAAATAAAAACCGACTTCAAAAACACTAAAAAGGTCAAAATAATATAAAAATAGGTACTGACAACATCAAAATTCTATATTGAAGTCGGTGTCAAATTTTAAGACTTTATAAGAGATCATCGTTTCGTACCGACTTCAATATACAAGTTTATTTTTTAATTACCAAAAAAATTTTGTGTGCTTGTTCAGACAAGCAAACTTTGAAATCGCAAAAAAAAATCAGCTGTTCCATACATCTAACCTAGATGTATGGAACAGCTGATTTTTTTTGCGATTTCATAGTTGATCCCATAGTGAAAGTTGTTCCGTTTGCTTGTCTGAACAAGCACACAACATTTTTTTGGTAATTAAAAAATAACCTTGTATAGAAGTGTGATGTTGTCTGTAGATACCTATTCTTATATTATTTTTAACTTTTCAGTGTTTTTGAAGTCGGTTTTTATTTTTTGTAAAATATATTTTTTGAAGTCGGATAAAAATAAAGAAAAGATAAACGATGCATGAAACCGTAAATCAACTAGAATGGGATTGGGATATCTCAAAAATTGTATAAACTCAATAGATGTAGCTTCATCTGAATATTTATTTTCGTATATAGTAGTTAATCATATATTTATGTATCTGTGTATGTATGCATATATGCAAGTATGTATGTGTATATATATACACATTCATACACAATACTTACATAACACTTACACACACACGCATATACAATATGTACCTATATGTGAGTGTTATGTGCGTGTATGTATGTTTTTTCTTAATATCATATTACTTGAATATAACAATTATTGTCATTCATTATATTTATTTTCTTATGCCGTCATTTACTTTCTCTCCTTAGCCCAATGGTTGACTGGTAGAGAGCGATGTTTATCGCTAAGTCCGCCATATGTACAAACCGTTTGTAACATTAAACATTAAAATGTAGCACGCATGCCGCCATTATTTTCACGTCCTCCACGTGATTATTTCCACGTTCGTGTGCTAATATCAAAATGAATCACCCGCGAATGTGTGAACAATAGTTCGCGGTGGCACTCGTATACGAATGTTTCGTCGAATGACGAGGCGAGTAGCGAACACGAATGTGTAAACGCCACAACACGAATGTTTCGTCGAATATTTCGTCGAATGTTTCATCGAATGGCGAACACGCATGTGTAAATGCGACATAAGTGTTCCTGCCTGTAATTCCACCTTCTTTTCCTATTCATTTACGGCCCATGCAGTTAGACTTTGGAATTCGCTTCCACCTAACATACGGGACTGCCAAACTATTTGTTCGTTCAAGCGGCGCTTAAGGGAGTTCTATTTAGCCAGGTCCTAACGTTAATCGTTAGAATTATAGATATTTGTGTTGCTGGTTTATATATATTTTTTATGTTTATTTATTATCTTTCTGACTATTATTAATATACTATGTTTATTATTATATATATTTTTGTTCTTCTGTTATACACGCATACCATTTTTATAATAAAATTTCTCCTCTCGCGGGTCTGCTGGAAGAAATTTCATTTTATAAATAAGCAGTACCTTTGTACATCTTTTCTTCTGTGTTGTTTATATATATGTTAATCTCTGCGTGCAAAAGTTGTTAAATAAATAAATAAAATGTGAATTGAAAGCCAAGTTCAATATATAGAATATGCGTTGTTGTTGACTTCGCCGACAAAAGAATTTGATATCTAAGTATTTAGGTGCCAAGTTCAGACTAATAATAATATATAGATTATAATAATTTATAGACAATGCACTTATTTCAACTGGGATGTAATTCAAGTTCAGGATTTAAATTGGCTAGTTTTTATCAATAAACCAAATTTCAGAAATTATAGTAAATACAATTATAAAGAATTAATATTAGTAGAATATATTCGTATTTTTAAAATTTATTGCTATGGCGCTGTGCTGCATAAACGCTAAGCGCGAAAGACGTTGCGTAGTAGTGTTTTCAAAAACTAGACCGATTAAATTTACTTTTTTCATTAAAAATAAAGAATAAGTTTTGGTTGTGTTTCTATGTTTCGCTTTACACTAATATTATAAAGAGGAAAACTTTGTTTGTTTGTTTGTTTGGTTGTAATGAATAGGCTCAAAAACTTCTGGACCGTTTTTAAAAATTCTTTCACCATTCGAAAGCTAAATTATCCACGAGTAACATAGGCTAAATTTTATTTTGGAAAAAAAAATAGGGTTCCGTAAGATATTTGGGTTTTTCGGACACAAGATATAAAAAATCAACCAGAAAAGTAACTTATTTTGCGTACGCTGCCTAAACTATAAAAGATAGAACCATAAAATGTTCTAATTAATTGTAGATCTTATAAATATCTACAAAAAAGTCCGGGACACACTATACCTATCTATGTCGAGTGAGGCACAACAACCATTTTTTTTTTTTATTTATCCAAAGATATACAAAATGGTACAATTATTTTTTGCCCGCCAACCTGCAAAATCAGGTTGTTGGCGGATAGCGCTCGTTTACAATATTATTGTATACCTAATGGCTATAAAATCGAAATTGTATATTACTATATAAATCTAGAAAGATAAATATTAAATATTATTATTAAATAAATAGATGCAAATTACTGTCCCAACAGTGTAGTTTTAAGTTTACATTTTGACACATTTTTGCTTACTTTTCTACTTTCTCTTAGCCAGTCTATGCTATTGAAAATTTTTGGTATTAGATATTCGTTTGTTCGTTTACCATATGTATTTGTAGCTATGTATCCAACCATTTTCTTTTCCCTAACCCCTCTTGTATTTTATTTTTTTGTAATAAATTTTTTAATATTATTATCGTCATTGTAGTAATTTTCTATAGCTATCAAGTAATCTACTTTTTTATTTATAGGCAATATTTTACATATTAAATACAATTTTTCATAATCATCTTTACACTTTCTTTTTGTTTTGCTATCTACCAAAAATTTCAATAACCTACTTTGTAAGTTCTTGATGTCCTGAATATACGTTTTATAAGTACGTCCATAAATACTAAGACCATAACTAAGAAGAGAGTCTGCAAGGGCATAGTATACCATCATCAGAGTGCGCTTGTCAAGTACACTGATTAACTCATAAAATTTACTAATTATACATCTAAGTTTTGTACATACTCCGCCAATATGCGTTTTCCAGTTAAAATCTCGATCAATATCCAATCCTAAATATCTAAATTTTTCCACAAATTCTATTTTTTCACAACTACAGTAACGTTTACCATTGTGCAGACAGTCATATGTATGTCCTATTATAGCCATTTCATTAATATTAACCATTTTAGCTTTACGGTTATACTGCGAGTATATATGCATGCATTTTGTTTTTGCGATATTGATAATGATACCGTTATCGTGTGCCCACTTAGTGACGTTTTCTAAATCATGCTGAATGTTTTCCTTTAGTTCTTTGGGATTTTTTGATGAATATATTAGACACATATCATCTGCATACATATATACCTTACAGCGTTGTACAACATTTGCTACGCTATTGACATGCATAATATAGCCTACAGGACCAAACACAGACCCGGTCGGAACTCCCAGTTCTACTTTAGCCTCTTGCCCTAACTCTCCGCTAACAGTTGTGCATATCGTACGTTGACTGAGATAACTTCTAAGCCATTGATTAGTAGGCCCTCTTATTCCGCATTCCTGCATAGCCTGTAGTAGGATTTCATGATCCAGGGTGTCAAAAGCTTTTTTATAGTCTATAAAAAGGACAAGCACCTGTTCACATTTATTAAGACTTATATTAATGTTTTCTGCAAAGATATTAAGAGCGGAAATGGTACGAGTACTTCTCCCCTTTCTAAACCCATGCTGTGCGTCTGACAATATCATATTTTTTTCTAAAAAGTCAGTTATCTGGCCCACCACAATTTTCTCTGTTATTTTGTTAACTACCGATAATATTGCTATCAGTCTGTAATTAGCATACTCAATATAACTCCCCTTTTTATGTACTGGGCGAATAAGAAAAATCTTGAATTTTTTTGTACTACATTTAAACGCATTTATTTTTCTCATGCTATTAATCCTTATCAAAATAAGTTATTTCATCACTAAGTACAGTTTATGTAGATAATATTTGGCCTTTGAATGATTAAAATTGGACGTTTGGTTTTGAAGTTATGGCGAAATTAAAATATTACGATTTCTGCTGCACGACCCGTTGCGAAGTGAGCGTCACCATGGCGGGGGTGCGAGAATAGAGGAAAAAATTAAACACTGTGTTAAGTATTTCGATGGCGAAACGTAGTTGGCGGGCACAGCTAGTTTCATATAATCTTGTCAATTTTATTTGAATACAGCAGAATGTGTGATCGAGTTGGTCCATGGCTACCGCCTCAATTTTTCAGGTAAGTTAATTATTAAAGGAGATTTAAAACCTTCAAAAAAATTCACTTCATAAAAAAAAAGAAAACATAGAAACCTGCTAATTAGTAGCCATAGACATCTTTGGAAAAAATAGGCCAAATATTGCCATTATTGAGGAAGGAAATAAGGGACAACGTTCGTATGAAAAAACGGTCCGTATGATTTCCTCTTAAGGCGCATAGTGGTCCCAATGACCTTGCGTCGATTGTCCCGCACTGATTACATAGGAGTGAGTTACGTATTTCAATTAAAAATTAATAAAGGCGAATAAGAAAAATCTAAAAAGACCATCCGCTACAATATTCTTCACTTTATTTATTGAAATCGAAAGTATATGATTTAACCTAATATTTACGACGCTATTAGGTTTAAAGTTTTAAAATCGAGGCATGTTTGGGTCACATTTTAACCATGTTTTAATTAATTTATCAAAAAATCAAAAAGACCATCCTCTAAAGAATGCGTTGAATAATAACATATCTTTTTTAAAGATTTTTTTATTCAATATTTATGAAGAGAACCGGTTTTTTCTGCAGTGATTTTTTTATGATTGACCCTACTATGCGTCTTACTTAAGAACGAGCCGTGAGAGACGCCATATTCCTTCATAGGAATCCATATTTCTTCTGACACTCGCCGCCACCACTACCGGTTCGACAACCACCAGCGTACACGCCAGAATAAGCCCATGTATGCGTGATTTACGTCCGTATACACACAAAAAACGCTTGTCTAAAAGGGCTCTTACAACACTTGATGTCGAGGGGTTAATGGCGACAACCTTGGACGACGGTCCTCTACTTAAAACATTTGAATGTGGGGGAGAGCGAATGATAGAAGCTTGTTAGAATATGAAAATATTTTTTTATACAACAAAGTTAGCAAACAAAAGGTGAGTGGCTACAGTCACCTATATTACATAAGGTTCCTGTGAGACTTATCAATTTACAACCCTGACGAGGACGCCAATGTTCTTTGCCAACATGTGACAAGATGTTTAGTAACTTTACCCAGTAATTTCACTGCTTGTGTTATCCTTCAAACCGGAACACAGTGATGCAAGCACCGCTGTTTGGCTACAGAAATAGGTAAGGTAGAAGAATCAGTTCTACGAGTATGGACTTGTCGATCGACATACTCGTATTTCGATCGACAAAAGCATCTGTTCTTTTCACTCCTTAGGAATATCTGTCAAATTTGTCGATTTTTGTCGAGTATGTCGATCTTAGCTGTCAAATTTTGTTTATCGAGAGTTTCATGCTCGCAGGGGTACAGAGCCTCCCTCTGATGAAATAGATAAAATCTTTATTTACACCCATCTTCATCACACACAAACATAGTCACGCACAAAAAATTAAAAATAACATAAACTTAACAATATAGTACCTACCTAAATCTAAAGCAATTACCGCCTTAAATGTTGTTTAATTTATTAATAAAAGAGGAAGTGCAATATTGCTTAAAACGAGGCATGTTTGGGGTGAGGTTACTTTTCGGTAAAGTTGAAATAAAATTGTACAAAATACTTGCTCGTGAAATTGACGCACCTTCGCTCTGGGATTTGTTTTCGAAAGTTTACAAAAAACAATATTTTTACGAGAAAATAAACAAAAGAACAATGCAAGCTATTGTAATTTGGTTTATACAGTTTTTATCAATGTTCACAAACAATTTTCTAGTTAATTTATTATATGATTCTGGGTAGCCATCATCAACAGTGTCAATTACTATTCATTAATGTGATGAACAAAATTAGTTTTTCACAGTTTGGCAGCACCGCCAATCAATGTTTGCCGTTCAGTTTTCTATTATCTGGTCTGCTGTGGTCGTAAATAATAAGTATCTACAGGATTCTATTACGGCGAGGTTGGCCCGTTATGTTGAAAACGCGGTTTCCCTTTCAGAAAGCTCCTTATCCGAGCGGTTCGGGATAATTGTCTTAGCAACAAACACCTCCACAGCGAAAAAGGTTTGGTAAAATGATACAGTATCGGGAAAGCAATTTACGTGGAACACTGGAAGTTTCCAGAGCCTTTAAATGTTCTTAACAAGCGGTATAATATTTTGTAAACCATTAGGGGGAGCACGAGTTTCAAATTACTTCGGTTGTTCTTCACATTGAGAAGGTATTGTTCTTTTGGGTGTATAAATTCAGAAAAATAAGTTGCGGGTTTGTTCTGTGCATGATAGACTGATATATAAATTGTTACTACAGGTACTAGCCATTATTTACAAACTTACATTCTAACGGCTTGGCGTAGAAGCAGTCTAATATTTAATTTAATTTTATTTGCGAAACTTATAACTTTTATTACGCTAACACTATTTTATTTACTGGAGACTCTGTACCAGGGTCGTCAGCTTAGGTACCTCCGTCTACCAGGTATATTTCTGCCGCAAAGCAGCAGTGCTTGCATTGCTGTGTTTCGGTTTGAAGGGTAAGATATGGCAGTGAAATTACTGGGTACTGTGACTTTACATCTTGTGTCACAAGTTGGCAACGTACACTGTGGTTGTTGTGAGGGTTGCAGTTTTGCTGCGAATCTCACGAGACCGAGAGCTACATGTATTATAGGTGACTGTTACCACTTACCATCAGGTGGGCAGTTTGCTTGTTTGCCAACTTTCTGCAATAAAAAAAAAACAAAGTTGTTATACATTTATGTATATCAACTTTGTTATACGACTATATATATTTATTATTAAAAATGAGCAACAACCTATATAAAGAAGCACGTTTACCGGCGTTTGTTATACATGTATCTGTGTAAAAGGTTTGGAGAACCTAGTTCCTAGTATTGAAACGGTGAAACTTTGAAACGCATACTGTTAATTGTCATAATTTCGATTGGCATACATCTTTATGGCATAAAAATTGAAAAGCATAATAATATTTGGCATAACATATCAATAGGCATTAACATTACAATGCAGAATTGTCGAAAGGCATAATATTAAAGATCATAATCTTTGAAAGGTATAATTTGGTTTGCCATAATTTTATTAAGCATACTTTAAAACGCATAATTTTACTATGCATAACTGTTATTATCCATAATTTTGTGTGAAATAATTGAACTATGCATAACTGACTAAATACATAGTTTTATAAAGAATAATAACTGTAAATAGGTATCCATAAATCTTCTTTGACATAAACCGGAATGTTTTTTCCTCCATACGAGGATTACCAATTATTAAAAAAACTAGTGCTATTTAAAACCGACTCAGTCAACCCCGACTCCACGTAGCCTTGTCTGCCCTACCGCTAGAGTGTTATTCAGAATCGCGAAGCATGCGTGGGACCGCCAGAACCCCGCAGTACCAGAGCTATGGCAGAAGTCTTGCATGCTGCATGCCTGCTTGCATGACTGCATGCCGGCTGCATGCATGCTGCATGTCTGCATGTATGCAAAATGATACAATATATTAATATTACGTGATTTCTTAACATTTGTCCTAAATTAGAGCTTTTTTATTTAGTATTTTGAAACTATCTAATATATAAAATTCTCGTGTCACAGTGTTTGTTACCGAACTCCTCCGAAACGGCTTGACCGATCTTTATGAAATTTTTTGTGTATATTCAGTAGGTCTGAGAATAGGTCGTAAAGTATTTTTTATTACGGCGAAACGTAAGTTCGCCGTTATTATGGCGAAACGTAGTTCGCCGGCACAGCTAGTTTCTTTATAAATAAAGTTTAAAAAAAACAATAGTCAATAATTTAAACATAGGACAATAAATTTAATCTGTTATGTATAGCAAGTGTTTGCTTTTTGAAATTATGGTGAATGAGTTCTCTATGGATTTATGGATTTTGTCAGTAATGCTTTTCAAATGTATGTCTTTTGAATATTATGCCTTTAAAATATTATGGCAAACATAAATTATGCCTTTTGTTACTTATGCTTAGTCAAATTATGCCTTTTCATGGTTATGCTTTACATATTTCGGCCTTATAATATTATGCATTATGAAGTTATGATATAAAGACTTATGGCAAGTGACGATTATGGCAACTAACATAATGCATTTTTAGTTTATGACGAAAAACGTTATGCGTTTCAATAGGTAACCATTGAAACATCTAGGCACAGAGAACTAAAATTAGTTAAAAAGATCTATGCAGTCAAAATTGTTATTAATTATGCTGTACAAAAACATTACAGAAAGACGCAAGCGTCTAGTGGTAAAGCTGAGCATATTGTATTTTAACAATAATTGGTCGTATGGGGAGATAAGAACGATGACATTTGTAGTTAACTGTACGTAGATTTTTGTTTGAACCATTTCGAGGAGTATGCTATATTTCTCATAGAACGGACTCCAGACTGGTATCACATACTTACTCCTAATGTATGTCTATAAATATATAACATTTGTTATAATTGATAAATCATAGTTTTGAAATGACGAAAGCGTTTGACACATAACACAGCGATTAACTAACAGATTTCCTTGTGTAAAACCTTCGCGCATTACGCAAATTTCATGAGATCACATCCAGATTTGCCAATCTCTTCATTTGGTATTTAATCCCCTCAATAAATACTCGATAATGTAGCACTTGATTCAGTGCCTTGCTGAGCTGCGGTGGCTCAAGGGATTACCCTGTGACCCGAAACGCGAGTTTGAGCCCGAACTCACTGCTGGGATATAAAAAGGTTTGAAGGTCACGGTAACAATTGATCACTATTACTACTCCAATGACGACACATTTTTTGCAGTTAAGGCTTAGTTACACAAGGAGATTCTCTCAAGCGAGCGGCAATTTCTTTTAGGCAATAATATGCTCGCCTAGTGTAAGCAAACTATACGAATTTTGCCTCTCGAATACAATTATTGCTACTTAGACTCGCCTAGGCCGCGAGCCTGTGTCACTTGATTAATATGAGTTTTTGTCGTAATGTAAACAACTGCAATCGATAATCGAATGGCAAGTTTTGCGATGCGATAATTGTATACGATTTTTCGCCGCTCGCGTGCGAGAAACTCTCCTTATATAACTTAGTTTTCATAGTCTTTCACTCGGTTTATTTATTTATTTATTTACTAGCTTTCCGCTCGCAGTTTCGCCCGCGTTATTTTTGTTTTCCCATGGGAATTTTATATTTTCCCGTAGGAAAAATAATTTTGTAGCTTATGTTACTCAGGGATAATGTAGCATTCTAAAGGTGAAAGAATTTTTCAAATCGGTCCAGTAGTTTCGGAGCCTATTCAATACAAATGTACAAATCTTTCCTCTTTATAATGTTACGAGTAGTATAGACTAGTATAGATAATTAATGGCTCTTCATGGTTGGTTACACTCAAAATACAATCATGGTAGGTACTTAATTATGTTTATGCTAGATGCACCAACTATTGAAGGAAAGCACCACTTGCTAATATAATATACTAAGAAAAGAAGACTGTTTAGTTTAACTCTTATTACCAATTTAACTATTGTTTACAATGCTATAAATTTTAGTTAATCTTTAGTTTTCACAATGACGTATAATAATTATGTTGGCGTGGCTTGGCTTATGTTGTAATATGATAGACTATATCATGGGGTGCGATGTCAGAACACCTCCTCGTGGTGCACCCTGGGCAACCCGGCAGATTTTCTGCCGCGGGCTAAGAGTCTGACAGCTGCCCCGTGGAGGGGGCGTGGTGTGGCCGGGTTTAACCCGGCGGGCCACTTCACGTGGCCATGTGGGGCGTCACCTCTCCTTCTTTGTGAAGATGGGCTCGCGGGTCATGGCGCGTTGCGCTTTGTGCCGTTGCCCCTTTGGTCGGGTCGGTGCGGGTCCTTGTTGAGCTTCGGCATGTCGTTGTTCCGAGTCGGTGCAAGCTCGTTGAGCTTCGGCGTGTCGTTGTTCCAAGGACTGAGGCTGATCCGATCACTGTGTGGCTTCGGCACACTTGTGAGGCCCCCATGAAGGGGGCGTGGGATGGCCGAGTGCTACTTGGCGGGCCACCTCGTGTGGCCACCGTGGCCGCTTTTTGCGGTGGGTCGGCGCTTCGGCGCCGCTGAGCTTCGGCTCGTGTGCGCGGCGGTGGATCCAGTGGGGTCTGCCGTCGGGCAAGCCCGTTACCCCGCACTGAGCGGGGCCGGGGGCCTGGCGCACTGAGCGTCGGGCCGCGTGGAAGAAAACCACAGTAAAAAATTACCACCCGGAGTATGCCCCGGGAACTCCTCTCCATCTCCACCTTGGAGAGGGCGTGAGGGGTCCGCCATTGGTGGGCAGGTGCCGCGGACGGGGTTATGGTCGGTCTGTAAGGGTTCCCACGACCTCGTTCGACAGCGGCGCGTCCTTTGGACGTGGCTGCGCTAGGCGCCAAAGAGGGCATATCGAGGGGTTTAGTGGGTAGTCGCTCGCTGCGGAGTCCCACACACCCTTGCCCCTGCGGGGGCTTGGACGGTGCGCAAACGCATTCCCCTCGTAAAAAAAAAAAAAAAAAATGATAGACTATATCATCCACGTGGTGCACCCTGGGCAACCCGGCAGATTCTCTGCCGCGGGCTAATTGTCTGACGAGAGGACCCCCATGGAGGGGGGGGCGTGGGATGGCCGGGCTTAGCCCGGCGGGCCACTTCGAGTGGCCACCCGCTTCATGCGGAGAAGGGCGAAGTCCCCTCTTCTTATGTTAAGAAGAGGTGTGGCTCTCGCTGGAAGCCGATTCCGGCGGCTACCTCTGGTGGTAGAAAGGATGAGGGCGAGCTTCTCGCCGAGGCGCTTCGCGCCCGTTGGGGATTTCCCAGAGCTTCGGCTCACCCGCGCGGCGGTGGATCCAGTGGGATCTGCCATCGGGCAACCCGTTACCCGCACTGAGCGGGCCGGGGGCCCGGCGCACTGAGCGTCGGACCGCGTAGAAGACAACCAGTGGAAGACAACCACAATAAAAAACCAATTTCGGGGTGTAGAGCGGCGCAATTCTGTGCCGCTCCACAAAGTAGCAGAGCCAGATGGGGAGTCCGGCAACGGACGTGTCACAGGCAGGGGGTCAGCGGGAATAAGGCCTGGCTGATGTCCCCTTCCCCCTGTCTTGTGACGGACGGAGAGCTGCTGGGGGGGTTTTTAGTGGGTAGGCCCGGGCTGTGTACGGTCTGGGGAGTCCCACATATCCTCGTGGTTTGGCTCGACCACGAGGAATGCGTCAATGCATTTTCCCCTCTCCCAAAAAAAAAAATGATAGACTATATCATGTCATTGGATGTGATTGTGTAACGAAAACACACGGGAACACCATATGATTGTGTAGGTAGTTGGAATTTCATTGGTTTGTGGTATTTTCACAATGATTCGAACAGTCTTCTTGTGTTGATAAGTTATGTCAAAATAACATTTTTAGTACAAGCTTTGATTAAAAGTGTAACAAAATTTTTTTTGAATATTTATTCAAATTAAGTGTATTTATTTCACCCAAAAGGCTAGTGACAGGCTCACGAATCGAAGGGTGACAGTTGTTGGGAATGTTTTCGCATGCATGCATGTTCGTCGTCTCGTCGTAATGATGTTAGCTATCTAATCCTGCGAGGTTGCCGGTACCTCAAAATTAACCCTGTATATTCATCACTTCAACCCAGTAAACGCATATACGATATACAAGCATTCTTTTCTTTTCTTGTCGAATAATAACACCTTATCTCTCAATAATATGAAGCACAATGGAATATTGCTAACATAAAATATGAATACGTAAAAATAGTCGGTTTGTAATTGGCATTTTTTATACAACTAATTTGGCAAACAATCAAACTGCCCACCTGATGGTAAGTGGTAACAGTTACCTTAGCACATTTGACTTTTGTGAGATTCGCAGCAAATCTGCAACCCCCACAAGACCCACAGTGTACGTTGCTTTTCACATAAGATGTACGATACCAAATAACTTTTCTGCCTGTCTCGTCACCCTTCAAACCGTAACAGCAATGCAATCACTTCGTGACGGCAGAAACAGGTAAGATAGCGATAACCATGCAGAAGACCCCGATACAAGGTCATCTGGTAAAGGATTTATTCATTTCTGACTGAACAAGTTGAAATTCGTCCATTAGATATCTATACTTACTTACTAATATTATAAAGCTGAAGAGTTTGTATGATTGTTTGTTTGAACGCGCTTATCCTAGGAACTACTAATTGAAATTGAAAAATTATTTTTTTGTTGGATAGTTAATTTATCAAAGAAAGCTATAGACTATATCAAATTACCCTACGACTAATAGGCACTAAGCATGAAAAATGTTGCAAAAACGAAAAAAAAAAATTGCGAAACGCAGTTCGCGGGCACAGATAGTATACTATAACCGTGACTTAGATGTATAGGCATGTCATAAATGGTTAGGAACTAAGTATGTAGTGAAATTCCGCGTAAATTGGGATCGCAAGGACATACATTACTTCAGCATAATATGTGTGCGCGAAAGGCGCCATTTCTCATTTAGGGAGACCTATAAATCTACGTCATGCCATAGGAATAAGCCTTTTTTCGATAACAATTTCTCTATTGAAAAAAAATTCTTTACACTCTAGGGTTCATTCTGCGTGTTATTAAGCGGTGACCATTATTCATAACGCTGCGCTGTGCGGATCCTACGTGTTCACTTCCATTACTGAAAATTTTTGAAGCGCCATTTTTCGTTAGGCTTGTAATTAAATCTAGATTTTTGTTATCAGCCCTCCACCTGGCGCCTGGGAAATTTGTTGTCGATATTATTGAATAGAAATAAAGTTTATTAAACGAGATATGGACATGAATGTGGACGGAGAAGGGTGGAGGAGTGAAAGACCTAAAAAGTACGGATGGATTGCGTGAAGGAGGCTATGCATGCGAAGAATGTCAATGCTGAAATCAATCAATCATAACAGCTCATATAGAAGGAAGATTAAAACAAGAATTAATTGTGTGCTATTTGTCTCTTTCTAATATACGGCACAAAACTGTGTAAATGTAAGAGATGAGTAATATTTGTCTTTTGGCATATCACAAGGTGGTCAGTATATGAATTGATTGAATTGTCATTTTGGTTAAAAATATTAAAATTGGTTAAAAATATATAACACGGCTAAATTCTATAGTACCTTGTATCGAAGATAGACCATCCGAGTTTGAACTATTTGAATTGTTCGTATAATATTTGTTTGTGCGTCCCGTGGCTAGTAATATTTTGATGATATTTTATTAATATTTAAGAGATTAGAAAGCAAGAATTCTTTAGGTATTTACAAATAGTGTGTGTTTGTGCACTCCGTAACACAATGTCTTGTGTAGTTTGGGGCTGCAAGTCTCATTCGTCGCGAAAGGAAAACAATCAAAATTTATTGACCTTAAATTGGCATGTTTTCACATATTATGGTGGTGGTATGGTTTCACATATATGTTGTGGTGTTCGTCATGATATGAATGAATTTTGCATTTTAAATCGCAGGCAGCAATCACCGCAGCAAGAGGGTAGTATTGATATTCACAAAACAAATGTTAACACCAAACGAGGAGCCTACAGCACACGACGTCATTTCGAATATGACAGCGGACCTGAGGGATTGAACGCTACGAGTATGCTTGATATAATGACCATTGATAAGTGTAAGGACTCAATGAACAGACACCACAACTGCAACTCGTCTCCCTCACACTCACGTATATCGAGCGCAGAATTCGAACACAACAAACACAGCCCATCCCCTTCGCACTCACAGGTGTCGAGTGAACAAAGACAATCTGCTGTTTCGGTTGCGCATACGCAAAGCGATAGTGTAAATGTGCGCGTGCAGCCCTCTCAAATCAATGCGAGTTCCACACAGGAGCAACAAATCCACGGTACCGCGAAGCCTTATAATGCTGCGGTTTCAAACACAACCGGATCGTTGAATCGTACCTACGCCGATCGTCCGATTCCTACCTATGTTTTGTCACCGTCGCCGCCGCCACCGCCTTGTCACAATATACAGAACACACACTTGACAGTATGTAAGCCTGAACTGTCTGAAGAAGAAGGTAAGGAGGAAGGAAAATGGAGTCTGGTTCAGAATAAGAAGAAATTGCGTTATCGTAATCGTTTTGTTAGCAACCAAGGAAAAGCGAGCTATGGGCCTGAGTCCAAGTTCAAGGCTGCGTCAGTGAAAGTGCCATTGTATATTTCCAACATTAGCCAGGAAACGTCGCAGCAGGATATCATTGATTATATTGTAAGTAAGACTCAAGTATTAGTTACATTAGAGAAGATCGCGTCAAAAGTAAATAGAGGCTACGATTCTTATATATTTTATGTGGACAGATATAGAGTTCCGTTATTCCTCAAAGATGAAATATGGCCAGAAGGCATATGTTTTAGAAAGTTTATTGTGTTTAAAAAAGACTCTAGTAATAGGAAGGAAACTAATTTAATTTAATAATGGATTATGATGAAGGCTGTAAAGATACTAATTATACTAAGAGTACGTTTGTATCATTTAATTGCAAGGGGTTTAAACGATCTTTGCATTTGGTAAAGAACCTATGTATATATGCCGATGTTATTGCTCTACAAGAGACTTGGCTTCTTCCTCATGACTTGGCATTAATGGGGACGGTAAGTGATAGTTTTGAGTATACATGTAAAACAGCTGTTGATACTACTGAGGGTGTTCTTAAGGGAAGACCATACGGTGGGGTTGCATTGCTATGGCGAAAGGGTGTATTTGACACAGTTTCTGTTATAAGTTGTTCTAGTGTTAGATTATCGGCTATTAAGGGTACTATAGGTGAGAAATCAATTATTATTTTTTCTGTATACATGCCGACAGACGCTCCTGATAATAGTGTTGAGTTTGTAAACTGTTTGGGCGAAATGGATGCTATTATAGAAAATAATGATGTAGAAGCAGTATACATGTTGGGTGATTTTAATGCACACCCATGTCAATCGTTCTGGTTAGAGTTGCAGCATTATTGTTTTGATAAGGAGTGGTTGTGTGCTGATACAGAAAAATTAGGAATACTGTCGGGCACAATTACATTTATAAGTGATATTGATGGTAGTATGAGGTGGTTAGACCACTGTATTGTGACGCAGACTGCGTGGAATACAATCGTAAATATAAGAGTTGATACCGATGTGCACTGGTCTGACCACTTCCCACTTATAATAGAGTGTAGTTTAGATGCAGTGGTATCAAAAGTGACGTCGGAAAACTATAAATGTAATAAAATTTTGTGGCGCTCTAGGTCAAACGCACAAATTGACCGATACCATGACGTATGCCATGGGCAGCTTAGGGATGTTGATTTTCCAGACACGTTCACCTTTTGTGCGGGTGGAGTGTGCTGTGATGTTGATCATATGCGTTCCTTAGACATAATGTATGGCCGTGTTGTTGATATTCTCAGTAGTGCAGCTGTATTTACGTATGAGGGCCCCAAGACTAACAAGAAACGGGTTGTTGGTTGGAACAAACATGTACGTGCGGCATATGAAGATGCACGTATTAAGTTCCAGATATGGTTGCTTTATAATAAGCCAGGATATGGTAGAGCTTGGGACGACATGCGTGAGAGTCGAAAAGTTTTTAAAAGTAGACTGAGATGGTGTCAAAATAACGAGGAACAGATCAAAATGGATATCATTGCCTCACATAGGTCGTCCCACAGCTTTGCAAAATTTTGGAAAGCAACAAATAAGTTGAATTTAAACACTGGTCGTCCTACAAGTGTGGGACATTGTAGTGAACCAAAGGAGATTGCCAACATGTTCATGAATCATTTTAAAGTATCTTCACCCTTGGGCCCTGCGTCACAGGTGGTGGGTGCTGAGACCATTACGACTATGCCTATGAGATTTACTGCTAAGCAAGTAGCAGCGACTATCAAAAGAATGACTAGAGGTAAATCACCTGGTCATGATGGTCTCAGTATCGAGCATCTAAAGTATGCAGGGGTCCATCTTTATAGAGTGCTGGCAATGTTTTATTCTTTATGTCTAACTCATTCTTACTTACCGGCTGACATGATGAGAACCGTGGTGATACCTTTGGTTAAAAATAAAACTGGAGACATTTCCGACATAACAAACTACAGGCCAATATCTTTAGCCACGGTGCTTGCTAAGGTATTGGACAGTCTGATAGACCAAAATTTAGATCAGTATTTCAATATACACGATGCGCAGTTTGGCTTCAGGTCTGAACTTTCAACAGAGAGTGCCATTTTTTGTCTAAAGCAGACTGTCCAATACTATACAAGTAGGAAGACCCCGGTGTATGCCTGCTTTCTGGATCTTTCTAAAGCTTTCGATCTAGTAGCGTATGACGTGTTATGGGCAAAGCTTCAGGAGGCAGGCATACAGCCGGAAGTGATTTCAATATTGAAATTTTGGTATGTAAACCAAGAAAACCGTGTAAGGTGGGGTGAAACCCTGTCAGATCCATATCGGTTGGAGTGCGGGGTGAGGCAGGGGGGTATAACCTCACCCAAGCTATTCAACCTTTATGTTAATGAGTTGATTGTGAGACTTAGCACCATACCAGTCGGTTGCTGGGTAGATGGTGTATGTACAAATAATTTAAGTTATGCAGACGATATGGTGCTGCTGGGTCCTACACTTGGCTCTATTAGGTTGCTCCTAAAAATTTGTGAGGAATACGCATTAAAGCATGGCCTGATATACAATGCAAAAAAAAGTGAATACATGGTCTTTGGGGTTCGCGGAAAGGTTATTGACTATAAACCAATGTTAAAACTAAACAAGGTACCGCTAAATCGCGTGAAACTTTTTAAATATCTTGGTCATTACATTTCCGAGGATCTCAGGGACCATGTAGACATAGAGCGTGAACGTAGGGCGCTTGCAGCCAGGTGTAATATGCTGGCCCACAGGTTTGCACGCTGCAGCAATGAGGCTAAAATAACTCTGTTTAAGTCATACTGCCAAACATTTTACACGTGTGCCCTGTGGACCAGTCACAGTAAGAAGTCACTGGACGCACTGAGAGTGCAATATAATAATGGCTTCAGAGTGTTGTTGGGACTGAGACGCTTCTGTAGCGCATCCGCAATGTTCGCCGAAGCGCGAACAGACGACTTTTTCGCACTAATAAGAAAGCGAACTGCGTCACTACTACACAGAATGCGGCTCAGTTCGAACAAGTTTCTGAAAATGTTTAGTGCCAAGCTTGCCGAGCCCATGCTTCAGCACTTCGTTGGTGTGCTGGTCAGACAGGATAGGCTAAGCAAATAATGTTCTTGTGCTTCTTTTTATTATTTTTATTTTAATTATAAGTTACTACTAACATAGTATTTAAGATCATCTGTATACTAACAAGTGGACTGTAAATTGTCTTAAATAAATATTATTATTATATTATATTATTATTATATTGTTACTTGAATGTGAGCTAATAAGTACACTTATATACATATGAAATATCGCTGAATCATTTTGTAGAAAAACAATACGTAATATTAACTTCACTTTTATGTTTTAGCGATTTTTAGAAAATTACTTTGAGGTTTTCTTGATCATGCGTAGTGTTGTAAAATTTTGTCGATATTTTTATTTTACAGATTTCCTAAAGACAATGTATAAAAAAATATGGATAAAGTGTATTGTCAGACGAAATTGGAGTCCAAGAAAGCATAGTCAAATTTGCTCCAGATATTTTCCATCAGATTAATTTTGTATGTACTTAGTAGTAAAACTATGAAATGGAGACGTCATGACGTAAGTCAAGTTATTTAATGAAAGGAAATCTTTAAACTAAAATATTATTTATGAAAATAAAAACGTATTTAATTTCTTAACTATTTCTTTAAGGAATCTTTGACACTGATGCCAACAACAACCAGTTCAGATGATTTTTTTCTAAGAATTAAAATATTAGATCAAGAAAAGAACAGAAAGAGTCAAAAAGGTAAAATATCAAAACGCCGCCTTCGGAAAATTTACATTCTAACTAAGTCCGGCCGCACATCAAGCGTAATAAATCTATCGAAAAATGTCTTAACAATAAAGTATGGTCAAATGTTAATGTTTTTAGTTTAATTTCCAAGCATATGTACAAATAGTAGTTTTAGCATTCACGAATTTATCCAAGGTTCAAAATCCATGAGGGTTAAATTTTCGGGTAAGTAAATTAAATATGAGATTAACCTCAAGTACCTCTAAGCGATGCGATAAAAAATGAATTAAATCTAAGCGATGAAATAAAAGCAGTGTGCCTTCGATTTCCTTCCTATAGAATTCGTGAATCTCTGCAATAGAAAAATTCCAACATTTTAGATAACGGGAAATACCCGTCACTTAAATAGTTCAAATTTTAGGGTTCCGTACCTCAAAAGAAACACTGAACCATTATAGGATCACTTTATTGTCCGTTTGTCTGTCAAGACTATCTTGGAAACGCGTGAAGGTATCGAGTTGAAATTAAAACCATATAATTACTCAGTTCTACACTAACAAGTTCTAGTCCCTTGAAGATGTGAAAAAATCAAACTTCTAAGTTAACAAAAAAAGATACGGCCGTTTATGTCGCCAAAAACGTATATTTCGACATTCTCACGGGCATCAAAATGTATAGGGTACTTTTCGTTGATCTAGCTAGAACTATGAAATTTGTGAAGTTATATATAGTCTTACACTACATCATCATCATCATCATTTCAGCCAAGAGACGCCCACTGCTGGACATAGGCCTCCCCCAGGGATCTCCAAACCCATCGGTCCTGCGCCTCCCGCATCCAGCGGCTTCCCGCGACCTTCACCAGATCGTCGGTCCACCTTGTGGGGGGCCTACCAACGCTGCGTCTCCCGGTACGCGGCCGCCACTCGAGGACCTTTCCGCCCCAACGGCCGTCAGTCCTGCGAGCTATGTGTCCTGCCCACTGCCACTTAAGGTTTGCAATTCTTTGGGCTATGTCGGCGACTCTAGTTCTTCTACGGATCTCTTCATTTCATGACATGAGTGACATTGAGCCTTCTGATGAGACTCATTGTAAACGGCCACGTCTCAGTTCCGTACGTCATCACTGGCAACACGCACGAATTGAAGACTTTCGTCTTAAGACACTGCGGTAGATTGGCCGAGAATATGCTGCGTAGCTTCCCGAACGCTGCCCAGCCGAGTTGGATTCGTCGATTTACCTCTTTCTGGAAGTTGGAGTTACCGAGCTGGACTATTTGTCCCAGGTAAACATATTCGTCAACAACTTCCAGTGTAGAGCCGCCAACCTTCACAGGAGTGGGTACTACATGGGAATTCACCATAATTTTGGTCTTGTCCATGTTCATTTTAAGACCCACTTGTTGGGAAACTCTACAGAGGTCTTCGAGCATTGTGCCTAGATCTTCCACGGTCTCAGCCATGACCACGATATCATCGGCAAAACGAAGGTGAGTCATGTACTCGCCGTTTATGTTGATGCCAAGTCCTCTCCAGTCCAAAAGCTTAAATACATCCTCCAGCGCAGCTGTGAACAGCTTCGGCGATATAACGTCACCTTGTCTCACACCTCGCTGAAGTCGTATTGGTTTCGAGTTCTGGTCCTGAAGGCGGACTGACATAGTGGCGTTTCCGTACAATGACTTCAACACTTGGATGTACCGGTAGTCTATTTGGCACCTCT
Source organism: Schoenobius gigantellus (assembly GCA_963935595.1). Taxonomy (NCBI): domain Eukaryota; kingdom Metazoa; phylum Arthropoda; class Insecta; order Lepidoptera; family Crambidae; genus Schoenobius; species Schoenobius gigantellus. The sequence continues at coordinate 35,514,941 of OZ012551.1, forward strand.
GGAGTGACCTAAGCACGGCCCAGGTCTCGACAGAATCGAAGGCTTTCTCATAGTCCACAAACGCCAAGCATAGTGGCAGATTATACTCCTCGGTCTTCTGTATAACCTACCGCAGCGTATGAATGTGGTCTATGGTACTATAGCCTTTACGGAATCCGGCTTGTTCGGGAGGCTGGAAGTCGTCAAACCTGCGCGCGAGACGATTCGTGATGACTCTCGAGAACAGCTTGTATACATGACTCAGGAGCGCGATGGGTCTGTAGTTCTTCAACTGGGCCCTGTCGCCCTTTTTGAAGAAAAGTGCCACCACACCCCCGTGCCATGCTTTAGGCGTAATGCCCTCGAGTATGATGGAGTTAAATAGCCTCTGCAGCGCTTTCCGGACTGGTAGTCCACCCGCTTTCAAAAGCTCAGCTGTAACTCCATCATCACCCGGTGCCTTGTTGTTTTTTAGCTGTTTGAGAGCCACACTAATCTCGTACAGGCTGACGTCCGGGATGTCTTCGGTGTAATGCCGGATCAATTTGGCTCTAGGGTCTGTAGCCTGAATGACAGGTGCCTGCGATGTTGTGTAAAGCTGTCCATAAAAGCGTTCAATCTCAGCCATAAGTTCAGGTCGAGACGTAACGACTCTGCCGTCCTCTGTCTTCAGCTTCGTCAGCAGACTCTGAGCGAGTGACAGATCTCTTGCGAACACTTTGGAGCCCTTGTTCCTTACACTACAAGTCAGGGAAAATCTCAAACTCCACATTTGTAATTAAATCATAAAAAATTTAGTCTCTATTTAAAGTATAACCTACAATTTTATACGGGACCCTCGGTGGGCGAGTCCGACTCGCACTTCCCGCTTTTAGTCTCATGAACGGCCAGCCTGACCATACCAAAGAGACACAGCAGCTATTAGCTGGATAAGTTACATAAGAAAATCTACCCTTAATTATTTATGTTATATTTCTCGTAATAAAGACATTTTAGTATTAGGGATCTATTAAATACCTACATAATATAATTATCGACGTTGAAACTAGGTGAGTGATGAGCACGACATCACTGGGAGAAGAACTGACAAGCGAGAATTAGTGACGACCTACAAAATTTCGAAACATCTTGCATATACGTGTCTCTGTCTAACTTCTATTAGCAGCGCCTATTGTCAAAGTGAGTCAAATATATTAAGTTCAGTAGCTATTTTTGCTAGGTTTCTATGCTTTAGTTATTCTTCTGAGTGCGTCCCCACCGAGGGGCTCGAGCCTACCCTAAGTTAGGGTGTTTAGCTCAGTGCGGATTGGTCGACTTCACACACATCTTTGAATTATTTCGCAGATGTATGTAGATTGTAGGTTGCCTTAGGATGTTTCCCTTCACCGAAGGAGCATCAGACAAAACGTGCATACCTATGTTACTGCTTATTTACCAGCATTCGAGTCAATCAAGGGATTCCGGCGCATTTTCGCGGAAGAGTGAAGCTCCATATGAAATCCACCCAGCCGAATTCGCGAAAGGGTAATTATCTACAAAATATACAGTATGAACACTTTACAGCACAAAGGTCTTTAATCTGATGTAAATTAATGAGTTTGACGACTATCTAGTCCATCTAGCTAGTTAGTGACCTTATTCAGAGAGTAAAGGTTCAAATTATATGTATATAGATGGGTCTATGTAAGTGTGTATAAATTTTTAAATAAGAAATCAATACGAACTACTTTGGTATAAATGCTATAAGGAGTTCAATATCAATTTATTGTTAACAACTTTCTGTAGTAATAGACTATGTGTTTGTTATCAACCTATAACACCCCTTCTATTAAAGTAATTAATTTCTAGTATAATAACCTTTAAGCTGTAAACTACAGAACACGGAATTAAATGGCGCCTGCTGTGTATTGACTTAGAAATTCCCCGGGACTCAAAGGTGTACTGAACGTCTAGATAAATAATAGCCAAGATAATTGCTTATTGAAAGCACACAACCAATCCGTGTGCTTAGGATTTCTGCTGAATCTATCTAAAGCTTAAGCCCAATGCCATATACGAAGATATTTATTATCCGCTTATTTTAATCTATGAACACGCGGATTGTCTTTCCGAGGCCCCAGCGTATCGAAATCGTAGTCTTAGCTGACGCTTGCAGAGCAGAGCGATTTCGCTTCGTCATCGCAGCCAAAAGTGGGAGTTGCTAAAGGCCTCCTCCAAGGATCTCCAAACCAATCAGACCTGCGCTTCTGGTATCCAACGGCTTCCCGCGACCTTCACCAGATCGTCGGTCCACCAACGCTGCGCTTCCCGGCACGCGGCCGCCACTCGAGGAACTCGAGGAACTTAGTGGCAACGCCGCCCTCTGCGCGTCTACTTTACGATACAATACTTCTTCATCTTCTTAGCCATTCTCGACCAATTTGGTGTAGGCCTCCTTCATATTACGCCATCTATCCCGGTCCTGCGCTACTTCCATCCAATTGCTCCCTGCAACTTTCTTAATGTCGTCTTTCCACCGCAATTCTGGTCTGCCTCTGGGACGTTTTTCCTCCCAAGATCGCCATTCCAGAACCGCCCTGCCCCAAGAGCCATGTTTACGGGCTATGTGTCCTGCCCATTGCCATTTCAAACTCGCGACTCGTTTAATGGCGTCCGTGACTTTAATTTGTTTTCTAACCCAGGTATTTGTCTTACGATCTCTCAACGTAACTCCCACGAGCTTCCTTTCAAGTTTCCTCTGGGCGACTTGTATCTTAGAGATATATTCCCTTGTCAGGACCCAGGTTTCTGCTCCGTAGGTAAGCACCGGCAAGATACATTGATTGAACAACCTGGCTTTCTGTTCAGCTGTTATATTCATTTTCCACACAAATTTTAGTTTTGAATAGGCAGCCCACATGAGACGTATGCGTCTGTCGATTTCATTCATCTGATTCCCTTTTCCCATCTTTATTTCCTGACCCAGATATACGTATTTCTCTACCTTTTCAATGACAGTTTGGTTTACTTTAATCACGACAGGCGTGGGATCGTTGGTCATTACCTTAGTTTTACTAAGATTCATTTCCAAACCGACATTTAAGGAGGCTTCGTTCAGCTCATGGATCATAATTTGAAAGTCATCAGGGTTGTCACTCAGAAGAACAATATCATCTGCGAACCTAAGATTGTTCAGTCTTGCTCCTGGTAATATGAGACCACGTTCCTCCCATGAAAGTGTTTTGAAGATATCTTCCAGAACCAGGGTAAACACTTTAGGTGAAAGAGTGTCCCCCTGTCTCACGCCTCTTTTGATGTCTATGTCTTGCGTTTGGTCTACTATTGTGACTTTCATGGTCGCGTACAATACAATACAATACAATATTACTGGTATACCTATGGTTATCTACTTTCCCATCAAGGCTATTAACTATCCTTATATCCTCGACCTATTGCTGCAGTATTCATACAATCTCTCGGCTGCGGAATTCCGCAGGATTTGAAGTTGAGCAATTAACGCGAAAAGTTCGCGCTGTGGAGGTGTTTGCCCTTTGCTTGCGAACGGGCGGCGGGCGGCAAAGAAGACTTATTGAGGTTTCGCGCCCAACGCCCTACACTTTTGTTACGAGTGATTAAGCCAATTTAATGGACCACAAATTTATTACTCTCAAAATGGCAGTGTTAGCCGTAAGTCGTTAGCGAAACTGTTTAATCATGTATTAGTAGGTAATTTTGAGCCTTTGTAAATATGAAATAACTTTTATTAGGTTGCATGATTATACTACGACGTTGCATCCTCGAGATTTATATATTAACCAGGTAGTCCACTTTCTAATGTACCGGGCACCAAGCACAACTTTAGAGCATAGACATAAAAATAAAAAGATAGGTAGGTAGTTTTAGTGTTATTCACCCGCTTGCGCGATGTTACGCCGTTTGACTCATTCGCTTTCTTTGTGCGGGCATCACAGCATCGAAATATTAAAGATCAAAGTTTTATTATTTTATAACTTTATTTTTAGTGTGTTATGTAGTTGTTATAGATATCAATATGGTTTTTTTATACTACGATGCCGGCAAACAAACTTACGGCCCGCCTGATGGTAAGCAGTTACCGTACAACGGGTAAATGAAAACGTAACTATTCTAAGCAATATATTGAGGAAAAGATTCGTAAACTAGAGAAACGTTTACGTCACCGCCGCCGCCGCTGCAAGAATTTTGATGGTGCTGGAAGTATGTAAGTTTAAATTATAAGTGTTTATTGTGTATTATATTGTACTATTTATCGACACGTTCTCATCTTTGCATTTCGTTCGTTTAAAACATATTTAGCTCACGAATACGCGTTGGTTACGCGTAGACTATAGGGGCTCAACCCGAATCTACGCTTGTCTTTACCGGTCCCATGGCAGTGATCTGAGGTCAGCTCTACTTTTTGAGAACGTCCAAGATGGCATTGACCAAATGCTGGAGCAGTGTCCATCCGCGAAGGTGGTGGTCCTTGGAGATTTCAACGCTCATCATAAAGAGTGGCTGGGATCCCGGACCACTGACCTCCCGGGTCGAACTGCTTTTAGCATGGCATCGGCCTATGGTCTCTCACAACTGGTGTCACAGCCCACCCGTGTCCCAGATATTGAGAACCACGAACCCTCTCTACTGGATCTTCTGCTGACCACCCAACCCAACGGTTACGGGATAGTGGTGGATGCCCCTCTTGGGACATCTGACCACTGTCTTGTCCGCTGCACAGCCCCCGTTGCGCGTCCCTATCGCTGTACAGCAACTGGGGCGCGCAGAGTCTGGCATTACAAGGCAGCAGATTGGGACGGACTGCGTGAGTTCTATGCATCCGCCCCTTGGAACCGGCTTTGCTTCTCTTCCGATGATCCCAGTGTCTGTGCAGTCTCCATTACGGAAACAATAGCGTTTGGTATGGAATTGTTCATACCCACCTCAACTATTCCCGTTGGCGGGCGTAGTCGTCCCTGGTTCAATAAAAACTGTAAGGAGGCTGTGAACCGAAAAAAGTCTGCTTACCTAGAATGGAATGCAACTAGGAATCATCAGGACTGGAATGTCGGAGACTTAAAACGAAAATTTAATGCCGCTTCCAGATCCAGCAAAAGGGCAATTGCTGATGCCAAAGCGCAACATGTTGCCAGAATTGGCGAGCGACTTGCAGGTTTTCCCTCCGGGAGCCGTGCCTTCTGGTCACTCGCCAAGGCTGCGGAGGGCAACTTTTGCCAGTCTAGCCTCCCACCGCTGCGTAAGCCTGATGACAGCTTGGCCCATGGTGCAAAGGATAAGGCCGATCTCCTGGCGCATCTCTTTGCCTCAAACTCTACTTTGGACGATGGAGGAGCTACCCCACCGACGATTAAACGGTGTGAAAGTTCTCTGGCTGAGATTCGCTTTACTCAACGTGCAGTAAGGCGAGAGCTAAGACTTCTCGACGTCCACAAGTCGAGTGGGCCGGACGGTATCCCCGCAGTAGTGTTGAAGACGTGCGCCCCTGAGTTGACCCCAGTTCTGACACGTCTCTATCGTCTCTCTTACACATCGTATAAGGTTCCATCTTCCTGGAAGATAGCTCTTGTCCACCCGATCCCGAAGAAGGGTGACCGATCGGACCCGTCAAATTACAGGCCGATAGCGGTGACATCCTTGCTCTGCAAGATTATGGAGCGAGTTATAAACCGCTATTTACTACAATACCTTGAGGATCACCAGATGATTAGCGACCGCCAGTACGGTTTCCGTCACGGTTCGCTCGGCTGGTGATCTTCTAGTGTATTTGACACACGCACCGCTGGGCTGAAGCTTTGGAGAGGAACGGTGAAGCTCTCGCCGTCAGCCTCGATATCGCCAAGGCATTTGACAGGGTCTGGCATAGAGCACTTCTAGCGAAGTTACCATCCTACGGAATCCCCGGGGGACTCTGCAGATGGATCGCCAGCTTTTTGGATGGTCGGAGCATCAAAGTCGTTGTTGATGGTTCGTGTTCCGAGACTAAAACAATCAATGCTGGAGTTCCACAAGGTTCGGTTCTCTCCCCAACGCTGTTTATTCTGCATATTAATGATTTGTTGTCGATAGAGAACATTCATTGCTATGCGGATGACAGTACGGGTGATGCGAGATACACCAACCATCAGAATGTCTCCCGGAACTCCGTGTCGGAGAGATGGTCACAGCTTGTGTCTAGGGTTGAAGACTCTTTGGGGCGGGCTTCAGAATGGGGGCATATGAACTTAGTGCAGTTCAACCCCACAAAGACGCAGGTTTGCGCATTTACTGCCAAAAAAGACAATTTTTCATTAGCGCCCCAGTTCCAAGGAGTATCCCTTAAAATATCTGAAAGCATTGGTATCCTCGGTGTCGAGATCACGAGTAAAGTCCAATTTGGGAGCCATCTGGATAGCAAGGTCAAACTAGCCAGCAAGAAGCTCGGTGTGCTTAGTAGAACGAAGCGGTACTTCACGCCCTATCAACGCCTTGTACTTTATAAGGCCCAAGTTCGTCCGCACGTGGAGTACTGCTCGCATCTGTGGGCAGGGGCTCCTAAATACCAGCTGGATCCATTTGACTCTCTGCAAAGGCGAGCTACTCGAATCATCGGGGATGCCAATCTAACGGACTCGCTAGAGTCACTGAGCTCACGGAGGGACTTTAGCTCTCTCTGTGTGTTCTACCGTCTCTTCAACGGTGAGTGCTCCGAGGAACTGTTCGAATTGGTACCAACGTCACCTTTCTATCATCGTACTTTTTGCACTGGCAACACTGTCCTGATTAGACGTCATTACGTTTGCTCGTTATTAATTTTAAGTTATTTTAATAGAATTTCGACTAATTAGTAATAATTATAGTATTTTTAAAATAAGCATTGTATTAAGATTCAATCCTATCGTTTGTGAATGGTTCGGATGTGTAATTTTTATGTATACTACAAATCCAAGACGACGTTAGTACCCGGCTGTCAAAAATATTTGAAACAGCGAAGTCATCGTTTTACGAAGAATATTCTTTCAATTGTTTGAAAAATACAAAGCTATTCAAACCATAATTGAGTGGAACACCAATGTAAAAACAACCGAAGTGTACGAAGTAACCAAGATTCGTGGCAGTCAAGAAACTTCGAGCGAATAATATGACGATAGCTTTGGCGATTAACGGATTACCACTACCTACATAAACCGGGGGAGTATTATTTTTAATACCTATTCATTTTCATGACCAGACAGTCCTTTGTATATCAGTAACTCGAGCCTAACTCGTATCTAACTTATGGCTCAAGTAAAAAATTAATTATCTCAATTCACAATCACACTTTACATAATTTTTGTTTACTTTACTTGAAAAACAGTGCAAGTAAATCTCAGTTCACTCTAAATAACACACAGTGGCATCGCCTAAGACTCAAATATTATTCTCAATAAACCTAATTTTTTTATAAATTTACCTAATTGTTTTCCTGTTTTCAACATTCTTTTGTGCATAAGAAATAAAACAAGAAAATAAATGCCACTACAATTTTGACTCCCAATTCTTAAATGAATGCATATAGATCTCACTATCTAAACGGAGATTGTAGCTTGGTTATATGTTTATTAATCAACTTATTATTAAAATTGACTAAGTGACTTATTGGAATTCAACTTGATATTTTTTTTCTAATAAGATACATTACTCCTGATTTTCCTCTGACTTAAACTAATTTCTTTTTTTTGGTAATATAGGTATTCTTAAACATAGAATACTTCTTGGTTTTTCACTGTAGCTGTATCCTGCAGTTGTTTTTATTTTGTGGCTTTTATGTAGTGTGGAACACTGGGATCTAATGCTCACTGGAAGGTCTGCGTGGTGGTGGCGTTGTGCGTCGGGTCGTTACATTCCCTAACATATGGTTGAGTGAAGCGATGGCTGATTCATGCGTCAACCTGTGAACAGGTGCTGCCAACGGGGACCGGTCATTGATCTATGTGTTTTTTGAATATTATTTTTAAGTGTATAGTACTAAACCATTTTATATATTTTTTTTTGTGGTGTATGATGCAGTTATTTGTGACATATTAAGGAGAATTTATTAGTTTCTTAACTTGGTTGGTAGTCAAATTAGTATTCCATAGTGACATTTCCAGAGTATAAACTGTTTTTTTTTCTCATTAGTTGCTTTTTGTAAATTCATTATTTTAGTTCATAATATTTTTTTTCCTTTTTATTACTACTTGTTTTCCTTGCTAAGATTTTTTTTTTCATTCTTTCTTCTTTTTAAAAAAAAAAAACATCACACCTTTCTTCTCAGTTCACTTTGAATTCTTGTGTTCTAAATTTGTTTCCCAGTTTGTACTCTCTTAAGAAATTTTTACTTTTTTAGATTGCAGTCGGGAACGGAATAAACAAAATGTTGACCCGCAAGGCTGCTGCCCAAAATACTGAGGCAAAGCTCAGGCAAGCTGTTAATGAGATCAAGGTGCTAAAGGAGTCCAATGACCGACTGCTTCAGGAGCGTGAGGAAAGTGAAGAGGAGATAAAGAAGATCATTGACAGAAATACAGCTCTTAAAGGTGAACTCTCCGCGTTAGATATGAAATATCAAGAAGTGTTTGAGGAGCGCCACCAATTGCTGGATAACATCAATCGTTTAGTTCAGTGTAATGATTTATATGAAACTGCTCTGAATAGAATCACAGAATTAGAATGTGAGTTGGGTGATGCAAACCAACAGATTGTCCAACTCGAGCAATTAAAGCGGGACATGGAAAATAACCACACGCATAGTTTATATGAGGAACTCATGCAATCATCTAGTTGTCAAAATTTTGCACAAGCTTCACCTGCAACAGAAAACCATTTGCCACTCTATTTTCACAGTAAAAAGAAACTTAGGAAATATTGTAAAATCAATAAATTTATTAAAAAAAACACAATACCTCATTAAAAAGCATAATGTATTTATATCAAATATCAAGTTACGAAAAGAGCGTGCATGTCTAATTGATTCATTAGACATTTTTGATGTAAAACTAAAAGAAAGCAGAAGTAAGTATGACAGGGACATAAAAGACCTAACTGATAACATTAGCTATTTACAAAATTCTTTGTCAAATATAACAAAAAACTATGAAAGTGCTCAAAACCAAAATAAGGAGCTTATTAAGTCAGTGACAGAGTTAGCCACACTCTGTCAATTCAATGAAGATCGTTATCATTCCCTTCTGGAGAAACAGACTATAGATAACAGTAACCATAATTTAATATTGGATAGCAATATAACTAATAATTTGGATAACAATAATTGTGTACCCAGTCATACATCTTCTGCGCTCAGTAAGGTACGTCAGTCAATAGTTACGGGTGGGACCAGGCTGCCCGTATCGAAATGTGTTATATTCTGTGATGAAATAGGTAAGAATATGGGTCACTTGCTATCAAACCAGCTGGGGCAAAGTGTCATAAATTATTGTATGCCTGGCTCCAGTTTCCAAGATGTGGTAGATAAAATTTCTAATTATAACTTTAATAGTAATGATAATCTGATAATATTAATGGGAAATAGGGGCAATTTAAACAAATTTCAATTAAAAACATTTTATTCGAAGTTTGAAAATTTGGAAGTAAATAAAATAATTATGTATACATTTCCCTACCACCATCACTTATCTGAATATGAGAATAGTATGAGATACAAATTAAATCTGACACTAGATGTATTGACTTGTTACTCCAAAAAATGTCATATCATTGATATAAACAAGTTGACATGTGCCCCTAATAAGATTTATCTGACAAAAGATAGATTATATCTGTCTACCTTTTCAAAAAAACAATTAGCAGGTTCGCTAAGCTTTTATTTTTTATGTTTAGCCAAGAATTTGGCTACTGACAATGCTTTTATTGAGCAACACACTCAAAGTAATGTCTTGGAACAAGTTCCAAGTAATTTAAATTAAATATTAAGACAAAAGAGGTAGCCTCTTGCAAGGTACTGACCAAAGGAAAGCCCAAATATTTACGGATATTTCATCAAAATATTCAAGGCTTTTCTGGAAAAGACTTAGAAATAAATTTATTTTTAGACTATGAAAACATAGATATACTTTGTATTACTGAGCATTGGCTAAAAATTATGAGTTGTTAATAAGTTTAAATAATTATAGAATTGTGAGTTCATTCACTAGAAAAACAGCTATTAGAGGTGGATCCCTAATCATTTTACATAATGACTTACAGTTTAAAGAACGAAAAGACATAGTTTCTCTCTCCATTGAACGAATCATTGAGCTGTCATGTGTGGAACTTGATAATTTTATTTTAGTATACAGACCCCCCTCTGGAAATTACTCAGAGTTTGAATCCAGTATGGAAGATGTATTAAGAATAGTATCTAGCAAAACTAAAAAAATCATTGTATGCGGTGATTTTAATATAAATATTTTAGAGGAATCACAATTATCTAGTAGATTTATTAATTTATTTAAGTCATTTAACTTGAATTATGTTTTTCAAGAACCAACCCGAATTACAGCTACGTCTGCTACTTGCTTAGACAACATCTTTTGTAACTGTAATGTACAAGATAAGTTAATTATTAACTGCATTAATTCTGACCACAGCGGTCAACTAGCTTCGTTCGAGCACCATCATGTTTGTTCTATACGTGAGATTACCTGTAGACCTATAACCAAACGCGGGATAGAGAAATTAAAAAAAAATCTTGTTAATCAAACTGCAAATTTGTCGATCGAGGGGACGAACACCAATAATCTCTATAATAATTTATTCCATGTAGTTAAAAATGAATGTAATGATATATTCAAGGAAAAGGTCATTAAAGTCAAAAACGGGAGTAAGAAATTCAGTGACTGGGCTACTCCGGGTATATACAAAAGTCGAAGGAAACTGTTTGACCTTTACGCTTTAAAAGTAACCTCTAGTGACCCCTCTTTCATAAATTATGTTAGAAATTATTCTCAAACATTTAACAAAGTGTGCATGTCCGCAAAAGCTATGTACATAAGTAACAAAATCAGTTTATCTAAAAATAAAGTAAAAACCACCTGGAATATCATTAATCAGGAAACAGGTAAACTTAAAAGTACTGCAAATTCTTTCTCATTAGAAATCAATAATGAAACAATCAAATCAGACAAGGCAGTTGCCAATGCATTCGAAGACTTCTTCTCTCGCATACCCATAGAAACTACAAGTAGTCTCAACTCGTGTTCTGATGAAGCTGTAGCTCTCCTAAGGCAGAGTGTAGAGAGGTGCAACAAGGTTTTCAAATTTTGTCACATTGACGCTGACACTGTGCTAAAAACATTTCGTATGATTAGTACGAAAAAAACTGAAGATCTTTGGGGTATTTCGACCCACATAATCAAATCGGTTATAATAGAACTTGCCCCGCAACTCGCGTTGATATTCAATAAATGTATTGATGAAGGTGTCTTCCCCGACCTCATGAAGAATAGCAAGTTAATACCATTATTTAAATCTGGGAATAAAAACGATCCTTCAAATTACAGACCAATTTCGATTCTACCAGCACTTAGTAAAATATTCGAAAAAATTGTATTTCAGCAGTTAATAGATCATTTTACATGTAATAACATTTTTCATATGAACCAATTTGGTTTTACCAAAGGTCGTTCCACGACAGATGCTGGAGTTGCACTTCTCAAACACATTTTTGCCGCTTGGGAGTGTAAACAAGATGTGATTGGTATATTTTGTGACCTGTCGAAGGCTTTCGACTGCGTTAGTCACCAGACTCTTTTAAATAAACTCAAACATTATGGTGTCACCGAAAAAGCAATTAGCCTTATGGAGTCTTATTTGTCCAATAGGATCCAGAAAGTTGTTATTAGCAAAACTGAGTCTGTTGGTGCATCTATAACTATGGGTGTACCTCAGGGATCGATATTGGGACCTTTGCTTTTTTTAATTTACATTAATGATCTCCCACATTTCACTAACAATCTGTGCGATACAGTACTATTTGCAGATGATACTTCTTTAATATTTAAGGTTGACAGAGGTAATGAAAATACTGACGTTGTAAATAGTACTCTTTCTAATGTATTGCATTGGTTCACAATTAATAACTTATCATTAAATTCAAATAAAACTAAATGTATAAAATTTTCATTGCCAAATGTAAGGAAAGTGGATACTATTGTGGAAATGAATAATCAAATTATTGAATTCATTGATTGTACCAAATTTTTGGGCATTACATTAGATTCACGTTTGCAGTGGGATCCACATATTGAGTCCTTGGCAAACAGACTTAGTTCTGCGGCATATGCAGTTAAAAATAAGACAACTTTCTAATGTTGAAACGGCAAGATTGATTTACTTTAGTTATTTTCACAGTGTTATGTCGTATGGACTACTACTGTGGGGATCGGCTGCTAGTATAGAAAGTATTTTCGTACTTCAAAAAAGAGCAGTTCGCGCTATTTATAATTTACGAACAAGGGATTCTCTAAGAGATTTATTTAGAGAAATTAATATATTGACCTTAGCAGGACAATACATTTATGAAAATTTGATTTATGTCTATAAGAATTATAATATATTTGAAACCAATTTCCACGTTCACCAGTTAAACACAAGAAATAAAAATAAACTTGCCGTTCCAACGTACAGACTCCAAAAAACTAGAGGCTCATTTATGGGGAAATGTATAACGTTTTACAATAAAGTTCCACATAGTGTAACTGACTTGCCTTTTCATAAGTTTAAAGCGCATGTAAAAAAGACTCTAATGAGTAAAGGATATTATAAAGTCAACGATTATTTAAAGGATGCCAATGCCTGGTGTTAATATGAAGTTATTATTCGTTATAATGTCAATAATCGTGTTGTTGTGTATAGCTATTGATGTTAACAAATGTTGTTGGCAGAAAAGAACTGACACTGATTTTGAATTAGACTAAGTTATCAAATGTTTGGTAACAACATTATTTATTGTATTATGATTAATGTATACGTCTATAACTTATTTTTTGACATTTTAAGTGTATGTAAGCATACCGATTGTATTTTTTTAAAAAAAGTTTCAATGACTATGTAACAAAACCAAAATTGTAAATGGCGATTTAAAAGAGGAGATAAAAAATTTTACCTTTCGAGTTTCTTGCCTGTTCTTCTCGAGAAGGCTCTCCCAATTTCCGAACAGGTGTAGATTCAACTTTTTTTTTTTTTCATTACTACTTGTATTTGCAGACATCTTGAGTAGGTATATTCAGGATGTATGCACATACAAGGTTAAATTTATGTTTCCTTTAAATTAGAATGTTTTGCTTTGTTTTGACGTCAATAAGTGCCTGTAAAGGCCTATGTTGAATAAAGATTTTTGAATTTGAATTTGAATTTGTACCACTCGACACCGCAGTGGGGTTCATCCATATTACCTGGAAGCAATGCCGTCTAATACAGTTCGCTTTCAGCGCTCATTTTTACTACGAACATGTCGCCTCTGGAACGAACTTCCCACTGCTGTGTTTCCCGAACGCTACGACATGTCCCTTTTCAAGAGAGGTTTAAAGAGAGCACTATATTCAAAGTTGGCAGCGACTTAGCTATGTCCCTAATATTGGCGAAGTCTATGGGCGGCGGATACCGCTTACCATCAGGTGGGCCGTCTGCTCGTCTGCTACTTACAGCAATAAAAAAAAAATTCATTTTGAAATTTATTGAGCAATATAAAGAGCCTTGCTGTTTGCGCATTGCCTAACGTTACTGTTTAATTAGAGAATATTCTGTATACAGTGTTAAATAAAATGGTATCCGCAGCATACCAGCTTCAAAGCACTCTGTGCCTCTGCATGCGGGGCCTATTTGGCCTAAAATCTATCTGATTTTTTTTTGTTACATTGTGTGTTGTATTTTTTGTACCAAATAAACGTCTATTCAAGAAATAATTCATAATTACTAAAGAACCGTGAACGGCACTTTGAAACACGCCTTGGACACGTGTCTAAGTGTTATTATTTCTTTATATTTATAGAACAGTGTGCCTTGGAACTATGATGCGATTATAGTCACGCACAGTACTACGATGCGATTGTAGTCATGTTTTTTGGTCAGATTTATTGGTACCGTGACGCGATCACGGTCTCGATCACAGCACTTCGTGTCATGATGCGATAATGACCTAGCTTATTTTTTCAACAGAATGTTATTATTTCTTTATATTTTATAGGACAGTGTGCCTTGGAACTATGATGCGATAATAGTCACACATAGTACTACAATGCGATTTTAGTCATGTTTTTTGGACATATTTATTAGTACCGTGACGCTATTACGGTCTCGATCACAGCACTTCCTGTCATGGTGTGATCATGACCTAGCTTATTTTTTTTAACGGAATGTTACTATTTGTTTATTTTTTATAGAACAGTGTGCCTTTGTACTATGATGCGATCATAGTCGCGCACAGTACTACGATGCGATTGTAGTCATGTTTTTTGGTCATATATATTAGTACACAGGCTGTGGATAGCCAAGCAGAATATGACTCGCCTCGCAGAATATTACTAATGTTACTCGCCGACAAACTACTTCGTAGTTACAAACTACTTCGTAGTTTGTTGTTTATGTTTGTAATGGTACATTTTGTTAAATAAAATAAAAAAAAATCTATGGAGAGGATGAATTGGTTTCAGTGTGTTCACATACATCCCATATGTTCAGTCAGTGGTTCATGTGACTGAAACTTGTAATGAGGGACAACCTAGTAATGTATAGGTGATGACATCAGAAGCACCAGCCAAGTGTCCCATACCATTCACTAGCTCTCAGGTACTTGTAAATGATGTTAACCCTCTATCAACCAATTTACTTGAGAATATTTTAGAGGTCTTAGGGACCTCAAAAGGGAAACACGAGCTTTTCGTAACAAAAATCCAGGATGAAATCTCTGAACGTTGGGGTCATATATTGTGCGGAGGCTTAAATAAGGATTAAAAGAAAGAGTTAGAGGGCAAGATCTTCATAACTGAAAACTTTCAATTGGTTAAAACACCCAAATCGAATCTCGAAATCATTGCTGTGTTACTCAAAGAAATCAGCTTATATTGGACCTTCATTAAGAAAACACGCTTAACCGAAGGAAATTAATAATGTATTCATTAGATTAAAAGTTTAGAAAGATATTGCACGTGTACGAAGTGATTCATTTCTCTTTGGCGAGAATCTCACTAATAAAATTAAAGCAAAATATCGGGACTCCAAATCAGGAAAGTTCCTGCTGCGCGAGTACTTCTTTTTCTAATAGGCCTTCAGTCAGCCAGCAGGGAAACTGGAAAGCCCCACCACGTCAAATGCCACGCATGCAGAGATGTGATTGGGCGAGGAGTCACTCGTACCATTAGTCTGCGAGGAAAGCACCTGTAGTAGATCGATATCAGACAACGAAGCCTCGACCAAAGGCGCCGATCAAAACATAATAGAGGAAAAAATTAATATTTATTTTGGTAAATGAAAATATTTTATTCACACCTGAAAAAAAAAATCGATCCAGTTCTCTTATGAGTTGTAACGGGTAAAACGGATTACAAATTTCTTTTTAAGAAACCGAATCTCAAAAATGTTTACCTATAAGTTCACGTTTGGTTCACGTTTTTCACAGTCAAATATTGTGACATTATGTTATGAAATTAAGAAGTTATACCAAATGAGAGCAGTAAGATGATGCAATGACGAATTAGATTAATGTATATCTAACATAATATTTCTTACCTGTAATGCTCTTTTCTTGCTAATCGTCAAAATTTGGTTGTAAATTAAAATTTGGGAAAAGAAACAAATTTAATCCTTAACTTATTGAAATAATAAGCTTTATAAAGTTCTCTTATGCATAAGCATAAGAGAACAATACAATCAAACCAGCCATCATAATAATAGTCAGATACAATCATATCCTTAAAGTTATAAGTTAAATTAAAGAGAATCAGGTTATATTATAATAGATAGAGAAATCTATACAAAGAGCAGAATGGTTCGGGTTTTTTTATCAATCTCGGTATCAAAATAATAAAGCTAAAAATTGGGTACACAACTGGGTAATGGAATACACCAAATGAAAATGTTTTGTTTCTTTTTTTTAAGATTAGCCTTCCCCGTAACGATGGTTAGTGGATCGTACCTACCTTCGACTTTAAATTCTTGCGATCACGGGTCAATGATACTGTACTCCAATTTCTTAGATTTTATGTTTTAGATATGTAATTCCACAGAATTCTTTCTTGTTATACTAGTTGTTTCTTAGTTCCTCCACTGAAAAACCAGACAGCCAAGCCTTATAGGAACTGCCCTGAAGATTCATAGTACAGTGTTGGGTTAAAAAAGTATATAGTAGCATGCATAAGATCATATGGTCAGGGGCTCTCACACTGGGTTTCCTACAAACATAATTTTTAATAAATTGTAAAAATTATTATTATTATTTCTATGGTGAAAATCTAGAATATTTATAACATGAAATGTGTAAATATTGTTCATTAATCCACCAAGATGCCGCTTACTATCACGATTTTTTTTATGAAATAGGGGATGTAAAAGACGGATTTTGGGAATATAATGTGTTTGAAAAACCCTACCCTACCAACCAAAAAAGTTAATAAATTTATCTGTTCTAAATCAAAAAGAAAATTCAAGTGATTTAGAAATACCTAAGGTACCTTGGTAATTAGCGTAAGCACTTAAATTATTATAACAAATTCATGAATCATTTTGAGAATCCTTATTATTTATAGCTAAGTATGTATTGCGTGTCCTGAGCCTTGATCTCGAACTGGAAACAAAACCTCGAAGGTCGTGTGCACTTGATATATTCCAACGAAATTTCATAATTTTTCTTGAATAAAATGAAAAGCAGAAAATATGATATACTTCGATTATAACTAGGGATTGATTTTTCTAAGGTCAAGTTACACAACTTATGAAATTCTCATTGTGATTTAAGAAGTGTTAAGAACGGACTTATCACTTATCACCATCACCAGTAAACATATGATTTTTTTGAAGTTCTATAATATACAGGGTGTAACTGAACACCCCAATAACATTTAAGGGTATGTATCCATCAGAAGTAGAGATTCTGTAGGAAAAATATTAGGGCTAAAAAACCTTCTTCTTTTTCCATACAAACTAAATAAATTATTTTTTGGTATTAAGTGCCGACAGCCCTACGTAAGCGTACGAGGAATACAACGCTCACGTCATACAAACTGAATAATTTTTTTTTTGGTATTAAGTGCCGAAAGCCCTACGTAAGCGTACGAGGAATACTACGCTTACGTCTGTCACGTGTCATTTTGTGTTTAAATTTCTTTTGTGTTAAGAGCTGATTATGGTTGTCACTTGAAAGTTTTTGCTTTCAGTTTAAAATAAAATAACTCTGAAAGTATTGGGGTTCTAGGTCTCAGACAAGCACCGAAGGTCCATTTAGTATCTAACTTATATGCCCCTTAAATGTTATTGGGGTGTTCAGTTACACCCGGTATAATCAGTGTTCTAAGTGAAAGTAATAAATGTTTGGTTGAAAAAAACAGAAGGTCATAATTAATTAACAAAAAACAAAAATATAAAAGCTTTTAAAAACTCTACTCGACGAAACTCTTGTTATACCTAAACTATCAATTTATATGTCTCGTGTTAAATGTCTTCATTTAATTTGATCTATTAATTTAAAATATGTTTTTTTAATGTCTCTAAAAGTTATCAGAACAAACTGATTTAATGTCAAAATTAATCCTTTTGAATTTGAAAAAAAAACCTTCTTTGTAGACTATGCCAGGATAAACCCGAAATTTATTTTCTTTAATATTGTCTATGCACAAATTGCACAATGATCAAAGGTACTTGCAATTGTCACGTGCAAAAATGACGTCGAAAGGGATATTCTGAAACTAATTGACAAAGAAACAACAGTGAAACGAAAAAGTTTTTTGCAAAATTTGTGTTTAATTAAATTTTAAGAACAAACGGTGTTACAATCCGTAAAACTGATGGTTAGAATATATTTATTCTCAATGTCAAACCTTTTAATGAATTTGTTCAGTGCTGCCTTTTAAAATGGAAGACATTCGAACGGCTATTAAGCTGATGTCTAAATTCTGTTATATGGCGTTCATCGATTTATAAGATGTCTATTTTTTAGTCACTACGCATCAATCGTCGAAACATCTACTATCTTAGATTTCAATTTAAGCAAATAACTTATGAATTTTAATTGTCTCCCTTTGCACTTGCTTCAGCTTCATACATTTTCACTAAGATTCTTAAACCCATATTATCTCATCTTAGAAAACAGTTTACTATTATAAATTATTTAGATGATTTTCTGTGTCTTGGAAATTCTTATCAAGATTCTATCAAGAGTCTATCATGCGTAATAAAACTCTTTAGTTTTCTGATTTAGATTTTGTTATAAATTATAAAAAAGTCAACTTATACCGAATTAACAAACTTTCTTTTTTTTCTCTTCTTATTAAAAATTTCTCAAAATACTCTAAACATCCTACCTGGTTAATATATAAATCTCGAGGATGCAACGTCGTAGTATAATTAATGGTTAAATAAACTTACCTTTGTGATGTTTGACCATAATTATACGAGACGTTGCATCCGAAGAGATTTATACTCCCTCCCTACCCATTATTTGCTGTGTTGCAAATAAATACCCAATATTTTTGAGAAATTTTGCTCTAAAGGAATGAGTCAAACGGCGTAACATCGTGCAAGCGGGTGAATAATACTAAAACTACCTACCTATCTATTTATTTTTATGTCTTCGCTCTAAAATTGTGCTTGAAAGTGGACTACCTGGTTAATATATGAATCTCTTCGGATGCAACGTCTCGTATAATTATGGTCAAACATCACAAAGGTAAGTTTGTTTAACCATTAATTAACAATTATAAATTAAATCTCAATTTTGGCATGTACATTATGTACAGCAAATTTTTATCTAATATTTTCTAATGAAAATCAACGCATTATAAATTACGGCTTCGGCAGGATTTGACCTTTTTTAAGGATCCCGTGTATTTCAATAGGAAAAAACGAACCTCTTATAGGATCACTTCAGCAGGCGTAGCACGGGCTGCCAAGACTGGACTCGAGTCACGCATTATCTCACAATTTCAGTGACATTACCTCTATGTCTTAATGAGTAGCACAGTGGCGCGTATTTAGTGTGACTGACGTGATAAATTTTCTTGACGTTCGTCAAGGAACACGTGTGACTGAGTTTAATCATACATTTTTTGGCGTGCCTGTGCGCCGACTGCTGTTGTTGTAGCAAGGCCTTTAATACTTTAGAAGATGTAGCAGCAGTCGGAGAGCAAAAAATTTGTGATAAAACTCAGTCACACGTGTCCCTTGACGAGCGTCAAGAAATTTTTATCACGTCAGTCCCACTTAATACGCGCCACTGTGCTACTCTTTAAGACATAGAGATTATGACATACTGAAATTGTGAGATAATGCGTGACTCGAGTCCAGTCTTGGCAGTCCGTTCTACGCCTGCAGGATCAGTTCTCAGTCTGTCCGTCTGTCTAACAAGACCCTTTTTCTCGCGAACCCGTGGAGCTATCAAACTGCGATTTATTTAAAAAATTTGGGTCTACAGTTACTGTCAGCTGTGAAAAAATTATAGTTGTAAGTCAATGCGATCAAATGGGTGAATTTCAACAAATGCCATTTTTTTATCATATCGGTGAACTTTTTCATTTATATTTTTTTTGTATATTTTTCAGGTTTGATGTAATCTTTAGGATATTGAATATCCCAAAATTTTACATCATCAACGTATCATTTAAGACTAAGGAGTAAATTTAGTTTGAATTCTGGTTTCCACCGATGTGACAAACCGGCACCGAATATTTTTTCTGTACACCGATATGATAAGTTTATCCACCGAAATGATATACATATCCAGCGATATGATAATCTATCCACCTTTGAATATCAAAAAGGAAATAGTTAGTAGGTGACTTAGAACTGAAGACCTGGACTGAGGGTCTTATGTAAGTAGATCACATCCAACGAGAACTGAGTTCTTAGAAAACTAAATAAAAATATTTTTTGAAATTATATTCCTATTTTATTATATTTACTTTCTTCTTTTATTATAAGTAATTGACCCAAACTTAAATTGGAAATTTCATATCCAAAAAATTAAAACAAAACTCTGTCAATTTACATATGCGTTAAGAGAACT
Source organism: Schoenobius gigantellus (assembly GCA_963935595.1). Lineage (NCBI taxonomy): Eukaryota > Metazoa > Arthropoda > Insecta > Lepidoptera > Crambidae > Schoenobius > Schoenobius gigantellus. The sequence continues at coordinate 35,535,141 of OZ012551.1, forward strand.
CAAAAAATCTACAAATTTAAATATTGCTCTCACTGCTTACTATGCATATGCTCATGCGTGGCTCAACTATGGCGTGATCTTATGGGGAAATAGCACAGATATGCACGACCTGTTTATTCTCCAAAAAAAATGTATCAGAATCCTTACAAACATCCAACAAACTGACAGCTGTAAGCCGCATTTTTCGGAATTGTCCATACTTTCCCTTCCATGTATGTATATTCTGGAAATGTGCAAGTTTGTACGAACATACTCACATTTATATGTCAAGGAGAGCGATATCCCCCACCATAATATTCAGCGCTACAAAAATAATCTAAGGCAAATATTATGTAAACTAGCCCTACAAAGATCAGGCACGTATTCTATGTCTATAAAAATATACAATAAATTACCCGAACATATAAAAAACGAAAAAAGTAAGCCAAAGTTTTTAAAAATGGTAAAGCAATTACTCCTTGGAAAAATGTATTACACTATAGAAGAATATCTTAGTGATAAATTTAATAAGCCTTAATTTTAATTAATAATTCATGTTGACTTATATACAAAATACTTATTTTAAATTGATTTAATTTAGTTTATTTATTTGAAATTAATGTAATTTTAATCCGTTATTGACAAATTGACATTACATATAATTTATTGAAATTTCATTTAATTTATTGACAATTCATTTTAATTCGATATTGACACATGGACATTACATATAATTTAATGACATTTCATTTAATTTATTGACATTTCATTTAATTTATTGACATTTCATTTATTTTATAGACATTTCACTTAATTTATTGACATTTCATTTAATTTATTGACATTCCATTTAATCAACTGACATCCTATTAATTTGATTGACATTTAATTATTCATTTGGGTACAATATTAATTTTTATTTACTGACGTCCAATCTACTTCATAAAAATTTTACTCAATCTGTTTACTTCCATTTACCTAATTAGGCGCTTAATACTCGTAGTATCACGTTTTCGAAATAAATCTAATAATTCGATTGACTTATATATTTTATGAATGACTTAATTAGATTTAATCTAGTTTAATTAATTTAATACAATTTAATTTAATTTGATTTTAATACATTGACATTTCATTTTATTCTTTGGCATTCCAATTAATCTATTGACATTTCGTTTAATTCATTCATATTAATATTATTTATTGACGCTTGTTTAATTTATTAAAATTTATTCCATTTGTTTATTTTCCATGTAATTAGGCACTTTACAATATCACGTCTTCATAATAATGTAATTAAATAATTCCAAGTTAGTAAAACTAAATGTCTGCCCTTCTCTATTCATATTTAATTGCAACGCCTTAACAAGGTACAATGTGTAACTTCATCTCACACTTGTAATGAAAAAAACAGAATATGTATAAACTTGTAATATATAAATAAATATAAATATAAATAAGTATTTACTTATAATAAAAGAAGAAATTTATAATAAAAGAATTTAGAATTAAAAGTGTGAAAGTAACAGCAGTGGGAACATATAAGGCTGATAATGATGATGATAAATGTTTTCTTTTTATCTATTTATTATTTTGTTATTTATTATTATGTACTTGCTATTTTTTAACTAATGCTCCACCTCACCATCATCATCCTAAAGACGTACATTACCAAATACAGACCTCCTCTAATGATACATTTATACATCTACTACCCAGTGGTATCGTGGTAATGATTTTGGCAGTCTATGTAGGTAAGTATGTATACAATGTATGTATGTATTAATGTTTGTATGTATGTTTATATGTTCCATTGTTTCTTTGTATACTTAACAAAATGACACGGGATCCACCGATATGATAAAACGACTCACCGAGATGATAAAATGATCTACCGATGTGATAAAGCCATCCACCGATGTGGCAAAACTATGCGTTGATCATGAATCAAAACACCGATATTAGATATAAGACACCGATTGATTTTTTCTTATCATTTCGGTGTAAATTATCACATCGGTGGTAATAAAGACCACCGATTACAGCGATATGAGAACAGCGACATGAGAAATAACACACTTTTTAGAAAATTAGAAAAAATTCATAATATCTAGGATAAATTCAATAACAGCCAACGAAGCTAATTCACTTACTACCTTTGTTAGAACCAAACAACAATAATAAAACTACTCATTACACTAAAAAAATGCAACCACCGATAATATAAAATAATTGTCCGGGAGCCATCCGGGAGCAACTAAAATGGCGTACCTTACGTTATTGGCGGGATATATGCAGCGATTTGACACGTCCGTCTTGACTGCGCACAAGCACACATAACGAGCCAAATAAAATTGGGGTGGGGACGCTGTCGGACTCGTCAGGTTTAAATTACTTTTGTCCAGCGATATAAGAAAATTTTACAGGACAAGTACGTTTGTACCTCTCAGTAATAATAATCTTTTATTATGTAATGAAATATGATATATATTAATAATAAACCTAATATTCTATGAAATAGAATAAGTTATATACTTAACTTACTTATTTTTATTAGTATATAAGCTTTTTTGTTTGTAAAAAAAGTAGAGGGACAGCACCGATTTGAGAAAAATAGAGGTTTATGTATTTATTTCTACCTTTATATATAGTCCTAGGCAAATTATATTTTTGCCACAACCCAATAACTACCTATTGAATACTAAAAAAAATAATTCAGAACAATATTCCTTTTTTGAAATACTAATTTCACCGAAGACAAAAAAAAAGTCATTTGGGAAATTCACCCAAATATTAATGTTTATTTATGTCGCATATTTATGCAACTTCGATTTCATAAGGGAATCAAATTCGCGAGGACATTAGAATACAAGTAACAAAATCAAACAAGACTCGCCATATTTTTTACGTTTGTAGATTTTAGTTTTCCAAGTTTAAAAAGCAAACGAAATTAAGCACATACAGCCATTTCATCTGTAAGTATAGTTTTTTAATATAGAAGTTTCATGACGATTTAAACTAATATAATAAGTTATGATTTAACATTAAATTAATATGATTTTGAATAAATGCTGCACTTCTTACGTTATCGTTTCTATTTTCTTGCAGATCGTGCGGAAAGTAGAGTATTCCTTGGGGATAAAGCAGTCTTAGTTTTGGGTGAGCTTAAATCCCTCGGTAAACTCAGGAGTCTAGTCTTAAATCCCTCACTACGCTCAGGATTTAATTATTTAACACCCTCGGGAGTTAAGCATAGGGTGCTTCGTTACGCTCGCAATTCAAGTCTACACCCATCCGTGACATAAGACCTTGCTTTATCCCCTTGGTTTCTAAATCTACTATTCACATTCTTAATCAAAATTAAAAATCAGAAATATAAAAAGTTGTTCAATTTATTTAATGACATTAAATAACTCTTGGAACTGACATAATGATGGCTGATGGCATGATGGCATAACGAAGTAAACAAAAATTAATACAATTGATGTTTCGTTCGGGCTGAATAAGTCTTCGGTGGTCTATGATGAATTGCTCATGGCTTCAAGACGGTCTGTTAAAGTCGCAGGTTGAAAACCTGCCTGAAATGAAATTTCAACATGTACCTACTAATTTATCGATTTTTCAACTTGAAACTTCCTATTTTATCCCTGCAGCTGACGCCAGCGCAGGGGGCGATAAATTAGACATCTAAAAACTCAAATTTGAGTTAAGGAGCGTTTCGCAGCCAAACTTAAAATTGATTCACGCCTGACCAGCTTGAAACAATAAGAGCGTTACAGATTCCTTTACCTGCTGCCTCGAAGTCGCAATGTTAATTAATTAAAACCGTTCATTGGGCCAAGGCTGAATAACTTTTGCGACGACTGCTAAGAAATGTTGGAAAACTTTTGGGTCAGCTCAAACTTGTAGTAAAGCCGTGGTTTTTTCAGTTTATACGCCTGAAGTCAGCTTCTCATTACTGTTTATTATTCATAAGCTACGCGGTTGAGATGCGGAGCTGTTAAGGCGTTTATGCCAACGATATTGGATCCATCGTCCCGCGCTAATGATTGGAGTGCGAGTGAGAGCGAATGAGATCAATTTGTAAGAAGATACCTACTCGCGCGTAATCTGAAATGTTCATTTTACATTCGCAGCTGACACGGTGAACTTAGTATCACCTTGACAGATGAAAATAAATAAATAAAATCGCCGCTATTATACGAGCGACATAAGAGTGGATTAAAGGTAAATTACTGTCTTTACTTATCACGTCTTACATTGAGAGACGCCAGAGCAAAAAAGAGAGAACCTCAGTGGGCTTAGACAAAAGTCACGTGCTTATTGTTCCGCAGTCGTTCCGCAGAATAAATGTATGGAGATGACACTAGCTGCGGAAAAAATAGCGTGAGGTAATGAGTTTGTCACAGACTAATGTCATTTCTATACATATTTTTCTGTGGAATGACTACGGAAAAATAAGCGTGTGGCTTTTGTTCAGGCCCTCTGGGCAGAACACAGACCAAAAACTATAATTGTACATCTTAAGTAATGGTAAGATAAAACCACACAGCCATGCACACGCTATTTTAACAAGTTATATAAAAAACTCACTCAACTAATCAAAGTGACGACTCACTCTCCAATATAATTTTAAGGTTATGAAAGTTAAGTCTCTCCGATTGCGGCTGTAAAATCGGCCATAAACCATTCCTTGGGCGCCGTCGTATAAAAAGCCACAAAATTACGACTCTATTGGCGCGACAATGTTTTATTTTGACAAATGTTCATAATATTTTGATGATCGATTTCATTGGCCGTAAATTTTATAGCTTGTATTCATTTCATACCAGTATTCAGACACATGTTACTATGTAAAATGCACGATTTTATCCTTGGTTTAACTGTCAAAGGCTATTTTTAAGGTACCTTAAAATGAAAACATGGAATTAAAAGGATCACTTCATCGTCCATCTGCCTGTCTGTCTGTCAAGACCCTTTTATTGATATCAAACTAATTTTTTTTAAAATATTTATTCAATATCGCTATCATTTTTAAATGCTTTGTTGATGTAGTCAATTGCAGTGTACGTATATGTGCATATAATACAATACAATCAAACTTTGATGACATATAATAAAACTTTTTAAATTAGCACCAACCGTCCTATGAGAAATGAGGCAGACAGTAGGGGTATAAAACGAAAAAATATTATCGTCTGCACATTTTCCTGTGAGCGCCAGCCCTGGCATCAGTAGGGGTGTCGCTGACTCACCCACTTCGCTAACGAGCGATGTGGTAACATAGTGACGTCACGACTTTGCCGCGTCAGCAAATTGCCAGCTATGCCACCTCGAGTGCTCGACTAACAGAACTCCCATTATCGCTTTACAGTGGATCTGGGAAACTGATTTGTAACTCAACGCTTATTGTACTTGTGTACGAGTAATTAGTGATTCGAGTTGAGATTTTGCATCTATCTAACTGATATATGCTTGTTTACGTAGATCCGATATCCACTTCAATATACGCTAGTACAATTGTTTCTCGGCGTCACGACTCGCGTCGCTAATGGCGTCGCAGGTCGCTATGGTCAAGGTATAATAAACCATCATCTCAGCACATATACGTCCCCACTGAGGGGTGATTAGGCCTTAGTTAACTACGCTGGCCTAGTGCGGATTGGTCGACTTCACATACACCTTTGAACTTCTTCGCAGATGTATGCAGGTTGCTATACGATATTTTCCTTCACCGTAGGGGCGTCCGGCAAATGTACATTATGAAATTCGAAAAACCAAAAACATTGGTACATGACATGATCGAACCCCAGATGTCTGGATTAGAAGGCCAGTGCCGAATCCACTGCACCACTGACGCTCTTATGTAGTAATAACTAAATATTATATAATTTGGTTCACGTCTAAAGAAAGAACCGCGTCAAGCATCGACGTGGTTTGGCGTTAAATAATGAACTGTCCACTGGTAAGCTACATTTACCTACAGTGAATTGTCTTGTCTGGTCAGCATGATCTAGTAGAGCCATTCCTTCTTGTTATAAGGAGAGACCAGTGGCAGAGGCAGTGAGGTGTATAATCGACGAAAACAATAGTTCACCACCCCAAGGTTGATAATCAATTTAGCGTCATATAACAACACAGCTGATTTTCCTTTGCAACTACATACGATGTTTGGTTACTTAGACGAAGTTTTTTTAAAAGTAGCGAATCACTTTCTTGACTGACTAACGAATATATGGGTTGGACTGAAAGTTAATAGCGTCTTACCAGCCACAACAAATATACCCATGTAAAACAGTAGAAATATTTAATAAACATTCACTTTTCATTATTATCAATTTCGTTTATCGCAGAGGTTCGAAATGTCACGTCCAGTTTGCAGCGTGGCAGTGGTATTTGATCTAACAAAAAAACAACGATATGTACTATAACATACTAAACGGCTTAGACTAAACACTTGACTTAGCAACTCCTTACCTTCGTGTCTCGTTGTATCTCCTCTCAAGTTTGCCTTTAAAAGCTTTAGTGTGTTAAAAAAAGTACAAGAGTACCATAGGGATTAGCGTCTGCAACTTATATCGAAACTTGCCCTCGCTTCTCAGCGTTTATCTAGATGTGGCGTGTAAGTTGAGAGCGATTAGTTAGGTACCCTTGTCTAAACTGATATGATAAAGCGAAAACTTGATTAATAACACTTTATACAATTAAGTTGGTGAACAAACAATCTGCCCAACTGATAGTCGTCAACCGTCGTCTATAGTACTTTTTTATACTTACATATAGTGCAGGCTGCTTACCTGCCTCCATAGCATGAACACCTCTATATCACGTGACATGATATGGCACGTGATACGGTCTCACTTATTCCACTAAGATATGAGCGGGAGAGTAGCACGTTATCCCGATACGAGTAGGGTTGCCAACATTTCTTCGACGAAAAATATTATTTCTCTAACTAAGCTATTAAAAATTATAGTACACTTTAATAAATATGGTATTGTATATGGTAAGTAAGTATCAGTTCTTTTGCTCCGGTCAGCCTTGATGCCATGATGATGGCAACAAAGTTGACCAGGAGAGCTTTATCCACCAGAAGGCGTTTTGATGCTCCCGCCCCATTTGTAAGGACCGAGGCAACTTTCCTTTTTGCGTCTGCCCCTAATCGACTCGTCACTTTGTCCGACAGTTCTTTTACAGTTTCAAGTGTGCTCGTGATGATCATGTCTTCTTTGATTTGGAAGTTTTTGAAGAGACACGTGGTCTTCTCGCATCCCGCCGCTCCGTTCACCCACCTCCTTCCTCAGTTGCTTCGTGATCCACCAGCAACATACCCGAGGTGCCACTGTACGCCGCCATTTGTCTTTTATTAATCGCGTGATTTCCCGCCACCACTATCCCGTTGTCGTTATTGTAGACCACAGCCTTCGCTCCATCCAGGAGATCCCTTAGTAACACTCGGGTCAATCAATCAATCAATCCCTATCGCAGTCCACTGCTGGACATAGGCCTCTCCCAATCTGCGCCACAACACTCTGTCCTCCGCCTTCCGCTTCCAGTCCATCCCCGTTGCTTTCTTTAGGTCATCGGTCCACCTGGCTGCATGACATCCTACACATAGTGTGTTTACCTGAAATGCTTCAAGGATTTTGCTGCAGGTGGTGTGTTTAACTTGCAGCGTCGCCCGCAGTGTCTCCACGTACTCCAGATAGGCGTTGACTAGGTCATCGCCGTCTCGATCAGCTGTTATTCTGGGCGTCGGTCTCACCCTACCCATGTCTGCCAGGGTTTTGTGGTTTTCGATGCGGAGGGTAAACGATAAAGGAGCCTTAATGACTTTAGTCTCCATCTGGTAAAATATATTCATATTTTGGTTATGTGTGGTATTCGAATGGCGTCGATCCACGATGCGTTAGATGGAATAAAACAATGGCTTGTGTAAATATTGTAAAAAGCTTGTGTAAAAAGCTAATTGCCGCAATAAGTTGACCTTTTATGATGTCAATATTATGAGACACGAATGATATCTGAGATTTAAAAAAAACGCCATCTGTTTTTAGTGCCAGAAGAAAAGAAATCTCTGCCGTGTTTTTGGAGCGTTCTGTCAATGTCAATTTGTGACAGCGCGCGTTCCGAAACGTGCTTGCAATTCGGAAATCAAACGCCACAACATTATTCTGCTGATATATTCATGTAAGATCTTACAAAGAAGAGAAAATCAAACGGACAATAGAAAATACACCGTTGATATAATCAAGCTCAGTGAATTTCCAGCAACACCAGAGACATTTGTAGTAGAATTAAACAACAACAAAATCTTCATTCTCTCGCAGTTGAATACTCCTTTACAGTCATTTGTCTGAGCGAGCGACAAATTACAGCTGCGTTGAATCGAACCCGCGCTGTTGGGATCGCTGCCGCTGATTGAAACAATCAAACAGCGGGATTGCTTTAAGAGGCGAGAAATTAACATTCGCTACTGAATTTCTACTCTCTAACGGCCAATTACTAACCATAGATATTTGACATTAGTTACATACAAAATACGTCAAAATTCTCCAGTAAAATAATCCACACTGAAAAAAATCTGATCTTATCAAGACCATTTAGAACTTGATTAAAAACATTTGTCGATATTTATAAAAAATATGTACAGATTAACAAAGTAAATATGTTTCTATTCACTAAGCTGCTGGATGTTGTACGGTACTTTGTTTAAATTATCAAAAGAATTGATTAAATTAACGATATATTTGATTAAAAATTTCGCTATCAATGTAATGTTTAGACCTTACAAGTGATGCATTAAAGTAATAAAATAATTGTTGAAGTTATCAAGTACTGAATAGAAACAATCAAAACGATGTGATCATATTAAACATTTAGCTTGACTGATATAGTCATGAAATTTGTTAGATCAATAAATCAATGTGATCAATGTAAACATTTAGCTTGATTGATATAATCATTAAATTTGTTAAATTAATAAAACAATGTGATCAATGTAAACATTTAGCTTGATTGATATAATTATGAAATTTGTTACATTAATAAAACTATTTGATTAGGCACCATTTTATTGATATTAACGACACTGGGTGCAAGCCCTTTTGTGATTGGTTAGCTACATTAAATAAGCAGTGTTGCCACCTTGGTTTTTAAAAACTGCCAAACATAAATGTCGCAAGATAGATGTATCTTGTGAAGTATGACTATTTGTATAACAATTGAAACTAGTATTTATTAAATTCAAAATAACTTTTATTTCGATTACGCAAAACTTTTGTTGGGCTGCTGCCTGTACCTTTATTACTCACTGATAAACCCATGCTATCAAAATTAAATGACAAAAAAATAAAATAGTTTGACGTTTAGTGGGTTGAAAATTGTTGTACATTACATTTTCTTAATTTTTTTATTACTGTATCATAATAAACACGATGTATACCAAATTCGAATTATTAGTACTAAAAGAAAACCACAATGGTTTGTAGGTAGGTACAATGCTAAAGGCTTACAATTCACATCCTAAAAAAGAACAGCAAACAGGTACAATTTTGTTAGTAGGTATACTTTGTAGGTATATGTTTATCCTGGAATGAAAGAATTCCTTAAGCTTATAATTAATAGGTATATTATTTCTGCAGATACTTTGACTAAATTGGAACGTGGCAAATTAATTAGACGAGCGATTATGTATGGCCTCTGGCCATACATATTGTTGGCGCGTGCTGTGTGGAGCCAGTTTCTAACATACTCGTATTTGTCACTAAAACGACTTATAAAACTAATCAAAAATTCAGACAAAAACGTAATAAATACTTATATTCAAGCCTGCCTGCCGTCAGTGGCGCTGTGGCCTCGGCACTAGACTGTGACCCGAGTAGAATCGGGAGGCCTGCGATCGATCCTGCCATGTACCAATGTGTTTTTCGTTTTACGAATTTCATATGTACATTTATATCTGACGCTCCTACGGAGAAGGAAAACATCGTGAGGAAATCTGTATACACCTGCGAAGTAATTCAAAAGTTTTTGTAAAGTCAACCAATCCCCACTGAGGCAGCGTGGTTTGACTAAGGCTTAGTCGCCCTAACATAACTAGTTAGGGTAGGCTCGTGCCCCTCGGTGGGGACGTATATGAGCTGTGATGATGAAGCCTGTCTGTGTCTTGTCTATATTTAAGTGGACTTAAGTATCTGATAGGACCTGTCAAAAACGCATTCTCTCGGTGGTCGTAACTTACGAGTGAACAAAATTATTACCTTTATTTTTTGTTATTTATTTCCAAATAAACTGTGAATTTCAAAAATATTTTATTGAGCTCCTTCTATTCCCTTAGGGTGATCCCTGTCCTAACTTGGTGATGATGGGGCATAAAATAATTAACAACTGAAAGTGTAAGCAATATTTTTATGATTTTGTACATGTTCAATCAAATATTTGTGTTGTTTTGGTGTTCCAAATTCAAATTAATTCTCGAAATTTAGTACAACATTCTCTCCCTGTTTTGTAAAGGCCTAAAATGACTAACTTTAAATTTGAGTTTACTTGAGTTAAGTTGAGTTTACTTGACACAGAATATATCATTTTTGAGCAGGTTGTACGAAATAATGGATTTTACTCTAAGATGGGACCACCTCGGTTCGGGAGTAGGTATATGGGTTACAGAAGCCGGCAAACATCTTGAAAGATGCGCACAACACAAATTTCTGGTCTCCTTGGCGGTGAGGGAGGTGGCCCGTGGGGCGCACCACTTCAACCGCGCTATTGGTTGACTAGTCGACCCTTGCCCCATGCACTGTGTCTACGTGCGCAAGATTTACGTCACCATGCCGAAAATATTCAAGATGTTTGCCGGCATCTGTGCTAATAAGAGCTCTTAAAACCTGCCTTGTTCAAACGAGATACCAACGAGACAGCGCTTAATAATATAATTTAATATAAAGCGCTATCTCCTGCACTCATAGGAACAAGGCAGGTTTTTAAAGTCATGATAACCTCCTATATCCTTCCAAACAATAAAAATAATTAACCTAATCGACCCCAATTGACGGAAATATAGTTGCACAAACCATAAAAAATATGAATACAGACGAACAATAAATCGTCTCTTAAAATCGAATAAAAACTGTGTAACATTACATTAGGGTAAATAATAAAAGTCGTGTACAAGTTGTAATAAGTACTTTTATTCAAATACATAATTCAATTCTATTCTTTGTGTAGTAGCGCTGTCCATGGGATTCTGCCAACATCAAGTATACCTACTGCTTAGTTTCAAATGTACATAATTAAATATTTTAAATATTGAACACAATGATGTTGATTCTACCTAAAAATTACTGTCGTTTTACAATAATGTGGCAACACTTCGTGACGGAGAGCGGGCGCTGTGGCGGGGCGCTGCCGCTGGCGAGCGATCGACAGACGAGACGGTTGGCAATTTGACATTTTTAGATGTTCTGTGTTTAATGAAGTTGGAGATCTTCTCACGGCATGGGGAATACCAGACCTCATTCCAACATTTGCGAGTAAGTAGAAATTAAAATTCTTCCTTAAGTACGAGTTCCTACCGGCTTCAAACCTGTTTTCGTGGGTAGCAAACAGTTCTAGTGTTCCCAAACTGTTCGATAAAGCTATGACTGTCGATAGCAGAGGCAGCTGCTGATGGAGCTAGCTAACGTTGCCGCGCTATGTTTTGTATGTCTGCTCTGAGATATTGTTAAATTACTTGCAGACATCTTTTCTAGGACCAATTTTTAGGCTACCAAATCGCTTGTGTGTCTTATCTACTTACATGAGATTTGATAACAGGCACCTCTTGTTTCAGGAAATGGAATAACTATACAGTCACTATCAGCGTTGTATGTGGATGAAATTAAGGAACTAATAACACTAGTTGGGCCTCGAGCTCTTTTTATCAGGAGTTGGAAGGTGTGGTTAAAAACTATAACGGATGAAAATGCTGTTATTTGTCGAAACATAGAGGATGTGAACATTTTAAGTTGTAATATTTCTCTGAGTGTAAGTATCTTTATATTTTACGTCATTTTTGCGTACATACACTCTCTTTGATTAGATTAATACATTAATCTATAGTTTACCTAAGAAAAGCTGAAAAAATCCTATCTCTTTATTATCTATGTCCATAAATCAATATTTTTGGTGAATGACTACCTACTCGGAAATCCTAGAAATCCGGGTGAAATTCGCTTTCATCTTGGGCCTTATCATCACCTACCATCAGCTGAGATAAAATATTGGAGCTGTTTGTGTAAACTGCATATTTTATGTTATTAATAACTAGATTTAAATTTACACATGAACTCTGAATCGAGACACCTTAGTTTTTTTTTTTTCAAGTAATTGAATACATGTTTAATTTTTGATTATTCTATTATTTATATTTTTGGTATATGTTTTGTACGCCCTTCTTATGTTCCTTGTGATTATCATGATAACAGCTCATATATGAGGAGCTCAAGCCTACCTTAACTTAGAGTGTTAAGGTATTAGTCATCCCCGCTGGCCCAGTAATAGCTAGCTAGCTTTGTGATTTTGCTTCAATTGAAACCCTGTAAAAATAAGGACCCTCCGTCCCAAACATGTGAATATTTTGGGCTGACTGGGTAAAATAGTATTACTGTTTCAGGAGCTTCAGAATATAAGTATTTTACAAGAACAAGAAACACAAACCGCAACCACACCTGAAAAAAATCCAACAAACTGGAAAAAGTCTCGCCAAACAAAAACGACACTGAGAATGTTAGTATACATTCTATATTATTTAATTTAATGATTTCTACCTGCTATTTATGACACTTTAATATACAAAGTATCTCATATCTCCCCCTAAAAATTATAATATTCAATTTTATTTAAACTATCAAAGGTGCCAACCTAAAACTGTTGTAAATTTGAATTTTCATAAATTTTGATGTGACAAGTTATTAAGGTCGACACTTTCTTGATTTTCAATGGAGGGTGTCCGTAAGTACTTATTATATTTACTAAAATGCAAATTGTCTTGAATTGTTATTTTGTTTTGTTACATTTAAAATAGGATGCAAATTGTCTAGAATTGTTTTGTTGATTTTATCGAAGAATAAATATGATTATTTTTTGAACTAAAAGGTATCTTATTTACAATTTAAATGTTTAGTCCAGATTAGTATTGTAATTAACTTTTTGTAGTCTTACAGACGCATTGCTTGCAGCACACTTATCGATATGATTTATTTTGATCGTACATACCTATCTACCAAAATACCAAAACATTTGACAAAACCAACCTTAGCTCAAGACCTTAATGTGCAGGTACTATCATTAGTTAGCAGAGAGCAACAAATGGATGTTCATCTTGTATCTTGAGATAAGTCTGATTTTTGTCAAATGTTTAGGTATATTGATAGGTTTGAATACTCTCGTAATTTTGATGCTGACTGTAGCTATATTCAGATTTCAACCAAGTTATCTATTTGGACTAAACATAACACCTAGTAAATCCCAACATATACTCCTAATAAATTTGATAAAGGATTTATTTGATCCATACAAGTTAAATAGTAACATTAATCTACCATCATAATAGAAGCAACCCGGGACAAATAGCTAAGTGATAGATCTTAACAAGATCTTTTTTTATTTAATCAAGTGGCATATTTTATTTGAACCTTAAACATTGTTGTTTTTACAATATCTTTGGTAAATTAATCAATTTCGATAATTAGAATGAACATGTCGTTTATGAAATCAATCATTTTCACAGTTAAACACATAAAGTAACACAATAAAACAAATCATTTACTTTCATCAAATTAATAAAGATAGTGATTACTTTTAACAACGTCGATATCAACGCTAACAAGTTGAACATTGTTAATATAACTAAATATTTGATCACTTCAATAAAGTGGTTTGTTGAAAAAATCATATTTCTTGATTATTTTTTTATCAAATTGGCATGATAGCAACCATCGATTCACTTTATGCGAACGTATATAAACAAGTTCATTAATGAAATTCATCACAATTTTGATAACATTTATCACAATTTTTTTTCAGTGCAGATTAAATAGGATATTGAAAACGGTTGTTGGTCAGTAACCAACGTTTAAGTGTCGAAATCGTCGTTCATTTCTGCATTTTGTCATCGACATTATTAAAACTTGCGCGTTGTTGCTTCGTTGTACAGCTAACTACGAGATCAAAACTGTTATTATTGACATAAGTAGTTCTCCAGAAGAGTGTGAGAATGGATTGTTGATTACCGATTTTACATGCCCTTTTGCCTAACTGATTTATCATCGCCGAGCCTAAACTATTTAAGACAGTTAAATAGTTTAGGTTCGGCGATGACTTATGATGACAAGACTATTTAAGTTTGGCTTAAGGCGAGGTTTTCCTGGAAATCTACGCGTGCACGGCAATTCCTTTATTGCGAGGTAATATAGTTGATAATCGTATAGCTTCTAATATCGCTTACGCGCCCGTGACCGGACGAAAACGTTACTTTTTACATGTTTTATTCGATTTTTGGAAAACTGGAGTACAAAATAAAAAATGTATTTTTGCAATTTTCTAGACAATAAAAATGCACATCTATTGGTAACACTTTTATGCCATTTATTATTTTATTTTCTGATTCACAGCTGTTTTAAAATATTGAACAGATTAATCTTTGATTTTTTTTCTATCGAGTGAAATGTAATTAATCATGTTTCTGTCTTTAAGAATGTTTAGATAAAATGTTCAACAATATCATATATGAATTTGAGAACTGCATGTTTCATATTCGTGGCAGTACAGTTAATCGAAATTGTATAAAACGGGAAAGTAGCGCCTTAAATTGAAACACAATCAGGATGATATTAACAATTTTGTATTTCCTTTTCAGGTAACCAAAGCTGGAATCGCAAGACATTTGTAGGACACGAGAATAAAAACGGTATTTATTGCTCAATAAATTGTTCGTTTTTTTTGTATACGCTTGAGATTACGCGTCGATGCTGTATACATTGCTGCTTGCTTGCATTGCTGTGTTCCGGTTTTAAGGGTAAGAATGGCAGTGAAATTACTGGGTACCTACTGTGACTTTACATCTTGTGTCACAAGTTGGCAACGTACACTGTGGTTCTTGTGGGGGTTGCAGTTTTGCTGCGAATCTCACAAGCGCCACATATATTATAGGTGACTGTTACCACTTACCATCAGGTGGGCAGTTCACTTGTTTGCCAACTTTCTGCATTAAAAAAAAAGAAAAATACAACAGACTGAAATCATAAAGCCAAATTTACATGAGACACTCTATACCTATATAGCGTCGGTGGTGCTGTGGACTGAGGCACTGGCCTTCCAATCGAGAGGTCTGGGGTTCGATCCGACCTTGTACCAATGTGTTTTCGTTTTTCGAATTTTAAATGTACATTTGTCCGACGCTCCTTCAGTGAAGGAAAACGTAAGGCAGCCAGTACACATCTGTGATGAATTCAATGGCGTATGTGAAGTCGACCAATCCGCACTGGGCCAGCGTGGTTGACTAAGGTCTAAAAACCCTAACATAGAGTAGGCTCGAGCCTCTCGGTGGAAACATAAGCTGTGGTGACTCTGTATCATTATAAAAGCTGATATACAATAAAAGACTTTCCTTAAGTTTTTAAATAAAATTATTTCTATGCGTCAAAAACTAGAAGTCGTGGATATATAGATAGAACGCTTATTAGGTACATACCCACATACACATTGCCAAACAACAAAATATAAATAAATGATATTAATGAGAGTGGAATTAAAAATTACACATGCGTTTTATGGTACCCAATGGGCCAAGGTTCAATATTTGCCCTTAAAAGAACAAAAACACTCATTTTCAGTGAGAGAGGCTGAAGGCATTTTTTTACAAAAAATAAAACCGACTGCAAAAACAGCAAATATTCATAAATAAGAATACAAACAAAATCACAGTTTTATATTGAAGTTGGTGGTACCTTTAACCGCCACCGTGGTTTATTAATTAAGTTCACTCGGAATTCATCTCATGGTTTGGTATTCGATTTTCCCATAGCAGTGGAAGTTCTTGTCCTTGGTTTGATTGGTGGTGGGGTTTCTGAACCCGTCTTGCTAACCGCCACCATCTTAACCATCTAACCTAAGTTTGTAGCAATGATAACAGCAATAGCAGTGGTAATAACCTTATGCTCCGATAAGAAGAGGTAAGATAGTCTTCAAAAACACTAAAAAGTAAATAATACAAGAATACACACGATATCACATTTTTATATTGAAGTCGGTGGCAAATTTTAACCGTAGTTGGTTTAGTTAGTTACAAAAAATTTTAAGACTTTTCAGGAGACCATCGCTTGGCACCTACTTTAATATAAAAAGTGTTGTCGTGTGTATTATTTTTGACTTTTTAGTGTTTTTGAATTTGGTTTTTATTTCTTATACAATATATATTTTTATTTGAATCATATTATTAACCTAGATAAACACTCGAATATCTTAAGAGGATTAAAGAAGAGTAAAGCTTTGAATTTACATACAAAAAGCTATAACGCTTTTCTCCCTCTTTACGTAATCCAATTTTTGGAAATGCTGTAGATATAATGAAGATCTAGGTTTGTACGTTTTGATTCAAAATTCAAAAACTTTATTCCACATAGGCCTTTACAGGCACTTATTGACGTCAAAACAAAGCAAAACATTCTAATTAAAAGAAAACATATTTAACTAGATTTTGATGTAATATTGCTCAGAATATAAATTATTAGCATCTAAATATCTATATTTTAGACTTAAAAACTACCTCGAGCATTTTTATCTTTTTTACTAAATTATACTGAATTACAAAAAAGTATACTGAATCTAATGAGACCAAAAGTGTCTAATTTTGTAAAGGTGAGACCGAAAGCGTCTAATTTTGTAGGGGGGTAAAACAGTTATCGTCCGAAACAATATTTCAAAAAGAAATGTAGACACTTGCCTCGGACTTTCAACTCTAAGCATCGTGCAACAAACTGCATTTTTCAAAGTGCAAACTCGAGCCATGAATTGGCATTTCACAGTCCTCTTAATATAAAACGTCTTTCGCTCTAAAGAATTATTCCCGTATTCCTAATAACATAATTGTAAAATACTTTAAGTTGTTTTTCATTTCAAGTTCTCTCCACAGAAAATAGGTCATTTGAATCACTTCAAAGTAGGTATACAACTGTACGACACTACGTTCCCATCATATTTAAAGAAGTATCCC
The DNA here is from genome assembly GCA_963935595.1 of Schoenobius gigantellus. Taxonomy (NCBI): domain Eukaryota; kingdom Metazoa; phylum Arthropoda; class Insecta; order Lepidoptera; family Crambidae; genus Schoenobius; species Schoenobius gigantellus. The sequence goes on from OZ012551.1 coordinate 35,552,371, forward strand.
CTAACTCCTAACCCGTAAGAAACCTATTATAATAAGACGCAAAAAAATGGTTTAAACAGTATTTATCAAATAAGCGTGATTATATCATCTATCATTTTGACTTTAGAAAACGCGGCGTTTACGATGATTATAAAAGTGCGATCGCCTCTGAAAAACGGGTTTGAAGTTAGCAAACTCGATACAACAGAACTGTGCAATAATAGGTTCCAGAAGTCATCCCTGAGTAACGCCCCGCCGTAAAGGGCTTTGGCTCAAGGCTGTGACTTCACATTCAGGTCCCCATTAGCCGGCCGTTTGTTCAGGGGTAACCTCTTCAAAGGTTTTCGTCGCCTTTGTATGTGAGTTCAATGTTGCCTTAGGAACTTTTTCGTAACGAAGCATAACATAATGCAAATAATATTAATTCTGAAATATTTCTAAAGGCTATTTGTATAATTTGTTGCGATACAAAATATTGATACACTACACTCGATTGACATTAAATTTTTATAGAAGACTGATTTGAATGTGTAAATGTTAATTTTTCTATTATTTCAAATTCTGGATATCTAACAAAGTCATTTAAATTTGTTAGAGTCCAGTTAATTCTAAATTGTAAGTTCATACTAATTCATAATCATTCAAATTAATAGTTTGTGACAAAAAAAATATGTTATGAAAATTTTATACAAAACATTATAGAATTATACTTACGGAGAATAATAAAATATGGGTTGAGACTTTGGAGCGCACGTTGATCTCTGTCTCTGGAGGCAGAGATTGGACGATTACTGTATCCAGGACGTATCGTCGGTCGTTGGTATCGCATATGGAGAATAATAAAATATGGGTTGAGACTTTGGAGCGCACGTCGATCTCTGTCTCTGGAGGCAGAGATTGGACGATTATTGTATCCAGGACGTATCGTCGGTCGTTGGTATTGCATATGGAGAATAATAAAATATGGGTTGAGACTTTGGAGCGCACGTCGATCTCTGTCTCTGGAGGCAGAGATTGGACGATTACTGTATCCAGGACGTATCGTTGGTCGTTGGTATCGCATATGTAAAGACCCTTGCGATCCGATCCAACGATCCGTTCTCAACATGCGTTCTAGGATCGTATCGGTGGATCGGATCGCGAGCTGTGGGTAAAGGCCTATCTACGGTCAAAAGTTGGCAACCTATATTGTAGGTATCCATGCAGGGGTTATAGATTTGCAAATCTTATAGCAAGTACAATATGTACAGTCAAGAAATTTAATTTGCAACCCGCCTAAGGTTAAGTACCGCAAAGGAATATGGCACCATAAGAGCTACGAATGTTGCTATGACGACTTTGCATACACTGTTTATACGTAACTAGGCATCATTTGACATATCAGTGTCTAACAATATGTCATGGAAATGGGTCGAGAATTAAGTTCCTTGATCGTACTATAGGTGACTAGACACTTGGACAGCTTATGTGTAATAAGATCCATCGTCCAAATAAGCCTTGGCGCAGTGTACATGGAAAATATTGTTCCATTTCCACGATCACTTCTACAAATGGAGAAATATTTGTCCACTCTATATTATTTTTCGCCGGGACCGTCCGCTTTCATTGGAGTGTTTGGTCGAAAATGTAATTACTTGAGTGGCTTCTCGTTAGCTTATAAGTGTTAATGCTTTTCATACACCTAATTTTTATTAACTACAGGGAAGTTCTTGGTAATTAATATCACCAGATATTAAATTGGTCCGTGCGGTGATGGATTTGGAATACACGTGCCGCCATTTCCTTTCTTCCCGATGTTGAAAGCATCGACTAAGGAAATTATTATTTCGACGATGTAGTGTAATGACCTCCTACCTAAAAAGAGTGGTTTTAGAGGAATCTAAAAATACATTTATTATATTTAACACCTATTAACGAAAGTTTTTATATTGTAAATTTATCATCACAGGAATCTTTTATTTATGACCATTACATGCAAAATCGTATTTTAAATCCTTAAACTTAGGAATCATAAAAAATGTCAGTTAGGAAGGTCATTACACTTCGTTGTCGATTTGTGACTACATTTTCCACTCTGATTGGCCTAGAAGTTGTGTTATCTATATTTTTTAATTGTTGAAAAAAGAGGAGGTTTTATGTTCGACTGTACTATTTTTTTTCTTTTTTTTATGTATGTTCACCGAATTCTCCGCCATTTGTGGGCCGATTTTCCAAATTATTTTTGTAATCGAAAGAGTATACTCCCAAGGTGGTCCCATTGTCACCATGTCATGATCTGATGATGGAATCCCGGGCCAATCGAGGGAAACCCATAAATTTCATAGGCACGTCCAACGTGTGGCATTATCTTTTTTTCTTGCATTGTCTTCAAGTATTTGCGTCTGGTAGTCATCATGTCATGTTACTGAGCTGATGATGGAATGTTTCTGGTAGATAAGGAGTTCGGAAATAATTATTTCAAGGCTGTTTAGATAGAAACACGTTTTATTTTAAGTTATTCTGGTGTTTGCCTTGAATCAAATTCTAATACGCATCATCATCATTACCATTACAGCTCATATACGTTCCCACCGAGGGGTTCGAGCCTACCTTATGTTAGGGTGATTAGGCCTTAGTCAACCACGCTGGCCCAGTGCGGATTGGTCGACTTCACTTACACCATTGAATTTCTTCGCAGATGTATGCAGGTTGCCTCACGATGTTTTCCTTCACCGTAGGAGCGTCAGACAAATGTACATATGAAATTCGAAACGAAAAACACATTGGTACATGACGGGTTTGGAAGGCAAGTCCACAGCACCACCGACGCTCGACCGACTAATACGCATGTATTTACTTAACTAAAAAGATTGCCAAAAATTTTTTTTTTTACAAAAAATAAAACTGACTTCAAAAACAACATAAAAGTCATAAATAATAAAAGAATACATTACATCAACAACATGCTATATCACAACATTACAGTTTTAAATTGAAATCGGTGCCAAGCAATGATCACCTTGAAAATCTTAAAAGGTTTGTGTTTGATGTGTTCTACAGAATGTATAAAATCAATACACTAATGAAACCTACTATTATTCGTTGGGATGTAAAAAGTAATAAACGATGTCCAGGAAACGGCGTGGGAAGTTCCGGTCTGTACCTTCCCCGGCGGATATTGCATCCTTTTCTTTCAGCGGTCGATTCCAATTGCACTATGATTAATTTATTAAATGCTTGATGTCTTTTGATTGCGCATAAAAAAAGTAATAGCACAAAGGGTAGCTTACTTATGACTACTACCGGATATCGATATCGTGGATATAGCTATTTTGATCAGAAGCATGTAAGTATAACAAAAAAGGTTCTATTTATTTTTAATGAACTCCAACAAAAAATAACACTGAAGGAGCTGAGACACGAAGGAGATGATGATCATATACGGCTACACCTTATTTATTTATACTTTATGTACATAATTTTGGTACAAAGGCGGACTTAATGCCTGAGGCATTTTCTTCCAGCCAAACCCATCTTAGGGATTTGAACCCGCGTTCCCAACATACCGTGTTGACGCCTAGACCTCTTAGCAGCCCTGACGAAATCCTTTAAAACCTTTTCATTGATTTATCAATTTGTTTAGCATTTTTAATCATAACCAATCTTCAAGAAATCTTTAACGATTTCTGAATTGGATGTTGATCTGTAGTTATTAGTAACAGTGAATAAACGTTTATTAGTAACGTTTTTTTAGGCCGGCAAGGGGCGGGCAGGTAGGATAGTGGATGTCGTCCCTCTGTCTGTCTATCTGTCAACTCATTTGGGCCTCTTTCACCGCTTAACATCAGGCGGGAGGAGGTCATTTGCCGGGCCCTCCATAAAAAAAAAGACTAAAGACTTCACAAAGACAGAAGGAGATCAATAAGGCTAAAGAAGTTCGTCTGGGTGGGGAGAAGAACGAGTATGCCAAACGAATTCATTGTAAGCGCATTAATTCAATATTCAAAACAAGTAGAATTATGTAAAAAAACTTTTTTAAATACAAGCTTGTATATCATCATAATATTGCATTGTCACGCGATATACATATGCGTGCAAAAGTTCAGCTCAATCAGAGACCGGGAAGTGGGTCAAATTTACAGACACCGCGACAGGTGAAAGTAAATAAAAGGTTGTAAAAATAGCCTGAAATGTAAATATGTGACTGCTTATTACTACGTCAGTATATTGCCTTAGCACGATCTCCAACCAACCACGGTGCCCGGTAATATCACGTGTCAATATCCCAATATTGCTTCGTGAGGCGTCATTTTTAAATGACATATTCTGACGTATCACCTACCCACATCCGTCACAACTCACAGCATCTTGAGATGGTGTACGCAAATTGGGACTAAAGTAGGTACTCAATGTTTAGGTTGTTATTCGCGAAGCTGAATTAAGGTAAATTACTTAAGTTAAGAAGCAGTTACTTCATTCATTTGTTTAGATAATGGTGCTGAAAATTGAAGATAGTATAGGTGTGCAAGAACCGATTTGTTCATAATATGAGCATTCCGTATTGACCAATTAAGGGGAAAACACAAATTATGTGCTCTCAACTTTGATCTTAAAGATAAAAAAATAGTGCATTTACACAACTGACGAAAAATAATGTTGTATTTGTGACTGTGCATTCTATTTAAAAATGATGTAAAAATTATATACCTAAGATAAATTAATAAATCAGTACATGAATAAAAATCACCTCGGGCAGAATTCAGACCACTTACGCCACCAAGGATTTTTTCCAACCCGAGCCATATTTTCGTGGTACCGAGTTTCATTGGGAAATTCCTCCCAGAAAATGGGATGTCCACAGGTAAGAGATAAATCTTTGACATACTTCTTGAATCAGTGTAAAGGAATAGAGCAAAGGAGGTATAAAGAAGTGTAGGTAACTTTGAGCTTTTGAACTTCCAAAATGTTTATAAAATATCAACAGACAGGCCACTTTACGCAAGTGCTGAATACGCAGAGACTTGAATTCAAATTCCCTGCTATGAACTCCTGCAGGCATAGCGGGTGCTCACGATGACACAGTAGGTGCTCTTTGCTCCTCATTTTCCTTGCAGGCTCTACAGAGTTTAGAACTGGCATGTCCTATCCTATCACAGCTCCAAAGTATTTTTAGAATCGGGCAAAGGGATATAGCTGTTTGTCAGCCGCACCCCAAGATGCGCGGCAATCTGGCGACCCAATGACGCGTGAAAGCGGAATGAACAGATGAAATCACTTCCACTTCGGATAACGGCGCTGTATCGCTCAAATCGCGTTGAGAATATGTCTCTATGCCAAAAATAGGTAGCGTTGTTTCAATAAACGGTGATATTTTTTACACCTTTTTTATAGCGGGGGAATCTGTTGCGCTGCCAAGGGGCAAGTTGATTACGCCGTTCACTTGGGTATGTCACTCGGGTCCACACAAATCACCCTCCGAAACCTATCCGCCCCCGATGGAGGGCCTTATCGTCACTAACCATCAGATGTGATGAAGGTTAGGAACTTCTCTACTCTGAATAAAAAATGTATTCATGTCTCCGCCGTCTAGAACTCTACCCTCGACAACTCTACGTTAACCGTACTTTTTGTAACGTATCTTGAGAGCCTTTCCAAGGTAGCAATAATGAGTCCAGCCAGCAGAAGTTTTATAGACGTGTTTACGACCTGCCCGAATTGTTCCGGACAAATGACCAGGATATTATTGTGTTGAAGGAGGTATAATAGGCGGGGGCCATTACGTGCCTACTTATGTTCCGAAGACCGGTATTTATGAACGGGCGGCGTGCTAAAATGAAGAAATGTTTCTTTTTAGACAAAGAGATTTGATATTATTTACTGCATAGTACGAGCGCTAGTAGAAGTTACAACGAGCTGCAATCTAATTGTAATGTAGATATATATTTTGACAAATAAAAAACATATAAAAATAAAATAAAAAATAAAAATTGAATTGAAAATTAGTTGCTTAATAGAATCCTTCAGATTTAATTGATCTTTATACCTAATATTGTTTCTTTCTGTATTTTCATGTACTCGTAAGTAGCTAAGTTAACAACCTAATGACCTTTATAATTGTCATGTGTATAATATAAAGTGCCCTTTTTTTATGCGCAACCGCACCGTACCCACCGTTGGCTAGACGGTGAGCGTGTGTGGGGCTCACCCGGCAGAGTGCCATGCCTACCCACTAAAACCCCTCGGTGTTCTTCCTGCCCTTATGGGCGCGCTAGGTAAGGTCCATACTGCGACTCCACTTCCCACGCGCCCGGGCAAGCCCGACCACCCGGTCGGGCTCTCGCCAAGGGGGGATTGCCCGAGAACACCAGGGCAATCCCCAGACGGAGGGCATTACGGCGGCGTGCACGGGGCCAACCGTGCACGCAGGCCACACGGCAGGGTCAGCGGACAGGCATTGCTTGAGCGAATGCCCGACTTCTCCTGCCTATCCGTCTGCGGCGGATGGGAGCGGCTTGAGGATCTACCTCCCGCTCCCTCTCCGCAGCCTCCTTCTGCGAGATGACATCTTCGTAGAAGGAGGCGACAGCCCCCCATGCCGCTTCGCCGCGGAGCATGGCCACGACCATGCTCAGCAGCGAAAGGTCGCCGCCTCCCAGCGCAACGCTTAATTCGCTGCGCTGCCATCGCCAAGCCGGGCACACCAACAGGGTGTGCCCGGCCGTGTCGTCGGGAGCGTCACAGTGATGACACTGCGGCGTTTTCTCCCGACGTGCAACTCGGTGCAGGTAGTGACCGAAACAACAATGTCCGGTCAGTACCTGCACCATGCGGAATGAGAGGCTGCCTTGCCGGCGCCCAACCCACTCCTCCAACACCGGACGGATCGCCTCGATCGTCCGGTGGCCGGCAGCTGGGAAGACGAGTGCCTCACCCCACCGACGCAGAGCCTCCCTCTGCGCCTGGGTACGAACCACCTCCACCTCCTGTGGGGCAGATCGTCCCCCCCGTTCTCGGACGGCAACCCGATGCCGATACACCTCCGACTGGACGCGTGCATTGACATCCCACGGCGTTTGGCCCGCAAGTACGCAGGCCGCGCCGTGGCTGACCGTGCGATAAGCTCGCACGGTCCGGGTTGCTATGACCCTCTGCGGACGTCGCGAGAGGGCCACCGTTCGGGAGGAGAGGCACTCTGCCCATACCGGGGCTCTGTAGAGTGCCATTGACCGTATTACCCCATGATACAGTCGCCGGCACGCCGATTCTGGCCCTCCCACGTTAGGAAGGACCCGTCCGAGTGCGGCTGCGGCGGCACACAGCCGTGGAATGAGGAGCTTAAAATGCTCCTTGAAGTTCCATCGGGGATCCAAAACCAGGCCGAGGTACTTGAAGTGTGCCTCGACCGGTATGCGGACCCCTCCACTCGGACACGCAGCCCCGGTGGGATCCTGCGACGGGAGGCGTGGAACATCATGGCCCTCGTTTTGTCGAGGGCCACGTCCAGGCCTAGGAGGCGGATGCCTCGGACGACGAGTGAAGCGCCGACCGACGCAAGGTGGGCCGCCTCCTCCCCCATATTTGCTTTCGCCGCAACAAGTGTGTCGTCGGCGAAGCAGACGACCTCCATTCGTGGAAGGAGGTTGCCTCGCAGGACCCAGTTGTACCCCAGGTTCCATAGTACAGGACCTAGTACGGAACCCTGTGGCACGCCCGCCGCCATTGCCCACGAATGGACACGACCATCCGGCCCCTCGTAGAGGACTGTCCTGCCGTCCAGGTAGTTCTCCACAAGGGTGCGGAGGTATGGAGGCATCCGGTGGAAGCGGAGTGCCTCCTTTATGCACTCATGAGGCAGGCTGTTAAAGGCGTTGCGGATGTCCAGCGACACCGCAACTACAGCCTCCCCACGAGCCGTGGCCTCCTCAGTCCATCTTTTGAGGAGGGCCACCGCGTCCACCGTGGACCGGCCGGTGCGGAAGCCGAACTGGTTGGCAGCCAAGTCCGGCCCCCGGTCCTCCAGATGCTCGATGATTCGGGAAGCCAGAATTTTCTCCAGGAACTTCCCAGCCTCATCCAGCAGCACCACCGGCCGATATAATATAAAGTGCCCTAAAATTATGTAATTGAGTATATACATATGATGTTAATGTACAGAAATAAATAAATAGTACTTTAGTGTTTTTAGGAGCACTATAGTCTTTATGATACACTTTTGGTATTTATGATATTTTGACTTTTAAAAGAACATTTAAAAGAGACGCAACGAAACGCCATGTAGGTCGAAAAGGTGAGAGTATCTAGTGCAGCGTGTAATATCTCTTATGCACTAGCTTTCTTCGCATTTGTATTTCAATTACACTTACCATCATTTAGAGTGGAGTGGCCCTTTATAAAAAGAACCTCGCTGAAGCAAAAGCGTAATTATCTTCATCTTTTGTAAGATTAAGCAACAAAGCGCAACTCTACAATTTGCAATATTCATTTCAATAGGCCACGTTCTTTGAATAATGGTGATGTGTACCGTGACTACTTAACCAACAAGACACTTAAGGCAACTCGCATGACACTCACTAAACAAGATTAATGCTTAAGTATGTTAAATCGATCATTTTGTCTTTATTATTTGTTTGAAATTGACATAAACAGAAATCTGTTTTAAACGCGTCTAAAGATGTGACCAACAACCCAAGATTATTTAACTTTACGAGGAGACCCAACAACCCCGGATGAAATATCAAGAGTCAGGAAAAGAAGCGCTATGCTAAGTGAGTCTGTGCAAGTTGCCCTTAGCTCTGTTGTCGGCTTTTTGTATAAATTTCAGTGTATATCTTGTTGGTTGCCCTAAACAAAGGGAATCAATTTGCTCGTCCCAATTTAAGGCCAGGGTGAGCTGAAGCAGAATGGCCTCCACTCGTCCCTTGCCATAAAGCGGGGATGCATAAACGAACGTACCGTAGGTGTACCGGCGCACGAGCTGTATCTCAATAGCCAATTTGGAACGAAGGCATCCGTGACCGTTTCGTTGAGTTACTGCTTGTGAATACACGGGCGCGATTTCGCCCTGGCTTTTTTCTTTATCCAAAAGGTTTTTTATAATCTTCCAGAATACGTCACTCTACAGCACAGACCCATAGTGTGTAGTAATAATTTTCCTGATACAATTATAAACTCGAAAGTCTGTTAGGGTAGATGGAAAGATTACGGGATTGATTGCGGTGAAATGTATGTAAATCTTAACGTTACACAGGTATCACAGGTTACATAATATTGATGGAGAGCTGAAGTGAAGACACCGATAAAGTCCAAAGAACAACAAACCGTCTTTTGCCTTATATGATGTGCAATGACGTGATACTACAAACTGCACTGAGGTACACTAGAATGCTACATAGGTACACAAAAATTTCCGCTTCTGTGAGGATATGCCACATAGGTCACATAGATACACAAAAATAATGCCACATAGGTCACATAGATACACAAAAATAATGCCACATAGGTACATAAAAATGTATAATGTCACATTGGTACACAAAAATGTCCGCTTCTGTGAGGATAAGGCTTTCTTAATGTGTTAAGATGTTTTAATTTTCAAATCACAACAACGATACATTGTGTACGAGCAAGCTCTACATTGTTTGGTTTGGTTTAGCTTACTACGCATTTGTATATTCATTTATAACACTTAATAATGTAATTTAATGCAGTTCAATAAACACTACTAGCGGAGACGGACACTTTTACTTAACATTCCAACCCCGCCAACTTATTATATACGTAACTGTAAAACTATATAACTAAATTAACTTAACACTAACTTACCTACCTGTAAGGGTTACAACTACTACACCCCTTACATTTCTTCGAGCCGGATTGATTAATTAAAATCAGTGAAGTGTAATAACGTGTTTTAGTGATTATTCTACGATAGCGAATCGGTCTGTTTCGGCCTCCCACCAGCGGGTCTCACCGGACAGATTGAGAAGGCGCACATATCGTGGAGTAAGAGCTTCACGCGTTTGCACAACAGAAGAACATTTCAAAGAGTGAGTAAACATATACATCCACTATGATGAACAACTTGTTACAACGTCAACAAATTATTGCTGAAGGAATCGAGAAGATCGTAGTCAACTTCAAGAAGGACTCCGACATTCGCAAGACTCCAGAGTATAGCCAAAAACGATTGGATGCTCTAGAAGCACTGTGGTCAGAGTTCGAATCCAACCATAAGCATCTCCTGACTTTCGAAGACATCCATTCAAGTGAATACACAGTAAGTAATGCTTATCAGTTTGTGCTTAAAAAGTACGAAACAATCAAGGCAGATCTGTTGAAGCTCATGCAACCGGGGGATGGTAGTAAACAGACCAACACCGGCGTTCTTTCTAAGTCCGATGAGCTGATGAACCTTCAAAATACACATTTTCGTGCGTTCACCCGTGCGGTTCGGAACATTGACATCAACAACCTGAACGAAAAATGGGAAATCGAAGATAAGCTCCAAGTGCTACAATCTCGTTGGAAGCTCATCGATGATACTCATTGGCAGATTGACAACCTGTTGCTAGGCACGAATTTGGACTATGAGGAAGAGTACTCTAAGCATGAAGCAAATTTCGAAGCTAGTAAACGAGAACTCTACCGTAAGTTGAATACCACTACTCATCAACAACGTTCCTTGCCACCAATTGATATACCAACCTTCTTTGGAAATTATACTCAGTGGCCTACTTTCATGGATCTGTACTGCGAGGCGATTCACAACAACACGATGCTGTCGAAAGCCCAAAAAATGCAACATCTTAAGGGCAAATTAAGAGGTGAAGCTGAACGCATTGTTCAACATCTGACTGTCTCCGATGAAAACTACGACTCCTGTTGGGATATACTTACTCATCGGTATAATAATAAACAGTTATTATTTACGAAGCAAATGAAAATTTTTATGAATCAGCCTACAGTCAACCAACAAACTTCATTTGAGCTAAAACGCCTATATGACACTAGCATAGAAACCATAAATGCGATCCACAACTTGGGCATCGAGACTTTAACATGGGATCCTATACTGGTTCACATTTTGTCGTCAAAATTGGATGATGAAACATACGCATCATACATGGAAACAAGAAAGGATCCCAGAGAACTTCCGATTTTCGATGAGTTTATGGAGTTCATACAAAGAAAGTTTACCGCATTAGAGCCAGTTAATAAGAAAAGGCAACAAAATTCTACTCCGAAGCAACAAACAATTAACAAAATGAATCACTCGACATCGCAAAGAGATGCGTATTCAGTGAATAAATCAAAAAAATATGTTGCCAAAACTTACCATGTGGCCGAAAATAGAAATTGCCCACTATGCAAAGGCGATCATTTTTTAATTTACTGTTCTACATTCAAAAAAATGTCGTCAGATTCAAAGTTCAAAACAATTGCGCAATTAAGCGTATGCCAAAACTGCATGTTTTCACACAATGGCATGCAATGTAATTCGATTAAACGATGCCGAGTCTGTAACAATGAACATCATACGACACTGCATGACATATTACGCGAAGCGGAATCTTCAAACATAAAACCGGAACCGGCCAAGCCGTCGACTTCGCAACTGCAACGTAAGGCGAATCATGTTACTGGTGACTTTAATGAAGTCTTACTTGCCACCGCTCAGTTAAAAATTAGGTCAGCCGATGGTACCTATCTTACCTTGAGATGCTTACTAGATCAAGGCTCTCAGATCAATCTGATAACAGAATCAGCCGCTCAACGACTTGGCCTGAAACGTCAAAAACAAAATGCTTCTGTATCAGGCATAGGGTTCTCAAATAACCAATGCAATGGGACTGTTCAACTTATCTGCGAGTCACTATTTGGGGACTACACTTTCACTACTGAAGCACTCGTCATGTCATGTGAAAAACAACAATGGTCTCATTTAAATCACATCAACCTAGCTGACCCTGACTATAATGTCTCCCGATCTGTGGACCTCTTGTTGGATGCAGGAACCTACGCTGAGATTGTCATGCCTGGTATATTGAGAGGTTCACCCCAAGCACCCATTGCACAGCAAACAAAGATTGGATGGATATTACTTGGCAACGTCAAAACCTATAACTGTCACGTTATAATTAATAATATGGAAGATCTATCAAGATTCTGGGAAATGGAAGAGATTATTGATTCACGACCAGAGTCACCTGAAGATCACTATTGCGAAAAGCTATATTCCGAAACAACACGTCGCCGCAATGACGGTCGATACGTAGTCAAAATTCCCATGAAACCCAACTTCAAACAATATTTAGGAATATCTAAGCCAAAGGCTATCTCACAATTTTTACACATGGAAAAACGATTGGCTAAGGACAAACAACTCTCAGAAAACTACAAAAACTTCATTAAAGAATATTTAGCTTTAGAACATATGAAACCGTGCACGAATCCCCGAGAACCAAGTTGCTATCTACCTCATCATGGAATTGCCAGACCAGAATCAACCACTACAAAACTGCGCGTTGTGTTCAATGCCTCCGCAAACACATCATCAGGTCACAGCCTGAACCAATTAATGGAGAGTGGCCCAAACTTACAACGGGACCTTCAAGCTATTATTTTGCGTTGGAGAACTTTTGAATTCGTCTATACCGCTGACATAGAGAAATTCTATAGGCAGATCATGCTTCAAGAAGAAGACCAACAATTACAACGTATCGTGTGGCGCAACAGCGCAGAACAGAAGATACAAGAGTATCAACTCTGCACGGTCACGTACGGCACCAAGGCCGCACCTTTTTTGGCTATGCGAACTATCGAACAACTTGTCAAAGACGATGGCCATCGATACCTTCTTGCTGCAGACATAGTAAAACACCAGCTATATATGGATGATTTACTGGGAGGCAATAATGTACTCTCGGAAGCGCTAGAGACACAGCAGCAGCTTATTCATCTGATGAAGGGCGGTGGTTTCAACCTTCGAAAATGGGCCAGCAACAACCCATCTTTGCTTAAAAATTTGCCGGATGAATTAATACATCAAAATATGTTGAGCTTTAAACATACCGAAACAAATAAAACACTTGGCCTTTATTGGAATCCGAGAACGGATCAATTTACATTCAAACACAATGCAAGTGGCAACAAGGCTGACGTCATTACAAAGCGGATATTTCTAAATTGTATGACCCACTTGGATGGCTCTCACCTGTTACCATGAAGGCTAAACTTCTTTTTCAAAAAACATGGGCTATGAAATTAGAATGGGATACACCACTTCCCGAAAAACTATTAAGAGAATGGGAACAATTTCGGTCAGAACTATCTGAAATCGATAACATTATGATACCACGATGGATGGGCAGGACATCGCAACCAATCGAACTACACGGTCGTATATTCGGTGGTTGTATATTCATTTATAACACTTAATAATGTAATTTAATGCAGTTCAATAAACACTACTAGCGGAGACGGACACTTTTACTTAACATTCCAACCCCGCCAACTTATTATATACGTAACTGTAAAACTATATAACTAAATTAACTTAACACTAACTTACCTACCTGTAAGGGTTACAACTACTACACCCCTTACACATTGTTTATATTGTAAGCAAGGCTCAAAAGGCTTAGCGCAGACCAAATTTTAAATATTCTCTATACTTGTTGAGAGGAATAGCAGTCTCTTTGTTCAATCATTCTCTAAGTGTTTAAAAATTTGTGTTAAGGTCTCAGAGCTCATAAAAAAACGGTATAGATAATAATTTGACTTTTACTGAAGTAACCCATACTATTTTATCACTTCAAAAAACTAAGATTTTCACTTTTAAGTGTAACTAAATGTTCACTGTTCGAAATGAAGTCCTGTGTGTTTCCTACAATATCCATTTAGTTTGAGTGCGGTACGAAGAGTGGATATAGTTTTGTCAAGTCATAGTTGGGTAGAGTTTCCGCAGGTTATTCTGGTTTGGTAGTTGTTTTTGGGCCATTGTAACAGCTGACAGGTAATAACAGAACGAGCAATAGTTATAAAACTTGTCGATTGGATTCCATCACTAATCACCACCCTCCGCTTAAATCTTCATAAAAGTCTATACATAGACCGGTACATTCATAAGTTACTGAGTACAAAAATACGGTATTGAATTGCTATACACCTACCGATATTTAATATATAGAACTGTTCCATCACCAAACCGACTTCGAAAAAAAATGAAGTTCTCGTTTCGATGCTTATGTTACGTGATAACTTCGCCAAACTGTGGACCGATTTTCAAAATTCTTTTTGTATTCGATAGAGTATACTCCTGGGGTGTTCCCAAGTCACCAAAGTCAGGATCTGATAATGGGATTCCATGAAAATCTAGGGGAACCCTTAAATTTTAACGTATTTCATGTTTTTACCGAAGCTATTCATGTATTTGCGTCTGGTAGTCATGAACCGAGCTGATGATGGAAGGATCCTTAACTTTTGGACTTGATCTGACCTGACCTGACATTGGACCTGAATTTAATACCAGCTCACTTTCGGTGATTAAATTCACTTAAAAGATAAAATTAAAAAATATTTTACAAAAAATAAAAACCGATTTCAAAAACACTGAAAGATAAAAATAATTTAAGAATAGGTACAGACAACATCACACTTCTATATTGAAGTCGGTGACAAATTTTAAGACTCTAGGAGATCATCGTTTGACAATATTGTAGTTCACTTTATAATATGTATTTTCCTATACAACGAGAGGGCTGGTTATACACAATGTGAAAAACGTGAAAAGCGTTTATCTATTTTAAGCATAATAGGTCCCAACGCCCCAAGCCACAAACATTCACATTTGTAACATTAGCAGGTAACAAAACTGTGCCATATCTAAAATGAGAATACGAAAGTAGCCGTACGTTAAGCCATACTTCGCTAAGTAAACGTGTATTTTTGCGATAAAGAAGTTGAGAAGACGATGTATCATGAAAATGCTTTACACACATTTTACGATAATTCCAGTTGAGGAACTTTAAGTACTTTCCCCGCGTGCTTTGGGCTTTTATGAACTTACCTAACCGTTTAACGAAATGATTTATGGAAGGAAAAATATGCCCAGTAACTGCCTCAAGGCTTATGTACTAAAGATCTTCAGTGAAAATGAAGGGTAACAAAGAAAGTGTACAATTAGGGAGTGAAAGCTTGGGCGAAAAATCGGAAATGACCTCTCGCCAAAACATTTGTGCGTTTCAACTCTTTTTCGCCAAGTCGTAAAATAAAAGATACAATAATATGTTAAAAAAAAAACAGCTGTGCTCGTGAACTAGGTTTCGCCAAAATAATAGTCTAAAAAAATTCTGGACAGGGTCACCCTTATCACCTAGCGGCCTTAATAAGAATTTTACTCCTTGGATCCACGGACCTGAAAAAAAGACGGACGGAGCGTTGTTGAATCACGAGTGAAGCATGCAAATGACAGCACATTTGTATGTGTGCGTGTCTTGTTCTTTGAAAAATGACAGCTTTTGCTTTTGTCTTAGCTGGTACATCTGTGTGAGTGTTAGTTGTGTACAAACACATGAAATTGTCTTACCTTGCATGCTTCACATTTGTTTAATGCCACACTACACTACGTCCGTATTTTTTGTAGGTCCATGCTTGGATCATCCTCGGGTTAGTTAGTCTGTGTTGTGTCTTGTTTTGACAGCCAACATGTGCGGAAACAAGACAAAACACGAAGTAACTAATCGAGGATGATCCAAGGAGTAAAATTTTTATTAATAAGGCCGCCTAGGCGTTTAAGAAATAGCCTACGACCTATTCCCAGACCTTCCAAATATACACAAAAAAAAATCATAAAAATCGGCCTTTCACAAAAGCCGTTTCGGAGGAGTTTAATAACGAACGTTGTGACACGAGATTTTTATATATTACATTAAATAAACCACGTAAGGCTTGGACTATGCTCAATTACAGTTGACGCTTAGTATTTGCTAGCTTTTCGCCCACAGCATCATCTGCATTGTTCGTCGTTTTGCCCGTTGGAATTCTACATTTTCTTGTCATCATCATCATCATCATAATTTTAACCAATAGACGTCCAATGTTGGATGTAGGCCTCTCCCACGGATCACCAAACAGAACGGTCCTGCGCTGCCTGCATCCAGCAGTTTCCCACAACCTTCACCAGATCGTCAGTGTAATTTGTGGGGGCCCTACCAACATTGCCTCTCCCGATACGTGGCTGCCACTCGAGGACTCGAGGAGGAGGAGAAATTCCATAAAGAGCCATACAAACTTTGATCACTTATTTTACTATTTATTTGTTGAATTTCCAAATGCTTTTTTTTATTGCAGAAAGTTGGCAAACAAGCAAACTGCCCACCTGATGGTAAGTGGTAACAGTCACCTATAATACATGTGACTCCTGTGATATTCGCAGCAAAACCGCAACCTCCACAAGAACCACAGTGTACGTTGCCAACTTGTGACACAAGATGTAAAGTCACAGTACCCAGTAATTTCACTGCCATATCTTACCTTTCAAACCGGAACACAGCAATGCAAGCACTGCTGCTTTGCGGCAGAAAAAGACGGAGGTACCTAAGCAGATGACCCTGGTACAGAGTCTCCCTCCAGTTTTCTTTTCTTGCTTTTTCTTAGTGGTTTTTCAGTTTTCTTGCTTTTTCTTAGTGGATGTTAACGTTGTAAAATGATCTTGCTACATTTAAGTTCGGCTATGATGAATAGTCAGTTAGAGGGCATATAATTTTATATGTAAAGAAAGAAGAAGAAAGGTTATGACAGTAAACTTAAATTATTAATTTGGGGCACATCACAATGTTTTTGCAACCTTCAACATTAGGCTTAGTCTTCAAGTCGTTAAATTAATCCCAGCGTCCCTTGACCCTATTGGTTTAAGTTGCCTTGTTATTTTTGCTCCTCCATCTAAATATCAAGTGTGTGACATATAAGTGTCTATTAAACTGTGTACTCGTGGCAGTAAAATGGGCTCCCCTCAATTACACCCCATTTAGTTGTAGCTATACTCAACTATACCTCGAAGCGTGCTGGAACCGGTTCAACCTTATTACCGGAGCGTAAGGGTTTGTTTCGCACACATGACTTCCACGGCTACACGGGCATATGCTCCTGGGAAAATTATAAGAAGGGCAATACAGGCGGCCGTTTCCCCGAGTAAGTCCGTGTATATCTTGCTGGGGAAGTCTTGATTCAAATGTAGAGCTTACACGCTTTTCGTATTTGCGAGACTTTTATTTCTGTCACAGATTGTTTGTCACAATGTCTCGACTTTGTCTCGAATTGACTCGACCCTATCATATCTAAAGTGACTTCAAAGATGCAAATACCACCGTACGGTTTACAGCAAATGGTGGATACTGATCGGGCTGGACTTATAATGAGCTTTATTGGAAATGCATTTTATCGACCACGAACGACCACCGTTCTTACCGTTCCCATAGATTTTGACATCTGACAGCTGTCAAGCTGTTGTCCAAACCGTAAAGACTGTAAAGAGCATGTAGACCCGGTCCCGATTCCACATTTTTGAGAAGAATATTAGCTGTGCCCAGGAACTACGTTTCGCCACAATAGGAGTGTAATACATAAGTTCGAAACACGCTATCTCGATGCACGTTAGCGCGACAAGTCGCGACAAACCAAATTACTATGTCTTGTCGCGATTTCATGCGTCGAATTTACGTATTATATCCAAACGGAAAGGTTTCCGTTTTGGTTAAAATTGGTTGATCTCTGATCTGGGGGGCTACCGGCTTACACTTAGCGATGCACTTGCTATAATTTTAATGTCATAGTCACCTCATCATCACACCTCAAACACGTCCCCACCGAGAGCACGAGCCTACCCCTAACTAGTTAGGGCGATTAGGCCTTAGTCAAACCACGCTGGCCCAGTGCGGATTGGTTGACTTCACCTTTGAATTACTTCGCAGGTGTATGCAGGTGTCCTCACGATGTTTTCCATCACCGTAGGAGCGTCAGATAAATGTCCATATGAAATTCATGTGTAAGTGATATAAAGCCTATTTAGATGATTTAGATGTCATAAATTACAGGGATGATTGTATAAAAGATGTCAGATTTGAAGTATTCGATTAATTATTATTTTTATTTTCCATTGTAACATTCATAACTTCTTCAATATATATTTCTCAATACAATTTCTATTTTAATTCATTTAAGTACCCAGCAGTCATACGCGGGTGTTTACATAAATTTGTTTTACCAGAATCGAAAAACACATTGGTACATGGCAGGATCGATCGCGGGCCTCCCGATTCTACTCGGAGTCCAGTGCCGAGGCCACAGCGCCACCGACACTCCCATAGTCACCTTAGAACTATGGTTCTAATGTCACCTGTGACATTAACATGATAGCGAGTGCATCGCTTTGAGTAAGGCGGTAGCCCCCCAGGTATGAGTTTCGACTTTGGTCTCGAATTTGATGACACATAGTATTGTTAAACTTGACAGCTGCGCGTGCAACGCACGTTCCGATAGTACTTCATCGTGGTTACAGTGAAGTGCTTGGATTATCACCCGTTCATTACATGGACCCTTGTGGTTCTTTAACTTGTTTCGGATTTAAGTGCTATAAGACTTTTAGCATTTTTTAAACATGAAAATTGGGGTGTTATATTGAATGATTATATTTTTATATGTTTGACCCATATCTATCGACTGCCTAAATTTAAATTAACATTAAGATATTTTTTGGGTTCGTTTTGAGCGATTCATTTTTACCTGACTGGTCTGTTTTATGATAAAGTTGTGGTAAAGCGTAAACTTTTGAGAGTCATCTGCTTGGTACCCCTATATCATCTATTTCTGACACTAGGCAGGGGAGCTTGCTTTGCTGAGTTCCGGTTTGAAGAGTAAGACAGACAATGAAATTACTAGGAACTGCGATTTGCCATCTTACGTCACAAAGTGGCAGCGTACAATTTAGTTCTTCTAGTGGTCGTAGATCTGAAAATCTCACATGAACTACATGCACTAAGAGATTTGAAGCCAACTACGATGGTTACTACCAGCCACAGACGAAGGTTAAACGTGGTCAAAAGGTTAAATCGGAACGGAGTGAAAGATTTAAAAAAAAACGTCGCCCCACACAAGGATTTTCTCCTGTGTCGTGGGTGCAGTTACAAACATAGGATATCACATGCTCCAAAAAAAAATATTTGTCCCGTACGGGAATCGAACTCGCGACCCGTTGCGCAGTAGGCGATCACTCGACCTCTGCGCTAACCGTGTCGTCGTGCAAAAGATTAAATCGGATAGGAGTCAAATAAATAGCAAGTATTCAGTGACAAAGCTCAAGGCTAACAAGCGGAGACTGTCAATGTCGTCTCCACATCAAGAAGGCCGATAAAACCAAACGACTTCCGTATTTTTCGGGCTGTCCTAGAAATAATATCGGAGATGGAGTCTCCAGGGAGCTCCCGCGCGGTCTGCGTAGCGCGTAGCCTATACTGTAAATTTTGTTGGGCTTAGTTTTTCATACTCTGCCATTGTTTCCTGTTTGGTTTTATTCTTAACCTTATCCGTGTAGAGGTTTATGGCTGGCGAACAATTCATCGATCAAGATAACAGTTTGTGAGAAAATAAAGGTTGTGCTAACAGCAGTGATGTATAAAATCTGAAATACAATCGAATTCGTTTTGTATTTGATTTCGACATAGACGGAGTCGTGGTCAACAGCTAGTATTTTATAAATATACTCATAATAAACGCCCTCTCAGATTTTATACAGAAATACAATCGAAATTTTATACAGAAATACAATGAAATACAATCGAATTCGTTTTGTATTTGATTTCGACATAGACGGAGTCGTGGTCAACGGCTAGTATTTTATAAACATACTCATAATAAACGCCCTCTCAGATTTTATATAGAAAAAAAAACCGACGAGTTCCGCACACACTTATCTGTAAATACACAAGGTGTTTGGTAAATACCCTATCAAGCCAAAACCCACCCAGGTTAGCATAGCCATATAAAAGTTACGGCGTTATTGAAAATTCGATATAGCAAAATTTATGTTAAAATCCCCATACAAATAGTCCTCTGTTCCCAGTAGTTACATTCTTAATTATATTAACTAGATGGACTGTTGTAGTCCTAGTAGTTATTGGGTCTGTGAAAAAACATGTGTTGAGAGACATTGCTTCTTGCCTTTCATGATTCAATCTCAATCCCGACGACACGTTTAGCGCAGAGGTCGAGTGATCACCTACTGCGCAACGGGTCGCGGGTTCGATTCCCGTACGGGACAAATGTTTCGTATGGCCTACAGAAATTTGTTCCGGTCTGGGCGTATGTGCATGTGATATTCTATGGTTGTAAGTGCACCCACGACACAGGAGAAAATCCTAGTGTGGGGCGACGTTTTTAAAAAAAAACCTATAGGAATTCCATTGTGAAATCGCAAAATATGTGAAGATATGGAACATAAACGATCATATCTTATCCTCGTATTGCCTTACAAGTTTGATTTTTTCACAACTGAATGAAACCGTAGAGCCGAGTATTTGATAAAAATTTCAGTTTGATATCTCCACACACGTTCCGAAGAAAAAGGGTCTTGACATACATATGAACAGACAGACAGACGGACTGATGACAATAAAAAATAATAATACTTTATTTGCAAGAATATGCTAAAATACATGATTGGTGTTAAATTAAATTTTTACTGGAGGGAGACTCTGTACCAGAGTCGTCTGCTTAGGTACCTCCGTCTTACCTATTTCTGCCGCAAAGCAGCAGTGCTTGCATTGCTGTGTACCGGTTTGAAGGGTAAGTTATGGCAGTAAAATTACTGGGTACTGTGACTTGACATCTGGTGTCACAAGTTGGCAACGTACTCTGTGGTTCTTGTGGGGGTTGCAGTTTTGCTGTGAATCTCACAAGAGCCACATGTATTATAGGTGACTGTTACCACTTACCATCAGGTGGGCAGTTTGCTTGTTTGCCAACTTTCTGCAATAAAAAAAAATTATATACATTATTCATCATAATCTACTGCTAAATTGGCAGTGCGCAAATATTTAAAAATTTAAAATTGTACGTACATGTCAAAAAAGAGAATAGAATATTATTTTACTCAGTAATACATTTAAAAATTATTTAAAAATTCAAATTTTTATAAATTTCAAATTGTCGTTTATTTATGTAAACACTTTATTGCACATAGAATACATATACACAGGACATGGCATAATAAATCAGATTGACAATAGGCGGCCTTATTGCTAAGGTAGCAAGCAACCTTAGGGTTAAGGAAAGTAGCTTCATTAACATACGGGATAGTGCACACAGTATATAAAAATATTTATTATATAAAAATATTTATTAATAACATATACTTACCTATGGCAAACTGAATAAATAAATACAAAACATGTCATACAAATACACATATATAAATATTTCATTATTTCCGGTATTGAAAGAATCCTGCGACGGCGCTCGCCTAATTGTCTCAGGCAGTGAGTTCCATAATCGAATAGCTTGCTGAGCAAAAGACTTTGATGCAAAGAAAGAATGATAAGGGATATACAAAGAAATATTGTGGGAAGAACGCAAGATACGTACATTGTCATTATTAATATTATCGTTTAAAAATGTTATTACAGAATAATATAATCGTTATTGTACTCGGAATTTAGTAAATTGGTGGTGATCCTATAAGGCCTCCGTTTCTTTCCTTTTGAGGTACGGATTCCTAAAAATACTTAAGGTAGCAACACCTAACTCACCAAACAATATTGACAGATTGCGAATTCGTTTGAATACCTCAATGGGAAATTAATATTTCCAATTAAATCGCATTATGTAATTGAGTTCATTGTGCCACACGTATTTCCAGAAAACACACTTACACAATGTGTACTTAAGAATTTGTGCCCATTCAAAAAGCTTATGAAAACATTCGTCTTAATATAAAATAGTCACTTGTTTCGTCAATTGCAAAATTTGTCGTAAAAGGTTCTATAGAAAACGAAGATCGTATAATTTTAACCTTCTACGTTAATATTTCTTGCACAAATATCGAACTGTCGACTTTCAGTATGAATATGCCTTTTACTCTCTAATTAGTACTTTCAATAATTAATTAATTTGGGGTTCCAATAATCAAGGGTTTAATCGCATTCTCGTGCTTCGAAATTACCTATACAACACAGGCTGTCACTCATTCAGTTAAATGCCTACAATCCGAAAAAAAAACTTTCACTAGCATCGTAGTTTCACAAAACCATGAAATGTTTTTTTTAATAGGTCAATTTGATTTAAGTACGTCAACAATTTATTGAATTACCTAATCTATCTCTATTGCTGTTATACGTAATTAGGTTGTTATAACTTCGGCATAGCTGAAGAAGTGAAACCCACTGAAAAAATGCAGTAAACTTACAAAGGATTCTAAGTTGCCTTTCTTCGAAACGGTATTGCTTCTAGAGATGTCAATTTAACATAAATATACATTGTAGCCTTACTAAAGGAAAATAACATTGTAACTTAATCGATTGCCATAATCGAGTTCTTCGATCCTCATCCAATTATCTCCTTACATGTCCATCTCACAGTTCTGAAATAATTCAGTCTTCCTTTTTCGTACAATCCATTCTTCTCTGGAACGCTCTGCCCTTAGATATTAAGAAACATGTACAACAGCACTGTATGTCATAACGTCGCTTTTTGTTGGCTGTATTATTTTTGCTACTAGTTATTGTTGGTGAATAATAATATGTATTAATTTATTTTTGTCATATTTTTGTACTAGGTTTTAATAATTTGTAAATGATTTGATTTTAATTTTGTTTTTGGGTACATCTACCACAATTGCTCTCTGAACCTCCCGTAGGTTGACTGGTAGAAAATGCCTTAGGCATTAAGTCCGCCTTTGTACATACGGTACATAAAGCATTAATAAATAAAAATAAATAAATAACATTGTTGTAAATGGAAATCAAATTATTCGATATTAAAATATTGAAGAATGTCTATATGCTGATAAGAAGAATAGGAAAGTAAATAAAGAAATAAATGGAAATAATAAATTTAACATAATAGGAAGATATACGCCAATGTGAAAATGTCTGTTTATAGAGAACTTAGCATTTTCTTTAAAATGCTAAATAAATTGAAAACTGAATAAAATGAATAAAGAGAAAGTAAAGTTTTGGTCTCCAACATACTGTGTTGGCACCTAGATCTTTCGGCTACCGAACCCCATCCCCGACGAAAGCTTTTATTTATTGATTGATCCCTTTTAAACTTTGTTAAGGTAAAGTAGTCTTATGACTACGTATCAACATCCGATGTATAAATATTTATCCTCTATACACTGCTTTATTGGTATAGCAGTATACGAGTATATGTAGTAGGTATGACCAAATTGGGATGATGACTGAATTCTATTTTTTACGTCTCGTCTTTAAATATTAAAATACCGTGGAAAAAGATGCAGTCCTGTGAAATTAGAATTAAAATCGGCTTAGAAATACATTAGATACAAGCATTTTAAGTTGTGAATTTGAAGGCGATTAGACAGAGAGATCCGACATCAACCGTGACGTCATTGTTGAGTACGGCCATATAAACTCCGTGTAAATTGCTGTTTTGCTAGAAAGAGATGGAGAAATTTTTTTAATACCTTATATCTTGGTTGTTTTTATAGTTATTCGAAAACCGTTTTTTTCTTTCTGTTTATTATATGAATGAGCTTCTATTAAAGCAAAAAAAATGTTTAGTCATCTAGCCTATTATAGTAATAAAGAGAAATGCTTAACTGCTTATATATCAGACTATCATACAGATATACTGCAGTGATAACGATCGCGTCACGTCTTTCAGGGGTCGGCACGTGAACCCTAACTTGTAAGTGACCTTGAACGGAAGATGAACCAGAACTTACTGAAAAAATTTTCTCTACGAGTTTCTGTCCCTTATTATCTTCGTGGAGATTAAAAATTATGTCAAATGTTAATAAAGTCCTTTACAATATTAGCTGTGAATTGTCTGTAGGTATACCAATTGTCCGTTAGTTTCTGGACTACGATTCGCAATACCGATATTAGTAATTGCACATTTCAATTGGTCCTTCACAAGTAGATCTCGCCGATGTTTTAAAAAGTAGTTTACAGTGATCCTTCGTCGTTTCAGGGGCGTAACCAAAATTCTTTTAGGAGCATGCTCAGAATAGAATACGATTGTATGACATTGATAACTTGCAACTATTGATCTTAGAAACATTTACGAGTATTTCAAATGTATCAATTTGAAAAACAATCTAACAGTGGAATTTGTTTGGTCAATATTGTTTTGGTTTATTTGAGTAAACATACACGCTCCCTTAAGGGTTCATAGGGTTTTTGTTACACACGGAATGTGTTATTTAGTACAACATAAAAGATTTAAATTAATTTTCTTGTTTGAAGATTCGGGTTATAAAAGCAAATCAATATTTTTAAATTTGTTAATATGAAAGTTGGTAATTAAACATTTAATTATTCTGAAAATTGAGGCTGGTGCTACGCCCTGATCAACCTTCTTACTGTGCTTACTAAATAACAAACATCAAGATATCCGAATATACGAACTTTTGTATATCACTAGATGGATTAGAAGCTGCGTGGTGTGGTGACGGTAGTGCAAGGCATTTTCTAATGTCTTGCAGCATTCGCCTTGATTACTAATTTGTCTCTTTTGTTCGAATTTGAAATGTCATTCGAGTGAACGTGACAAAACACTGTTTAACTAAATCAGGCTTATACAATGGTTATTAGTAAGGCCTTAAATATATAAAAGCTTTTTGAAAGTCACGTCAAACAATGATCTTGCATGTCATCTTTCGTGTCGTGACCGCACAGCTGGGCTATGACTATGATGGTACAGGGTGTGCACCTGTGCTTGCTTTGTTCGCTATTACTAAAATCTCTCACCACTGTATATATTAATTTCTACTAATTAGTAGCAATTACGTGAGTTATTCTAAACGACAAACACAAAGAGTTTAGTTGTATTATTTCTGCTAGAGCGTTACACAAGATTTATTTATTTATTCACTAGCTTTTGCCCGCGGCTTCGCTCGCGTTAAATTCGGGGTAACACGGAAGATTAAAAAAAAAATAAGGAAGGTATTTTTCGTTGGTAACAAAGAGTCTGTGTACCGATTTTTAGCTTTCTACCTTGAAAACTGCGAAAGGTCCCAAATATCACCCCCTCTTTTAAGAGGTTGGGGGCAGATTTACAAAAAAAATGATGCACGATTTTTTTGTTAGTCACAAATAGACCGCATACCAATTTTTAGCTTTCTACCTTGAAAATTGCGGAATGCTCCATACAAACTATTTTAGGAAAGTGGGGGGTTAGAAATAGACAGAAAGTAACCTATGTCACTCTCCATCCCTTCAACTATCTCCACTTAAAAAATCACGCCAATTCGTCACTCCGTTTTGCCGTAGAAGACGGACCAACAAACACACACATACACTTTCCCATTTATAATATTAGTATGGATTCATGTAAAATTATTTCTTAGAACGCAAAAAGTTCACGTACAAACATCATATTTCCAACGCCCGAGTATTTTAGCTTTATGATCCTCTCAGGAATATAGGATACAGCTTTTTTTATTTCAATGTACTTTTATGGCTTGAATAAATAGTCACACGCCGCTACGAAACTTGCTTCTATTATGCCGTTGTTCTTTGTTCAATAACTTTCAAGTAAACGCTTTTTAGATTAATACCTAATCCTTAAAAGGACTAAATTGAATTTATCCTTAGCATGAAAAACTTTTCGAACCCACGTTGGGTGCCAATATGATTATTAATTATAGGTTCCGGACAATATAATCATGGGTGTGGAGAGAATTTAATTTTTTGTTTATAAAAGTATCGATTTTAACTAAACTAAACTAAACAAAAACATACAAACAAATCCAAGTAAATAGTCATTAAAACCCACGTTGGGCGTCACAGGAAATTATACTGAATATGTCTGCAGCGCACTGTCTAAGATATAAAATATATAGGTCGATTTATGATGTTACGAAACAAGATTGAAGAGTTTTAACTTAATAGCAAATATTTTTCTTTAATTCATATTGAATGCACTATAAATATTGATTTATGCTAATAAATCTGAAGTGATACAAAAGCTTACCGAAATTTAATAAAATATTTTTCTTCTCTTTCCCAGATTTTTATACAGCTCTTCATATTTTAATCAAAAACTCTCCAAATAGTCACTGAAGTTCAATTCAAAAATATGCAGCCCCCAACAAAGCAGTGCCAAATATTAACATTCATTGTTGCGTTGATACTGCTCTGTGGTTGATTATTCGGATTTTTATGTGTCTTGAACGCACCACAACGCACAGGAAATAATTGTATGCTGTATGTAAATATAAGAAAACAAAATAATTTTTCTCATATTTTCATTTATGACTTCATTCCCTTTCCAGCAGTTTCCGGGCGAGGAGAAATAAATATTGCCCGTCTTTTGTTGCTGCTGCTGGATTTCATTTTTATGCGCATCCTGCCAGATCCCTAAGGAACGCTTACGTTTTACCTTCCGTGACCTTTTCATTTATGTCTCGACGGAATCTTGTGACTTTTTTTGATCCCAAATACAATTTACAATAATATCCTACACTAATACATATGATAAATAGATAAAGTTTGTAAGTTGGTAAATTTGTTTGTTTCAAGTAATATTTATTGAACTATTGAACTGATTTTGAATAAATATTTTTTCAGGAGAAAGTTACATTATTCCTACTGAGTGACGTAGGCCATGTTTGATAGTGATTAATATTATTTTTAATGTGAAATAGCAATATTTGTAAATCTGCTGACGCGTTGATTTTATCGGCGTACGCTGACTGAACGGTTTGAAATATTTTTCTTTAGTAGTTCTCTACCACTTAGTAGGAGGAACCATACAAGATAATTGCATCACAAGTAAAAACGTTTGACGCCCAGCGAAGTGGGCACGGGTCAGCTAGAGTACGGTAAAGTGATGACTTTCTTTTCATTTAGCATAAAGAAGAAAATAATAAGAGCTATCTCATCACACGAGGCCGGGTCTTTATTTGCACCTCAAATGTTGCAGCTTACATAATTATATGCAGAATTTTATTGAATGAGAAACTTGAGAGAATGTGCTTTTGTCTCGAGACGCAGATCATTTAGAAATAAGCTCACCCCATTTGTTCATTTCACAATCCGTATCGCTATTTTTTGTTAATTTTCTTGTGTATTTATTTGATTTATGTATACTGTATGGACTTAATGGACTTAATGCCCGAGCCCTTTTCTTCCAGTCCACCTTCAGGTGGTGTAGAGAGCTAATGTGGTGGATTACCCAAAAACAAAATTAATATGAAATTATTAAGCAATTATTAAAATCCTAATACATTATTCATTGTATGTTATGAATAGATAGATAGTAGTGTATATATTGTAGTGTTATGTTAGATAAGTACAACTGTCGCATTAGGTTAGTCCTGTAATGGTAGTTGTAAGTTGGACCCCACCAAAAACATTCTGTAAAAAACTAGCCAAGTCTCGATGGAGCTGCTTGTTTATCTCTAAAAAGTAATGAAATCTAGACAAAGTCGTGCCAAGTCTAAGGTTCCTTACTGCGATTTCTTTAATATTATAGTTAATGTTGTGTGACTTGGCCGTTGACTTGTACCCACTAACGTATAAAGAATGTTCAATGTTTTACAGAATGTTTTTGGTGGGATTTCACTTCTTTTTGTAGAAACGTGAGCTTTTTGAATGACAGTCGTTTTTTTTTATGTACCAATAGTAGAACCATATCTCTAATATAGCTGAGACCAGCTGAGGGTTCTTCATCAGATACTTCAGACCTTCGATTTTTGACATCAAATGAAGAGGCCCACCAAGTTGATTATTTTTAAAGGCGATATGTCGATATCTCTAATAGTTTGGTTGGGCTCTTATGTTTTCTAATCAGGGTCACCAGGTACTCCAGATCTTCGATTATCCTAGTTTTTATAGTTTTCCCTTTATGTGGCCATTAAACCCTAACTCTGTACCAAATTTCATCTCTCTGAGCTTATGGGAAGAACTAGTTCTATTCTGATGATCATGAGTGAGTGAGTGAGTGAGGTGAGCTTACTGGATGTCGAAAATTTCTGCGTTCTGGGCCGTACTCTTAAAATCGACAACGATAATATCGGATTAGCCCTACTCTAAACACGCTATCGTTAGCGTTATCGTTGTCGTCGTCGGATCCATCACTACATAATATAAATGCTTAGATCTTTAAAACTACGCAACGGATTTTGATACGGTTTATTTTAATAGATAAAGTGATTCAAGAGGAAGGCTTATATGTATAATACATGCATAGTATAGTAGAGAAACCCTGATAATTTTAGAGGTTTCTAATGTGATGTCGTAAATAAACACTTTTTTTTGCGCTTAGATTGCAAACGCTGGCTGAACTCTACGAGATAAATCAAAATAATAACTACAGTATTGTACACCTTAAAAAGGTCTACAAAAAAGTCCGCGATGGTATATATCTATCTCTTAGGGATAACCCACAATAACCCTTTTTTATCCTTTACTTTTTACGAGAAATAATGGCTTATTTGCGAAGCGATTTTAAGCAATACAGTATTAATCCTTATCCAATTAAGTACCTTAAATACAATGTGCATTTAATATAGATCAATTTGGCCCTTTACAGCATGTAATATAAATGAATATTTTCGAAGATATTACAGATTTAAAATGTAGGGACGTTGCGGACAATGCGGTTTCGGTGGTACCGGCCGGGGTCGGGCGGGCGGCGCGTGCCTATAAAGTACTAGCTTTCCACTCGCGGCTTCGCCCGCGTTATTATTGTTTTCCCGTAGGAATTTAAATTTTCTCGTAGGAAAAATAATTTTGTAGCCTATTTAAGCCCGAATAATAAATTTCATAGAAATTGGAGCAGATTTTAAATATTTTTCATAGAAACTTTCAACCCCTATTTTATTTCTTTTACCCCTATTTTGCACCCAAAGGGGGTGACCCTTTGGGTGCAAAATAGGGGTAACTCCAATAAACCATGAAACACGTGTTCAATGAAATATTTTTAAGAGCATGAATCTCAAGTTTTTTCAAAATCGTTGCTAATTTAAATATGTTTCCATACAAACATGCAACCCCTTTTTCATCCCTTCAGGGTTAATTTTTTTTAAATGCCTTAGTGTGTGTCCGCATTTTAAATTAAAACCACTGTCCAAATTTCAAGTTTCTACCATTAGCGATTACGGCTGTGCGTGCGTCTATAGATGGGAACATCTCCTTTTATATAAGTATATAGTTTGTCTAATGACAAAAAAGCTGTGAATGTTGTATTTATATACAACTTTTATATCAGCGTATATCAGCATTTATGTAAATGTTACTCCTAAGGGGGTAAAATAAGTGTTGAAAGTTTGTATGAAAGTCCTTATTTAATGGACTATTGATTAATAATAAATAAATACGTTTAAAAACATGAATAAATTCTTCATACATATTTATACAGTTTTTAAATCTGTAAATATAATCACCATCCATGCGAACAAAGCCGCGGGCAACATCTAGTTTAATTATATAACGAATGTCTGAAAGCAAAATACATACCATTAAAATGGCTCCAACGCTTTTCATAAATACAAGCTTTTTTTCTTTATAAAAGATAACATTTAAAGATACTTTCGAGAAATTACGCATTATATTTAAAAATATTAGAAAAAACTTCGGACTGTACTTGCAGTATTCTCTTCATTTTCTTATTTTAAAGCATTTAAATCAATAAAATTAAAAAATCCATATTTAATTAGAAATTATTAAATAATTAGTGCTATTTGAGTACTTACTTTATTATTATCGTAAAATATTATGAACAATAATTGCAAAAATTCCAATAGAGACAGAGAAATTTTAATGATAGGAGTGAAATTCAACATTGAATAAATTACGCTGCCCTTTTCGCTTTACGATAATTTCAACGATACCTCAATAGGTGTCGTTGAAATGTTCGTAAATTTTACGAATGTTCGTCTGTCAAATGTATCAACGTTGTCACTAGATAGACGAACCTTCGATTTTAAGAGTAGGGTTATGACGCTCGCTTATGTCAATCGTTCGTTCCGTCGTTCCGTCGAGCGACAGAAGCGAAACAAAACATGCGAGTTAGAGGAGCAAACGACACGATGAAGCGCCGATATATCGTAAGTTCGATTTTAAGAGTACGGCCCCTGGTCTTATCCAGAGGTTCTCAAATAGGGGCCTGAAAATGCGGCGAAATGGTTCCAGTAAAGGATGGTACGGCAGTGTTTGCTTCGCGCTCGACTTGCCGGGGGCACTACCGTGCCCCCAGATGACAAAAATAAATAACAGAACAAGTAAAGTAATCCATATTATTTTTTTTACTAATTTAACACTCCACAGACTCGTGCTCCGTGCTCTTTTCATGTAATCTTCTCGTTGTGATCTATTTTGTTATTAATTATTATATTAAGACTTACGACTACTTTTTACTCCTAATCTAAGGTGAGTTGCGCAACTCAATCAATTTAAAAATTTAAATATATATCTGAATAATATTATACTTATATATACTTAATTATACTCAAATATATATCTTAAAATATTATACTATATCTTAATAATTTATGTATGGTCTATTTAACAATTTTTGGATCATTATAATTATTATGCCAGTTATGCCAATTTTTTTTAGTTACACCAAGGTCGCTCCGCTTGATAATGATTGGCCCTGAGCACCATTTTTTTATTGTATTCCATGACCACTTCATCTGTTGCTATGCTGGGAAGAGCAATGAGACGTCTAATTGCGTCGTCCTCCTTCAACTCCCGGTAGAAGTAGGTGCAGGATACCGTGTGTCTGGTAATGGACACTATCGTGGACAGGGTTCTTCCTTTCTGCTCCTCTGAGCACAACCACGTGATCGTACGTTAGTCCTTGTGCTTCGTGGATCGTCAGCAGTCTAGATTGTTTTCCGGTGCCGAACCCTTCCCTCCCATACGCTTCTTTCTCGTCTTGAGTAAAGGTAAGGAAGAGAGTATTTGGGTTGCCCCTACGTAACACCGCCTCCGATGCCATTCTGCATGTCATGGACCTCAGCACTTGCCGTGATGTGTAAATACCCTTGTAGATGTTTTGGAGGGCATACACTACATCCATCGGACTTCGGTGTGTGCAGAGGAGCTTTTCTGTTACCGACGTGATGGCGGCGGGGCTTCCGTAACGCATCTCGAACAGGTTGTCTCTGTCTTTGAAGGGGATCTGATTTGTATCGGTCATTAGTACCAATTCTCTTGCCCCGGTCAGCGTTGTTGCCATGATGATAGCTACAAAATGGACTAGGAGAGCTTCGTCCACCAAAAGGCGTTTTGATGCTTCCACACCATTGATGAGGACTGAGGCAATGGTTCTTATTTTCCCCTTCACGACCGCTCCGAATCGAGTCGTCACTTTGTCCGACAGTTCTTTTGCCGTCTCGAGTGTGCTAGTGATGATCATATCTTCCTTCATTTGGAAGTTGTTGAGGAGCCACGAGGTCTTCCCGCAACCCGGCACACCGTCAACCCATCTGATTGCCAGTTTACCCCATGGTTCGGAGATCCAAGTTCCACTCACGGATTCCGCCGTTTTTAGAATTCGGTCCTGCAGCATGCAGCGGGTGCACTTGGCAATTACCACTTTTGGGTCCTCGATCAGTGCGCAGAATGTGAGTGCTCCCCTTTCCTCAGTTGCTTCATGATCCACCAGCACCATGCCTGACGTGAAAAATAAACGTTATTACATAATTACAGTTCTGTTGCACATATTTCCGAAGTTTATTTTTGAAACTTAATCGGTTGACAGATTTCTTGATATCTTAAGGCAGAGCATTCCAGACAAGAATGGATTGTACGAAAAAGGAAGAGAGAATTATTTCTGAACTATTAGATAGACATGTAAGCAGACAATTAGATGATGACCGAAGAAGTCTATTATGAGAAGTACATAAGTACTGAAAATGCGGGTTTAAATAAAGGGGTGTATTGGGAGCATTCAGAAAGTCGTAAAGATTATTTAAAGTTCTCACTTGTCTACGCTACCGAATAGGTAGCAAGTTCAAACGATGCCGATGCTCAGATATTTCGTCGTATTTTGTCAGGTTGTAGACGAACCGAATGCAGTTATTTAGAAAACGGTCTAATTTGTTGAGCAGATCTGCATTCAAGTCGAGATAGCACACATCACGATAATCGATGACAGGAGATATCAAGGTCTGTACAAGCAATTGTATCTTATAGATTATGACTCGTGTATCTTATTTTTATTCTTACTTTTTCTTTGTATTTACCTGGTTGATTCATTAAAATAATTAGGCCCCGTTCCGTCTCAACTAACTTCTTGTGCCTGAGATTCATTAATTTTCACTTAATGGCGCAGAAGGGCTTACCTGGGCGGGGAATTAATGAATCCTGAACATCAGCCGTCATTAATCATGGTAATATATTATTTACTGCGATGTCTCTATACAAATAATAACTAAACATTAATGTGGTATGTTGCTTTCTTAACGCCGCCGTCAACCCGTTTCTGTCAAATTGATTATATTTAATTAGCGTATACCGTTGAGAGCCTAACAATTATTTACGGATTGCTAAATTACTGAAATTGTTTGAGTTCGGCTTTCGTTAGCCTGTCTTGAAATTCAAGTTTAGAGCGAGGAGACAATTAAAGCTGAAATGTTGGTTTGAAACGGTTCTCAGTATACGAGGATGATAACTCACTAATAAATATTAATATGGTACCATGAATTTTGTATATTGCCGACTATTCGCCTTCGCCTAAAATATATAAAAAGTACATAGATGATTTGGAGAAGGTACAACGCAAATTCTTACGCCGTGTAGATTATAGGGTTTGTCGTGTCCGTCAGTCATACGCTCAACTTTTAGACAAATACAATCTGTTAAGCTTAGAAAAGAGACGTACACTTCTGGGCGTTATGACCTTGCACGGTATATGAAGCAATAAGTTTGACTGTACTGAGCTGAGCAACAATTTGTGTTATGTCGTTCCGAATCCTGCACTCAGGTGCGCTGTGCGTGCTGGACGAGTGTTTCACACGCCGCCGTGCCGCACACGAGCGCGTACCTTTACGTCACTTAGTAGATGCATACCATATGCATACAACAAAACTTTTCCAGAACTTAATATCTTAGCTTGTAATGAAAAAAAATTTAAAAAGCTAGTCATAGAACACCTTAGTAACGAGTAACTCATATTATTGATAGGTTTAATTATATCACGGCTAATATTGTATGACCTTTCTTTTCTTTTCTTTGTACCTTTATATGTTTTATTTATTTATTTATAAAGATTTACCAACGTTTGCTTACATTGCTTAAAGTATGACAAACAATACAAAGACAAACTATGATAAAATGCAACAAACACTTATAGGTAAATCAGCATGCACTAAAAACAGATTTAAAAAAATATATTAAATTTAACTTATGTAAATATAAAAGTAAAAAAAAAACACTTATTTCGACAAAAGGTCCAAGACCACGTGTCGGAGCTTGTTGGGTGAATCAGCAAAGATGTCGATTACGTCACTATTTTCATTGACTACTTTGCACATTCTGCAAATTGGGGAGTTTGAGCCAAATACTGTTCTGCGTAGTGGATTTACGAGTGGGGTTATTTTATTGCGAGGGTATCTGTAAGGAACACGGAAATTAAACTTGTGCAACAATTGAGGACAATCAATAAGGTTGTTTAAGATTTTTGACACGAAAAGTAGGTCTATAATAATTCTTCGATCTTCCAACGAATCAATTTTAAAATGTGCTAAATTATTTTTGTACGATGTTACTTTTTTTAACTTTCGCATGCCTGTGGAAAACGCTAAATGATTAACAAATTTCCTCTGTATTCGCTCCAGTTTTAGTGAATGAGTAGCATAATGCGGTCTCCACACCACTGTACAGTACTCCAAAATGCTTCGCACTAAGTTATTATATAAAATAATTTTAGTTTTGGTATTACGTAATACTTTAATGTTTCGAAGAACAAATCCCAGCATTCTAGACGCACGTTTAGTGATATCCTCAATATGAGGTACGAATGTAAGTTTAGTGTCAAAGATTACACCTAAGTCCCTTATCTGACCCAGCCTTTGAATATTGCTATTTTTTATGGAATAATCAAATGCAATTACATTTCCTCTCCTTGTATATTGTACGTAAAAGCATTTATCAATGTTCAAATCCATTCCGTTATGTTCGCACCAATTCGAAATTTCAGCAAGGTCACTTTGCAGCTTACATGAGTCTCCAGAATCGTTAACTACCCTACAGATTTTTAAATCGTCAGCATATAAGAACACATCTGAAAACTTCACAACGTTGGGTATGTCATTAGCAAATATGCCGGACAGAATAGGACCCAGATGCGATCCTTGCGGCACACCAGAAGATATAATTCTTGAGGTTGATTGAAACCCGTTTACAACCACATAAAAAACACGATTTTGAAGGTAAGATTTTATCCACTCTAATAAACTGCCATTGATGCCGTAGGCAAATAACTTTTGAAGCAAAATTTCATGAGGGACCCGATCGAAAGCCTTACTAAAATCTGTATATATGACATCGACTTGTTTATTTGCATCCAGCGCCTCTGTTAACATTTCAGTCAAATGTATAAGGTTAGTGCTCGTAGATCTAGATTTGACAAAGCCGTGCTGATAATATGTTAAAAATTGCTGAAAGTGTCTCTGAATATACGGACAAATTAAGGACTCGAACAACTTAGCAAAAACAGACAAAATAGAAATGGGTCTATAGTTTTTTACTATATCTTCACTGCCGGATTTGTAAATCGGTACAATTTTAGCCATTTTCCATTCTGCAGGAAATTGTCCCGTACTTAAGGAAGTATTGAATATTATTAAGAGCGGCATAACTAAGTATTTAGCACATTTAACAACAAATAATGGAGGAATAGCATCCGGTCCCGCACCTTTATTGCAATTAATACATTTCAACTTATTTATCAAAGTATCGTAGGTAATAGGGGGTATTATCAAGTTACAACTATTATTAGCCAAGGACCTGAAGTAGGCGGATTGAACAAAATTATTCTGACCCATTGTGTGGTCAGTGTATACAGAAGAGAAATGTGAAGAGAACAACTCACAAATCTTATCACCATCAGAAGTCACTGTAGACCCATCAGTCATTGAGGCAGGATATGAACTAGTACCACCACGTTTCGCATTAACAAACGTCCAGAAAAGCTTTGGATTTACAGCCATTTTAGTTTCGATTTCCTGTATATACTTGTTGTAACATTTAGTAGCCATCCGCGCACATCTTGAACTCAATAAACGTAGTTCCAGTTCGTCCATGGGATTTTTCAATTTCTTATAACGGCACCTAACTTTATATTTTTCTTGTAAAGTTCTAATTAGGTTTTTTTCAAACCACGGTGGAAATCGATTATTACGTAATTTTTTCTTTGGAACATTCTTTTGGATAATACCACGAATTGTAATGTAAAATATCTGTAACATATCATTTACGTCAACAAAACCTGCAAACAATTCGTCCCAATCGCATTCTCCCAATTCTTTATGAATCTTTTCGTAATCAGCTTTGTGAAAATTAAGCAAGGTGATATCATTATTGAAGGGAAGTTTGACATCGTTAACGAGAAATACTGTAATATCAATTGGAGGGTGTAATTCATCCACTTTTGTTAAAGGGTTAAATGATTGAACCACCTCGCAGTTAGGTAGATTTGATATAACAAGATCCAGTGTTCTGTTAGACTTGTTTGTCACATAATTATGCTGGGTCAGACAGTTAATATGTAAAAAATCTATAAGAGGTTGACACAAATTAGAGACCGAAAAACTTGAATCATCATCCAACAAGCTCCAGTTAATGCTACCTAAATTGAAATCACCTAGTATACAGTTACAAGTAGATTGCTCTAAAACAAAATAACATTTCTCCAAAAATATGTTCAAAGTAGCACTAGTGACTGGAGGTGGCAAATAGACAGCACACAATGCTATTCGTCGATCAACTTGTGATCCGATTCCCAGTCATACATTCGCTTAGATTTTATTTTCCGGGACACAGCTATTAAAACTCCACCTCCATCTTTTTTGGTACAATATTTAGCATCACACCTATCCTTTCTATATACTATATACCTAGAGTCAAAAAGTTCGCTACTAGAGACAGAACCATTTAACCATGTTTCGGTAAGGATTACTAAATCATAATTATTGCAAAGTATTTGACGATAAAAAGTATGCGTTTTAGATCTCAAACCACGACTATTTTGATAGTATATTTTTAAAGAACCGAATTTTAATAAGTTTTTTGTCTACATAAAAGCAAAAATAAAAAATAAAAAAAGAGAATTAAAAGTTAATGTATGTTTTCTACTGATCAAACAATATTGTTCAAAGTGTCCATATTTTTCACCAAGATGTGCTCACCCTCATCGTTTTTCCGCATAAACACTCTTCCGTTCCTTATCCATACATAGTCGTAACCAATTTTCTTTGCTTTTGTTCTTGCTGCAGCATGAAGCGCTTTATTTGCGGGAGAGAGATGTTCAGTTATGAATACAGGCGTAGAGTTCCCTGGCAGACCTAGTAATGCACTGTTTAGCTTAGCTTGAGGATGACTTTTATTATATTTTATTGTTGAGGCTAGAAGCTGATCGCGAATCCCAGGGGAAGTCAGTTGTATAACAACAGATCGAGGACGCGACGATTCCCGATTTAATTTGGCAGTTCTTGTACAATGCAGAATGTCGCTGTTGTTTATTGTGCAACCAGTTATTTTTCCCAGCTCACAGACAATATTTACCAAGTTTTCATTCTTGAACTCTGGTAAGCATTGAATTTCAATATTGCTTTGCCTTAAGTGTTGCTCAATCTGATTTACACGTTGACTTAAAGTATTAACAGATGTTTTTAACTCTTCATTCTCTTTCTCAAGACACGCGATTTTTAATTTAGACTCTTCATTCTCTCTTCTCAAATCCTCATACTTCTCATTAAGAAAGTTCATAGACTCTTTAATATCTGAAAGATCATCCCTTAATGGTTTTAACTCTTTATCCAGTAATTTTCCTATATTCTCATGCAGTTTCTGAAACATATCATTCATCTGTCGATTCATCACATCCTGTACCACTTCACGAACATCATCCCGGGATAAAGACCCTTTTCCATTATCCGATACTGGTGAAGTAAGAGCTTGCCTTTTGTTCCCCCTTGTAATAGTTACATTATGAACTGGAGTATTGTCCAGTTTCTTAGCTTTTGGGGTGTGACGAATGCAATCAGGACAGGTCCACCGTGCCAACGCCTC
Organism: Schoenobius gigantellus; assembly: GCA_963935595.1. Lineage (NCBI taxonomy): Eukaryota > Metazoa > Arthropoda > Insecta > Lepidoptera > Crambidae > Schoenobius > Schoenobius gigantellus. Next base: position 35,589,810 of record OZ012551.1, read on the forward strand.
AGTATCAAACTGGTCTTTATTAAGAGAGATACATTGGTGATGAAACCTCTTATTGCATTTATTACAAACAAGATAGCTTTCAAGATTGCCTTTTTCCGGTATACAACAACCCCAAGTTACTTTAGACATGTTCGATATAAAAGTGGAATAAATTGGTTCGTAGTACCTTCCTCTCAGATGCAAAAGCGAACCGCGCAGCGTCGATGCCCTATCTGCGTTGCTTTGTCAATGACGCACGGATTAGCGCACGTCACAAAAAAGTATTACACGCAATTGTGACCGCTCTGCGCACCGCGTAAATACGTGAATCGCACAATGATACTCCCTGTACTCAGCCGCTTACGATTATTCCACTACCGTACCACTCCGCACAATTGTTGAGAATCTAATCTTATTTTGTAAAAATTTACATTGAGAACTCTTTAAAAGTAGTTTTTTTAATCACTTGTTTTTATTATAGCCTTGTAATAGCCGAAATATAGTAGTATTAATATCATTTACACGTCGAAACAATTTCTAAAACAACGATTCTTTACGGAGCTAAACAAATAGGTGTTGATTTAACTGTTGCCAAAGAAGAATGTTAAGTATTATCTGATTGTTAATATTATTGTTAAGCTTTATTATTTGTATCGAGTAACACTGCTTTGAGTAACTTGTGGATAACGGTGTGGGTATCACAATGAACTAACATACATTAAGCATTGTACCATTTGTTATATCTTATTGTGAATACTGTTTGTTGTCCCTAATAAAATAAAATAAAATAAAAAAAATAAATTCCTTCTGTATTGTAGCTAAAATTCAGATTGACGATTTTCGTGTTAATCTTTTGTCGTTCCATGGAGGACAATAGATTATCAATGTATATAAGAATATGCCGGGGCTAAAGTTAATTTATCATTTAATTCATTGACATTTAATTCACTGATGTATAGCATTAGATTAATTTGCTTTTGATGTTCATGTTGAAGATTAAAGACAAATAATAGAATAAGTATCTTTGATTGCTGAATAAGGATTTTAATATTAATGATAATGCTAAAAGCTTTTACTATATCACGCTGGCTAAAGGGTGCAGACGTAATGTAGGGTTTTGTTACGAGTTTTAAGGGCCCGGTCTCGTAATAATCGGTGTTCTAGCAGAATTATCAGAGAAGTAATATTTTTTTTTGTTATATATATATTATATGTTTCAACTCTCTCTTTCAACTCTCAAAGGAACAAGACGCGTTTTTGTGGCTCCTTGCAAGGAAAATCAAATAAGTGGGTATAAACGGCTTTGATGCAAAAAAAATGCGATATATCACGTAGCTTAGTGTTGTGATCATAGTGCTCAATTCGTACTTCATAAATACTCGAATTTTATAAGACTTAAATAAACTAAAATCTGTGTTGTTGGTGCGGTACTTGAAAGTTTCTCTGAAAAAATACCAGTGTTTGAGGGCAGTTTTATGAAACCGATAAATAAAATAATTGTTCAGTTACTCAGCGTTAGCGCAAAATCTCAATGCAGTGATGTGAACTAATATTTCACCAATGCTAACCTGGCGTGTATAGCCCGACGAGCACTGCAAAGACTCAAGAGCGCCAACTATCGCCAAGGGTACGAGGATCGATTCCAGCTGAAGCGTGTATTTTTTGTTTTGTTTTTTCTTTTTGGGCAATCCATTTTTTTTCTTTGGCTGTTTTTGTGATTGATAATTTAATTTCTGGACTTTTTTTTACTTTTTGGATATTGATAAGTAAGAATATTACAGAGAAGCTGCCTACGGATTGATAATGCAAAATGCCCAATTATGATGTATGTAATGCATGCAAGAGTAAGATTCACTCTCTGGACTATATGGAGTGTACCAAATGCAACCACTTGTACGACTTAAACTGTGTAGGAGTTTCACCTGCCAAATTCACTGCACTGTCCCAAGATGCCAAAAATCAATGGACATGCCCGGAATGTGTGAGTGCCATGCCTAAAGTTGGTAATCTGCTTACGCCGGTGAGGGGATGTTCCACCTTAAATACCACGTATACTTCAACGGAGATGAAGAATGGAGACTCGACAAATGCTCGATCATATGTTAACGCAATACGAGGCAGCGGAGTCTCGACCTCGCCTGGCTTTGGTAGTGAATGCAGGTGCCAACACGGCTCAAATGACGTACTGATGATTTTAGCCGAACTTAGAGAAGAACTAGTGGCCCTTAGTAAACAGAATGAAGATATTTTGCCGCTAAAATCGGAGGTAACCGCTTTGCGTTCAATGATCTCGATACTCACCACTACTGTTAGTTAACGACTTGAAATACGAGTTGAGGAAAAGAGACGAAAGCCCCAAGATTACATCTGCGAAAAGTCAACATGACCCTTTATTGGTACCTAACCAGGAAAAATCTTACTCGGCAGTAGAATCACGCAACAGAGAACCAAAACAGCCAAAGAAACGCACATTGTTGACCTCGGAAACTTATAAACAAATAATGCAAGACGAGGACAAACAAAATTCTACAACGGCAAGTCCGCCCCAACAGCTAAAAATCGTCCAAAATGCGTCATTGGTACAATCCCTGCCTACTACAAATGATGATACTCCCACAAGTCAACCGGAAGAATGGACGTTAGTACAACGTAATAAGGACGGGAATAAACTAAGGAGAAGAACAGCTGTCATCGTGGGTACTGGCGTAGAAGATGCCACACTGAAGTCGGTGGATCGCATGAAACATTTGCAGGCATGGTCGTTTGCCCCGGACACGAAGCCGGAGGCAGTTCTTATGACGTATCTACAAAGGGTGAGCATGTCAAACAGATACACTGTACAGAAACGGGAAATAAAAACGGACAAGCATTCATGCTTCATTATAGGAGTACCCGAAAGCCTGTTTTCAATGTTTTTGAAACCAAATGCATGGCCACCTGGAGTAAAGTGTGCAGAGTGGTTTCTGCGACGCCCCCGCCAACTGGCGGGGGGGCACGCAAGCGAAACCCAGAAGCCCCAGGCCTAACTCAAGAGATATCACTATCTATTACCAAAATGTTCGGGGCCTAAGGACTAATCCTAAAGACTAAGGCTTCATACATTCCTGGCAAACGTTATGACCATCTCAATGACGGCCCAATTGATTGCCCTCACAGAAACGGGATGCAACGATTCTGTCCATGATGGGGAGTTGATTCCAAGCAGCTACTTTATTCTCTGTTGCGACAGGAGCGATGGGAGGAAACTGGGAGGCGTGTGTCTTATAGCTAATAATCGGTTTACGCTCAAAAATTACGTACTGCCGGGCATAGACTTAAAAAACTGTTGCTTTGAAATGGTATGTGCAGATGTGTACAATGGTACTTATTATTTGTTTACGTGCTGTGTAGTGTACATACCACCCAAATCCCAATATAATGAATACCTAAAGTTGTTAAACTCCAATAAAAATCTATGTACGCACCGCAGTAGGGTGATCGTAGTTGGTGATTTTAATTTGCATTCTGCGCCATCTGAGATTTGTGAATATTACCATTATTTTATTACTTACTGTGGGTTCAGCCAGTGTAACAACATTCCGAACATCAACGGGAGACATTTGGATCTTGTTCTGTCAAACATTTGTGGGGATGTGTCCGTGGAGGAGGCCGAGGTGCAACTCGTGGCGATTGATGCACATCATCCGCCACTATTGGCGGTCGTTCCTTTACTGGGGCGGGTACCTGCTGCAGCGGCGGCGACGGCCAGGTCGGGTGGGCGCCCTCCAGGGCCGGCATCCTCGCCCAGCGCTAGCTGCATCGATCGCCTCTCCGACGAGGCTTGTGTAGATGAATCATATTTTGGGAGTGTTTGGAACTTTAGGAAGTGTGACTTTTCAAAACTATATTTTCTCTTATTGGGAACCGATTGGGGACCCATTTATGAGGTGAGGGATGCGGAGACGGCCCTGAAACTGTTCTATGATATATTTAGGGAATCATATTAATTCATGCACTCCCATTAAAAAGCGTAATGGATTAAGCCAAAGGCAAAATTATACTGAAAAATAATTTTGTTTTATCTATACTAATATTATAAAGCTGAAGAGTTTGTTTGTTTGTTTGCTTGAACGCGCTAATCTCAGGAACTACTGATTCAAATTGAAAAATTGTTTTCGTGTTGGATATTCCATTTATCGAGGAAGGCTTTAGGCTATATAACATCACGCTACGACTAATAGGAGCTGAGCATTAATGGCAAATGTTGCAAAAACGGGTAAAAAATATACGGCGAAACGTAGTTCGCTGGCACAGCTAGTTTATATTAATCGTGCTTTGTGAAAACTGGCATAAATCTACTAGTATCTTATACAGAGACAAAGTAAAATTAAGAAATAACAAACTTTCAGTGTGTCATTGGGCTTATCAATAATTATTGATCTTATTTCATATACTTAATCAACATATTATAAACTAGCTGTGCCCGCGACTTTGTACGCGTGAAATAGTAACTTTTGGCACAATTTTGATTTTTGTAGGCAATTTTTTAAAGATTTTGATAAGACCTGTTATACCTTATATAATTAGCTATCTATTAGTGAAATTCCCGTCAAAATCGGTCTAGCCGTTCCGGAGATTAGCGGGAACAAACAGACAGACAGACAGACAAAAAAAATTAAATTGTGTTTTTGTTATTTGTATCCGATATACCCATTTAGTAAAAACTTGTTATTTTAACATTACAAACAGACACTTCAATTTTAGTTATTTGTATAGATAACTTGTACTTACTAAATCTGGGGGCACGGTAGTGCCCCCGGCAAGTCGAGCGCGAAGCAAACACTGCCGTACCATCCTTTACTGGAACCATTTCGCCGCATTTTCAAGCCCCTATTTGAGAACCTCTGGATAAGATCAGAACGCAGAAATTTTCGTCATCCAGTAAGCTATAATCACATACTTAAAATCCAAAATTTCAAGTCTGTAGGTCATTTAGTTCCGAAGTTAAGCGAAAGCAAAGTTTCGCATTTATGACACTCACTCACTCACTCACTCATGATCATCAAAATAGAACTAGTACTTCCCATAAACTCAGAGAGCTGAAATTTGGTACAGAGTTAGGCTTTAATGGCCACATAAAGGGAAAACTATAAAAACTAGGATAATCGAAGATCTAGAGTACCTGGTGACCCTGATTAGAAAACACAAGAGCCCAACCAAACTATTAGAGATATCGACATACCGACTTTACAAAAAAATATTCAACTTAGTGGGCCGCTTCCAATAAAGAAAAGAAAGATTTGTAATAATAAAAAAACTACCCCTAAAATGAAAAAAACTGTGTCAAATAAGAAAATCTAATAAAATTAATCAATAAGCTCACGTTTCTACAAAAAGAAGTGAAATCCCACCAAAAACATTCTTTAAAAAACTAGCCAAGTCTCGATGGAGCTGCTTGTTTATCTCTAAAAAGTAATGAAATCTAGACAAAGTCGTGCCTAGTCTAAGGTTCCTTCTTTATACTGTAACGTTAAGCGTTACAGAAAGTTAACGTGCAACGTTACAATACGACGATAATCTTTTCTTTATAAATTTATTATTTCAAAAACTTGATGTCATATATTCCTAATTCGAATAGCATCACAACCAAATGGAATATGTTTAGCTGGATAAGCAAACTGTGGTAATGGATGTCTGCTGTATTACCAACAACTGAGATAAAATTATTATACTCTGTCCATTCGTTATTTTCTTTTTGACAGTTCGTGACAATTTGAAATTAGTGACGCCCTCGCACGTTACCGATTCGATTTCAAATAATAATCGATTTTATTTAAGAAGAACTTACAATCGATTCACAGCATCAAAATATTTTTAATTTAAATATTAATTGTTAATTTTTTTAAATTATATTTGAAACTAGCTGACCCTGCGTACTTTGTATCGCCATGTTTTTTTATCTAAATTACTGAAATGTTTGTTTAAATTATTGTAATTTTTATATTACACAAACCTTGTTCTAACAATAACGAATACATAAAACCAAGAATCATCGAATTTGGTGCAGTCGTTCGAAAGTTATGGGCGTACATACATTTCGAAGATCCATTTTTATTTATATATATAGATATAGATAAGTAATTATACATATAAATAATAAATCATTTATATTAAAATATTTATACATATAAATCTGTACTAATATTAAAAAGCTGAAGAATTTGTTTGTTTGTTTGGTTGAACGCGCTAACCTCAGGAACTACCTACTGATTTTTATTTATTGAAATTTATGCTTGAAACTTTTACTGTTGCTATTTTTAAATGGTAATATTCCTATATAATCCTGTCAAAACCTGAATCGGCTTTATCTTATGGTCAGTTAACGGCCCCCTTTTCATATCACGATCTTTTATATTTGTCCTATTCAGTCCGATCACCTAAAAGTAAGTCTAAAATTATCTTTCAGCGTAATTTTAGAGGCATTAATATTGATAGCTTGAGGGATGATTTTCGTAGTGCTGACCTGTCTTATCTCTTTGGCTCGACTAATCTCAATGAGAAGTTAAAATATTTTAACGACGCCTTGCTAAGCCTTTACGATAAACACGCTCCCATAGCTGCTGTAGGTACCGACTGCATTGGCCGTGACATGATAATGCCAATTTTGGAAGACGTAGTTCCTATTATTACTTATTTGGTAAATTTCTCTTTGAAAAATTGCGTCTTTCCAAATGCTTGGAAGCGCGCTAATGTAATTCATCTTCCTAAGTCACCAAATCCCACCACTTGTTCACATTTCCGTCCTATTTCCATTCTTCCTTTTCTGTCTAAAGTACTTGAAGGCGTTGTGCATAAGCAGCTGCTATCGTATTTGTACCGAAACAATTTAATTTCGGAATTTCAATCAGGTTTTCTGCCCTCTCACAGCACTGTTACGGCACTCCTGAATGTTACTGATGATATCCGTAAAGCAATGGATAACAAGGAGTTTACAATCATCACGCTATTAGATTTTAGCAACGCTTTCAATGCTGTAGACCATGACATCGTTTTGGCCATCCTGCGCTATATTAACATATCACCTCCTGCCATCGCTTGGTTCGACAATTATCTTCGCGGTCGCCAGCAGTGCATCAAACACGATGATCAATGTGCTGACTGGTCTGAACTTACAGCTGGTGTTCCGCAAGGCGGTGTACTATCCCCATTGTTATTCTCTGTTTTTATAAACGAACTCACTAAAACCATCACGTCTTCCTATCCCCTGTATGCGGATGATTTGCAAATTTATAGACACTCTGATTTAGCAAATATTGTTTCTACGAACCTACCTTGGAATCAATCAATAACGATCTCTGCAATATCAAAACTTGGGCGGATTCATTTAGACTTCTAGTCAACCCAAGCAAGTCGCAGGCTATGATAATTGGTAGTAACCGGTTATATGGAAAGCTTGACCTTGATGTGCTTCCTAAGGTCCTATTTAATGGTGTCCATATTCCTTTTTCTACAAAAGCTAAAGATTTAGGCATAATCATGGACAAAACACTATCGTGGTCAGCTCATATTAATGATTTAAGTCGTCGTATGCATTTTACTTATCATTCCCTCAAGCGGCTACAGTATTTTTTGCCATTCCAAACTAAAGTTATGCTTGCTCAGTCACTTTTGCTTCCTCTTCTCGACTATGCTGATGTCTGTTACTTGGACGCCACTGAAGATTTACTCAATAAACTGGAACGCCTTCAAAATCTAGCGATCCGTTTCATATTTTCATTGCGTAAATATGATCATGTTTCAGACTTTCGTTCCAAACTTCAGTGGCTCCCTATCCGTCAATGCACGCAATGCAATATGCACATCCTTAACCTCACATTCAAAATACTTAACTATCCTGAGATCCCTCATTATTTGCGGTCCCGATTTCACCTTCTCCCTCCCGATCCCCGTCCTAAGCGTTCCTGTGTTATACCAAAACCACTTAATATCCCTAAATATCACTCAAAGTTCTTCCACAAATCCTTTACAGTGCATGCTGCTCAACTGTGGAATGCTCTACCGGTTGATATCCGTAAAAACACTTGCATAGTGTCGTTTAAGAAGCAGCTAAAAGCTCATCTGCTCTCGAATTTGTCATAGTGATATATATATACCTGTGTGTGTGTGTGTGTGTGTGTGTTTGTGTATGTTACTTATAATAGTAGTAAGGTAAATTTATAAATGTACACCTCGTCCCGCATCTACTTAATTTTCACTTCCGCTAGGGTTGGCTGGAAGAGATCTCTTCAAGAGATAAGCTCGCCCTTGTACATGTTTGTTGTATAATATGTTTCTATTTGAAAAATGTGTGTACAATAAAGAATATATATTCAAAATAAACAATAATCCTTGCAAATAATTAATCATGCATTCATAGATACTATTTTTATTTTCTTGTTTTTGTAAATTTACAGAAATAATACTTACTTACATAAAGTCCGATTGATTTTCATATCATCGATTTATCTTATCTGTTTTATAGTCTGTGGTTGTTTGTTATGCATAAGGCACTTCACTAAGTAGGCGTTACCCGTCAATAAAGTACGACATTACCGTAGTAATTCATAGGCGTGAGCTGTCAAAAAGAAAATCAATAAATGGACAGAGTATAGCTTTTAAAGTCAATTTACGTCTTGTTGCTATTTACTATTCAGTATATAGGATATTACATTATACTTTTTTTGCAAATAATACCTTAGTTGAAAAAATAACTTCTAGTTGAGTTTTTTGGATGATCAAGTCCTTTAAGTAGTACCATGCCTGTGAAACTTCCGACGTTGTAGACACCTGTTAGCTATGGGAAATACCCGTATGTGGCTCGAATTAAGTAGGCTAAATAATGTAGTAGCTGAGAGGCGAAAACCTTCGGGTTTCTTGCCTGTTCTACTGGAGAAGGCTCTCCTAATTTTCGAACAGGTGCAAATTCAACATTTTGTCTCATTTGACAAGTATTTGTCGGCCAAAAAAATTATTTACCACCCTAAGGTTGAATGAAATTCAGTTGCATGTCATCACATTTGACACACAATGACATACTAACAGCTGCCAAAGTAACCCTAACGATAATTTGTTTATACGCGAAGTTTTCTCAAAATTGTATACTTACCACTTTTTGGCTGACCGTACATCATCATAAAATCTCATATACGTCCCCACCGAGGGGCTCGAGCCTAACCTAAGTTAGGGAGTTATTTAGGCCTTAGTCAACCACGCTGGCCCAGTGCGGATCGGTCAACTTCACATACACCTTGAAATTTCTTCGCAGATGTATGCAGGTTGCCTAACGATGTTTTCCTTCACCGTAAGAGCGTCAGATAAATGTACCTATTAAATTCGTAAAACGAAAAACACATTGGTACATGGCGGTCTCGAACCCCGGATCTCCCGATTGGAAGGCAAGTGCCGAGTCTGCCATTTGCGATAGGTAGTTAAGGGCGCGATCATTAATTTCACCAGGTAAGATATTAATATTAATATCCCCGGTGAGCAGAATGTTATGTGAATTAATAGTTCTAACTATGTTGTTAAGAGAGTCAACAAATCTACCAGAGTTCTGAAAAGATGGTGGTCGGTATGCACAAATCACAGAAAAATCATCGTCAATATTTAAAACTAGGCAGTTTCCCTCATCCACAAGTTCCTCTCGTGCGCAGACTTTAATTTCATTACGAACATAAGCCACAACTCCATCATTTTGGTTAAGACTCTTTCTAGTATAGAACAATCTGTAATTAGTTAAAGAAGGAGGAGGCTTGAATTCACTAATCCAGCACTCAGTCAAAACAAGAATATCTACTTTCATTTCAAGACTCTCCAGAAAGACTAGAAATCTGTCCAGATTGCGGTTAATGCTACAGATGTTGAGGGTAAGTACATATTATTCTTCGTCTATGGTACAGATAAGGGTTTTTTTAATTGGATTTTGTTCAGTAGAATATTATAATCAGTTAGATCTGATTGAATAGTACACGAGTCATCAATGTTAGTGTCCATTTTTTCTAGATTATTATGATTTATAGGAGTGAATTTGAATTTGTGAATAATACAGTCACACTTATTGAGATAAAGTAGTTGTTGTAAAGAATGCTTAAACACAAGAATTAATTTTTTTGTGTAGGTATTTGGCATTTATCTGTAAATAACGATATACGTGTAAGAAAATGTAAATATATTTGTGTGTATTTGTAATGTTTTGTGTATATTTGTAATGTAAAATGTAAACTTATTAATAATAAAATAATTAATGATAAATTTAAACCAATACAAGTAGAGGCCAAAAATGAATAGTGAATGTAAGAAAAAATATAAAGCTCATCTAGTCATTTTTTATCTAGTTTCATTAGGTCTATTTCTTCCTCGATACTGATTCTAGGCGTACCCTCGCTCAGCCGCAGAAACACTTTCCCATTCGATGTCCAGCAGTATTTATAACCGTGCTCAGACTTAAAACTTCTCGCCAGGTAAAACAACTTCCTTGTCTTTGCTGTTAGATTGTCAGATTAATAGATAGGTACAACTGGACCCTCAATGTTAAGATCAGCTGTCGTGAGATCTTTGTTTTTATCTTTGTTGTACAATTTTAGGGCGCTCTTCAACGATTCTTTCGCCGTAGATGTAGTAAACTCAGTTATGATTGGGTTACCAGATTTTTTAATTTGTACTCGGAACACTTCCTTAATTTCATAATGCTGGATAGGAACTTCCAGTTTAGCGCTTAGATCAGTGACGATTTTGATTAAATCTTTTTTTGTCTCCCCTTCCTTCATAGGAATGCTTCTCAACTCAATAGTGTTGGATCTAATTATCCGTTCCAGTTGATCAATTTTTAATTCCATCTCTTTAATACAGGTTCTGTCCTCCTTTTTTTCTTTCTTTAAGATGTCTATTTCTGCTACGATATGATCATATTTTTCCGACAGGAACTCAATACTTTTTATTATTTCGGCGTTTTGTTGTTGCATTGTATATTTAAGTTCCTCAAACCGCTTGTCTTGGTGTTCCGACAGAGAGTGAAATAACCCTCTCATTTCAGCCATAAAATCAGTCATATTGGTGGGGGTATCTACTGATGGCGGAATTTCTAGTGCGCGTCGTTTATAGTTTCTTTTTTTATTATTTGAATAGTCAATACATCGAGCAAGGTCTGGCTCCGAATCATAGTGGCTAGGAGGATCGCTAGACTGGCCACCTTGAATGCTCATAGTATCTGTGTTAAGCGGAGTACTAAATACGCGTAGCGGGGACTTGCCTGGAGGGGTGCGTTTTAGCGGCATTATAAGTTGCTTGCAGTCGGTATTGTGTGGACGGTGGGTAAGTAGCTCAAATTTGTGGATATTTTCAATCAATAATCACACATTGTTACCAGGACAGCATAGAATTGTATAATGATTTCGAATGACAATAATTTATATATATATATATATATATCTCTCTCTTTTTCAAATACAAAATCTTATTTTATCTCAGCTGGGTACTAGGACAGTATAATTACGTAGAAGGTAAGTGTAGCGCTGCACTCTTTAGTCGCGACTCAAACGTAATTCGTGGTTGTGGTATATCCGCTTGACAGTGTGGTTACACATGGGTTACACTCGGTCGTCAACAATAGGCAGTGACGTCACAAGCAATTAAAAATCTATAAGTATGCAGAGAAGCACACAAAACTCGTATCCAAATGCGAATAAAACCCTATCGTGGTGAAGATGGGTACCAGGGCAGCATAAAACCATAGAGAGTAGCGCGCCAACTTCGCCGCAGGCACAGTGCACAAATCTTGTTTCCAGATCCGGAGAAAACCCTATTGTGGTGTAAATAGGTGCCAGGGCAGCATAAAACCGTAGAAAGTAGCGCGTTAGCTTCGTCACACTTCCATGCAAGTGCACAAAATTCGTTCCCGAATCCGGAGAAAACCCTATCGTGTTGTGAATGGGTACCAGGGTAGCATAAACCGTAGAGAGTAGGTACGCCACACGTACGTACACGCACGAGTCGCACGACGGAAGTGTGCCACGCGTTGGTGGTGAGTCCACCAGGCGCAGCTAGCTATGTTGTGGTATTGAGATGGTTGCGTATGCGCGCATACACACACTTGTCACTCCTGTAGATACCGATCACACACAGCAGAATACTGGTAATAGTCACTCACACAAGTTCAGCCTCGATTAGCAGCCGAGCGATGCGTTCCGAGATTCCTATATAACTCTTCACTACTTATGCACTCCTATTCAATAAATATGAATTTTTCCTTGTGTGACTCCATTCCCCTGGAGATTAAATCTGGAAGACAGCTATGTTATTATGAGTAGAAGACATCAGTTAAAAAACGATATTTATCAGATTCCCTCTGAAAGACTACTAGGGGGGTGGAAATTTGTATGGAGCTTCGTAGCTTTTGGCTGCAAAGTATGACACTTGGTGTGTAAGCTCAAACGAATTTATTTGTGAATGAAACTCTGTTTTTAACATATTGTGTATGTAAAAAAATAAAGCCCTTCGGCAAATTTGGTTCGGAATTTTTTCCATAGAAATAAATAATAAATACCAATATATAAGTAAGTACTTATGGCATATCTTCATCAAACTGTAGCAGGAAATTAAACATTGTATACGGAATTATTAATATTTGATAAAGTAATATCGGGAGCAATTTAACAGCGAACCAAAGAATGCCACCAAACTTTCCAAGAATCTTCGAATAAACGCTTGTACAGAAAACTCTTATTATCATCGGCCAAGCCTTGAAATGCTGAGATGCCTCGACGACGCGTCGGGCGGGCCGCCCGCCTATGACGCGCGGGTGAATTTCTAAAATTCTAACCGAATTGGATGATTCGGATACCACGGCGGATGCCTGCATGCCTTCAGCCTCGATGCCCCGCGAATTTTTTATTTTTTCCAATATACGTTAATATATTATTATCCGAGCACAATGCCAACTTGTGACATAAGAGTAACCTATTTTTCTTCCAACTACTCATTAAGTTTACTCTTAATCACTGAAAAAGGCATCACTAAGTAATGCATTAGTACCCTGGGAAACTCGAAGGCAGTAATGTTGTATGAAATTTCATTAATGACCTGTTCAACATTAATGCCCTGTTGTGTTTTTTACAAGATACAATAAGATTCAAACAAAATGTCGGCATTTTTCCAAAGTGGTTTAAGTGGCTGTATAAGATGAAGCTGTATGTCACAAAAAAAATACTTGCGCAAAACAAGTAAGACCGTGCAAAGCCAATGTTATTGGCTTTGCAGGGTCCTATCGATCCTAATGGCGTCGTTTAGCTTTTATTTTAATAATTAAAAAAATGTATTCGAGTGAATATTGTGCAGTGAGTGGTATTATTTTGGTGCACAAACATTGTTGACGGTGAGTTTTTTTTTGTGGAATTTCCACCTCATCAGTCAACCACCACCTTTAAGATAAGGTTTTTGTTTTTCATTAAGACAATTTGTTTTTTTTTTTTCATAAATATTGCAGAGCTCTGCGATTGGGTTGGATTCGGCATCAATGACGCCGTAACTTCCCCGCATCGTCAGACCGACGTAGGCTCAAACTAAATTAATGTCATTATATCGTGTCTAGATAGGCGTTTCAAATGCTTTAGTTACCTAGTTATCGATTCACTATAGTAGGGAAGTAGTGGAGCCAAAGAAGGGATTTTTGAAGACTTTTGCGAGCATCAGGTTAGGGGGCATACGTTGCACCTTAGAGATTATCACTACCAAATTGCAGCCCTTCATATTCGGGCGTATTTGTAGGACAGCTAATCAGATTAGTAAAAAAAATTCGATGCCGTGAAATTTCGAGCGCGTCAGATAAAGGTTTGTTTTAACTGCATGCTGAAAAGTGTGTAATTCAATAATCTGACGCAGTCTGGGTAGGTCGCAAAGTTGAAAAAAGTCATTCCTCGGGATTCTCTAGCGCAGTTTATTTTTTTTATTTTGTGCGGAATAAGTTGAAAATCACAAAAAATAGTACATTGTTACCCCAGGGGTGAAAGTAACCGTAAGTCTTTAACCCGAGGTAAACACTGTGCTTTTCATTACGAATACAAGGAAAGTTAAAATAAAACAATGAATATACTAAAGAAAATACGTGTAAATTTTATTTTACATAAATCAACAACTTCGGCTTTAGCCCGCTTATTCTTATAAAATCAGGCGTTAACTCCATACCTGAATCAGATGAACTCATTGTGTTAATTAATATACAAATATAATTAACAGTTAATATAAATCTCTGCTATACGGAAGTATTAACAAAACTCTACACATGAAAAAAAACAAATGAAGATCGCATTTCCGCTTTCCCGCTTATTTTGTTTTTTTTCTGTGGCCGGCCAGCTATTTATTAGCCAGCCATTATTTTTCATTTTCATAATTAAAAAAATGGTAAATATTTTGTTCAAAAATATTTACCATTCCAACAACCAACAATCCAAATCTATGTTATTTAAAAAAAATAGTTGAAAATAAATTATAGTAAAGTCATTTAAAAAATATATGTATTCTTTAAATATTTAACATTATGTTATTTTAATTTTACATCGCTCTGTAATTGAGTGGCTGTATAGAAAGAGGGAACATGGTTCAATAAAAATGTGAAAAAAGAACTAGTTTCTTATTAAAATTTGACAGCAGCTGTCAGTTGAAAGTGATTCTCCCTAGGGCTGAAAAGTATTACTTTCAACCCGCTCCTCAGGTAACTTCTGACCTACTTTCAAAGTATGAGTAATGAAATAGTACATTGTTACCCTAGGGGTGAAAGTAACTTATTTAGTCCCGAGACGGGGTTTGGCGCCCGAGCGTAGAGCCTATAGTTCGAGGGACTAAATAAGTCTTTAACCCGAGGTAAACACTGTGCTTTTCATTACGAATACAAGGAAAGTAAAATAAAAACATGAATCAGCTAAAGAACATAAATGAGTGAATTTTATTTTAATAAATCAACAACTTCTGCTTTTGCCTCTTCTCTTGTGTATGAAATCTCTGCTATTCGGAAGAATAAACAAAACTCGAAAAACAAATAAAGATCGGATTGCCGCTTTCCCGCTTATTTTGTTTTTTTTTCTGTGGCCGGCCAGCTGTTCTGCCATTATTTTTCATTTTCATCATTAAAAAAATGGTAAATATTTTGCCCAAGTCATGTTATTTCAAAGAAATAGTTGAAAGTAAATTATATTAGTCATATAAAAAATATATTCTTTTAACACTTAACATTATGTTATTTAAATTTTACGCTGTAATTGAGTGACTGTAATAGAACGTCAGAACATGGTTTAAGAGAAATGTGAAAATAGAACTAGTTTCTTTTTTAAAAATTGACAGCAGCTGTCAGTTGAAAGTGATTCTCCCTAGGGCTGAAAAGTATTACTTTCAACCCGCTCCTCAGGCAACTTCAGACCTACTTTCAGAGTATGAGTAATGAAAAATCTATTTTCTGACGATTTTCCCAAGACGAAGACGTAAAAAAAATAAAGTTCGGCGCGTCGAACTTTAGTGAAGGATGAATTCCTTACTCTGCACCTCTCGCACTTTCACTCTTTCCATATCTCACTCTCTTACAGCGTCCCTTCACTATTATACTGCGTAGCAACCATGGCCTTCTTTCACAGTAATCACAGCGTCCCTCCACTACTCCCTAGCAACCATGACCATTGTACAGCTGATCACAGCAGGCGTGGCATTCTTTACGAGACGCTCTGATTCGTTTCAATTTTTTTATTAAACCTAATTTTATGTCAATTATTATAGGAAAATCACAATATTGGTAAAACCTTCCCACAAAGTTACTACTGAAAACCATTACCACAGTCAATGCATTGGATTGGCTTTACAGCGACTAGCCAGGTAATCCCGCCCCGAGCTGTAGATTCCAATCAGTATTCTGCAATCGATGTCTCTGCGTAAAAGGGTGCATCTAGGGTTGCCAACTTATTTTGAATCATATATTATTTTAAAATCTCTTACCTCTAAAAATAAAGTAGATAGCAAAAAAATTAAAACAAATAATAATATAGTATGATCAAAATCGAAACTAAATATAAATGCATTTTTTTCAGTTCTGCTATTCTTAATTAAAATTTTATTCTGAAGAATAGTTTCATATGCTTTAATTAACTACGTACCGATATTCCATATTCAAATTGAAAAATACCATCAATTCTGCTTATATTTAATTTAAATTGGCCCGATTATGCTCATTTCACAAATTATTTTTCATAACGGAAAAGTGCGTTCCATAAATGCTAGTATTGTAGTATAGTATAGTATAGTAGAAAAAATGAAATAATATTCTTTAAATTCGAAATTAGAAAATATAGTAGTTTCGCCTACTATATACAGGATTACTATCTCTCTCTCTCTCTCTCATTAGCCTGTTTCTACCCTTCGGGTGTAGGCCTCCTTCAAACTACGCCACTCATCGCGATCTTGTGCGACCTGAAGCCACTTTTTGCCAGCTGTCCGTTTGATGTCATCATCCCAACGCATCTGCGGTCTTCTTGGGGGACGCTTTTGACCCCATAGTCGCCACTCAAGCAATCGCTTGCTCCATGAATCGGTCTTGCGTGCCACATGACCCGCCCATTCCCACTTTAGTTTGGCAACGCGCTTGATGACATCCGTGACCTTACTCTGTTGCCTCAGCCATTCGTTGGTTTTACGGTCCCTAAACATGACTCCAACCAGTTTTCTCTCGAGTGCTCGCTGGGCCACGCTCAACTTATATAGTATGGTCTTTTGTGAAAACCCAGGTTTCAGCACCATAAATGAGAACCGGCAGAACACATTGGTCGAATATGCGTGCCTTTTGTTCGGCTTTAAGATTCATTTTAAATGCAAACTCGAGGTTGGAATAAGCAGCCCAGGCCAATCGCACACGTCTAGTGATTTCATTCGTTTGGTTCTTTTTACCGATTACCATCTCCTGTCCCAAATAGACGTATTTATCTTCTCTTTCGATGGTGGTATGGTTAACTTTGATGGTAGCGTTAGAATTTGTGTTTGTCATAACTTTTGTTTTATCTAAATTCATTACC
The DNA here is from genome assembly GCA_963935595.1 of Schoenobius gigantellus. NCBI lineage: Eukaryota > Metazoa > Arthropoda > Insecta > Lepidoptera > Crambidae > Schoenobius > Schoenobius gigantellus. Next base: position 35,606,849 of record OZ012551.1, read on the forward strand.
AGGCCATATCGGATGGAAGCGTCGCTAAGTTCTTGGATCATGCACTGAAGTTCATTCGGGTCACTTGCCAGCAAAACGACGTCATCGGCAAAACCCAAATTATTTAAGCGATAACCTAGTACGTTTAAACCACGGTCGTCCCAGTTCAGGCTTCTGAAGATGTCCTCTAGCACCAAAGTAAACAATTTTGGTGAAAGCGTATCACCTTGCCAGTAAGTGGTGGTAGGTTGACCTTTAATGTTGCCTTCTTATAAATATTCTCAATCAGAGACGTATATCGATGGTCTATACGTGCATTTTGTAGTAACTCTAGGACTGACCATGATTCAACACTGTCAAATGCTTTCTTATAGTCTATCAAGGCCAACCACAGTGGCATCTGGTATTCAGTCGTTTTCTCTATGATGGTTCTAATCGACAATATGTGGTCCAGTGTACTGTACCCGCCTGTGAAACCGGCTTGCTTTTCAGGCTGATAAGTGTCCAGTTTTTTGGTAAGGCGTAGAGTTATGATCTTTGTAAACAGTTTGTACAGATGTGAGAGCAAACTGATGGGACGATAGTTATTTAAGTCGACTTTGTTGCCCTTCTTGTATAGTAAAATAACTAGGGCACAGTCCCAAATCTCGGGTATGGTTTGCTCCTCCAAGCATTTGTTGAAAGCTATTTTAAGAAGCTCGATCACTCTGTCTTCTCCATCCTTGACCATCATAATTACAATGTTATCATTGCCAGGAGATTTGCCGTTAACAACAAGCGAAATCGTATGCGCACTCAGAAGAATGAAAAACAGGATTACTATATACATACAAAAATAAATATTAATATAATATACCTCTAGGATGTTTATAACTCCACGCGCATCACCAGAATTACGTAAGCAAACTTGTGCAAATTGGGATGATGACTGAATTCTAATTTTTAAGTCTCGTCATAAAATATTAAAACACCGTAGAAAAAAGATGCCATCATGTGAAATTAGAATTAAAATCGGCTTAGAAATACATTAAATACAAGCATTTTAAGCTGTTAATTTGGAAGCGATTAGACAGATCCGACATCAAACGTGACGTCATTGTTGAGTACGGCCATATAAACTAACATATCAATGTCACGACTGTGCAATAAAAACTCGAAAATTGATTCTTGTTCAATTGATTGAGTTATCTTAAAACTCGTAAAACAAACGTTGCAGTCAATGATGTTGAACTATCTAATCCTGCGAAGTTTCAGGTATTTAAAAATTAACTCTGTATATTTTTTTTTAGAAATATAGTATTTGACCAACAAATACAACAGGATACTATATTATATAGTAGGGTTGGCAACCCTAGGTGCATCGTAGCGATATTGATGAGACTGCTGAGGAACATTGGCTTTTTGCTTGATTAATGCTTTGATGATTGTTTGTATTCAAATTCAAATTCAAAAATCTTTATTCAACTTAGGCCTTTACAGGCACTTATTGACGTCAAAACAAAGCAAAACATTCTAATTTAAAGGAAACATAAATTTAACCTTGTATGTGCATACATCCTGAATATACCTACTCAAGATGTCTGCAAATACAAGTAGTAAAGAAAAAAAAAGTTGAATCTACACCTGTTCGGAAATTGGGAGAGCCTTCTCGAGAAGAACAGGCAAGAAACTCGAAAGGTCAAATTTTTTATCTCCTCTTTTAAATCGCCATTTACAATTTTGGTTTTGTTACATAGTCATTGAAAGTTAAAAAAAAAATACAATCGGTATGCTTACATACACTTAAAATGTCAAAAAATAAGTTATAGACGTATACATTAATCATAATACAATAAATTATGTTGTTACCAAACATTTGATAACTTAGTCTAATTCAAAATCAATGTCAGTTCTTTTCTGCCAACAACATTTGTTAACATCAATAGCTATACACAACAACACGATTATTGACATTAAAACGAATAATAACTTCATATTAACACCAGGCATTGGCATCGTTTAAATAATCGTTGACTTTATAATATCCTTTACTCATTAGAGTCTTTTTTACATGCGCTTTAAACTTATGAAAAGGCAAGTCAGTTACACTATGTGGAACTTTGTTGTAAAACGTTATACATTTCCCCATAAATGAGCCTCTAGTTTTTTGGAGTCTGTACGTTGGAACGGCAAGTTTATTTTTATTTCTTGTGTTTAACTGGTGAACGTGGAAATTGGTTTCAAATGTATTATAATTCTTATAGACATAAATCAAATTTTCATAAATGTATTGTCCTGCTAAGGTCAATATATTAATTTCTCTAAATAAATCTCTTAGAGAATCCCTTGTTCGTAAATTATAAATAGCGCGAACTGCTCTTTTTTGAAGTACGAAAATACTTTCTATACTAGCAGCCGATCCCCACAGTAGTAGTCCATACGACATAACACTGTGAAAATAACTAAAGTAAATCAATCTTGCCGTTTCAACATTAGTAAGTTGTCTTATTTTTTTAACTGCATATGCCGCAGAACTAAGTCTGTTTGCCAAGGACTCAATATGTGGATCCCACTGCAAACGTGAATCTAATGTAATGCCCAAAAATTTGGTACAATCAATGAATTCAATAATTTGATTATTCATTTCCACAATAGTATCCACTTTCCTTACATTTGGCAATGAAAATTTTATACATTTAGTTTTATTTGAATTTAATGATAAGTTATTAATTGTGAACCAATGCAATACATTAGAAAGAGTACTATTTACAACGTCAGTATTTTCATTACCTCTGTCAACCTTAAATGTTAAAGAAGTATCATCTGCAAATAGTACTGTATCGCACAGATTGTTAGTGAAATGTGGGAGATCATTAATGTAAATTAAAAAAAGCAAAGGTCCCAATATCGATCCCTGAGGTACACCCATAGTTATAGATGCACCAACAGAGTCAGTTTTGCTAATAACAACTTTCTGGACTCTATTGGACAAATAAAACTCCATAAGGCTAATTGCTTTTTCGGTGACACCATAATGTTTGAGTTTATTTAAAAGAGTCTGGTGACTAACGCAGTCGAAAGCCTTCGACAGGTCACAAAATATACCAATCACATCTTGTTTACACTCCCAAGCGGCAAAAATGTGTTTGAGAAGTGCAACTCCAACATCTGTCGTGGAACGACCTTTGGTAAAACCAAATTGGTTCAAATGAAAAATGTTATTACATGTGAAATGATCTATTAACTGCTGAGATACAATTTTTTCGAATATTTTACTAAGTGCTGGTAGAATCGAAATTGGTCTGTAATTTGAAGGATCGTTTTTATTCCCAGATTTAAATAATGGTATTAACTTGCTATTCTTCATGAGGTCGGGGAAGACACCTTCATCAATACATTTATTGAATATCAACGCGAGTTGCGGGGCAAGTTCTATTATAACCGATTTGATTATGTGGGTCAAAATACCCCAAAGATCTTCAGTTTTTTTCGTACTAATAATACGAAATGTTTTTAGCACAGTGTCAGCGTCAATGTGACAATATTTGAAAACCTTGTTGCACCTCTCTACACTCTGCCCTAGGAGAGCTACAGCTTCATCAGGACACGAGTTGAGACTACTTGTAGTTTCTATGGGTATGCGAGAGAAGAAGTCTTCGAACGCATTGGCAACTGCCTTGTCTGATTCGATTGTTTCATTATTGATTTCTAATGAGAAAGAATTTGCAGTACTTTTAAGTTTACCTGTTTCCTGATTAATGATATTCCAGGTTGTTTTTACTTTATTTTTATGTATAGCCTAGCCGTAGGATGCTGTAACGTATTCGAATGCAAATATGTTTTTACATCTTCATTTCAGAAAGTACCAACCTGGAAAGATTGAAATATTGCCTTTTCATTCAACCTAAGGTAATGAAGACAATATTTTGAGGGGTACGATTATGTGTTATAATAATATTAATAAAATATGCTATAATGCCGCCCGATACAGGGTTAGACTTTAGCTTATTTTAATTAGTTTTATTTTTTAGTTAGGTTTATTAGGATTGATTTATACTATTTGTTTAGATTTAAGGAGTTTTCTTTGTATATTGTTAAAAATATCTAATAAAAATTCATATAAAAAATATGTCAAAAAATATGGAAGTAATATTATCAATATTTATAAACAGTGCTTATTAATTTCTTATTGTATTGTAGAACATAGAACAAATACAGTATAGATTTTAAGGCTAGACTATCACAAAACATAATGTACACTAGCGAGTTCGTGTAGCACTTCAAATAAATAGAGGTTCATTAACGTATCGTCACAATCTCTATCATCTCTCTATCTATCTACCAAAATATGACAACAAAATAAAGTTACAATATGTTGCTAAAGATTAATTCCAAATTCTTCTTCGCTTTGTTGCCACGTGTGAACGAAACGAGACCGAAGGAAAACTTTGTTCAGTCGTCGCGCTCTGAGCAGAGTTTTGACTCCGACATTACTTACGCGAGATTGTGAGTCTAGTTCTTTTAGAGTAGGTACAACAATGTGTCAGACGTAAAAATAAATTGTCTGCATCGCTTTTAAAATACTTTAATCGATCGTAATATTTTTGAAGTGAAACTTTTTTTTTTGAATCGATATCATTATGGGTTTGCCTCCCGCGTCACTTGTGACTTTGTTCTTTGCGGACACTTGTTTTGCATTCGCTTCTTAAGTCACGTGCTCTGGACCTCAATACTTCTGTATCTTGTCCGTCACGTGGCTATCACGTTGCTACAAGGGCTTGAGCTATTTGTGTGGCGTTCGTCGATAGCAGTTAAAGAATATTGATAGGCCAAGATATTTCACGAAATTCACTCTGTCATGGGGGTTGTTTGTTGATGTGGTTGATTTCATAGCTTCAGTTATTGTGTTAGAATAAGTGTGACTATCGGTGACCGATTTTTTGACGGTGGAAAATAAAACATGGAGTTCTACGTTGCAACGCACACGAACTACAAAAAGTCGGCTACCGACTAAGTGATATGCGTATGCGTTGAGGCGGTCGGAAAAATCGGGCCTACAAAAAGTCGGTCGTGTGCGTTCGCCGTAATAACAAACCGGCCAAGTACGAGTCGGACTCGCGCACGAAGGGTTCCGTACCATTGACTAGATAAATTAACATTGGAGTTGAAAAATATGTTCTCCCACACATTAGATGGACATCTTAGAGGTTCCCTATAATCTATAAGTAGAAAATTAATTTCTGTATTTTTTTCAAAATTTTAGGTTCCGTAGTTTCGGAGATAAGGGGAGGTGGTCAATTTTCGTCTATTTTCTTGAATAACTTGGAAACTGTTTATTTTAAAATTCCAAAAAAAATCATTTAAGCTCTTCACAACAAGACCTTTCATTTGATATGCAACACGATGCTGTTTTCAATTTTTTTATTTATTTTCCACCTTCTACCCAAAAATGACCTATACAGATTTCATCAGCTATTCACGTCACACCTCTGCGTTTGGGTCACAGAAATTGATATGATATTACGGAGGTCATAAGTTAGACATTGAAATGTACTTGTTCTGGGGTCGGGGCAAGGAAAAGAACTTGTAATAGTCTAAAAATACTCGAAAAATTTTCTGTTAATTGAAATTCGGTGAAAAAATTTCGATATCTACCTTGACGAGCTCAGAAGTTATGCCACTTTAGTACATTTAAATTCATGTAAGGTTAAAATATCAATATGAAGAAGAAATGAGATATTTTTTATTTATTTTATTATGTACACAACTAATGGATTATAATTCAGATTTCATTGTCTTTGTTAACTTATGTTTGTAGTTAATTATAATCTGTCATATGACAGATTATAATTAATTACAAACATAAGTTTCATAAACATAATCTGTCATATGACAGATTATAATTAATTACAAACATAAGTTAACAAAGACAATGAAATCTGAATTATAATCCATTAGTATGTGCACTATAAAAACACAATAAGGTAAGACGCACGTTTAGCGCAGAGGTCGAGTGAGCACCTACTGCGCAACGGGTCGCGGGTTCGATTCCCGTACGGGACAAATGTTTTGTATGGCCTACAGAAATTTGTTCCGGTCTGGGTGTATGTGCCTGTGATATTCTATGTTTGTAACTGCACCCACGACACAGGAGAAAATCCTAGTGTGGGGCGACGTTTTTATAAACAAAAAAAAAAAATGAATATAAAACTAAATTGATAATAATGCAAACCCTAACCTAAAAACCTAAAAACACTGTATATACATACTACATATATACACAAATACACAAAATAATACTTACACCGTCTCGATTTGAAGTCAAACTTTCGGATCCCCTCGTTTGTATTCGCCGTCGGGCGGAAAGATATAAGAGATTGTGAATTTTTATTACCTACCAATTTATTTAATTAATATTTTTAGCAATGGCTATTAATATTTCCGAAAAAAAATTACTGATCCTTTAAGTCAGTTTCAGGTTACTTACAAGCCACAAAACTTAGAAGACATTTTAATTTGTTCTTAAAATGTTCAAAAACTATGTTCACTGGTCAGCAAAATGAGTTTTCAAAATTGTGTTTTTTTTTTCGCTGGCAGCTCTTCTTAGCAACTGTTCACGTAACTTTAACTGTAATTGTTAAATAAATAAAATTTTGTTCTCATTGTAGTTTAAGTACAGGTTGGCGAAGACGTCTTGTAAGCTTGGACAGTCAATCTCGTTTCTGAGAAACTTTATGAACGAAAAAGAGTTTCAATTTATCTCTCCGATTTTCAAGACTAAACATTCGAATCCTTTCCAACCTCGCTTGGTACAGTCGACTTCAAAAGTAGATAATCATTTTAGTAGCATGTCACAACAACTATTGAAAATGCAATATAGGTGTAACCATACTAAATAAAGGAAATAGTGTGACACGGTGCCAAAATATTCATCTACTTTTGAGGCCGACCGTACAAAGACCATTTGGGTACTCCTTACGAACATGCCAAATGATCTGGAAATCTTTTTTGCACACACTCAATTCGAAGCGAATTAGTAACATTATTAAGGCTTGTTTCACACGTACCACAACCACAACCACACGACAACCACAACCACATCACAACTACAACTGAGTGACGCAAAGAAAAAAAACAATTGAGGAATAAACAAGTGAATTACAATTTTCAAAACACAAATATATGAGTAAATAGCTGTATAAATTTGAATTTGGAATTCCTAACCATAGAGGAGATATTCGAGATCAAAGTGGCCAGTACGGCAAAACGCCAATTTCATATGTAAGGACCTAATATTTCGCAAATTGCTCTATCTAAGCATCCAACTAAACTATCGAATTTGCAAAGTTTGTACCCATTATGTGCGGGCAAATACGAACAGAATCCTAGTTAAACATCGACTTGGGTAAATTAGCTTAGTTCAATTACCGGCTTGTTTGAATGTCACGGGTAACTGAATGCCTACAGCTGCTGGCGAGATCGAATTATATTTTGAAGACGAATAGCACCGTTGCAAGTCACAGCCTTAAACTGGTATTTTATCTACTACTGCCTTTCTCATGCCTGCCTATCTCAGGGTAAAAAAAAGAAAGAATGTTCACAAAGTGCGGCGTTTCGTTGCCATTGGATACGATTCTTTGCGATAGTGAGCGACCTATTTATTAAGCGAATATCTATGCTCGGAAACGAATCTCGAACGATTGCGGGAGCGTACCAGTGGCAGAAGAGGCAGAGCAGCAGGCTTACTCTCAAACCAATCGGTATAGATGGACATTGGGAATGTGATTTTTCGTACCCTTTATTTAATGCGCATTGGCGCCAAATTGGACCCTATTAGAGACGTTATGACGCTAGAAAAGACGTTATCCCTACTAATATAATAAATGCTAAAGTAGCTCTATCTGTCTTTCTGTCTGTTATACTGTCACGCCACAACCTCAACCAATTTTGATGAAAGGTATAGTGATAATCATAGCCCATGGAGATAATTTAATCCTTAGGAAGAACATAAGCTTCAAAAAACTCTTTTAATGAGTTTCCTATGGATCGCGTGATATAATTCAATTTCACGGACTAAGCCGAGAGCAAAAGTTGTTTATCTACATAATTGCGAGCAGAAGACTGAAATCGATATCCCGAAACCAAATCAGAATCTCTACGGATTGCACAAAATAAGTTGTTTATAATACCTCTGTACTCAGGGCCCTCCATTTTTTTATTTTTCACTTTTCAACACTTGTTAAGTTAATCCCAAGGAGAGACGATAACTTAGCATTCCACGCGGGTGCTCGGTCTATCGCGTTGCAGAGAAGAGAGCCAAGAGCGGTGCCTGGGGCTTATGACCCAGGTGCAGGTTTAAGTAGCTACTTTATAATGCATTAACATTCACCTTCACCACCCTGGCTCCTCTCTCTGCCTAACCATAATTAATAATTATTTAATACTATTCCGTAAGTGAAGAAACTTAAACGTAAACAAATGGTCACAGCACTCACAGCAGTTTAATGGTTTTCAAAACTCAATGCCCTAACCGTCAAACGTTCGAATCACGAAATCACAGATTAGAGAGAATATATCTCAAGCAGCAGACTAAGTTTCTGACTGCCAGCGCCACCCGCGGCGCCGGTGAGAACTAAAAGTTGCTATTTGCAAGTTCCCTAACACACTCGACTTAATTAATAGTAATTTCCCATAAAATAACAACACATCAAGAGCCACTTACAAAATGTTTTTCGTGAAATAACAATAAGGACTTATCGTTTCTTTTCCAGGTATGTACAGCGGAAAAGGAAAGGAAAATATGCGGAAGAATGGTTCTCAGAAAAGCAAACTGCTCTAATATTTTCTGGTGAGTGAAGTGTGTTAAGACTACAAAACATTTTGTATCATATTGGGTTTAATTGACAAGTGAAGTTATTACTTTTTTAACAGACTTCAAAAAGGAAGGTTCTCAATTCGTCGTGTATGTTATTTTTTTATGTGTATGATACACGATTACTTCTCTAATTGTGAACCGGTTTTCATTTTTTTTGTATTCGATAGAGTATACTCCTGAGGTGGTCTCATTTCACCAAAGTCAGGATTTGATGATAGGCGGCTCCCAGGAAAATCGAGGGAAACCTGTTTTTTTTTGGCACATCCAACGTGTTTCATATTTTTTCAATGCTATTCAGGTATTTAGGTCTGATAGTCATGAGCCGAGCTGATGATGAAAGGATCCTCAACTTTTAGGGGTTACGAGGTTAGTTTTTAAAATACAATAGGTATGTATTGACCCATAGTTGAGTTATTTTAAGTTACTTCAGTGAGCTGGAGTGATGAAATTCACTAAAAAGGAACAAAAATAATGTACAAAAACCGACTTTAAAAACGCATAAAAGTCATCATGATCAATTGTTATACTTATAAATAAATAAACATATTACTGATTGATCACGATGATCAATTGATAATCATATATTTATTGATCAGGACTAGTGAATCACCCTAATTCCTTGGCTGTACAACTCACAATTCCCGACACTTAAAAACGCTTATAGAAGCGAAAAATTCAAGACCAGAAAAATGATGAAAACATTAATTCAGGATAATTTTGTCTCGGGGAGAACCGAACCTTGACTAAATTTCAGCTGTATCGATAACTTTTGCACTTCGTTATAAGACAAAGTATTATTCAGCATTAATAAAGCTATACGTATCAACTTCCAACCTAGAAACCTTTACAGATTCCTTGAAAATTAGTAAAGAATCGGTAATAAAAAATGTTTCTTAGCAAAAAATGGAAAATATTGAATTTTAGTGAATGACACAATTTAAATAAATACTGATTTTATATGCTCAGCGTATTCGCTTCGCTATTGCCAGAACAACTGAAGAGCTTCTTACTATAAACCTACCTACTAATTTTCCTGCATTAATTCACTTGGACAATCAAGCGGTTCCGATGCGGAGCCCTCGATAAATTAAGCAATTACTTGGAATTCTTTGTACGAGAGGAAGCTATTAGCATCCTAATGCCTTAATATTGTTTGTATTGGTCGTAATAAAGGGCTGAGTAGGTTTCCTCTGCTGCGGTTTGTCTTTTACACATTTTAAAGGCTTATTCTTTGTCTTTCCATTTTCGTCACTTTAATAAATTATTTACTTCATCATCACAGCTCATATACGTCCCCACCGAGGGGCACGAGCCTACCCTAACTAGTTAGGGCGATTAGGCCTTAGTCAAACCACGCTGGCCCAGTGCGGATTGGTTGACTTCACATACACCTTTGAATTACTTCGGGTGTATGCAGGTTTACTCACGATGTTTTTCTTCACCGTAGGAGCGTCAGATAAATGTACATATGAAATTCGTGAAACAAAAACAGATTAGTACATGGCAGTATCGATCGCAGGCCTCCCGATTCTACTCGGGGCACAGTCCAGTGCCGAGGCCACAGCGCCACCGACGCTCACCAAATTATTTAAGTTACACAAAATACTTCATTAACGCTGGGACTGCGGCTCCTGACCCTAGTTCCTAATTTTAAGTAACAATATTTAAAATACATTTTTAAATTCGTACTATATATCGAGTTTATTTAAACACAACGGGGAAGCTCTTGGTCTGAATCTCGCCTGATGAAAAGTGACCACAGGACCGAAGAAAGAAGCGAGTTTCACTTGGATCGCAATAACTAAGGAATGGGTTTGAAAAATGTATCAATGCGTATGGAATATTAGGAGACTTACAGCATTGTCCTCATACCCGGCTTGACCAACCTCTTGACACCGCATGGAAAAAGAGGAAAGCATGGAACATCTACTATGCTACTGCGATGCTTTGGCCTGAAGCTGACGAGCATTGGTTGCCCACAACCGGAAGACTATGAGGTATTGCCAGTAACTGACCTCCCCAAGCTTATGGGCATGGTGAACTGGGCTGTAGGTGGCGATGGATTTAGTTACTTATAACCAGGGGAAGCTTAAAAAATCCATTGATGGTCGAAGTGCGAAGACTCACTGCTTGGGCAACCCCACCCCCAAAGATATAATAGAATAAGATAAGCCACCCTCTGAAACCTCTCCTATGTATAGCAGATAGTGTTTTTTTGTTTTATGATCAATGATTGATCATAAAACAAAAAACTGATCATTGAATGAAAATCATATCGTCGCCTCGTTATGATAGCTAGTCGTGTCGGTTGCGTAGCTCGTTAATTTAGTATATATCGAGAATAAAGTACATAATTACACGTCCCTTAAGACCGATTGTTGCAGTGTCACTTGTATCTATCTCTTTTCCTCGAGTAACTCGTTAGTGTGTAAGTGAAGATAAGATGATTCGATCGCCAAGCAAGAGCTGTCAATCAAATATAGACCTTGCCTCCGCCAGTGATTCTGAGATTCCAATTATGCGCAAAAGAAAACGTTCTAACAGCGACTTTTCTTTAATTGTGGAAAAAATTGAGCAATCTTATTATTAAGTTTTGGATTGTTCATACATAATAAAACTGTTTAATACTTTTATTTATCTTTTTATTTGTAATTTTCACAACTGTTCACAACGGACAACGTTAATAATAGGGTGTAGCAAAAAACACAGATTACCGAGATGGACACGGATACAGACTATTATCAAATATTACCATAGAAATAAAATATAAAAGTATACCATACTTAACACGCCTCCTTACTTTTACTATTTTATTTCGTTTCACTGAATTACTATATTACTTCACATCGACATAATTTCTTAAAGTATTTTCATTTAACAATATGTACTATTACATCTATTATACTTATGTATTTCTGTTTATTTACTTAGGAACATATAATTTACTTTTATTGAAATTTAACATACATGTAATTTACTTATAACAATTCCAGCATTTTTTCTTGAAACATCAAAATTTTATATTACTTTTAACATTTTTCTAAATTTTACAAATTTTTCAGTTCCTAATGATTTTGTAAGTATGTCAGCAAAATTTTCTTCTGAAGTTATTTTAAGGATATCTATTTTTCCATTTATATAATTTTCATGTACAAAATGATAGTGTGTTTCTATATGTTTAGAGTTTTTTGTAAAATTACCATATTTAGCAATACATAAGGCTCCTGAGTTATCTTCGTACACTTTAATTGGATAATCAACTTTAACAAACACATCATTTACTATATTCAACAAAAATAGTATTTCAGTAACCGATTCTGATAAAGCTACATATTCAGAAAAGGTAGATGACTTAGTTACACTTAATTGTTTCTTTGTTTTCCAAAAGATAACATTTCCATAAAATCTAATAACAAAACCTGAGGTTGATTTTCGATCTATTATGTCTCCTGCCCAATCAGCATCAACAAAACAATCCATGATATCATTTTTATTTTTAAAGTAAGTTAATTTAAGTTCTTTTGTAGCATACAAATACTTTAAAATTCTAAGGGCGTATTTATAATGTGTTTCAGTGTAACAGTTTTGAAAACGGCTTAAATAATTTACACTAAAAGATATGTCAGGCCTAGTGCCACAACTTATGTACAAAAGTGCTCCTATTAAGTTTCTATATTTTACATTTTCATTTATATTATCTTTACTTAATTTTAGGTTCATTTCCATAGGTGTTTTGTATAGTTTAGACTGTAATATACTATATTTACTTGCTAATGACTCTATGTATGCCTTTTGACTTAAGGTCATGATATTTTTATCGTTACAATTATTGTAATCATATTCAATTTCTATACCTACATATTTATTTACTTTGCCTAAATCTTTCATTTTGAATTTGTTACATAACTGACTTTTTATTTCTTTTAATATATTAATATTTTTACAACATAACAATAAATCATCCACAAACAATAGTATATATACATCAACATTATTATGTGATTTAACATAAAGACAAAAATCGTATTTGCATCTACGAAAACCTAGTGTCTTTACATAGTTATTGAAACATTCATACCAAGCTCTCGGGCTTTCCTTTAGTCCATATAGAGCTTTATTCAATTTATAAACTTTATCAGTACCATCGTCATATCCTAATGGCTGATGAACATAAACTTCAGAAATTACCTTACCATTTAGGAATGCTGTTTCCACATCCATTTGATGTATGTGTAATGAATTTTGACAACAAAAAGAAAGTAATAATTTTAATGTTTGCATATTCGCAACAGGTGAATATGTGTCTTCCACACAATCTAATTGTTGAAAGCCTCTTACTACTAACCTTGCCTTAAATAGTCCTTCTGTTTTCTTTTTGTAAATCCACTTGACATCTAATATTCTTTTATTTATAGGTTTGTTAACTTTTTGCCATGTATTGTTCTTTATAAGACTGTCAATTTCTCGATCCATTGCTTCTTTCCAACTCTGTGCCTCGTTACACATAATTGCATCCTGAAATGTATCTGGAATAAAAATATCACAATAGTTTGCAGTTATGCAATTATAGCCAAATTCATCATCAAATCGTGATGGAGCTTTTATCTGTCTCTTTGGTCTTGTATTTGTATTATTTACGTCTTCCACAATGCTAGAAATGCTTTCATTTTTCTCCTCTTCCATTGTTTCACTTTCAATTTGTATATTCTCTTTATTTTTATTTGAAACATTATCTTCCTTCGACTCTTCAAATCCAATACACTTTATATCTTCCTCAATTATGTCTACATGTCGAGCGGTAACTATTTTATTATTAATTAAAATTTTATACCCCATATCTGAATAGCCAAGTAATATTCCTAATTCTGCTTTCTTGTCCCATTTGGATACTCTTTTCTCTTCAGGTATTCTTACAAAGACTTTACTTCCATAAATTTTTAAATTTTGTATTGAAGGCTTTCTATTAAAAAATATTTCATAAGGGGTCTTATTTTCCATAGTATTAGTTATAATTCTATTTTTTAAATATGCTGCTGTTTTTATAACTTCCGGCCAATAATATCTATCTATCTTTCCTTCTGCCAACAGACACCTAGCCATATCCATAATAGTTCTGTTGAATCGTTCTGCAGTTCCATTCAACTCATGTACGTATGCTGGGCATGGTTTCAATATTATTCCTTTTTCTCTAGCAAAGTTAAACATACTTGTATTTAAATATTCTGTCCCATTATCACATCGGAGCTCTTTTATGACTTTACCAGTTAAATTTTGAACTTCATTCACATACTCAACAAAACATTCATAAACTTGCTGTTTAGATTTGATACAATAAACCTTTGCTAATTTTGAATAATCGTCTATGAAGCTTAAGAAATACTTTTCACCATGACATCCTGTCGTTCTGTGAGGTCCATTGAGATCTGTATGAACAATCTCAAGTATACTTTCAGCTCTTCTTCTATTGTTTTTGAAAGGTAAATTATGCATTTTATTTTCTATGCATATAGCACATTTTAGGTATTCTTTTTCTAATTCCTTAGGTATTCCTTCCAGTAATTCGTGTTTACACATAATATCTAGATAATTAAAATTTACATGTCCAAGAGTTCTATGTAATTTTTCTTTTTCAGTTAGTACATTTTGAGACATATTTATTTTAATATTTTCTTCTGTAGTAAAACTAGTCATTTTCAATAATCCTTCTTCTTGCTTAGCTATTGCTATTAATTCTCCCGTCATTTTATATATTTTTGTATATTGACCTCTTGATGTAATTTTATGAGAATTTGTTATCTTCGTGTAACTTAACAAATTCGCTTTCATTTCTTTTACAAAGTAAACATTTTTTAAATTGACTCTCGATATTTTATTGTATACTTGAAAATAAATATTTATGTTGCCAACTTTTGTAGCTTTTAGTACTCTTCCATCTCCTACTTTGACATTGACTGGTTTGTCTAATATTATTGCTTCATTATAATATTGATCTGAATTTATTATATGATTGGTGCATCCGCTATCCAATAACCATATTATTTCTTTTTCATTTCCTGTATGTTTAGTCATTGACATATTACTTTGTATTGTAGTGTAAAAACTACTACTTGGGTTTTCTCGAGCTTGACCTCTTCCTCTATAGCTTCCACGGTTGTTTCCACGCCTGTTATTCATAAAGCGACCTCTAAAATTTGTATTTCCTCTGCCTCTACCATGATGCATGTTATTGTTATTGAACCAACAATTGGTTTTATTATGGCCACGCTTTCCACATATAAAACATGTTTGAGGTGTAGTACTACAACTAGTTGTTTTAAAAGATTCTGTATTTGCTTTGAAAACATTTGATTTTTCACTATAAGGTTCAGATCCGTTACCTGTTTTGGACTCAATATTTTTCATCTTTATTTTGTTTTTCAGATATTCCACTGTCCGATCTTTTTCTGGTAAAATATCAATCAAATCACCAATATGACTATAACTTGGTGGCAAGGCTTTTAGCATATAATTTAATTTTTCCGATTCTGTCACAATGGCGCCGGCTTGCTTGAGTTCATTTACCGCCTTTTCGAAGTCGTCAAAGAAACTGTTAACATCACTATAGTTTTTCAATTTGATATTTTCAATATTATTTCGACACACTATTTGTAGCGACGTAGATTTATTTAGATACATCTCATCGAATTTCGACATTATTTTGAAAGCCGAATCTACGTGACACACATATTCCAATTGTCTATTTGTAATGGCCGAATAAATGTAGTTCGTGGCTTGTATGTCTAATTCATCCCAATCATTTATTTCTTCTTTAGTTTTCTTTTCTCTCTTTACAACCTCTTCACATTTTTTAAATTGCAAAAATTTTAATAACCTGATTTTCCAGTTTTTGTATTCGGTTCCATCGAAAATAGGAATTACAATATCATTTTGTTTGAACGCCATTTTGGTGTGCGTAAACTGCATAAATTCTTTTTCAACAATGTTGTGTACTTACAATATTGTTTTTCAATTGGGCGTTTCTTGCAACCACGGACTGCTACCATATTAAGTTTTGGATTGTTCATACATAATAAAACTGTTTAATACTTTTATTTATCTTTTTATTTGTAATTTTCACAACTGTTCACAACGGACAACGTTAATAATAGGGTGTAGCAAAAAACACAGATTACCGAGATGGACACGGATACAGACTATTATCAAATATTACCATAGAAATAAAATATAAAAGTATACCATACTTAACACTTATAGCAATCTTAATACGTCAATATCACCTCTGGAGTTCCACAGGGTTCCATTCTTGGGCCCTTACTGTTTATACTATTTATAAATGATATTAAAAGTTGTTTCCTAAACTCAAAATTTTTAATGTATGCAGATGACCTTAAAATTTTTAGAACTGTCACCAATCTTAATGATGCTATCTCACTACAAGAAGACTTAAATAGATTTTTTAAATACTGCATTGATAACAAACTTCAGTTAAGTATAGAAAAATGTCAAACAATCACCTTCTCTAAGTTAAAGAATAATTATCCCAACAAATATTACTTATGTAACAATCATTTAACTTCAGTTGATACTGTCAAAGATCTGGGCGTCCACTTAGACTCTAAACTGCACTTTGATAATCATATAAATATGATTAAAGAGAGAGCTTTCAGAATGTACGGTTTTATCTATAGAAACAGTCGTGATTTCAAGCACCCTTCTACGTATATTTATCTCTATAAAACAGTTATACGTCCCCAAGTCGAGTATGCCGCTCCCGTATGGAACCCTGTGTTTGATAAATATAAAAGTGCGCTTGAACAAATTCAACGTACATTTTTGCGATATATCAACTATAAAAGTTGTCGCTCGCGCCGGTCATACACACAACTGCTGGAAAAATTCAATCTGCTTAGCCTTGAGCATAGGCGCATGCTTCTCTGTGTTATGGCCTTACATGGCATATGCTATAATAAATTTGACTGCACTGACCTATGCAAAAATATATGTTACAGTGTTCCACGGACTGTACATCACCGTAGTGTGCGTAAGAAATGTTTATTTTACACGCCAATAAGCAGAACATACGCCGGCAAGCGTGCCCCATTGCGACACATTGTTGACATATTTAATAAGACCTTTTCCGACTTAGACATATTTGTTACCTCTACGGCTAAGTTTAAAAGAATGGCAATTAATACTTTGTTAATAACTTAACTATTTCTTTTTCTCTTTGTTTTTGATACAACAGAAATAATTTTATTCGTGATAATACAAACTATGTATTTAACTTAAAGTAGTTATTTTTTCTTGTGCACTATCAAACGCACTTTAATTATAATTATGTATTGTAATTTTTGTGTGAATTGTTGAAATGTTGTAGATATAATGATGATGTAGGTTTGTACGTTTTTTTAACAATCAGGGAATGGCTAACGCCGATCCCAATTGTGTCTCTACGGAGATAGAATTATCTGGAGGGTTTTTAGCCGATATGGGGTCTTCTACTCGAGTCCGGCATATCTTTGGGGTGTCCTCGTCAGTCGGCCCCTTGTCGAATACCGTAAAGAGTATCTTCCCTCCTAAAAAAAAAGGTTTGTACGTTTTGATTTTATAGAAATATTGCTCAGAATATAAATTTTATTAGCATCTAAATATCTATATTTTACACTTAAAAACTACTTCGAGCATTTTATCTTGTTTGACTAAATTATACTGAATTAAAAAAAAACAAAACGTACAAACATAGATTAAGGTATACTGAATCTAATGAGACTAAAAGTGTCTAATTTCATAAAGGTTTGGGGGGTAGAACCGTTATCGCCCGAAACAATATTTTAATAAGAAATGTAGGCACTTGCCTCGGACTTTCAACTCTAAGCGGTTTGCAACAAACTGCATTTTTGAAAATGCATACTTCACAGTCCTCTTAAGTATATTTCAATAAATTTTTAGAACACCGGATTATTTATTCAAAATCGAATCGGTCATTGTATTACTATGATAAAAAGAAATCTTTATTGTAAAAATATCATATAACTCTTGTTGAGAATTTAGTTTTAATACCAATGTTGCACCGTCCTTGCGACAAGGGAATATCACATATTAGTGTCACAACAACATGCAAAATACTTAGGTTCGACGAGTTTCACCACACCACGTGGCATCTTCAGGATGTTGTCGCCTTCGCTGCGCTTCAAAGACGATATAGTCAGGATTCAAATTTTTTCTTAAGGTGACATGCAGGGTTCTTAGAAGTACTAAGCCATGTTTCGATATTCCGTTTTGCTAATGTGTTTCTTATTTAGTTTGCAATAATTAACGTGGAGCGTCGGTGGCGCTGTGGCTTCGGCACTGGACTATGCCCCGAGTATAATCGGGAGGCCCGCGATCGATCCTGCCATGTACCAATGTGTTTTTCGTTTCACGAATTTCATATGTACATTTATCTGACGCTCCTATGGTGAAGGAAAACATCGTGAGGAAACCTGCATACACCTGCGAAGCAATTCAAAGGTGTATGTGAAGTCAACCAATCCGCACTGGGCCAGCGTGGTTTGACTAAGGCCTAATCGCCCTAACATAACTAGTTAGGGTAGGCTCGTGCCCCTCGGTGGGGACGTATATGAGCTGTGATGATGATAATGAAGAATTCTACATGAATTCTTTACTAAACTCAGACATCGATCTCATCGTCAGGTTATGAACCTACCCTTAACCGCTAATGTCAATGTATATTAAAAACACTCACGGAATTGCTAGCACAAACTATTTGCTCTGAGGTCAGGTTCCAATCGACGACTATACAGGGAGTTAACAATACAGGGAGAGAAAAAATAGAACTTACTGGTTTTCTTGTTGATTCTTTCCAGTAGAAGGTCTCCCGCTTTAGACTTGTGAACCGTTGGCGTTGCTTCTTTCTTTCTACGTTTAGTTCTTCAGTTGTCTTTTTCTACTTAAGACCGTTCTGGTTTTCTTGCTGGTTCTTTCCAGTACAAGGTCTCCCGCCTTAGACTTGTGAACCATTGACATAGCTTCTTTGACGTGCAAAAGTGATTATGTAATAATCCAATTTGAATAAACGACATTGAATTGAATTGACCACTTATTCATAAGGCTTGTTCTCAAGAGGACCATTTCTGCTTTTGACCACTTCCTTATTTTTATGTATAAAAGTGATTATATAATATACAATTTGAATGCACGTTATCGAATTCAAAATTAAATTTGAATTGGTTCATGGCAACTCCATTATCAGTCTGCCCTTACCCTACTTTTACCTATTTTATTTATTTCACAATTTATGTACACACAAAAACAGCAACAAAAACATAGAAACTTGGAAAAAGACTGTACAAAAGTACTGCTTATTTCTTTGCGAAATGTCTTCCACCAGCCCTATTTTCCATACCAAATTTTTACCATATTTTCTTAGACCTTTCTCTACGATTATGTCTGTCCCGTCCACACTCATGTCCATAGCTCACCTGTTCCTTCTTATCTTCTGTGTCACTGGTGCTTCCTCCAAACTTCCTCTTATATATATATATATATATATATATATATATATATATATATATGTATTTTCATTGCTAATCTTATCCATTCTAGACAAACCACACAACCATCTCAACATTCTCATCTCCGCCACGTGAACTCTTTCATCATCCCTATGCTTCGATGCCCAGTATTTAGGTCCACGCATAACGATAGGTATTTCCGTTCCTGTCCAAAGTACTATCAAAGTTGAAACATGCGGCGTGACATCAGCTCCGGTGGTGTTACGCTAAATTTCACGACACGGTAAAAGTGTCACGAACGGCGAAATTCGGTCCAGTTTATATACAACGTAGGAACAGGCTTTATTAGGTTACCTGGGTCGCTAACGTGTTCCATGTTTAAACAGCCTATGACCCAAACGTGTATGGACAGCACAATGTGTTAATTTTAGTTGAAAAGAAAAAAAATCCAAAGTCCACTTTAGAAAACCTTGTGTGTTGCATCATCATAACAGTTCATATACGTCCCCACCGAGGGGCTCGAGCCTTCCCTAAGTTAGGGTGCTTAGGCCTTAGTCAACCACGCTGGTCCAGTGCGGATTGGTTAACTTCACATACATCATTGAATTTCTTCGCAGATGTATGCAGGTTGCCTCACGATGTTTTAACTTATTGGGGACAATCAATTTTGTGATTAAGTGATTCATGTTTATGTGATCCATAAAGAATATTTAAGAGACGTTGAATAAAAAATGCAATTATAATAGTTTATTTAAAAACGCCAATTTGATAAGAGAGAAAATCTTTTCATAGTGGTGCTAGCTGTATGAAAAAAAAAATTAGTCTCATTTCTATAATCTCAAAGTAAAAAAATATTTATTCAATATAGACCTTTACAGGCATTTATTGACGTCAAACCAAATACAAGAATCTAATTAATAATGTGTAAACCTTATAAACTAAGATAAACAATGTATCATTTCAACCATAGACATATGTAACCCACCCTTAAGATGTATATATGCAAATTAAAATGAAAAAAGGTGACTCTACACCTCGGTAATTATAAGTAGAGCCTTTTTTCGAAGAACAGGCAAAAAACTCGTAAAGTCTTTTTTTTAATATCGTACAATCAAAAAATGGAACTTTGCCAGCACACGCATTAAGTACTACGCGTATATTTTCTCTATTGCACAGCTATCTTCACATCAGAACTCCACTTTCACTAACCATCAGGTGGGATGCAATCATTAGCAAAAAGAAGTTAATTTCAGAACAAATATGTGAAATTGTAATATACCAGGAATAAATGATTCAATTTTAGAATAGATTTTTTGTTACTGACTCATTTTCTTTGTGGCGCAGTGTATCTCAATATGAGGGTTATATACTTCGCGAGGATGTAGGCATGCGAAAGACCGTTTCAAGTCAATTCACACAGGGCCACATCACGTTGTTCCCGCTGCCTCATTATTATTCAGCGGCTGACCGCAGAAGTAACCGTTCGTCCCCGGCGCCGCCTTTTATACCTACCTTTTTAGGGTTCCGTAGCCAAATGGCAAAAATCGGAACCCTTATAGATTCATCATGTCTCTCTGTCTGTCTGTCCGTCCGTATGTCACAGCCACTTTTCTCCGAAACTATAAGAACTACACTGTTGAAACTTGGTAAGTAGATGTATTCTGTGAACCGCTTAAGATTTTCACACAAAAATATAAAAAAGGAATAAATTTTGGGGGTTCCCCATACATACGTAGAACTGAAACTCAAAATCTTTTTTCATCAAATCCATACGTGTCTATGGATCTATGGATAGGTCTTCAAAAATCATATTGAGGTTTTTAATATCATTTTTTTCAAAACTGAATAGTTTGCGCGAGTGACACGTCCAAAGTGGTAAGAGAATGATAAAACTTAAAAAAAATATATGATGTACATTACCATGTAAACTTCCACCGAAAATTGGTTTGAACGCGATCTAGTAAGTAGTTTTTTTAATACGTCATAAATCGTACGGAACCCTTCGTGGGCGAGTCCGACTCGCACTTGGCCGGTTTTATTTACACTTGATCGAAGTGAGTTACGGATGTTCCGAAGGTTTTTTACACGCATCAGGGAATCTTTTGACCTTTATCTCGCCTGATGGTAAGTGACGATAATGCTCTCGTGCAAAAGTGGCATGGTTCCATTTGTTGCTAAAATTAAGTGTGTAGAAATGATGTAGGTACTGTTTGCATTGATCTGTTCCTTAGGGGTGGGCGCTGGCAGTTATAACACATTTTATTAACATTGTATAACACTCCTGTCGACGTACATCCTACTACTCCTAATGTACGTTATTTATTTATTTATTAAGAAAACCAACAGCGTTACAATTTCTTTTTACTCAAAAATGCATGTAACGTGGTCATTATTTTGACAACCTTGTTTAAGCAAAGTCGACCTTGCCGTTAACATTTCATTTATTTAAATTTCTAGTTAATTAATATATTTTTTATTTAAATTACTTGCTGGTTTTATTTAGATTAGGTACTTGCATTTTTGAGTAAATCACTATACAACGAAGCGAAGCAGTCATTGGCCCACAATGACTGCTTCGCTGGTCACGCTATGATTGCCTCGAGCTAGCCTAGCTACGCTCTAGGCCTTCCAGCTTGGCCATCATTGCAGCCCTTGCTGTCCTCACTGTAAAGGCCTCGACCTACGGTCTCGGCCTTTATCTCAGCTCGTCCATCAAGTGCTGCACGCTGACCGCGCTATGTCGGCCTGGAATTGCGCTGTCGGCCATCATCAGCGGGACCAGCAAAGTAGTCATTATAGACCGCGGCAGTAATGTACTATTACATAATGGTTTTATAATAATAAGGCCAATAATAGGTTTCCCTTAACAGATACAACGACCTACAGTTACAAAATAATGTATGAAACATGCAGTAAATAGCTACCACAATTCTTACTACAAGCAAAAAATGCCAAAGAAATATGTATTTACACACATAGTACATAATGTATTTCCGTAAAATATATCAAATATTACGTTTAACATTAATAAATTGCTTTATTCGTTCATTTATTCATATTATACTCATTTGTTTCCAGTATTACGTCTTTTATTATTTCCTCACAATTATTGAGAAAAGCACTATACATACATCGGCGGGAATGGGATTGCCGGACTCGTAATTATTGTCAAGGCCTAGCTGATGCTCAGCCTTAGCATACTCGTCCGGCAATCCCAACTTCCCGCCCTCTGCAGTAATGTACTAATCCTTTGGGTCGGTCGGCATTACTATTCCTTTTTAAGGAGTGTAAGGTAAAAAATTTGAACAACTCAAAAGAGCTTTTCATCAAGTCATATTTGAATAAAGATTATTTTGATTTAGATTTGATTTATTAATTACAACAATGACTTACAAACTTTCAGCATATATGGGAGTATAATTTAATTAATATTTTTTTTACAATATATTAAGCTTTGTGGAAATTTTTGGAAGTTGTATTGTAATTAAATATACTCTTTGGGATATGCATTTTTTTCTCATTATGAAAAGGCTTTAGTCACAATAAGGGTTCATAGAATTCGCAGCTAAATAAAAGTGACAATAAAATCAAATTATTATTTTGATTGCTATACAAATATTATGTTTTTTATTGTCGCTTTTGTATTTTTCCGATAAAATAAATAATGTAATAACCTTTTTGAGCACATGTTGAATGATTTCCAAATCAAACTTTTTCAGTTGCAAAGAACAAGTGGAAATTAACTGTGTCGATTGTTATGTCGACTAGAACTTCTAAAAATATGTGTAACTTGCTTTAATTCAATCAAATAACGAGTGTAAATCTTTTTATTTGTGTAAACACATGTATGGTTCGGTAGGTTCATCTGTGGTTTCTATAGTACTCGGAGCCTCGTCTTTTAGTCGATTTCCGATACTGGTTATGAAACTTTGGTTACGGGTGCGGCCGAAGGGAGACTGACTTAGTTTCCGTGAGATTATTATTCGAAGCTCCTTACACCCTTGCTAAGAAACGTAATCCACTTATATCTAAGGCAAAGGCCACACCGGAGGTGGCAGGCTTGAAGGTAAGCTAGGAGGCAGGCTAAGCGGTCAAAATGCTTCGCTAGATAGTGGCAGCGCTTGCTTGGCTGGTGATCTAAAGTGTAGTAAAAATATTTTGTTGTAGTAAAATACCTATCTCTTAAATTTGTCTAGAAAATTTCTACTTAATTTCAAAGTGATCGAACATGTTGAGTACCTGATGTTAATATGTTGAGGTCTACTAAAGGAGAATTTGAAATTTTATAAAAAAAAGTAAAATAATAATATCACTGTAAAACAATTGTTAAATAATAATAGCACATTTCGTCTGTTTAATTCTTTGGTTACATCTTTCCACAATTTTTTAACACGCCTACATTTTTAATATGTAAAAGTCCATTCCTCCACAATGTATCTTGCCAAGCGCGCGCCCCACTAAGCTAACGGTGAGGCTACGCGTATAGCATGCAGTGTGTTGGTTCACTAGGATGAGTCATCTACTAAGCGACCAACTAACCTCTTGCCGCTAAGCGTGCCACCTGCGGTGTGGCTGTGGCCTAACCTGAGCTTATTGAAACAATCTTAATTAGCAGTTATTGGCAGCCGAGGAAACGGAAATAATTTTTCGCCCTTGAGCCTTATTTAGCCTAATACTTACAGCAATAAGTGGGCGTGTTATGGCGTTCTATTACCGAGGGTCTCTGCCTTGAGAGTTCACGGCTGAAAATGTCGCGAGTTCAAATTCAAAAATATTTATTCAACACTGGCTTTCACAGGCAATTGACATCAAAACAAAATCTTCTAATTTAAAGGAAGGAAACATATTATTATTCAACCTTGTACGTGCATACATCCTGAATATAATTAAGATATCTGCAAATATACGTAGGACAGAAAGAAAACAAAGTTGATTCAATCCGAGTAGTGATAAATGATAGTAGCGATGAAGATAAGGTTTGAAAAATAAAAATCTGATCATTCTGTCAGTTAAATAAAAAAAAATATGAAACGCCTATTTTTTGTCGAATGAGCAAAAAATTGCTGTGATAAAGTTGTTTAAAGTTAAAGAGTGGGGGTTCATTACGTCACAACGTGCTAAAAATGTACACAGGCGTGATATCACGCGATACTTCAAATCAATGTAAGTACCTATCTTCTCAAGTTTTTTTTAAACATCTAAGTTGGCAAACAGACATACTGCCCTGCCCTTGTACAGAGTCTCCTTCCGGTAATTAGGTAAAAAGAGTAAAAATACGTATCCAATATACGAGTATAGTGTAGTGTAATAGGTATGTGTGTTTTTTCTTTTTTTGTTCGTAATGACTTAACTCAAAAACTACTAGACCGATTTTAAGAATTCTCTCACTAATAATATGCTACATTATCACCGAGTAACAAGGGCTATAGAATTGTTTTTCCTAAGGACAAAGATAGAATCCCCAGGGGAAGATCGAAAATAACGTGGACGAAGTTGTAAGCCTAAGGCCAGTTTTTATTAATAAATCTAACGTAAACGCAGGATGCAATACATTCAAACAAAATTTTGTCATCGTCCCAAAAGACTAATTAACATAAGTATAGTTTTGCCATACGCCAATTTTGTCAATAGTATCAATAGTTTTCTTGTGGGAATACTGATTATCTTACTTTTACTTCTGTTGTTCAAAAGTTGTCAAAGGACAGATGTGAACAATGACATCAACTCGGTATAGATGGATATTAAATATATTTAATATCCATTCGAATCATTCGAATAGTAAATGAAATTAGTAACCAATTTGATATTCGCACATAGGTACATACATCAAGCATGCGTTTTAGTTATGATAATTTCACTAATTAGTACTCAGTAATACTTGATTAGGGCAGCAAATAAATCATATTATACGTGCATCTGAAGTAAACAAAAATATAAACACATATAACAAGAAAAACTGAAAAAATCTATTTTTAGGTTAATTTTCACTTCACTTTGTACTCACTATCAAAAAAAAAGACTGAATGATGTATTCGACTAAAATAGAGCGAATGATTGATTCATTCAAGGATGGGTGCTAGCGAAACGATTTGCCGAATGAATTGAATGACTTATTCATTCACAACTAACAAGAGTGGAGATCGAATTAAAAGTAATTACTAGTAGCCGTCATTCGAATACTAACATTAGTATACCACTAATATTCAAGTCGAATTTGCAAATTAGTGGTAGTAGTTAATTCGAATAAAACGATCATTCACAATCGCGCATCGCTAATATTAAATAATTATACGACATTAAGAATTCCCGCATCACCCCACATAGTGTCAAGTGCTATCGACCCTTCAGAATTTCATATATATGAGACTTGTGCCGAAACACTCGTTTTGGCTTGTAGTGGCTTGCGAATCCCATTTTGCTGCAACCGATACTATAATCATTTTTCTATGTCTAAGGTGCGGTCGTAGTTACAATTAGTTATTTGTTGGCACCGTAAGTTTTCGTGCGACGAGCTCCTGATAGTCTAATACAAAAATCAGAAACCAAGTTCCCATAATCGCATTTGAATAACCTCGATACAAATATCGCTGTCATTTCCGACGAGATTAAACGTAGAACTTGGAAGTGGTTGACAAAGTAGAGAATGGATAATGGCGGACGCTAAGTAACCGTGACGTGAGTCTGTTTTGTGTAAACTTGCAAACTGGCGATTGTGACTAATGTATTGGCTTCGTGATGTTTTATCCATATTATGGATAATATTATTTATCCATAATATTCCTCGAAGAATGCTATGGATCCCAGAGGTTGTTCTGTAGCATACTTGGTGTCTACAGGGTGTAACTGAACACCCCAATAACATTTAAGGGTATGTATCCATCAGAAGTAGAGATTCTGTAGGAAAAATATTAAGGCTAACAAATCTACTTTTTTCCCATACAAACTAAATAAAATATTTTTTAGTATTAAAAGCCGACAGCCTTACGGAAGCGTACGAGGAATACCTACTACGCTCACGTCTGTTACGTGTCATTTTTTGTTTAAATTTTTGCTTTCAGTATAAAATCAATTAACTCTGAAAGTAGTGGGGTTCCAGGTCTCAGACAAGCACCGAAGAAGGTCCATTTAGTATCTAACTTATATGCCTTAAACGTTATTGGGGTGTTCAGTTACCACCCGGTATAAATAAAGGTCCTTCGAGCCGGATTATGTTCACAGAACTTAATGGACAGCTCACGCCATCTCAAGACAGGAGCCGCGGCCACGTCAAATGCCAAAGTCGTTCACCTCACTTAAAATACCACATTTTACGGTCATTATTAGATTGCCCAACCAAGATGAGTGAGGAATTTGATCACGAATTCCACAGTTTAATTTCAGTAGTGCATATCAACCAAGGTTCATAGTATCTTTTATACATAACAATGAAGCTTTGAAGCTATAAGGCCAAAGATGGAAACGAGCTTGCCTAGACTCCCCAACAACCGTAGAAGATCTTACCTGTAATTGTGGGATTTGTAGGAACAAAACAAAGCCATTAAGTTAGTTATAATAGTTATGTAACACAGTGGTGGCAGACGGGATCAGAAGCCGTACCATCAGCCAAACCAAGCAGAAAAACTTTCGCCCTCATTGGGAATCGAACCTCGGACTTCTAGATCAATATTGTACGTATTATTATGACCCCCCCCCCCCCCCCCCCCCCTCTCCCGTATGGACAACAATCTACGTAATGAAAAGGTAAAAATACAAAGGGAAATCTCGTAAGTAAGCTTTCCAACAAAGTTCCCCAATTTCCCCATAAAGTCAATATTTTAAAGCTATTCACTTTAAATATTAATGAAGTATTTAACTCCATAATTACTACAAATAAATCACACAGACATCAGAAATTGTTTTACGAGTATTAAACCACGATTCAAGTGAAACTATTTTTCCGGATCGTAGGCATTTAACTGAAAATTCGGAAAATTAATCGATTTTAGGGTATTAAAATCGCGTTTTTAATCTTAACTTAAATATTTTTCTTTTGAAAAGAAAATTATAATTAAAATCTAATTAATATGTTCGATAGCTTGTGGGTTCTCTTGAAGTATCTTGCGTTTATAATAATTTTAGAAAGAATATATACTATAGTGATTATTTATTTCTCAATGAAGAACAGATCTTTTCTTTACTAATGTAATTTGGTAAGTGCGTTACAATTTTTGAATCTGCCGAATGAATGATTCTATATAAGAATGAATGTATGAGGACTGGATGAATGATGCGTTGAGCTGATGAATAAATATAAAAGATGAGTGAAGGTAGAAGTTTGAGCCGTCGCTTGATAGATGGCGTTAACAAATAAAAAAAACAAAAAGTAATAAAAAAAACAAATTATTTAAAAAAACAAACAAAAAAGCAATAAAATAAAAAAACAAAATAATAAAAAAGAAACAAATTAAACAAATATTACGCTCTACACCAGTATCGAAACCACTGCCACACAGATTTAAAGACGAAGATCTAACGCATAGAGCAATCCTGACCTAAATGAAGGCGTGAAATTAAAGATCTCATGTTTTTGTGTAATGCGATATGCGATAGATACACGAACATTTTGAGGCGATGTAAAAAAAGTTTCACTTTAAAAAACAAAAATGTTCACACAAATCATGTGATGAGTGAATCACACGTATCTTTTGCACCCCGTCCACGAATACACTGATGATCCATTATGTTAGGTGATGCTATCGCTAAACACGAGATGTGGTTGGAATTTATGTAACTGTATGGGATACCTCACAGAGATTTACACGCGTGTCAAGTTTAATCGCTTGGTGTAATTTTGTGCAGAGTGTCCGCCGTTACGGAGTAGGGCTACCAACCGTCCGGATTTGTTGGGGCATGTCAGGACTTGCGGTCAGCCTCAGCCAATATCCGCCGTTTAATTTGCCCGTATTTTCCAAACTTCAAAAAAAGTACTTCAAACTTCACTTTAACCATCCGGGGATGAGTTAATTTTCTAGGCGCAGTTTATAAAAATAATAATAATAATAAATAATTTCATTTGCAACTAGCTGTGCCCGCGAACTACGTTTCGCCATCAAAATACTTAACACAGTGTTTAGTTTTTTCCTCCATTTTATTCCATAATGATTCAACTTTATTCTGCCTTTCTTGAGCATCCGCCATCTCGAAATTAGGACAATTTTCGTAGGTTCGTAATGCTCTTTTTCTAACAGTCCACAAAATTAAATACATTACTTATTACTATAAACACTAAGTATAATTATTGTTTTAGAGACATTATTGATATTAATAAATTCTTCTTCAGTAGAAAGAACTACACAGTTGCAAGAATAATCTTTATCGTATTCATGTTTCGAATTAAAATAAACAATTGTTAATAAATTAGAACTGTATACGAATAAAGTTTAGATTTTATAATGGGTGTTGGTAACACCAACAAAATATATTTTTTGGATATGATAACTTGGCCAATTTTGACTGGTCGTACAGTAAGCTCCTTGTCAAGCTATACTGTTTGACCTTTGAACCGTTCTTATGTCGCTCGTAATACTGGCGGTTTTTGTAGAGTTAATGTATAGCATGAATGGGGGGGTTACTGTACAAATACGTTTTCCGTATTCGATATCCGATCACGGAATACAGACACGGAGTTTCGTGAACGTAGCGCAGACGTTCGTTTCTTCTCATTCGGGATTTCTACCATTCTACCTAAACGTACGTACAGAACGTGTTCCGTTCGTAATAAAAACGAACGTGTGCGGCAGTCAATGAGTATTTTGTATAGATTTGATGCATTCGGATGCCCGCATTCAGAAAACGAATGCGAAAAAACGTTTTTTGCGGTTAGCCTTAAAATGTATTGAGAGTTCCGTTTTTGTAACGTGTACTGTGCGATATAGTGTTGCTGGCATAGTTCGGTTAGCAAACTCGCCGTGATGACTAACATCCAACACACAAACTTGGAGTTATCGTTAGTTAGTCCACGATCGTTGCATTATCACGGTCTTGAAGGACACTAAACACAGGTAACATCTAACATCGAACATCCAATAGGCCCCGGAACGGTTCTCAAACTTTTTTGGTGACGGAACCCTTTTGGAAAGCGAAATACTTGACGGAACCCTAAAATAAAACAATAGTTTTTAAAAGTGTATTCTTTATTAATAAACATAATAAAAGTACGACCAGAGAGGGTGTTTTGATTTTTCTAAATTATTGCGGAACCCTTATAGGGGTATTGTGGAGCCCTAGGGTTCCGCGGAACACACTTAGAGCATGGCTGCTCTAGGTACCCTTCAGGGCCTACTTTCATTTAATACCCCTATTGCTGGGTTTGAAAAGCAACTGTTATCCGTCTTTTTTGAGCGGCAGCCATGTTGAATTTACGTCAATGTTGCTACGTTCATAGTGCTCTACTGATCAAGGCCTTTCATTTGATACCCATATTGCTGGGCTTAGAAACGAACTTTGAACAGTTTTTTATGAGCAGCGGCCATATTGAATTTTGTGCTATTTTCCTAGGTTCATAGTGCTCTACTCATCAAGGCCTTTCATTTGATACCTATATTGCTAGGTTTGGAAACGAATTTTTATCCACCTTTTTTGAGCGGTGGCCATGTCGAATTTACGTCAATATTGCTAGGTCCATAGTGCTCTACTCTTGAAGACCTTTCATTTGATACCTATATTGCTAGATTAGAAAACGTACTTTTATCCACCTTTATTGAGCGGCGGGCATGTTGAATTTATTTATGTGTTGGTAGGTTCATAGTGCTCTACTCATCAAGGCCTTTCATTTCAGACCCATATTTTCGTTTTCATTTCGACGACACGGTTAGCGCAGAGGTCGAGTGATCGCCTACTGCGCAACGGGTCGCGGGTTCGATTCCCGCACGGGACAGATGTTTTGTATGGCCTACAGAAGTTTGTTCCGGCCTGGGTGTATGTGCATGTGATATTCTATGTTTGTAACTTAAATTTAATTTTGAAAAAAAAAGAAAAAAAAAAAGAATATTGCTCGGTTTGGAAACGAACTATTATCCATTTTTTGAGCGGCGGCCATGTTGAATTTATAGCAATTTTCCTAAGTTCATAATGCTCTACTCTTTTAGGCTTTTCATTTGATACCCATATTGCTAGGTTTGGAAACTAACTTTTATCCACCTTTTTTGAGCGGCGGCCATGTTGAATTTATGTCAATGTTGCTAGGTTCATAGTGCTCTACTCATCAAGGCCTTTCATTTGATATGCATATCGCTGGGTTTGGAAACGAACTTTATCGGCAGTCATGTCAAATTAAGTCAACGTGGCTAGGTTCAATGTGTTCTACTCTTTAGGTTCTTCGTTCGATATCCATGTTCCTTGGGTGGATCCAAAAAAATGTGATCCGTCATTTTAGACATTAGGATCAAGAGTCCCGTCCCGTCCCTCTACGCGTAACCCAGAACATTGCAGTCAGATATTTTTTTTAATTATCAATATTAATCTATTACTTTTAATAGTTTTAAATGGATTAAAGAGTTTGATTCCTTAGTCCTAATGTAAAAACATATAACATCTTTCAAAATACCTTGAAAAGAGTATCTTCATTTTTCAATATTTCAAATATTTCAAAAATTGTACCGATTTTGTGAAAATTAGTCAAGAATTAAACCAATCTACAAATTTTACGATCACTCGATAAGTATTATCATAAAAAATGCTTTATACATTGGTTGTATGGCTTAATCTTTTTGCCTTACCACCACGGTACGACATAAGAAAAAGACAATTTGGTTGGCGAAATCCAGTTGGGCACAGCCATTAACAGAAAATATTAAATGTTATTTGTACTATGTGAAACACTTCATTCCTGTCTTTCAATTTTCGAAATCCAATTACTTAAGATCAGGCTGTATGGCGTAGTTCCATTGCCTTTCCTTCGTGGAAGAAAATACCTTCTCTCTGTACTATGTGACAGACTTGTCAAAATAATTTCACGTGCGCCATGTTTTTTTCTACCTAAAGCCAATTCGACAATTTTATATGGTATTTTTTCACTAAAAATAAAAAGTGAATTTAAACACGAAATTATGCCTAAATGTTCTTCCGGAAAATTCTAAGCATTGTGGTGTAAGCCATATCAAATTCTGTCCAGTAGTTTCGGAGATCTTTCTGGACAAACAAACAAACAAACCAACAAACAAACAATTTTTTTAAAAACTATTCTATCGTGTTCTGCTAATGATTTTAAGGCGACCTGTGTATTTTTTTTCTTAATATTTCGCAATTACAGATTTTTGTACCCCTACGATTTTATTATATATAGAGATAATATGGTTACAGAGTTGATATAAGAAGCTAATCCAACATATTTTGTCATTTTTCGATGTGCAAATACTTATTCTAATGTGAAACATTATGATTAGTCCCATTAAATCCAAAACTTTTATAATTTATCATTTGGGTACAATAATTAATCCAAGTCAAAATTGTAATTACATATTAACAAAAATGTCAAATAAAGTTATAAATGTCAATTTTAAAAGTGACATTTATAAAACTATACAGAACCTCAATTTTCCATCCGCATTCACCTTATAATTAAATCATAAATATGTTTCAATAATTAAAAACCGAACGTCGGTGGCGCTGTCGCCTCCTGTGCTCCGAGTAGAATCGGGAGGCCCGCGATCGATCATGGCATGTACCAATGTGTTTTTCGTTTCTCGAATTTCATATGTACATTTATCTGACGCCCCTACGGTAAAGGAAAACATCGTGAGGAAACCTGCGTACACCTGCGAAGTAATTCAAAGGTGTATGTGAAGTCAACCAATCCGCACTGGGCCAGCGTGGTTTGACTAAGGCCTAATCGCCCTATCATTACTAGTTAGGGTTAGGCTCGTGCCCCGGTGGGGACGTATATGAGCTGTGATGATGATGATGATGATTAAAAACCAATAGACTTCCACCGCCATCTCACTTTCCCCCTGTACTTGGTAATGTGCAGTAGGTAAATTATATTTTGCGGGGAAATTTTTTTTGAATTTTTCTATATAATATAATTTCAAATTGAAATGGTAACCCTAATACGGGAACTTTAGTTTTGTGACTGTTTTTAAGTTTATTTAAGTTTTGATTTGTTCAGTGTTATACTGGTAATTAAATTTAAGTTTAATTATATTAGGTTAAACATCACTATGTTCAATTTGTCCTCATCAGAGATTGGTTTCGATAATCGAGTAAAATAATTTTGCATAATGCTGAGATAATTCACAATGCTTTCATCGGGGCCCTGAGTACGACTTCTAATTTCCTGCATCAAGCGATGGTCATAATCAGATGGAAGATATTCCTCGAGAAGCAAGGTCTTCAGCTCAGACCAATTGTGAACGTCCGACTTTACTCCTCGATACCAGCACAGCGCTTCGTCAGTAAAAAGTTCAGCCGCAGAACAGCCCCTTAACCATGATCGCTTAAAACAATATTAAAACCGCGCTGAGAGCGGGATGGCGCTATACGCAGCAAGAGCGGTGTCTCTGTTTTAATATTGTTTTAACCTTGCTATAAGCGATCATGGTAGGGCCCCAGAAAAGCTTTGAATCTGAAAGGCCACGAGACAAGCATAATTCCTCGAGGCGTTGTAAGAAAGCTTTAATGCATGTCTTGCCATTGAAGCGTATATTCAGTTTATGCACGGAGCAATCATTAGCTGTATTGTGTGTAGTTGCAGTGGAGTTCTCAATAGGTTGTTCAGGTGCCAAGCTACTTTTAAAATTATGACAAATATTATCTATTTTTACAAGAATGCTATCTAATCTATTATTCAGAGAAGTAATTAAAGAAGTAAGATTATTATCATCATACTCCGATAAAGACAAGCGACCAATTCTGTGGAATAAGTGGTGTGCAAGAGTTTGAATTCTATTTAACACCTTAAGTGATGACGGTTTACTTGAAGTACTTGTATTAAGTTTCTCAAGATCATCTAATTTCTTTTGAATTACTTTTAATTCAATATTGACATCAAGATCACAAGTCAGTATTTCATCAGAAGGCAGATCTTTATTGAGAGTACGGATCTGTGCTCTCAGAGCCATCACCGTGTCAGCTGGTTTCGAACCCCTGATTTTCACCTCATATTCTAGTTCATCTTTGTTAAGTAAATTAAAACTAATTGGTCTTTGTTCCATTTTTGTTAAAATATACCAAGCACTATTCTATATGAGAAGTTAATTTTACAATATTATTTATGTAATATCTACTCCAACTATGAACAAAATATTAAAATATTTATAACTATAATATATTTATTAATCTTTGCAAATGTAACTAAAATTTGTTTTTATTTATTTATACCTATCTGAACCAAACCTGCATAGAATTCTTGTTATTTATCTTATAACTAGTGAGACCGGCAGACGTTCTCCTGTCCGATTCCAGCGCCACCTACTGGGTCCAGTTGTACTTTTAAATCTTCCCTGGACCTATTCAAATACACATAACATTTCGTAAGAATCGGTCGAGCCGTTTTTGAGTTTTAGCTCAACTAACACACAACGTTAAAAAAGAAAATT
Source organism: Schoenobius gigantellus (assembly GCA_963935595.1). NCBI lineage: Eukaryota > Metazoa > Arthropoda > Insecta > Lepidoptera > Crambidae > Schoenobius > Schoenobius gigantellus. Next base: position 35,640,769 of record OZ012551.1, read on the forward strand.
ATTAAAGATACATACCGAGATGGATCAACACTATCTGAGCATTTGACCAGAATAATGGGCCATATAATGCCACAAAACCTGCTGTATATTCGGGCGCCAAATTGTCGTGCTTTTTCTTGCTAAATTGTAGAAATATAGGGAAATCTTAAAGTTGAAAGAAAAAAAACAAACTTATTCCTTTAGTCCGATACAAAATGAAAAGCTTTATTCTGGTAGGTACATGGTTGTAATTCACTTATGCATAATGTTACTGAGGTTAACAAAATTCCTCAATGCAAAGCACTTAACTAAATGTTTAATTAATACAAGCCAAGGGCAGGATGGTTCAGGTTTGTTTGATCAATCTCGGCAGGTAAAAATCAGGTACAAATTGGGTACAAAACTATAAAACTGAGGGGCAATAAAGTACACCAACAAATAGTTATAGGTTTTTTTTACTTCTTATATTCCTTTCATGCTAGTACACGGTAGGGAAGCTGTCACAGATGGTAGTATTTACCGTGGTTTCGAAGATCTCCTATGTTCAATTTGTTCGAAGGTCCCTGTTCGGGCGCCAAATTGTAGTACTTTTTCTTGCTAAATTGTAGAAATATAGGGAAATCTTAAAGTTGAAAGAAAAAAAACAAACTTATTCCTTTAGTCCGATACAAAATGAAAAGCTTTATTCTGGTAGGTACATGGTTGTAATTCACTTATGCATAATGTTACTGAGGTTAACAAAATCCCTCAATGCAAAGCACTTAACTAAATGTTTAATTAATACAAGCCAAGGGCAGGATGGTTCAGGTTTGTTTGATCAATTTCGGCAGGTAAAAATCAGGTACAAATTGGGTACAAAACTATAAAATTGAGGGGCAATAAAGTACACCAACAAATAGTTATAGGTTTTTTTTTTTTAAATTAGTAGCTTTCCCCGGAGCGGTTGTTAGTAGATCGTACCTTCTATGCTAAAGTCTCTGTGATCACGGGTCAGAGATATAATATTCCAGTTCCTTAGATTATTCTCTCTATATATGTATTTTCTGTCTTGTGTAATTCCACAGAATTCCTCCTTGATATTAGGTTATTAGGTAGGTTAGTTGCAGCGGAGCCCTACGGCCTCCGGGAACTGCCCTGGAGATTCATAGCACAGTGTTATGTTAAAAATATAATTAAATATGCCTATAATCTTAGGGTCAGTGGGTCTAACACTGAGTTCTGAAGGAATCCCAGTCAATACATTTGAATTTCATGTAATAAACATTGCAAGTTAATTCCAAACATAATTTTCAATGAATTGTCAGTTTCTTATTGGTTAGTTAATAAAAAGGACATATGGAGGGGAGAGCACCTATTTTGTGTATAATTACTGCTATTAATAAAAAGAAAACAGCTTAATTTGTGAGTTATTTGCCAAAGAAGGATGTGAAACTTAATATTGTGAAAATTTAGAATTTAACATGAAATTCGCAAGTGTTACTCAATATATGCCTTAATCCCACTAAGATGCCGCTTACTATCAGGTTTTTTTTAATGAAATAGGGGATGAAAAAGGCGAATTTTGGAAATGTAATATGTTTGATTTAATAATCAATTTACCCACAAATAAAAATAAAATTAACAAAATCTGTTCTAAATCATGAAATATAATAAGTTAATTAGATACCTTATTGTGGGCGGAGTATTATCTATTGATATAATTTATTTCTTTCAATTAATTTAATGAATCGCGCGCCGGCGATTAAAAATATGATTGAGCTTTTGCTCTTCAAGCTGAAAACAAAAATAACTGACTTTTGAAGTCTCACTGTAGCTTTTCAAATTAAATTCACACGGAAAACGGGAGAAATACCTATGGATTTTATTCGCAGAAATTAAGATTTAAAATGCTGTTCGCAAATCATAGGTAATCAATAACAAATTACTTCGGTCGATGTCTCACAGACTAGTTATCCAGTTCCGAGATCATAGCATAGACGCGTTCACAGACTACGGTGAGATAGGGCGCGTTCCATTCACGCACAGATTTAATTTTTAATGTGTGTATTTTAAGTACAAAAGTTTCACTTAATAATTTTATTAGTCAAAATAATATCAATTTGATTAAATACATCTTGTTGACCAATTAGATACAAGCTTGTTTATGCCAATCTTGTAAAATTCCGGAGTTCTGGAAACGATGAAATCATTGATAGCAACTTTGGCGTCGTCTTGGTTTCTAAAATATTTATCCTATAAAAGGTTATCCAAATGTTTTAAGAAGTGGTAGTCTGTGGGTGAAAGGTCTGGCGAGTATGGTGGGTGTGGCAAGATTTCGTACTCCAACTGGTTAATTTTTTATAGGGTCAATTGTGCGATCGCATTGTCGTGGAGCAAATTTGGTCCATGTTAAGTCTTAAAATTAATATTCACGATGTTTACAGTAAAATAATAAATAAATGATAACGACGGAGAAATTCGAGCACTTTAAAATGACATATAACATTTATTGAAATTGAAAACAAAAGAAACATTATTTTTAAGCAACCTAATACATTGCCATATTATATTAATGTGCTAGCAGTACCACCACGAACACGAGTAATACGTCGTCTTAAAGCATAGTTACAAGAATAAAATAAATACAAGAGCTTATAAATTTGAAACCAGAATGAGATAAACCTAGCACTTCCTTTTTCAAAAAAAAAAGAATATAGTATATCATAAGGTGATGATGGTTTTTTTTCATTTCAATTTTAATATTTCAGCCTATGCGCATACGGTCTCACTCAGCGGGACAGTGTAGCCCTAGTAAACGCCTTAAAGTTTTATCCTCGTCAATCGCTATCCCAGTCATCCCGAATCCAGCCTAGGCTGCGTCGCTCAAGGTACTTAACGAGGTGCCCGGCTCGCCCGGACATTGATGCATTGCTGGACCCGGTGCGTCCCACTGGACTGCCTTGTTTCTGCAATGGCTCTAAATAGAGCCGTTCTATATGTCCATAAAATGTCTAAGAGTAGCCTCTGATTTTATTCGTTAAAACTAAGTCGAGATAACTTATTCGCGGGATACCAGATTCCCTCATAGGACATTTTGGTCAGTCGAAATCAAAATATTATAAACATTTATGTGATTGTATTAGGTATTTACATGGAGTGAATATATTCTCTTTAGGTACTAGATAAATTCAAATTCTGTATAGTTTATTCAAATTAGATTATAACATAATCACTTTTGCACGTCAAAGAAGTTACGCCAGTAGCTCACAAGTCTACGGCGGGGCACCTTGTACTGAGGCCCGATTCTACTAATAAGTTACAGCCGAATCGGAAACTGAACCGTTGCGGTCGACCAATCGGAGTGCTTATATTGCAATTCAACTGTTCGATGACGTGATAACGTGGCGTTCTGATTAGTCGATCGCAACAGTTCAGTTTCGATTCGGCTGTAACTTATTAGTAGAATTGCGCCCCTAGAAAGAACCAGCAAGAAAGCCAGCAAGAGCTATTTTTTTCCTCCCTGTATTGTTACAGAGTCGTCAATTAGAAGCTGACCTCAAAGCAAAAGTGTGAGTCAACTTCTATTACAAGATTAGATGTGTCAGTTCTCTTTTTACATGTCGTTACCAAATACAACAATATTTTGTTTAAATAGTTATCCACAACAACACGATTTTCACATTACAACGAGTAATATCTTCAAATTAACGCAAGAATTTTTTTATGGGATATCACTCTAAGTTAGGTTAGGTTAGACATTGTGACCACACCCATCAAACTGCATGCTGTTTGCTTGCTCGTATGCTTTCTTGCATGCTGCAAGCTTGCATGCTTGCTTGTTTCCTTACATGCTAGCAATCTTGTATGCATTCTTGTTAGTTTGCTTGCTTGCTTGCCTACATGAGCGTGGGTGTGGGGGGTGCGGCCACTTTGCTGATGGTGTCGGGGTACAGAAGCTCCCCGTACGGAAATAACACAAAATAAATGTTATTTCGGCTGAGCATAACTTGGGTAAAAAGGTTTTCGACCAAATTTCGACACGTCGGAGTCAGAAAAATAATTGATACTAGATTAACTGATGCAGTGGCAAACGTAACTTCGAAAGATGAAACGAAAAAAGCCGAAAAGTTTTATGTTAAATAAAAATCGTTAAAAAAAACTTCGAACTTAGATAGGTAACCCTTTACATCTGAAGTCACAAGTTGGTAAGCTACAATGTCGTTCTTGTGGGGGTTGCAGTTTTGCTGCGAATCTCACAGGAACCACATGTAATCTAAGTGACTGTTACCATTTACCATCAGGTGGACAGTTTGCTTGTTTGCCAACTTAGTTGTACAAAAAAAACATTTGATTGTTTTGTCCTACAAGTATGATTTTTTCACAGCTGAAAGAGAAGAGCTCTAGACAAACAGACAGACGGTCAACGAAGTGATCCTATAAGGTTTTTGTTTTTCCTCACGAGGTACGGAACCCTTAATACGAATAAATCAGGATTCAAATCTACGTCTTCAGCATACCATGTTAACGTTCGAACCAATTCAGCAACCGAGCACTTATTCAGCCCAGACGAAATTTCAACTGTACCTATTGATCTCTTTTGTACTTTGTGAAGACAACGTAGACATTACTCGCTATTAATAGTTACGTATCCAGAACATAAATTTAGAAATCTTTACATATTTACATAATAAAGCAAACATAAGTATGTTTGGGATTTGAATTTTCTTAACAACGCGAAATAAATTAAAAAAAAACATCTTCAAAACCACCATAAACTCAAAAATAATATAAGAATATACACACCGTTACTTGAAAAAATACAACCAATGGTCAATGTTTCCTAAAAGTTAAGTTTCGATCATTATGAGTACCAGACGCAAATACCTGAATAGCTTCGGTTAAAATAAGAAACACGACGTCCCTTCAAATTTAAGGGTTTCCTCGGATCTCATCATCTCATTCTGACCTGATGACCATGGGAGTATCTGGAAAGTATACAGTTTCAAAGAATAAAAAAAGATTTTTCCAAATCGGTTCAGGCATCTTCGAGTAATCGGGGAAGATACATTAAAAAAAAGATTTGACTAATGAACGAACGAAAGAATTGAGAAACACTTTCCCTTTATGAATAATGATATATTCGTAAAATCTACATAGAAAATTTCGAATCAGCCAGGATTTGAACGTACGTTCGTCTTCAACGTATCGTGTTGACGCCATGACCAATTTCTCACTAAAGATAACCAGTTCCTCAGTCGTTGAGGAGTCCAAATGAAGCTCACTTCCATCTTTTTATGTACCATCAGATGTAATGAAAGCCAAGAACTATCTCGTCGCGTTGTATGTAAAAAATCTATGCGCAGGCGCCATCTTGAATTCACTCGTCTAATATAGCTCCTTATTGGGTATTATTCACTGTAATGTGAACGTTATACGTGGTTGTAGGTACTACATACAACGGTTAGGTACTCAATCTCCGGGAGCTCATTCATCAATAGTTCCAGGCAGCCGTCCGGCAGCCGGCGTCGGACGTAAATCGGGGATCGCAGGCTCCTTTGTAGGTGCGGGTAAGGAACGATTATGTCGTCACGGATCGCCGCCGGAAGATGGCTTAAGGTACAGAAGACTGGTTGATTGTTTGGTTGTTGACACTTGATTGAGTTTCAAAGTCAAATTTAGAATTTTTTGCTTTAAGTAATAAATAAGGTCGGGCAGAGAGACAAGTAGACATATTCCTTAATCTGGATGGTAGAGAAGTAATGGGGTTCCAAATAACATCGTTTTTCGCTTGGGTAATGCGTTTGGGTGGCGTTTGCGGTTATCGATGGCAAACTGCCATCCAGAAGCCCCCTACAAACATCTTGGCACGAAGATACGATTTCATCTGGATCGAGTCGCCCAGCAAAGGAGGGAGGCCGATCAGTCATTGTAAATCCACTACCTTCATAAACTTACATGTCAGTATCCTAGCATAATCGTATGTCGCTGAACCCTTTGTACTGTCTCTGTTCGTGTGAATTCTCAATATTTGTGTGTTGTTTGTAAGCAATAAACGTCGACTAATAAACGTCGACTACTACTCCAGAGGGCCCTTACTTGGCCGAGGGTCAATAATAGACTATACGGATTATGATACACAACAAATACATTACTGTTGCCAAAAAATATCTCGGCTTCAAAACAGCAATTCGCTCGCGCTTGGGCCACGCACGATCTCGCCGGATGTTTACCAGCGCGGCCCTGAACAATAGCGGTTGATATTTCATCCAGGAACAATGCGCCCTGTGACCTCAGGCGGAACACGTGATTACCAAAATAGCGGGAGCCTGGTGTGAAACATCACGGTTCACGTCTACAAAGGAGCCGCAGATCTACGTAAAACGGTTTATCACTTATTGGGTACGCTTCTTACGATCCTATTATTAAAATGTTTCTTAATATCGGTTTTTCCGTTCGTGGAGTAGTTTATTACCATACAAACAATCGCTGTTAGGTAACTGGTGGGTGGCTGAAACGTCAAGTCCTCAAGCTCCTCCGTGCTTCGGAAGGCACGATAAACACAAGATCAAGCGCAGGACCCACTCCTGCGCCTGCCCCCTGACCATGATCGCTCAAAACAATATTAAAACTGTACTGAAAGCGAGATGGTGCTATACACAGTAAGAGCTTTGTCTCTAATATTGTTTTAACCTATCTATTAAGCCCCAGATCTCGTTCCGCGGCCGCACCGCCTAACTTATAGCGATACGCGATGAAGAGAGCGAGGCACCCGCTATCGTTTTGATTACACGGAGTTTGCTATGATAGGCGGTACAGAAAAACAAGATGACGTCATAAACTAAAGCTAAAACAATCCCGTTCATCCCACTGAACTTGATTGTGGGGCGAACGGGAATAAAAATTAATTAATTTATAGAATTCCCGTTCGTTCTACTGGTGGGACCAAGCCTGGTGGGACGAACGGGAATAACCCATAACGCCTCGTTATTATTTTACGAGTAGCTCTCGTTAGTCGTAGGGTCGCTGGTCATGTCGGCCAGCCATCCTATCGGACTGCGAGTGAAGCAACAGAGTGTCCTTGCGTTTGCGCAGTCACTTGTACACTTTGATATCTCCCGCGCAGATGGTTAGTCTCGTTGATATTGGCCACCGAAATCGTCAGGATACAGGCGGCGTCCGGACGTCTAAGAAGCATTATTTCTTGCATAGATCTGTACGTGTTTTTCGGCCACTACTATAATGGTGACTAATTATCTCTAAGCTAAACTATCTCTAAACTCTCTCTGTTTTCTCTTAACTATGTTCAGAGTTGTATTGTGCAATTATTTTTTTTAAATTAATAAATAAATTTGATTACAATATGTTAAATTCGTGCGTGTTGCCAGTGATGACGTACGGAACTAAAACGTAGCGGCTTACAATGGGTCTCATAAGAAGGCTCAAAGTCACTCAAAGTCTCACTACGTGATCACATCAGAAATGATGAGATCCGTACTTTACCGATTACTTATCTGGTGTCCAGGATCCTTCCCACGATTGTTCAAAGAAGGGTAAATATTGAGACAGAAACGCATAACAAAAATATTTACAGCGCTTCTCCACACACAATAGCGGAAGCGGTACAGTAGCGGAATCGGGACTGGAGCGGAACCGCGGGAAGCGATCTATTTGCGCCTCGCCGCTAACGCGGGCGTTTTTTGTGTGGCATGGTCCGTAGCAACAGGAACATTATAAAAAATTCCGCTCCGCTACAGTTCCGCTTGCGGCATCTATGTGTGGAGCGCTTACAGCGTATATACACCGATATCTCGCTCTAATTGCGACAATAGTAAGGGGGCAGATGTTTCCCCTAACAGTGATGCCGCCTATTCATGAATCAAAAATAAATAGCCATTGTTGAAATTCTCACAATTCTAAAACAGGCACCAAGCACCTAGAATAACTAATTTAAATCCTTAATTAATCAGACAAACCTAAAATGATTTATTCAGTGGCCGCCAGCCTGGACTGGTTGCGACAAGTCATGAATTTAAATATATATTTATTTTTGATCATTTTAGGGTCCTGTAGTAAACAACAACAAGGAACCCTTATAGTTTCGCCATGACTGTCTGTCCGACCGCGGCCTAGCTCCAAAACCAAAATAGTGAAAAAGCTGAAATTTGGAACAGTTATACATATTAATTAATAACGGTTATTCAATTAAGGTTGTATGTATATATTTATTTAAGCAAGGAGCGGCGGTGGCGCTGTGGTCTCTGGACAGGTCTGTGCCTCGAGTAAAATTGGGAGGCCCGCGGCGATCGATCCTGCCATGTACTAATATGTTTTTAGTTTCACGAATTTCATATGTACATTTATTTGACGCTCCTACAGTGAAGGTAAACATCGTGAGGCAACCTGCATACACCTGCGAAGTAATTCAAAGGTGTATGTGAAGTCAACCAACCCGCACTGGGCCAGCGTGGTTTGACTAAGGCCTAATCGCCCTAACATAACTAGTTAGGGTAGGCTCGTCTCCCTCGGTAGGGACGTATATGGACTGTAATGATACAATTAAGGAGCATCGGTAGCGCTGTGGACTCGGCACTTCCCTTCCAACGGATCGGCGGTCTCGAACTCCAGACCTTCTGGGTCCGGAGTTTGAGACCGCCATGTACTTATCTCATATGACCCTTAAAGGCCCTTGACCCAAAGAGCTCAGGGTCAGGGCTCAAATTATGACTCAACCTTTACACCAAATTTGTTTCTCCGTTTTTTGTCTAACTGACGAACCAACACCTAAGCAATCGATATAATTTACAAATCGGAAATATCGCCATATTCATAATACTAGTCGTCCACAATTTCTAAAAGAAAATAAATACAAAATCCGCCCTCTAAATCATCAAGCAATCGAAGCGCAAAATTCGCATTTGCAATTCGGAACGAAATAATATTTCAATTTGAAAGCCAATCTTTCAGTGCGCCGAAATCAACGCGAAAAACACCGTGCGGGGCAATAAATAAGGAATCTATCGGTTACAAAATACGGCCGTGGTAAATTACTCGCAACCAACCACCTATTACGACTCGGGGCACGTACCCTCGCGCGAGAGGTCTAACTTAGAATTTATAGCAACCTGGGATCATTCTGAACCTACAACTACGTAGAATATTCAAAAATAAACTTTATTGCAACGCTAAAAGGTCTGGCTATCGCTTGCGCCTGCTCCGGTAATTTTACCGAATAGGTGTGCAATGTAACAAAATGTAAGTATTTGTAAGCGAAGTCAAACATCAAACAAAATGTCCATTTGACCGCCAGGGCGTTGCAGACATTAATCTCTCGATTCAGAAATGGAAATGTGTTTTGAAGATTTATATAGAAAATAAATTATGATATCGATAGTGGTCATAGATTACCACAATAGGAGTTGAATTGTTAGCACAGTGCGCAACACGTCAATTTTCCAAAGGTATCGATAAAACAAGAAAGAATAAAATATATAGATATTAGATATGAATCGATAATTAATGATTAAACGAACTTACCTTAAGTGAAGTTCTATCATAATTATACGAAGCGCCTCGTCCGAAGAGATTAGTAACTAGAACAATTATTATTATATACACATGTAGTAACGCATAAGTACTACCACTCTGCACTTAGTTTGTATGTATAAATAAATTCATTTGCCTATTCCTATTTTTATTTTGTAATGTGGGTATTCTTAACTTACCTCTCTTTATCTACGCCAACTCCCGTCATTTAGTCTAAAGTCTTCATTGATATATTTTTTTACTTATATAATCGGGGATCCGGGCGGGAGGGATGATTTACTAATCTCTTCGGACGAGGCGCTTCGTATAATTATGATAGAACTTCACTTAAGGTAAGTTCGTTTAATCATTAATTATACTCGCGCCTCGTCCTCGAGATTAGTAACTAGAACAAGTCGATACTGACGCCTCGCAAATGCGCCTGCGATGCAGCGGCGTGCCGTGTACTGTGTGCGGTAAAAATGGATGAATCAATACCACACTCACTTAGCGTATGTTTTACCCATCGACTTAGTGTTTGGGTTCCTATACAATTGTGCGGTTTTTTAGTAGCAATGAATAACTGATTAGAGTTTCTTAACTGTGAGGTTTTATTTAAATAATGAGATAACGTTGTGGCTGGACATATATTAATTTGATGCCTAAAGAAAGGAATAAATAAGACCGGTTGTTTACAGCCAGGTCTGCTTGTTTTAATAATATCAGGAATTTTAATTATCAATTTATCGTTAGTGATTTCTATGTTATTTATATTTATTTTAGCGAGACTCTGCATCCTCTGTGCAGTGGAAAGAGTCAGTAATGTCACTACTTTTTTTGACAATTGTTCAAGAGATTGTTCTTCATTAGGAAACCATTCACTCAGTCGATCTAATACACGGTTAGTGTCCCAAATAATGTTATACTTTGGGGTGGGTGGTCGAAGACGGAAGACACCTTTGAAAAAACGAGTGAGTCTGTCATCATTACACTATGTTGGACCTATTATTATCAAAGACAGTGCGGATCTACAAGAATTTAACGTCCCGTATTGGGATCCATTATTATACATTTGTGTTAAAAAATATATTATATTCGGCACAGATGCCTCATAAACATCGACTGAATTAGCCATACAAAATTCCCACCATTTGTTTAAATAAACATTATATTGTTGTAATGATTTTTTAGCTAAGGACGCCATCATAATATCTATAGCTGATGTTGGTACACTTCTCCTTGATAGTGCGTTCCGGATAATATTCCCGCAACCAGGGTAAGCGAGTTGTGTATGCGGCGAGAACTGGAATGTGAGATTAAGGCACATGTACTTGGAGGAAATGTTATGGTTTCCGATACAAGGAGTGCTTGATAAATAGGGTACCAAGGCTGTGTTGGCCAATGAGGTACGATCATGATGCCTCGTGCTTTATCTGTGATAATTTTTCTTAACGTTTTCAATATTATTGAAAAGGGGGGGAAGGCATAAAAATAAAACTTTGACCATGATACAGTAAAGGAATCTATAGCCGAGGCATCAGGATCTTTGTGCCAAGATATATATTTTTTACACTTCTTATTAATACGACTTGCAAATATGTCGATATTTGGTTGACCAAACATACTGGTTATGGAAGTGAAGGCCCACTCCGCCAGTTCCCATTCGATATCGGGATGTGACTTCCGTGACTCAAAGTCAGCCACTGTATTGTCTTTGGATTTAATATAAGACGCAAAAACAAATAATTTCCTGTCTTGACACCACTCCCAAATATCCTTTGTAATTTTAGTTAGATGTGGGTATTGAATACTACCCATACGATTGATATAGACGATAGCAGTGGAATTGTCTATCCTTAAGACAATTTGACAATTGTAATAATTTTGTGCGAATATTTTTAAAGCAATAAAAGCCGCCAACAACTCTAAGTAGTTGATGTGTTCTTTGATTTCACTATTCGACCACTGTCCATTCGCAGTCTCCCCGTTACTAGCCGCCCCCCACCCCGTAGTTGAGGCATCAGAGAATATTTCTGTAACGTAGTTGTCAGTACGAATGCGATGGACAGAATGATCTATATTATTTAACCATCAGGGAATGTCAGGACGTAATAAATCAGGTACATTCATAATTTTATTATAATTATCTTCATTTAATTTCAAATTTAGAAATTTACAGCGCTCGAACTCTTTTGTGTATAACCATCCATATTCTATGGCTGGGCACGCTGATACTAATAAACCAGAAAGTTGTGCTAATTTACGAATTTTACAACGCTGCATTTTTTAAAAATTTTGCAATTCTGTTTTTATTCGCGATCGCTTTTCGTTTGGTAAACTGAGCTGAAACTTATGAGAGTCTATGATCATACCTAAGAATTTACAAGCAGTTGAAGGTTTGAAACAACTTTTTTCCTCATTAACAATAAAACCAAGTGAGACTAATAGTCGCTTGGTTATGTGTATATTTAAGAGGCACTTTTGGTATGTATGCCCAACCAAAAACCAATCATCTAGATACAAAGTTGACAATAATCCAGCGGATCGTAGTAATTTAATTATTGGTTTTGTAATTTTCGTAAATATATAAGGGGCTGTACAGAGGCCGAATGGTAAAACATTAAATTCGTATAATTTATTATCAAAAATAAAGCGTAGATATTTTTTTGATTTTTTATGTATTTTTATTAAAAAATAAACGTCTTTAAGATCCACCGTTGCCATATAACAATCGCGTGTAACTATTTTGAGAGCTGTACGTAAATCTTCCAATTTAAAATGGTCGGTAGTTATGAATTGGTTTAAATTTTTAAGATTTAAGATGAAACGTGTTTTACCATTCGGTTTCGGAACTAAAAAGATGCTCGATATAAATTGGCCATCACAAGCAACACATTCAGATATGGCCCCGATTTTAAGTAAATTATTTATAGATTCAATATAAAGGCTTTTATCTTTATTTGAATACACAGGTGATATTGGTAAGGTGCTCTGAATTACGGGCTTTGAAAATTTAATTTTGTAGCCGCTTATCCAAGACAAGATCGTACGATCATTTATAATAAGAGACCATTGATGATAAAAGTTGGCCAACCGGCCGGCATACTCAACTTTATCTAGTAGCGGCGGCGTGCCTGCACCTGGTGCTGCGCGTACGACGTCCTCGATGAGTGCGCGGGCGGCGGAGGTGGAGGCGGAGGGGGCGCACGTGCTACTGCAGGCTCCCGGCTCCTCGGCGCTGCTGGCGCGGTCCCCAAAGGCCTGCGGCTCCGGGGCGGAGCTTTGCGGTTTAAATATTTGGGAATCGGTTTTGGCTTATTTGCGGCTTTTGAACTCGAATCTGCTTTTAATTCGATTCCAGATTTGTTAACGGCCTTCGCCGACTTTAAAGTTTCAGACAGATTTTCGCTGAATAAAAAGCTGTCAATTTTGGTATCTGTGAAATGATCCTTTAGATCTTTCTTCAGACCAAAAAATATAAAATTTCGCCTGGTTACAGAATCAGCGTGTTGTAAATCACATAAAAGACGAGTAATATCCATGAGTTTTTGTAATGTTTCATTATTTTTATCTTTAGAATTAAGTTGGGCGGTAATTATTTGACCCAGACCAGAAATAGCAGTAGCCATTTGTTTCTGCTTAGACTCAATGCCTTTATCGCGTTTTATAAAATTTTCAGGAACAGCAGCTTTAATTTCCGGATTAATTTTTGGAGCATCAATATGTACACAATTGGCTGGAGTCAAATATTTAGTTATTAATTCTTTGCGACATTCTTTGCTAAGGCCGACTGTAGCCACGTGTTGAAGGCGACATGCCAATTCTTTTCTTATATCAGGGTCATATTTTACAGTAGATGACGGATCATCACCTAATATTTCTAATATGTCGGTATCTAGATGATGTTCATCGCTCACAGGCAGCGAGTTCTCAGTCTGTTGTTCAGAGGTCGATGTCGTTGCTTGGGCCAGCTTGCGATATATCGACCGTATGAGGCGTCTCTTCACTAGCTATAGGGATAGACTCGTTAATCTCACACTCTGGATCTAACCAGTTCTCCGCTTGTATAGGAGAGGTCACTGAAAACACGTAATTATACTTTTATAATGGAAACATAATTCCATTTATCGATAATACAAAATTACTAGAGATCTAGCATTTTATTTTAATGTATTGAGTGAGCCCCAATGACTACTCTGGGTACATTATGTAATTTTAAAGTAGATACGTTAATAATAAAGCGGGAGTGTGAATAGAAAAAATGTCAATTAAAAATATTTTAATGTAGGTACATCTACCAACATACATATATTTTATGTATTATATTTATAGAAAATGTGTTTTTATTGGTACTAGTTATATAACGTGTGTTATTTACTATATCCTTAAGTTGTATGCACAGCCCCCAGCGGGTTGCGCGTTAACCACTGGTCATGCATTGAGACAGCCCCAGCGACTTCTCTGTGTGCATGATTCCATTATACGACAATAATTACAGTATAAGATACTAAGACATACCTTCATGATCATCTTCTGTAGGTAAGGTTGAGTTTCCTTTAACAAGCGAACTACGAGACGAATCACTATCACTTTTATTTTTACGAATCTTGCGTTCTAGTTTTTTAACTTTACGCATTAAGTGATTAAGTTCCTCATCCTGTGTCCGCGAACCTTTACGTTTCGGCATTTTAACAATCAAAAACGAACCTATGATGTACGTGACTTGAGTGGTTAGGCACTAAGATGCGAATGACGGGAGTTGGCGTAGATAAAGAGAGGTAAGTTAAGAATACCCACATTACAAAATAAAAATAGGAATAGGCAAATGAATTTATTTATACATACAAACTAAGTGCAGAGTGGTAGTACTTATGCGTTACTACATGTGTATATAATAATAATTGTTCTAGTTACTAATCTCGAGGACGAGGCGCGAGTATAATTAGTTACAAACTCCCCATTGCATTCTATTCGTCACATTTTTTTATATCTATATATTAATTAAAAAGCATCGGCAAAATGTATGTACACAAATAACTTTAAAGCACTAAATTATTCAATTTTTTAACCGACTTCGAAGAAAAAAGGAGGTAACTCAATTCGACCGTATTATGCTTGTTTTTTTTTATGTTTGTTCGCGTATAACTTCGTCGTTTATGAACCGATTTTGAGGATTCTTTTTGTATTCGATAGAGGATACTCCAAGGGTGGTCCCATGGTCACCAAAGTTAGGATCTGATAATGGGATCCCATAAAAATCGAGGAAAACCATTACATTTTTACGTGTTTCCAACATGTTTTGTGTATATGTTACGCGATTACTCCATCAATTGTTCACCGATTTTCAAAATTCTTTTTGTATTCGATAGAGTATCCTCCTGGGATGGTCTCAAGGTCACCAAAGTCAGGATCTGATGATGGGATCCCATAAAAAGCGAGGGAAACCCTAATTAGGGTTTCTTTCACTAAAAAGACTTCATTCACTAAAAAGTTAAAAATAAAAAATATTTTACAAAAAATAAAAACCGACTTCAAAAACACTGAAAAGTTAAAAATAATATATGAATAGGTACAGACAATATCACACTTCTATATTGAAGTCGGTGACAAATTTTAAGACTTTCTAGGAGATTATCGTTTGGCACCGACTTCAATATAGAAGTGTGATATTGCCTGTACCTATTCATATATTATTTTTAACTTTTCAGTGTTTTTGAAGTCACAAAACTGTAAAAATTATGACTTTTAAAAATTTTATAATATAAGAAGCATAGACTTAGAAAAAAAGATAAGAAGTGACGAAATTGACAGATTGACATTCAGGTTATTACAAATCTATAGTTTCTTACATTGTTGTATTGTCAAAAAAAATTTTTAGTACACCGGTGCGAGGCCGGGGCAGGCATCATAGATTCGTGATTGCCTTTGGGGTTTTTAGGTACCTTCAATACGAGTTATTTGGAGAAGAGAAATATTTGGATCTATTCAACTAGTGGAAAAATGAATTACCTTATTCTGATGTAAACTTGTGATACGGAATGAAAAGATATACCGGGTGATCAATCCAAATGGGTCAGTAGGTAGAAGTCCGAAACTATGAAAGATAGCAAAATCTGTTCTTAGGAAATGGCACCGATTTTCGATTTAATAATAATAGCATTAATTTTTTTTAAAGTCGCATACATAATTGGGAATCGAACCTAAGTGGCTCCTGCAAATTTGGCTAGTTATTAAGCAACGATACCAATCTAAAGACGTATTTGTTTAAGATTCAAATATAGCCAGCGTGGAGGTGATCAGAGCGATAACAGTATTACTCGAATTCAATTTATTTCTCTTCTTAGGCTAAGCTGAGCTGAGACGAGAAAATAGAACTCTAAGATGTTCTTAAAATAGATAGAAAAGGCGTTTTCTGTGATACATTGATATTCAGCATGGCTAATAGGATCTGACCCTTTTGAGCGTGACGTCCCCTTTAAGGGCTTATTCGTGGGGTGAGGACAATTTCAAAGGTATGACATTTTCAATTAGAAATAATTCGCCTAGCGGACATGTTCTAAAGAATTGTTTAATATTTTTTTTTACCTCATATACACATAAAGACAAACATATACTCACTCAACACAAATACTCACCTTTCATTAACATGTGTACAAATACAACTATGGACTTATTTCACCAATTGCTCGACATAATTTATATTTAGGTATGTTATTTCTAATTTTAATTTGATTTATTTTTATTTCTGACATAGTTTTTAATTTAATTCTCATTTATGTTTAATATTTGACGTTTTTAATTAAATTTTTGTTTGTTATATTTTCTATTTAATTTAAGATTTTTCATATGTTTTACTAGTAATTGAAAGTGATTGATAATGTAATCTGAGTGGCCATCCATGGCAATTGAATTGCATGACATGATGAAGAAAAACTTCAGGAAAACGGAATAATGTTCATCCGCTACAAATATAATACTTTTTTATAATATGATTTTTTTAAAATAGATAACATTCATTTTTGATTATAAAAAGATGGAAAAAAGAGCCTAACTAACTAAATATGTTTTACTAATACTTATTTAATTTTATATAATTTTTTGATGTTTTAATCTTATTTCTAATTACTCGGAGGAGATTGTTTTAAAAATGTAAATCCGTAACTGGCTGTAAGTTTTAAGCTTGATTTGTACACAATTTATTTACTCCAAGAGCTTTGGATTTTGTAATAAACAAATAAATAAATAAATTATGATACCAACGGCCCCGTTTTACCATCCCACCGCTCGTCTTCGGAAGGGAGTTAAGTTTATGCTCACACTACTAAACCAAAATGGTCATGTCACGCTACTTACGGTTTTTGAGACATTTTCTTCCGAGTACGCTCAGGTTGTAACGAGGTGCTATATTCTAGATATAGCAACTCGTTGCATTCCCGCCTAAACTTGACTGCATTTCAAACTTTACATTTTGTCTCAATGACATTCTGTTCTCCTGTCACTGCTTTACGGACATCGAGACGCAAAAAAGTAGCGATGGCTAATTAATATAAATTAATATTTTTATTAGCACCTTTCTATTAATCTGAGGAAATAACGTAACGAATTCAATAAAATCTTTAAGGCACTTATGTGTAAGTTTATATTTTGGTAAGTTTTTATATTATTATGTTTATTTGCCATAGTTTTAAAATAGTCCATAATATCTGTTTCAGAGTGCCTTTTCCTTTTTATTCTAATGTTTGTAACGATGCAATAATATATTCAGTGGCATAATTCTGGTGCTTCATTTGGCTAACCTACTTCCCTAACCACTGCACCATTGCGTCACCTGCTGCTCACCCGTTACAAGGTTAGTACAGGAGGTAAGTTCAGGGGGGTTAAGGAGCGTCGGTAACGCTGTGGACTCGGCACTTGCCTTCTGATCGGGAAGTGCGGGGTTCGAGACCGCTATATACTAATATGTTTTTCCTTTTTCGAATCTCATATGTACATCTGTCTGACGCTCCTACGGTGAAGGAAAACATCTTGAGGCAACCTGCATACATCTGCAAAAAAAATCAAATTTGTTTGTGATATCGACTAATCCGCACTGGGCCAGCGTGGTTGACTGAGGCCTAAACACCCTAACTTAGGGTAGGCTTGAGCCCCTCGGAAGGGACGTATATAGGCTGTTATGATGATATTGACGCTCAGGTTGAGGGATGAGCTCCCTCCTGAGGTTTTCTATAACGTGTTTTTGGTTTACTTACAGGTTTGAATTTTTCACAGTTTAAAGAGACCAGACCTTAGTATTTGATATAATATTTATATCTCTACCAGTTACTGAGAAAAAAAGCTTGACAGACAGACGGACAACGAAGTGATCCTATAAGGGTCCCGTATTTACGTGTTGAATTACGGAACAAAGAGGAAACTTAAACTAAAGTACACAAAGGTGGACTTATCTCTAACATAGCCTGAGTGGGTCGGAATGGTGATAAACTGTGGGAAACACAGAAGCGCATAAACAGAAGCGCATTACCTACACACATACATACATATTTATTACGTACTAGCTTTTGGCCACGACTTCGAACGCGTGTAGTTTATAGGTAGGTACGACTATTAACCACCAAAAGAGAGTAGTGCAAATAGCACCAGATGCACTAGAAAAACCGCTGGTCTAGCTAAATTTTAAAACAAAAGGAAATCCCCGACTTACTCGTATATACATACTGCCCTTTGAAATTGCGTCGGGGAACCGCCATGTATATATTCTATGCCCGCGGCAACTTTTCCTGGACGCAGTGCGCCCTGCTGACCAATAACTTTTGAATAGCCACAGCATTTGCATCACATACAGCTAAATAACGAATCCGCCGAATATTTATGCAACCCAAATGAAATTTCAAGTTTATTGATTTCTCTTTACTTTATTAAACCAAAGTAGACTTTAGTCACTGTTAATAATAGCTACGTATCAACACTTAGAAATTTAAAAAAATTCGTGAAAGCTGATTACGAATTAAAAAAGTTAAATGTTTGTACTGTATTATATTGTGCAATTAAAATAAGAAATTTCAATAAATAGGAAAAATGACTGTATGGACTTTATTCTTTTGCCTCAGGGCGATAAAGATATAAATTAAATCAATTTAAATTTTCACGGGCATTTTTCATAGATATGAGATGGAACAGATAACGGAGAACTTTACGTCATTGGCTTCGTCGATTTTTACTTATTTTTTTGAATGGGGACTTCTCAGCTTCTTGTGAGAATTTTATAAACCTCTGCACCGAATTTCACGCTTCTAGCTCTAGGAGTTTACGCTCTAGGTTGATACCTCAATCAGTTCCTCGCCAAAGCTTTTATAAATACAAAGCTACATTAATATACGTCCATTACATAATAATTACATATCTCTTTAAAATCAAAGATAGGAAATAAACAACTCGAATTATTCACAGCTTCAACTCGGTCTTATTCACGGATTACAGCACTCAAACCGAACAGCAGATTTGGATTCGATCGACTCAAGTGATACAGCGGATGATATGGCGGACCCCCTAGACAAATGTGTGGCAACCTGCATACATCTGCGAAAAAACTCAAATCCGCACTGGGCTAGCGTCGTTGACTAAGGCCAAAACACCCCAACTTAGGGTAGGCTCGAGCCCCTGGGTGGGGACGTATATGGGTTGTGATGTTGAATATACGAGTATTGCCTACTTGGCTTCCCACGCTTAACAATCAGAGGCCCTAGACAAATGCCACACGCTAACTTTTCTGCAGTCGTTCTTCAGAAAAAATGGAGATGACATTAGCTGCGGAAAAAATAGCGTGAGGTTGTCGTAAGCTAATGTCATTACCATACATTTTTTCTGCGGAACGACTGCAGAAAAGTTAGCGTGTGGCATTTGTCTAGGGCCTCTGATTGTTAAGCGTGGGAAGCCAAGTAGGCAATACTCGTATATTTAACATCACAACCCATATACGTCCCCACCCAGGGGCTCGAGCCTACCCTAAGTTGGGGTGTTTTGACCTTAGTCAACGACGCTAGCCCAGTGCGGATTTGAATTTTTTCGCAGATGTATGCAGGTTGCCTCACAATGTTTTCCTTCACCGTTGGAGCGTCGGACAAAATGTACATATACAATTCCGAAAGAAAATTCCTCTTTTTTTGGGATTAACAAAATAAAATGTTATCGAGAATAAGGTTCGGATTCATTGCGGTTACGTGGTAAATTCGAAATTTGACAAATTTTCGTATTTATTAATTAGAAATTTACAAAAAGTTCGAGTATCAGTCTGTGCAAATATTTCTATCATGAATAGGAATATTTGTTTCAGAGTTATTACATATATGTATCTATAAAACATTTTGTTAACCTTTTATTGCCGAGGTGGTGTTACCGTGACACCGCGCGCGATATTTTCACTAAAAACAGCGAATTATACCTGTCTCTTTCAGTAGCTACTTGTTTTGTCTTATTTTTTCGTAAGTACGCTGCAGAGTTGCGACACAGTTACAGGTGTGCCGGCAACTGGACCTCTGGTGTCACCGTGACGTAAGGTCGATGTTAGTGTTAAGTACTATTTTGTGATTTTAATTTTTTGTGATTACTTCAAAATATGCTTATTTTGGCTTCCGCCCTGTTAAACTCACTGAGACATTGTTAGAACGAGGACTGACCTACATTGGTACACCAAAAAAACGGCATATACCACCCTCAATTCAAGCATCAAAAACCCGAGAGCCTGAAACAAGTTTGCATGGTTATACCAAAGATTTTACACTCGTGTCCTATGTGCCAAAGAAGTACAAAGCAGTTTTATTAATTTACTCTATACACCACTCAGCACAAATTGATCCAGAAACCAAAAACCCGAAGTTGTAATGGACTACAATATAACTAAAGGTGACGTCGATGACGTTGATAAAAATGCTCGAACTATTCTTGTAGTCGCCGTACCCAGAGATGGCCAATGGCAATATTTGACTGTATTTTAGATTTGAGAGGTGTAAATGCATTTGTTATATATACATCCTGTACAAATGCACCAACGATTGAACTAGGTTATCTCGCAGAAGGAGGCTGCGGAGCGGGCGCGAGAGGATGACCCTCTCGCCGCACCGCTCCGGCGCAGGCGGTTGGGGAGGAGAAGGCGAGCGTTCCTGAACGCGCGCCACCAACTTCCCTAGCAAGCTGGGGATTGAAACGGCCCGGCCGGCTGACTACCGGTCGGGAGACACTTTTCATCCCTGGCTTGGCCGCCTGGGGGGTCGAATTTGGAGATACTTGTCGACCCCCCCGTAGAGTAAGTCCTGGCGCTTGCGCCAGGCAACCCTCCAGGGGGCGCAATCGGGGAATGGCTATCGCCGATCCCGATTGTGTCCCTACGGAGGTAGAAGTGTCTGGAGGGGTTTTAGCCGAGTATAGGGTCTTCTACCCGAGTCCGGCATATCCTTGGGGTGGCCCCGTCAGTCGGCCCCTTGTCAAATCCGTGAGAAGGATTTCCCCTCCTAAAAAGAAAAAAAAAGTGTAATTCTTTCAAAGTCTTGCCAGAGAGTTGATTTTGCCGCATTTGAATCGACGTGTCTACAATACTCACTTGCCAAGGGAGCTATCGCTTATAAAAAAACGAATTCTTGGTAAAGATTTGATACCCGAAGAACCAAAAGACCATGAAGAAGTCGCAACCAATAAAAGAGAAAGTTGTGTAACATCTGTCCATCCAAACTCAAAAGGAAAACTGCCTATCAGTGCATTTAGTGTAAAATATACATAATGCCTTCAATGTGCCCTAAAACTCTGTCAGAATTGAGCCTTAGATGATTAGATCTTGGATAATATTTTTATTAGGTACTTGTTGATTAGAGTTCGATTTTGTTGATTTCATAACAAAAGTTCCCTAAGTTTAAATATTTAAATTAGTTACATAGTTTTTCCTAATGACTGAAAAATATGTGCCTAAAAATGTGCCAATTTTGTGGTTTTGGTATTAAAAATATTATAGACATATTTTTTCTGTTTTCATTATTTCATTCCATTGTTTCATTCTTTTAGGTAATGAATAATTTCAACACACTTTTGAAATTGATTCTATAAAAAACGTCACTTCAAATTGTTTGTCACCGTGACCTCACCTTGGCAATTATGTAGGTACCAAAAATTAAGGTCGGTAACTTAAGGTTAATGACACTTTGCGTTATTTTTAACTGTTACTTTCAAAAGATATTTTAATATTCTATATTTTCAGCTTAATTACACTCCCAGTACCATATTATGATACGAGAAACAAATAACATTTTAAGCAAAGCCTATTTTAAGTCCGGACGGCGAGCTAACAGCATAATTATGGCGGCTATCAAACTTGACGTAACGACCGGCCCTTCGTCATTTTAATGTGTAATCTTGTCGATTTCGACATGGAAAATGTTTGAAGAGAAAATAATTATTACTTTTTAAACTGGCCAAGAGGATACTGTGCCCATTAGCTGACAACTAATTAGATACTCACTTTTTGCGCTGACATATATTTATCTATTTATTGCTTATATGTTATGTACGACGTACGTGTAGAGATGTGAGTTACATTAAATAATACCAGTAAATGTATCCAGCAAGGGCACTGCAAGATAAATAGCAGATCGCGAATGGAGTTACGAATTGTAATTATTACTATGTCATTAGTTGTTGTTTATTATAACAATATTATTTTACTATTTTTACTAATAAATTAAACATTAACGCCTTGTACTTAAATTAAACATTAAGGCCAAAGTTCGTCCGCACGTGGAGTACTGCTCGCATCTGTGGGCAGGGGCTCCTAAATACTAGCTAGATTCATTTGACTTTCTGCAAAGGCGAGCTACTCGAATCATCGGAGATGCCTACCCAAGTAACATTTTAGGTTCTAGAATGGTTTTGAAAAGGTTCTAGAACCTATATATGGATATCTGCTACTACGTCTTAATAGACTCAATAATGTTATATTAACCTTATAATAACCCCCTGAGTGCAAAAAGGGCCCACGTTTTAGAACCTTTCTGAGAGCTACAGCAAAACCTATAGTTTAAATCACACTACCTTTATTTAAGGTTAATATAACCTTCTAAAATGTTTATTTATTTATTTATTTATTTGGAAAACAAACAGCATATAAATAACAATAAATAGAATATTAAAGATATAGAACACAAATGCCATAAACAGTTTTCACTAATAGAAAATGTTAGGTTAATAATGTTTTGATATTTGCATGTATAATAAACATAACAAAATAGTAACAATACTGTACCTATACAAATATAACCAACCATAAGCTATAACAAACATTATGTAAATAAAACTCGAGACCATGTCAATTCGTCTGAGAAACAGCAAACAATGTATGTAAAATGTTGTTGGATGTATCTTTATGATAATTTAAAACCGCTTTTAGACATGAATAAATGCTTTTCCGAGACTCCCAGGTTTTAAAATGTTTCTATTTAAGATTTTTTACACAGAAACAAGTGAATTTCAAATCTTTATTTATAATGGCGATTCCTTGTTTTAAAATGGCGAGATAAGGTAAGTGTTGTATTCATAAAAATAATAAGGAGCTTGCTGACGTCAGGAAAAAATAAAAAATACTGCGACTGGCACTTTATTGTAAAACTTCATGATAATAGAGCTGTATAAGAGGTGGGCCCTTCGTAAGTTAAAATTCTGAAGATATTTTAATAAAATAAAAATTATAAAATACGATGGTTGGTGATAAATCGCATTAAAAATGAAACTTCTATCCATATAAAACATACATTTTAAATATATAGCACACATTACTTAATTTTGCCTTATTTAATTTATCAAAATATTGCTTCTTGTTCCGATAGATTTTTTATTTCAACAAAAAATATGGCTGCCGTTAGGAAATTACTAAAAAGAATTTAAATTAACATTTTCAGAACTGTAACAGCTAAAAGCTAATTATGTTTACCAAAATAAGATTTAAAGATTGTCTGGCGGAGCTAGTTAAAACTACTAGGCTATTTTTGCAGTTGCTTAAAACTCGCGGAGATAACTGAAATTTTTTGAGGATGTTTCTTAAGCTTTAAAATATTCTCGTAGGACTTGAATCATGCCGTAAGCTTATACAATAGCATTACTGGTTTGGGTTTTAACCACATAATCCTAATTTGTTTGTCTAGATAACTCTAATATAGCCTAAAGGTTTCATGTAGGTTTTAGAAATGACTTACAGGTGATTTTAAAATTCCATAACTTTATAGCTATATATAAGTTAAAAAATTAACCTTTAGATCTCACTTTAGTATTATGCTAGCTTTTCTAGAACTGAATCAGGAGTCTACGACAACTTTAAGATCTTAGGACTATATGCTCCTAAAACCTAAGTAAAAATAACGTTAATTTAAACTCTTGTCAGCGGTTCCAAGGTTGTAATAATAGTCAATTAGTTTTAGGACTTATTAATCTTTCTGAAATACTAAATACGACCAGATAGCAAAACGTTAACCTTTTTATGGCTCTTTTAAAACCTTGAGGTAAAGTTTACAACCGAGACCCGCAAAAAATGTTACTTGGGTATCCAACGGACTCGCTAGAGTCACTGAGCTCACAGAGGGACTTCAGCTGCTCTCTCTGTGTGTTCTACCGTCTCTTCAACCGTAAGTGCTCCGGGGAACTGCTCGACTTGGTACCAATGTCACCTTTCTATCATCGTACCACTCGACACCGCAGTGGGGTTCATCCATATTACCTGAAATCAATACCGTCTAGTACAGTTCGCTTTCAGCGCTCATTTTTACTACGAACATGTCGCCTCTGGAACGAACTTCCCACTTTGTGTTCCTCGAACGCTACGACATGTCCCTTTTCAAGAGAGCACTATATTCAAAGTTGGCAGCGACTTAGCTATGTCTCTGATATTGGCGAAGTCTATGGGCGGCGGTTACCGCTTGGTATGTCAATATTTAATTGTATAATTTGTCCTATAATTAAAGATAAATATATTAGTATATGTATATAAATAATAGTACATTATGGTACAAGTGTGTAATGTTGGTGATTACCGCTGAGGCGCATTGAGGCCCGAGCCGTCAGGCGAGGGTCTTAAGAAGCCGAGGACGGCAACCATCAATACACACGTGTATCATACAACGTTTTTCAACACACTTCTGAATAAAACAATACTTAAATAAAAAACCATTTTACATAGTAGATAAAAAGTTTACTTAGAGAAACAATTAGTAAATGTGCAGTTAGTAAAATTATAATTAACTATTTTTGATAACATAGCGGTCTCATCAGATAGATTATTTATTGAAATACTTTCATGTTCTATTGTTATTTGTGATGGTTCATTATTCGTGTAGGTAGGTGAAATCCAATCATTGGACGTACTTGGTATTTCGCCAGTAGGATGCGTCTCAGAATCAAGTTTAATTCTTTTTGTGATTTTTGCACAAATTTCCTTCTTGTTTTGTATGGAATCTTCTACGTATGATTCTGCTACATTGCTAGATCGCCACCCGCCATGTCGCTTCAAAGTATCATATCAGCTCCTGAATTTGCCAGCAATGTAGCTGAAGTTCTTCTGAAACTATGTCCAGTGTAGCTCTCAGCATCTACTAAACCCAAAAACTTTGCGATTTCTTTAGGCATAGAACCAAATTTGTTTATACCTATAGGCTGACAGGTACATTTACCATTCTGGTAATTTAGAAAGAAACGGTCATTTTTTGTTTTTGGCGAACGCAAACTTTCATACTTCTTAACAATATCATAGAATGGACCGTGTATGGTGAATGACCTAGGTATTTTATTTTTCGTGATAGGTATCTTCACTAAAAGCATCTGGCCATGGTTCTCTATATCTTTTACAGTTATATTTGTTAATTCTTGTATCTTACAGGCACCAGTTACACCAAATATTAAAGCAACCTGAAACAAAAGAAACAATAATTAAGGTCAACACACAACACAAGCTGCTATTAAATATTTAATTAAAATTAATTTAACTAACCTTTGTAGCCAAATATTGGTTATCTGGAGCATCTTTAATAAATTTTTCAATATCATCAGATGATAAAACCTTTGATTTTTTGCTTCTAAATCCATCAGATAGTCTCTTTAGATAAGCTGACAAATTCGAGTATGTTTTTAAGTCCACTCCATTCTTTGTTCGGACTGTACTTTTTAACATTGAGTAAATACACCACAAAGAGCTAGGTTTGTACTTAGAAGATAATTCTTTAAAGTACGCCATGAACACATTTTCTGAAAAAGACTGCGTATTCTTGTTGTTCTGCCATTGTATGAAATTTTGGTACGCTAATAGATATTTTTCCTTTGAGTTTTCTGGTAGTAAACTTTCCATAACGTTCTGGGCTTCACATCTTATATCGGGCGGTGTACAACATAAATCATTTTCTTCATAAATTGTATTTGCAGACATCTTAATTAATAACTAACTAAATAACTTCAAAAGAGAAAACGAGACGAGTTGTGAAAAATGTTTCGTAATGGCGGGAAAAATTAATCAGTTTTCCTATGCGCGCGCATCGGCCATAGACTAATAAATTTCGTAATGGCGGGAAAAATTAATCAGTTTTCCTATGCGCGCGCATCGGCCGTAGACTAAAAAATGAGGTTTCTTTTTTTTGGGCTTTTCGCGGATAGCATTTTAGCGCAAGTGTAAGCGTAACTCAACCAATAATATTAAAAAAAACTATTACTCACTCGTGAATAATAGTAATGAAAAAGTCACAGTTTGATTATAGGTGTCATTATGTGCCTAATTGCCATGGGATTAGAGCCACTTTATGAGGAAGTGTGTTGAAAAATCTATTTCCTAACAGATATAGATTAAATTTTTTTCTTCGACTTCCAATATTTGCTTATAATCGGTTCCTGTGCTGTTAGAAATAAAAAGCGATAGTTGAAAACGTGCACTCAATTAAGCGTTTAATGGTTACAAATATTCTAGCCCAAACGGTTTCTGAACACAAGTATTGAGTTATAGCAGAAATCGCCTAGGGCGCTAAGGCTGCCTACTTTGTTGTTTGTGTTTGTGTCGTGGCCATATCGTAAAATATAATGAAATGGTTGTATTTTATGAAATGGCCAACTAAAACTGGCCATATCGTTTAAACGTCAACGTTTAATGATTCATCCACGTTTCGCCATATCGTTAATGTAGTGTTTCCAAGGCTCATGATATCCAAGCCTTTATAAAAATCCCAAATAAGCATCAAACAACCCTGCAGCGTCAAAGCAAACATGCAGTTTGATGCCGTATGTGATCACAATATACCGCTTAACACTTAACAGTTAAGCGTATTAAATCGAAAGTAGGCATACAATAAAAGTACAAAGAATAGTCATAAAACATTTTTTCTGTTAATCAACGACCTTAAATATTATTGCGGTATTCCGTTACACCCGGTATAACCTAACATGCAGATTTCAGTTATCGAAACAAGTATCCGCTAGTCCCATGATGCATCACCGAAAAAAATGATGTCAGCTCCTCTAGCGGTGAATAATGTAATTATTTTACGATATAATCACCAAATTTTTGGCCATTTTATGAAGTAGCCAAAGATAGCTGTCCATATCGTTAAACGTTTGATGATTTATTGATCCGGCCACACCACATCATGATGTGACCAGACGGTATTGGCCATTTCATGAAATACAACCATTTCATGAAATGGTTGATCACATCATGAAGTGGCCGATTTTACGATCTGGCCACGACATATTGTATTGTCCTAGTATCAGTTATTTATTGTTTCCATCTATATATCTATTGAGCAAGCACCGACATGACCAAAGACGAATCTAATCACAATTGAATAACCGACAACCGGACGACGACGTTTCTAGGAAAAATGGTCTAAAGACAAGGTTTCCCAGGATATCTACTGTTTTATTGTAAGGTAATATAGTTGATAATTGCATAGCTTCTAATGTCGCTTACGTGCTGTGACCGAACTAAAACGTAACTTTTTAGTTTTTACAGGTTTCAAGCGATTTTTGCAAAACTGTGGTACAAAATAAAAATAGTTGTTTGTTATACATGAGTGCAAAGTTGCTTTTTAACAGCGTGCTCAATTTTGATGACCGAGCAAGCGAAGGATTCTAAAATTAGAATCCTGAGCGTTAGCGAGGGAATCAAAAGAGCACAAGGTGAAAAATCTTTGCACTCGAGTGCAACACGTAACTTTTCATCCCCCCTCACCGAGGAAATGACTAAATGCAAAATAAAACATTAACAATCACGAGATACTCTTATTTCAGTTTAGGTACATATCTACTACAACATTAAAATAAACTTCTTCGTTGCTGGAATCACTCATTTTCGTTTTTTTTTTACTTGTTTACAAGTTTCTTATTTAAGTATAACAATACGACGTCAAAACAAAATGGCGCGCGCAAAGCGAATTAACAACAAAAGTACAACAAGGAGGTTCATAGTCTGAGTTTATAACAAATTTTAAAAAAGTTGTATGATAAATTCGGCTCCATGGAGATGGAAGTAAATAGGTTTAATGATGTTTTGAAATCACATACCTAGTGCACGCGATGTTCTAAATTCAAATTTACTTTAACCTCAAGCGGATAAAAACGGTTTTGGCGGTCAGATATCGAATAGCAAAAATACTCTTTCCGAGATGGGGGGATGAAAATATATTTTTGCAATTTTCTAAGCAACAAAAATGTACGTCTATTGATAAAACTTTTATGTCATTTATTATAGTATTTTCTGATTCACAGCTGTTTTAAAATATTGAACAGAGTGATCTTTGATTTTTTTTTCTATCGAGGGAAAGATCATATTTTTGTCTTTCAGAATACCTGCACCGCTGGCTGTACAAGTTATGTCGGACTCTTGCCGACTAAACTCCGCCTTTTGCCTTTGGCCTTGCGGTCATTAAGGTTTCATCGGATAGCGAGCGCCCCCTCAAAACTTAACGCTATTTTCTAGGGTCGTATATAGCAAAAAATCTAGTAACGTCACTGCTAGCCTACTTTATCCTTAAGCCCATCACACACAATGAAGATACTATAAAATATATCTTATCTGCGACGTATCGCTAACCCTACATTTCAATGGATCACCACACACAGTTAATATAATATATATTTTACATTACAGTATCTTAAGATACTGAGCGATATGTGAAAGATATCTTAACCTAGTAACGATATCTTAAGATATTGAAATATATATTAATATACTCGGCGATATTTATCTTAAGATAAACTACAGTATGTTCTATCTAGCGCTGTTTTTTGATTCTTAAGTGGTCCTCTTTTCAGATTTTACGCTTTTTTTTTCTCGATGCAATACATATATGATCAAATTCACTGTCCCATTCGTCATCAGACGACCTGTCAAGTACTTATAAATCTAGCAACAGCAGTCAGATTTGTATGCGGTTCATGGCAAAAAAAAACACTCTGTATAAGGAACGAAACCGGCGACTCGCAAGACTGCCTTTAATACAATGATGCAGTTGCGATATATTATCGTATCTTAGCTGTGTGTGGGTCCTTTAAGATAATATATTTTTATAGTGCTATAATATATATTATCTTCACTGTGTGTGATGGGCTTTATAGTACAATCTTCATGACATGTGATTTTTTAAATCGTCCTGATTTCGCCAGATTCCTTCGACAGATACAAACTAGATGGCTATAATCAGATGTGTATACGAGCTTTATACATAAGTAGTACTAAGTTTTTTTATTCATGTGCGTGAATAAATAAATAATTCGTTAGGGAACTGGCGCTTTCTCTCGCTGTCACTCAATTTTATCAAACAGCAACAGCCTATGCACAGAAGACTTTGAGCTTACCTCAAACCAGTTTTACTTACTTGCACCACTTTGCGGTAGAATCGACGGAGAGTTGAACTGCGATCAAACAGGCCCTCATCTCTGCACTGACCCCAACTTCGCATAACTAACTCGTTTAGACTTAAGTTTTATTGACCGAAACAGCTCGGCTCTGTTTACTCGCCCTAGTTGTACGTAGGTAGTGTTAATCTTGGTAATCAGAAAAGATTGGAGGGGATTAGATTGTCTTTATAGTTTTTTATGTTCATTTCATAATGACCACATACAAATATCAATCTTGATAAAATGATATTTTAGTATAATAAGTAAATCTATAGACGCACGCACAGCCGTAACCGCTAATGGTAGAAACGTGAAATTTGGACAGTTGTTTTAATACAAAATGCGGACACACACTAAGAAGGGATTTTAAAAAAAATTAAGCCTAAAGGGATGAAATAGGGGTTGCAAGTTTGTATGGAAAATTTCTTAAAATTAGCAACGATTTTGATGAAACTTGAGATTTATGCTCTTAAAAATATTTCATTGAATACGTGTTTCATGGTTTATTGGAATTCGCCCCCTTAGGGTGCAAAATAGGGTTTGAAAGTTTCTATGGAAAATATTTAAAATCTGCTCCAATTTCTATGAAATTCATCATCCGAGCTCCTAAATATGAATAACAGGCTACAAAATTTTAAAATTTTCAAATTCAAATTCTTTATTCGGTAGTTAAATCACAATTCCTACAAGAA
Source organism: Schoenobius gigantellus (assembly GCA_963935595.1). Lineage (NCBI taxonomy): Eukaryota > Metazoa > Arthropoda > Insecta > Lepidoptera > Crambidae > Schoenobius > Schoenobius gigantellus. Next base: position 35,670,840 of record OZ012551.1, read on the forward strand.
AATATAAAATTACCACGGGAAAACAATAATAACGCGGGCGAAGCCGCGAGCGGAAAGCTAGTCGTTGATATTATTATAGTGTGTTAGATTAAAAATTTCAATAAGGGGTGAATTCTGGATACGTCTATTGGAACCAGCTGTTATATCTGGGACCTTTTTTAAGGCGGGATATGATTCCAAGAGGACAAGTTGATGAAACCGGCTGCTTGGTAAGGTATGCTGCAGATCTCTGTTATGCCAATGTTTAATCTATTGGTGTCGTTTTCTTACCCGACTATATTTACTCTGCAACCTCGCTTCCTTGGAGCAAGGCTCGGATACCGGTTAAATTTTCAATCCGTTATCATGTACTTGACGCAAAACCTTTTTATTACGGTTTCGTTATTTAACCGGTTCTTGTAAAAGTTTTAACAAAAACGTTTTGTTCAATGAACCGGTTTTAGGTAACGAAAACCGGTTAATATGAACGCAAGATTGACACTGTTCAGTGTTATTCAGTACATACTTTACTTCTTCATAGTTTGAATTATTATGGTTGTTTGCGTCGAAATCAAAGTATGTGCCTTTATATTTTATTCTTTCGCTTTCTACACATCTTACTTACAAATGATAGTGGTTTGTAATGTAAATCAAATAAGACGTCAACGTACGTAGGTCAAAGCATACTGGGCGGATACAATCCGTCGATTGTCGATTAAACCGGCTTCTTTAGGTTATAGTAAAGTTCTTGAAACGTTCGTGTTCTCAAGAAAAGATCGGAGTTAAGCCGAAATAAACCTAATATTAACCGGTAAGTATATTTTAAACCGATTCCAAGCCTTGCTTTAAGGACCTATTCACAACCAGGAAGGCACAGTTCGACAAACAAACCCTCATACGACAAGATCCAAAATATAACATGATCCTAACCAAAACATGAATGCAAACAAACATACTATGACGTGATCCAAAAAATAGTACAACTAATGATAGGTAAGTATACTAAGTATAAGTATAACTACTAATGAAACGATGAAGGTAAAAGAAAAAAACCTGAAGAAACCTGTATACATTTGCGAAGAAATTTAAGGGTGTATGTAAAGTCGATTAGTCGACCAATCCTCACTGGGCCAGCGTGGTTGACTAAGGTCTAAACACCCTAGCTTAGGGTAGGCTCGAGCCACTCGGTGGGGACGTATAATTATGAGCTGTTATGTTGATTGATTTCATTTTTTATCTGATTGAAGAATTGATGTTTTATTTTCATTGTAAGTAGGTACGAGTAACTCTCAAAAGCTCTAACCAATTAAAGTTGGCAAATTAGGACGCAATATTAAAATATAGTTTCCAAAACATTCTAGAACTGAAGACCTTCAATGTCACAGTTCCCTTAACATCTGCCTAAGCGTTAAATGTTAAATATACCGAAAACCCGCAGTTGCCCAGGATATTTACATTTTTCCACTGAATAGAGGCGAATACGTAATCTTTCGACACTCGAATAAATAACTGCCGGCGGCCTCGAGACGCGTAAATTATTCATCATTCACGTGAAATTTGTGCCAGTGTTGAGTGTCCTCAGGTGGCTAAGCTGCCGTGAAATTGAATGAGCTCAGGTGCCCGAAGGAATGCTCCTCAGAAAAAAATAGGCTCTGGGGGTGGCGCGCTGGCGAGGATAGGCTAAATGAAAATGAATAATTCTCTCGAATAGTGCTGATGAGGCCTTGTGAGATGCTCTTTATATTGGTTCATTTTGTAGGGTTTATTTTATCATGTGAACGGGAAAATTTACCTTAGACTTTGTAACTTGGGTGGTTGGTACCACAGAACACTGTCTGTGTTCTGTGGTTGGTACAGTGAGTAGGGTCAGTATTGGTCAATGAAGGACCAGATTCCGTCACTGTTTCATCAATGTTACAATTATGGCCTCCATGCCAAAAAAGACCCAAATCAATAATTTCAAAAAAAAAATTAACTGGCAAAAACTGTATTGTTTGTCTACGTGTGTTATTACTTATATTACGTGTGTGCTTACGTATATTATTATTAACTCATTTATTTAAAAAAACGGCGATGAATCGCACGTAAAACGTAACGTATATGCGTTGCGTATATACGAGTACTACTAGTTTTGTCAGGGTTGGTAAGAGCTCGGTGGCCCAACGGTTAATATGTCAACACAGTATGTTGAACACGCGAGTTCCATTCCCGCCCACCACGAAATTTTATCTTGCATTGATTTATTCACTTTTTTAAAGTTTTTATAACATCCATACTCCTCCGCCTTCCGCCTATTTTAACCGCCGCCGTGGTCTGGTAGCTTAGACCACCGGGTGTTGATCGGGAGGTTCGAGGTTTGATTTCCCATGGGGGCAGACCTTTTTCTGTTTGGTTTGTTTGGCGGTAGGGCTTCTGACCTGGCTAGCTACCACCGTCTTATCTAAATTTGTCGCCTTAATAACAATGTTAATAGCATTGTTGCGTTCCGACAATTAGAGGTAAAATAGCCAGTTCCTCTGTTGTTGAGGGGTCCTAATGAAGTCCCGCTTTCACCTTCGGTGAGAAGAACGCCAAGAGCTTTTGTGTCGTATGTACAAAAATACTCTTTTTGTATAATATTTTGTTTTAATTTGACATCATTAAGGAGACTCCTTGGCGCGGACAAAATATTCGCCGCTGAATGAAACAGTCCTGACCTAGATGCGGTGGCTACTCGTCGACGCAATTACTCTAACAACCTCGTAAACTCTTCAGCAAACAATTTTCTTGGGGCTCGAGGACTCTGCGTCTAGCTCTAATGGAATTATGTAAATGCTGAAAGGGAATTGAGAGCGTGAAGAGCAGCCAAGAGCCTATCTCTACGATTGATGGTCGAACTCAGGGATTCCATATTTGATTTTGGGCCTGTCTACTTTTTAACTTATCTTTGTAGGGGTTGATAAAGTTCTACGAAGTCAACAACAGTGATTAAAGTCACAGTTGTAATCAGTAAAGTCCTAATCAACAAAGTTGATTAGTAACTTTTAATTGTTTGTAATGTAGGTATTCTTCATAATCTATTCTAATTATATGATTTCTTTATTTTCAGTATACATTACCACTTACGAGTATGTACACACATTTTTCAATTTGTTATTGTGTGATAACTTCCTTAAGTAACAATCAGGTATACTTATTCAGATGGTGGTGCTACAGGGTTAATTTTGAGGTACCGGCAACCTCGCCGGATTAGATAGCTAACATCATTAACAACAACGTTTGTTTTACGAGTTTTAAGATAACTCAATACATTGAACAATAATCAATTTCAAGTTTTTATTGCACTGTCGTGACATTGATAAGTCTATGTTTCATTTATAAACGACGTCGGAAGACAACGCTACCACCACGGTTATAGATAGTATCATACGCTCTCGCGCTTTGTGCGTAGAGTTAAAAACATTCTAGAGGTATATTAAATGAATATTTATTTTTGTATGAAAGTAAAATCTAACGAATTATCAAAAATCGTAGAACAAACGTTTTTGTTAATTATGCTAGCTATCTAATCCTGCGAGGTTGCCGGTACCTCAAAATTAACCCTGTATACAGTGCGTCCGTTGCGGGCGCGCCTCGCTCATTGCCCAATTTCCCTGTTTGCTGTTTCCACAATGCAATAGTACATTGTTACCCCAGGGGTGAAAGTAACTTATTTAGTCCCGAGACGGTGTTTGGCGCCCGAGCGTAGCGAGGGCACCAATAGTTCGAGAGACTAAATAAGTCTTTAACCCGAGGTAAACACTGTGCTTTTCATTACGAATACAAGGAAAGTAAAAATTAAACAATGAATTAGTTAAAGAAAAAATGTGTAATTTTTTTTACATAAATCTACAAATTCTGCTTTAGCCCGCTTTCTCTTATAAAATCAGGCGTTAACTCCATACCTGAATCAGATGAACTCATTGTGTTAATTATTAACACCATGTTATACAAATATAATTAACAGTTAATGCACATCTCTGCTATACGGAAGTATTAACAAAACTCTACTCGTATAAATGGAAAAAACAAATGAAGATCGCATTGCCGCTTTCCCGCTTATTTTGTTATTTTTTTGTGGCCGGCCAGCTATTCAGCCATTAGTTTTCAATTTCATAATTTATTAAATGGTTAATATTTTGCCCAAATCTATGTTATTTTAAAGAAATAGTTGAAAATAAATTGTTATAAAGTTATTAAAAATATATATTATTTAAATACTTAACATTATGTTATTTCAATTTTACACTGCGCTGTAATTCAGTGGTTGTATAGAAAGTCAGAACATGATTCAAAAAAATAGAACTAGTTTCCTTTTAAAATTTGACAGCAGCTGTCAGTTGAAAGTGATTCTCCCTAGGGCTGAAAAGTATTACTTTCAACCCGCTCCTCAGGCAACTTCAGACCTACTTTCAGAGTATGAGTAATGAAATAGTTATTTGTTATACATGAGTGCAAAGTTGCTTTTTAACCGCCTGCTCAACTTTGATGACCGAGCAAGCGAAGGATTCAAAAAAAGAGCACAAGGTGAAAAATCTTTGCACTCGAGTGCAACACGTGACTTTTCATCCCCCTCAGCGAGGAAATGAAACAAAGCAAATTAAAAACCAAAGTACACCAAGGAGGTTCAGAGTCTGAGTTTTTAACAAATTTAAAAAAAGTTGTGTGATAAATTCGGCACCATGGAGATGGAAGTAAATAGGTTTAATGATGTTTTGAAATCACATACCTAGTGCACGCGATGTTCTAAATTCAAATTTATTTTAACCTCAAGCGGATAAAAACAGCTTTGGCGGTCAGATATCGAATAGCAAAAATAGTCTTTCCGAGATGGGGGGATGAAAACTTCTTTTTGTCACTTAATAAACATACCGAAATGTTTTGAAGTTACAACTTTTCTATAATGTATGTCTTGTATGAAAGTGTAAAAAAAGCGCCGCAAGCATTACCGCTATTTGGGCCTTCATCTTAATATTTGTACAAAATTTTACAGCGTAAACTACAAAGAAAAGACACACGAGCAAACTTATTTACCTATTCTGCCTATATTACGAGACGTACAAAATCATTGTTCCCGGTAATAAATTACGCACTTGGCGTCATTATTTGCGTCTAATAAACGTTTCGCGGCTCGCGTCACGCCGTGCGTCGGGCTGGGGAACCGAAACTCGCTATGATTAATTATTAACCGGCTGACAAGAGTTTTGGAGCTAACACTTACTGTGGTTTTTCACAGGCTCAAAACAGGAGAACACCAATTACATTTTAATTTATTTAATATCAATTTGTGTACCTACATACTGGGTTACAGTTATCCTACATAGTTACATAAATTGCGGTAAAATAGATATTTAAATGCGTTCTATGAATAACTAGAGCCTGTAGCCAAAGATGCATTTTTGCTAATGCACATGCATAGAACAGCAATATGGGTGAGTTACAAATTCAAATATGAATCAATAGCAAGCTCTTTCGAATCTTTATTTTTTTACCTACCTATTCTGGAAGTTTTTTAGCTGAAAAGAAGAATAGGTGATGCAAGAAACTTACCTATCACTTAACCCTTAAGAGAAGATACTAAGGTCGAGAGAATTCAAAATAGGTATTTGTAAAATGTATTGCTGTCGCACTATGCCACACGGTAATGTATACTGTTACCTTGACTATGCCCCCGAACAAACACAGGCCCTAGACAAATGCCACGCGCAAACTTTTCCGCAGTCGTTCCGTACATTTTTTCTGAGGAACGACTGCGGAAAAATTGGCCTAGGGGGTCTGAGGTCTGGGAGTTCCGTGCCGGACGTGCCACTGTTCACCCGTGTCCACCCCAGTACGGAGCGCCCCAAAAATTGCAATAGCAAATCTTGGTTTTTTGGGTTTATCTTTGGTTGTTTCTTTTGTATTTTTTCGTTGTTACTTGTAAAAATTGGTTATTTTTTTCTCGTTATTTTGGTTGTTCTTGTAGATTTTTAAGTTTATAATTTCTATTTTTAGTTGTAGTTTTTCTGCTTTTTGGCCCCTGAAGGCCAAAATAGCAATATTTGGATTTTCTTTAATAACTTTTTTGTTTTTTATTGTTTCTTTGTTTTGTTTGCGCCAAAAAAAATTAGATTTTTTTTGCGCATCTTCTAGTTTTAGTGACATATAGCCTAATTTTTGTTTTATATTTTTAATTTTGATTTTTAACTTTTTCATTTTGTGTGAGTGCGTCGTTTTTGTTTTTTCCGTTTATCTCGGGATCTACGGGTTGTAGGACTTTCGGGTTTTCTGCAAATTGTGGATCTCCCTTAGACGCAAGTTTTGACACCACTTGTGGCGTCCTAGTGGCTCTGTAAGTGGGTCAAATTTTGAGTGTGGGAATTTTTGGGCCGAAATTTGGGTCTCCCTACATCACCTCGGTGTACTGTGGGTCGCACATTTTTCGTACCAAGAATTCGATTTAAACGGCCGTGTATTTATTGTTTGCTCTGTGCTTTAAGGATATTGTTTGCGTAGTTTTTAGGTAGTTCTAGGTAGGGTTAAGATAGTTTTTAGGACTAGTCTTACTTAAGTTTTGTTTTTGTTTATCTCGACGATTTTGTTTTTGTGGATTCGTCGGTTGACGTCGTGATCAACGCATGGCAGAGTGGTCCATATAGACATTGGACTTGTGTTTGTTATTGGTTTTGTGTGTTGACGAGTCAAAATTTTTAAATTCTGTTTTCGCCAACGGAATCTTTATTGGGCAGGGCCCAGAATTGGAGCATGTCCGAGACGGACATATTGTCCGAAACGGACACTGCCGGTGAGGAGGGTCCCATTAGGGACCCTATTAAACTTGTTTCCCCGGGGAAATCCGGGAACCTGAAGAGCGGCACACCGGTCAATGGCAGTGCGAAGAAATTGGTCGCCGGTGAGGTGTCCCCCGTATTGTCACCGAAGAGCGTCGTTGGGGGTGCGCCCCGTCAAAGCGTAGACGACGTGTCCGAGACTCGCCCTGCTTATAGGGAAATCGAGCGGCTGAAACAAGTTGTAGCGAGGAAGCGGTCGGCACTGGGCCGCTTCTTCCAGGATCCATTGGTTACGGACCTGGACGCTACAACCGAGGCAGAGGAAGTAACTGCGCCGTATGCCCCGAAAGTTCCTCGAACTAGAAGGGGTAGAGGAGGCCTGGCGCATAGTGTCGGGCTCTCACAAGCTAGGCGGGAAGCCAAACAGCTGGAGGACGACACTGACTCCGATCAATCGGAGTTCGAGCAGGAGCCGGAGGTCACCGCGGCCTCCTCGAAAAAGAGGAAGGGCAAGGGGAAGCGCTCCCCTGAGCCCACTGATGAGCTGCTATGCAGCAGGGCTGAGGAGAGCGCGAAGGCGCTAGTAGGAGTTACACGCAGGTCCAAAAACCTGAAAGGGACCTGCGTGAAGGAAATCAAAGACGCCTCTGACTCACTCGTTGAGATAGTCCGCACCCTGGCGTCCAGGAAGACCTCGGAGGAAGTGCGTCGGCTTCAAGCCGACAACAAACGCCTTCGGGGTCAACTGGACGTCTTGACGGGTGAAATGAAGGCCCTTCGTCGGGCCTATTCAGAGCGAGGGGCGGAGCGCCCGAAGGGTCGTCGTGTCGTAGCGACCCCCGCCCCCGAAATTGTGGCGACTGCCGAGTCGGAAGCTGTTGCCTCTGACAACGCATTGGAGGAGGAGCTGCCGGAGGTACAGCCCGTGAAGGCCCAACCGGCTGAGGTCGCCTCCGCTGAAGGGATCTCCAAGAGGGAGTTCCTTGAGACAATTGAGTTTCTTCAGCGGGAGCTGTTAGCCCAGGTGGGCACTATGGTTTCGGCCAGGTTCGAAGGCCTGGAAATTGATGGGCGTCTTATGCCGGCCGCGGTTCGCAGACCGCCGCTGGCTTCGGACCACGTGAGGCAGCCGCAGCAACGGCCAGTGGAGGCTGTGACGGCAAACACCACTCTTGCCCCGCCGGCAAATATGCCAAAAGCGGCAAGAGTGGTCAAAAGGAGGGCTGCGCTCCCAACACCTGCGGCGGTCCCCTCCACGTCGGAGGTCACAGCACCGGCTGAGGACTCTTGGACCGTTGTCGTGCGGCGCGGCCGCAAGAAGCCTGTAGCAGGTGATGCGGTGCCCAAGAGGGCCCCCGAGGCGCAAAAGGCGCCAAAGTTGCCTAAGGCGCCACGCTCCCTGGCGGTGGTCGTGGCGCTCAAGCCAGAAGCGGTGGCAAAAGGTCTTACCTATGGTGAGGCTATCGCCAAGGCCAAGGCTTCTGTAAGCCTTGGCGCATTAGGAATTGGGCCCGCCAAATTTCGGACGGGGATAACCGGGGCTCGTATCATAGAGCTCCCGAAAGAAACATCCCCGTGCCAGGCTGACACCCTGGCTGCAAAGCTGGGGGAAGTGCTGGGGGACGAGGCGAAAGTGTCGCGTCCCGTAAAGACGGCGGACATCCGGGTCGTTGGCATCGATGACTCGGTGTCGGCCGAGGAGCTTTGCCAAGCTTTGGCAACAGCCGGTAATTGCCCTGCTCACCACATTAAGGTGGGCCGCGTTCATACGGGGGTGCGGGGCGTCGGGGCGGCCTTTGCCTCCGTGCCAGTTGAGGCGGCAAAACGCCTGGCTGAAGCCGGGCGCATCGAGGTTGGATGGAGTTCTGCCTCCATCCAACTTCTAGAGCAGAGGCCCATGCGGTGTTTCCGCTGTATGGGCATGGGCCACCCAATACAACGGTGCCCTTCTGCTAAGGACCGCAGCGGACTGTGCTTCCGTTGCGGCTCCGAGGGGCATAAGGCGGTGGACTGCATGGCGGCGCTAAATTGCGCCGTCTGTGCAGACGCCAAGAGGCCGGCAAGTCACCGCATGGGGGGTATGAACTGTAACCCCCCGCCGGTAAGGGGTCGTTTGGCCCCAGTGAAAGTGATCGTGGCCCCGAGGAACCCAACACCACCGGTATCCTCGTCACCACAGGCAGCACCGACCGCAACTGCGGCCCAGGAGGAGCCCATGGAGATCACCAATGTATAGTGGTCCCACAAGGTTCCTCCAAGCGAACTTAAACCACTGCGCCGCGGCACAGGACCTCCTGTGTCAGACCGCGGCGGAGTGGGGTGTGGGTTTGGCGATTGTGTCGGAGCCGTACTACGTTCCGCCACAGTCGCCCAACTGGTTGGTGGCGGCGGATGGTTCCGCCGCCATAATGCGGGTGGTGCGTGGCACAGCCCCCTCTCTCATTCTAAGAGAGAGGGGCACTGGCTACGTTGCCGCCATGTGGGGGGGAATATTGGTCGTGTCGACCTACTTCTCCCCCAATCGCAGCCGGGCGGACTTCACGGTCTTCCTGGCTGCATTAGAAGGGGTCGTCCGAAGGACGGCCTCGGTACCTGTGCTGGTCGCGGGGGACCTCAACGCGTGGTCTACTGCTTGGGGGTCCTCCAGAACCAGTCCGAGGGGTGGAGATTTGGAGTCCTGGGTTCTGTCCCTGGGGCTCCAGATCTTGAATAGGGGCTCCACCCCTACCTGCGTCCGGGTGCAAGGCACGTCCATAGTGGACGTGACCTTTGCCACCCCCTCACTTGCCAGTCGAATTAACGACTGGCGAGTAGAGGAAGAAGTGGAGACCCTGTCGGACCATTTATATGTCCGATATGAGGTCTCCACGGCATCCCAAGGGGCCCCAAACCACAGAGGCCCCGCGGTGAGCGCCTTTACAAGGTGGGCGCTCACCAAGCTCCGCCCGGATGTGGCGGAGGAGGCGGCAATGGTGCGGGCGTGGGCAGAAGTGCCGCCCCACCTCGCCGGGGATGTCGACGGCATGGCGGATCTCTTCGCAGACGACATGAAAGTCGTCTGCCAAGCCGCCATGCCAAGGGCGCAGGCCTGCCCCGAAAGGGGGCAGGTGTACTGGTGGACGCAGGAGATTGCGGACCTGCGTACCACTAGCATGAGGGCCCGGCGCGCTTACGTGCGATGTCGTAGGCGCGCCAGAACTACACCCGATGAGGAAGCTGAGCTCCGTCGGGTGTATGCGGCAGCCAAGAAGGCCCTGCGTAACCAAATCTGCAGGGCCAAAGAGGAGTCCAGGGAGCAGTTCATCCGGCTCCTGGACGATGATCCGTGGGGGCGTCCGTACCGGTTGGTGAGGGGGAAGTTTAAAGCTTCCGCTCCCTCCACCTCCGCAATGGACAGAGGGCTGCTGGAGCGGGTGTTGGGATCGTTATTCCCTGATCCTGGTCCGTTTCAGGCCCCCAGAATGGTCCCCCCGGATATTCCTCCTGAGGAGGTGGCTGCCGCCATCCCTCCCGTGTCGAAAGTGGAATTCGACACGGTGAGGGAAAGGTTCCGGCGTAAGAAGAAAGCGCCGGGACCGGATGGTGTCCCATCAAGGGTTTTGGTCCTCGCCCTGGGACACCTCGAGGAGCGGTTCCGGGCGGTGCTTGATCTGTGTATCGCCTCGGGCCGCTTCCCCAGGCGGTGGAAGGCAGGCAGGCTCTGCCTGTTAAGGAAGGAGAGCCGCCCTGCCGATTCCCCGTCTGGGTATCGGCCGGTGGTGTTGCTCGATGAGGCGGGAAAGTTCCTGGAAAAAATCCTGGCTTCCCGCATCATCGAGCACCTAGAGGGCCGGGGGCCGGACTTGGCTAATAACCAGTTCGGCTTCCGCACCGGTCGGTCCACTATGGACGCAGTGGCCCTCCTCAAGAGGTGGACTGTGGAGGCCACGGCTCGTGGGGAGGCGGTGGTTGCGGTGTCGTTAGATATCCGCAATGCCTTCAACAGCCTGCCTCACGAGTGCATTAGGGAGGCACTCCGATTTCACAGAGTGCCTCCGTACCTCCGCGCTCTCGTGGAGGATTACCTGCAAGGCAGAACAATTCTCTACGAGGGGCCGGATGGACTCGTCCATGCGTGGGCAATGGCGGCAGGTGTGCCCCAGGGTTCCGTACTAGGTCCTCTACTGTGGAACCTGGGGTACAACTGGGTCCTGCGAGGCGACCTCCTTCCACGAATGGAGGTCGTCTGCTTCGCTGACGACACGCTTGTCGCGGCGACAGCAAAAACGGGGGAGGAGGCGGCCCACCTTGCATCGGTCGGCACTTCACTTGTCGTCCGGCGCATCCGCCTCCTGGGCCTGGACGTGGCTCTCGATAAAACGAGAGCCATGATGTTCCACGCCTCTCGTCGCAGGATCCCACCGGGGCTCCGTGTCCGAGTGGAGGGGGTCCACATACCGGTCGAGGCACACCTCAAGTACCTCGGCCTGGTTTTGGACCCCCGATGGAGCTTCGAGGAGCACTTTAAGCTCCTCACTCCACGGCTATGTGCCGCCGCAGCTGCACTCGGACGAGTCCTCCCCAATGTGGGAGGGCCAGGATCGGCGTGTCGTCGACTGTATCACGGGGTGATACGGTCGATGGCACTCTATGGAGCCCCGGTATGGGCGGAGTGCCTCTCCCCCCGAACGGTGGCCCTCTTGCGACGTCCGCAGAGGGTCATAGCAACCCGGGCCGTGCGAGCTTATCGCACGGTCAGCCACGGCGCGGCCTGCGTTCTTGCGGGCCAAACGCCGTGGGATGTCGATGCACGCGTCCATGCGGAGGTGTATCGACATCGGGTTGCCGTTAGAGAACGGGGGGGACGACCAGCTCCTGAGGAAGTGGAGCGGGTTCGTAACCAGGCGCAGAGGGAGGCTCTGCGTCGATGGGGCGAGGCACTCGCCTTCCCAGCTGCCGGCCACCGGACTATAGAAGCGATACGTCCGGTGTTGGAGGAGTGGGTAGGGCGCCGGCAGGGCGGTCTCTCGTTCCGCGTGGTGCAGGTGCTGACCGGACATGGTTGTTTTGGTCACTACCTGCACCGAGTCGCGCGTCGGGAGGAAACGCCGCAGTGTCATCACTGCGACGCTCCTGACGACACTGCCGAGCACACCCTGTTGGTGTGCTCGGCCTGGCGACGCCAGCGCAGTGAACTCAACGCTGCGCTGGGAGGCGGAGACCTCTCGCTGCCGAGCATGGTCGTGGCCATGCTCCGCGGCGAGGCGGAATGGGGGGCTGTCGCCTCCTTCTGCGAGGACGTCATCTCGCAGAAGGAGGCCGCGGAGAGGGAGCGGGAGAATGATCCTCAAGCCGCTCCCATCCGCCGTAGACGGACAGGCAGGCGAAGGCGGGCATTCGCTCAAGCGATGCCCGTCTAATGACCCTGCCGTGGAGGCCTGCATGCACGGTTGGCCCCGTGCACGCCGCCGTAAGGCCCTCCGTCTGGGGATTGCCCTGGTGTTCTCGGGCAATCCCCCCTTGGCGATAGCCCGACCGATTGGTCGGGCTTGCCTGGGCGCGTGGGTAGTGGAGTCGCATTGTGGACCTTACCTAGCGCGCCCCTAAGGGCAGGGAGAACACCGGGGGGTTTTAGTGGGTAGGCCTGGCACGCTGCCGGGAGAGCCCCACACACGCTCGTCGTCTAGCCAACGGCGGGTACGGTGCGGTTACGCATTTCCCCCCGAGAAAAAAAAAAAAAAAAAAAAAGGGGGTCTGAGGTCTGAGCGCGATAAAAACAACTGCAGCTCGGACCGAAGATACTTATGAAAGCACACTAAATAGACGTTGTACTAAATAGACTAAATAAACGTAGTCCCTGTTTTTTTTTCTCTCCAAAACTAGAGCGCTTTAATTGCTTTTTGCATTAAACATAGAGAAAGGCTTTGACTGTGTTTTGCAAATTTTTTCGCTGTGTGTTTGAATACAGCAGAAAAATTTTGCCAATTTTTGAGGTATTTGAAGGTTTACATCTTTTTTTAGTACATTACGATATGTGCGTTATGGTGGTTATAATAACTCACGAGGCGGAATTTCAGCCCGAGCCAAAGGTGAGGGCGTAATAGAGCTGATTGTATATAACCAATATACGCACGTATATCGTACGACATTTTCAACACACTTGTGAAGAAAAATACTCATTAAACTGAATTATTGGATCAAATAACACAAATCATTGTACATTTGTAGACAAAACAGAATAACGGTATAAAATTAATCGTTTGAAAAATCAATGTAATTTGTTGATGTCATTTATATTACCTGTGACTTTAAAAAACAACATAATAGAACCAAAAATAGTGCAGTTATAGATTTATAACCGTTCTATTTGCGTGTTTACGCACGTGTCTTATGAGCTGCTTTATGTATTCTAAAATCAGTGAAATTTAATCCACTTTACGAGCAAGTGTGTTGAAAAATAACTTAATAAAGAAAAGATAACATACGAGTATTAACATGTAAATAGTGATCATAGATTTTTATTGGAAAAAATAAAGCAACATTAGCCATTATTCAGGAACCAGGAAGAAGCAGGGATTCATATGATTTCATCGTTGGATTTCTAGACCGTTTAGCCAAGCTGTAAATCTGTTATAAAACCACGCGACGCAACTGGTGTATAATAAATGCGAAAAAAAATGCCCACATATTAAACAGCCGAAATAACATGTGTGTGTGTGTGTAATGTACTCCTATTAACGTGATTCATGGGCGGGCTACGCCATGATGAGGTGAACGGATTGCCGTCATTACGGTGGCAACATAGTAATGTTTTATGTTTTCATTACAGCGTAGTTATAAGTGCAGGTTATGAGCTGTTTCATTGTGACGTAACGCGCTGAAATGTTATATGAAAACTAGGTGTGCCTACGAACTACGTTTTGATTTAATGAAGCTCAACACTCAAAAATTTCTAGAGAGAACCACCTCTATTACTTAGAGGTATAAAAAATAGCCTACGCCATATTCTCACACTAATAATATAACAACTGTTCAATCCTTATAATAAAAACCAGTTATTGGTGGGTAGGTAATTAAACATTAAGCTCCTACTAATAATGGCTCTCGGCCATTTTGGGAGCGATGAGCGACACGATCTGCGCGTCGCGTAAGGTACACGTTCTGCCTTCTCGTTTGACTTTCCATGTGCTGTTGAACTTTAATCCTGTGAAACGTTTTCATCAACTGTACAATCAAAAATCCTTGATCCCGTTCGTGCACACACACTATCACCCTGGTTGGCCAGAAGACCGCCAGAGCGTCGTCGATCATTATCCTGGGGTAAACGAGCAGTCAAGGTTGGTGGAGTAGTTTTTTTTCTCATTAATTTCTGGTTGTATTCTAAGGATTCATTCCCATTTTCTCATTACCTAGGTATACAGTCCATAATTTATAATTTACCAGCTTTTTGTTTTTGTGACGTAAATAGCGCATAACAACTGTTACGGTCGGAGGCTGCATATGATACAATAAAATACCTTGGTTGAGAGAGGAACCAAAAATAACCAAACATACATTAAAACGTAAGCTCAAGGGTACACTATTGCAGACTATTAATGAGTAGTTAAGGGGTCCCTCATTATTTTCATAGTTAGTGTTTTTTGTAAGCTTTTAGTTTATAATGTTGTTAGTTTTTAGCCTTTACTGTGTTGAGGTTAGTTATAATTTTTTACTAGGTTATTTAGGCTTGTTTTATGGATAGTTTTTAATTTAGATTAATTTTATGATACACTAAGTAATCAATTTGTCAAATGTTCTAGAAATATATCACGAATAGTATAGGTTAATAAATATTTGTATAATTTTAATAGGTGCACATAATTTGTGTGCATGTTAGAAAATAAGCGCGTACCTACTCACCCACAAACTGCGAGTCAGTTTGGCGGAATATGTTTGTGGTTCCGTGTACATTATCTAATATATAAAATTCTCGTTTCACAGTGTTTATTACCGAACTTCTCCGAAACGGCTTGACCGATCTTTATGAATTTTTTTGTGTATATTCAGTAGGTCTGAGAATAGGTCTTAAACTATTTTTTATTTATTATGGCGAAACGTAAGTTCGCCGTTATTATGGCGAAACGTAAGTTCGCCGTTATTATGGCGAAACGTAGTTCGCCGGCACAGATAGTTTGTTTATATAAATTAAGAAAAAATGGCCAAAGAAGTCGAATATTTATTTATTTATTTATTAATTCTTTAGTACAATTGTGTACAAGGCGGACTTAATGCCATAGGCATTTTCTGCCAGACGACCTTAGGATGATTCTGAGAGTCACGAGGTAGATGTAAAAAGAAATTTAGATAGGTAAAAAAGTATTTAGAATACACATAAACAAACTATGATAGACATAAATACAAATAAACACTATACATACAAATAAATTATAAATTTACATAAATATTATAATAAATATACATATATATATATATATATATATATATCTTAAATATATATCGTCGAATGAAAAGTTTAATGAATCTGTAAATTCAGCAAATGGAGAGGTAGTAGGTATTGTCGTGTAGCCAAAGGTCATTGATGGTCATCCGACAGAAAAGTACGCAGTCTCCTCTTGAATACATGCAAACTACATTCAGACAATCTTAAGTCAGGAGGAAGAGAGTTCCAGGAGATAATCGATTGCACAAAGAAAGAAGAATGGACGGCATCAGAATGATGAGAGGGACACTTCAGCAATCGATTGAAAGAAGAGCGAAGATTCCTATCGTGAGAAGTACACAAGTACTGGAAATGGGATTTTAAATATGTGGGGGACTGTGGGGAATGAAGCAGAGAAAAAAGAGTAGTAAGCGCCCTCATCTTCCTCCGTTGTCGAATAGGCATCCATTTCAGAAAATTACGATGAGCAGATATGTGGTCAAACTTACGAAGATTGAAAACGAACCGAATGCAGTAATTCAAAAGTCGGTCAAGTTTATTTAAGAGATCTGCATTCAGGTCGAGATAGCACACATCACCATAGTCGATTAATGGGAAAATTAAGGTTTGGACGAGCATTGCCTTTGTTTTAGAGGGTAGCAAATTCTTAAGCCTATAAAGTGAACGCAATATACCGGTAACCTTTCTACAGATACTGGTTACATGAATCTGCCAAGTCAGGGTTGAATCAATATGCAAGCCGAGGTCTTTGACGTCACTGCCTATAGGAATAACATTACCATCGTAAACAATTGAACGTAAGTTAGAGATGTCAACTCTGCATATTATTCGCGAGCTTCCCACAATAAGGGCCTGACATTTTGACGGATTGACCGCTATGCCAAACTGCTCAGACCATGTTTTTATAGCTTGTAGGTCTAAATTTATATTGGCAATGGCATCATTCAAATATTCCACGTTTGCCTGAGAATAAAGTTGCAAGTCATCAGCGTAAAGATGATACGAACAGCGAAGTTTGTGGGTGACGAGATTAATAAAAATAGAAAATAAGAGAGGAGAAACAATGCCGCCTTGGGGAACGCCAGAGGCTAGTTTACACCAAGATGAAGAGGACTCATCATTTAAAACCGACTGCTGGCGTTCTCGAAGATAAGATGAAAACCAAGCCACCGCCTCGCTAGAAACCATAAGACTAGATAAAATAGTCAGAAGGATATCATGATTAACAGCATTAAAAGCATTAGAAAAATCTATTAGCACTAAGACGGTGACCTTCGTGGCTTCAATTCCCGTTCTGATATCGCCGGTCACTTTAAGGAGGGCAGATGTAGTGCTGTGTCCGGGCCTGAATCCAGATTGATACTCACTCAAGAGAGCATTATCATAGATGAATTTAGAAAACTGCTTTAGAACACAGGCTTCGAGTACTTTGGAGAGGAAAGTGAGAATGGAGATAGGGCGGAAATCATTGAGTTGAGAAGGACTAGGTGTTTTCGGAAGAGGACGAACATAAGCTTTACGCCACAAGGAAGGGAAAGAACCAGACATTAGGGAGAAATTTATTATGTGAGTTATGATAGGAAGGACATGATTCAGAATAGGAATTATCATTTGGCGGCTTATGTTGTCACAGCCTACGGCCGAGGACTTGATAGACAGAGCTATTTTTTTTATATCTTCTGTAGATACTTGGGAGAAGTGAAAAGGGGCGATATCAGGACGGGTCATGTTATTAATAAATGAAATTGATTCTGAAACAATGCGAGGGTCAAGATTGTGCGCGGAAGAAAAGTACTGATTTAAATCATTGAGATCAATATTGACAGGCAAGTCGTTACGAGAAGTTCTTCCAATACCCAAAGTACCAAGAAACTTCCAAACTAAAGCAGGGGACGAAGATGAGATATTTTTGTGGATGTGGCAGCGTTTGGCATTTCGTATCATCTGATTACACTGATTTCTCGCAGACTTGTATTGGTTCCAACTCACATCGACACGATTCCTCACAAAACGCCGATAAGCACGATCTCTTCGCCGCATAGCTTTTTCAATGTCACTGGTCATCCAAGGTGCGGGCTTACGTTTCATTTTTATTCGCTTAATTGGAGCATGAGCGTCGTATATCCCTATTATGGATTCGTTGAAAAGTTTGACTTTATCATTGACATCTGATGCCTGCAGCAAAGGTTCCCAATTAATTTCCGAGACATCTTTTAGCAAGTTTTCAGAATTAATGCGAGCAAAACTGCGTCTGAAGAGGATTTTTGGTGTATCTTTGATGGGCTTGAGGATATAGGAGAGGAAAATAAGATCGTGATGAGAAAAACCTGCAGCTAAAGTTTGCCCATGAGAGGAGACAAGGGACGGATTGGAGATAAGGATGAGATCAAGCCACGAATCATCGCCACCGCTAGTGTTCCGATGTGTGGCCTGTAACGGCAAAATGTGAAGATTGGCTGCTGCAACTAGGTTCAAAAATTTGCGAGAACGTGACGTATGGGGGGGGAGAAGGTTGGTGTTAAAATCACCCATGACGATATGATGTGCATACTCAGACCCTAAAGATTCTAAAACCGTTTCTAGATCGGTGAAGTAATCAACAGTGGGGGGACAGTAAACGACACCGAGTAACGCCTTTGCATTACCCACTCCGATTTCTAAGAACAAGTATTCAGCGGAGGCAGAATAAAATGATGGGGAGCTAGCCACTATTTTATGTGAGAGATTACTACGGAGATAAATAGCAACTCCACCACCACCCTTACCAACGCGGTCATTACATATGAGAGTGAAACCAGGAAGTGGGTAACAAGTGGACAACAAGTTAGGCTTCAGCCAAGTCTCAGACACAAGAATGGCATGTACGTTACAACGGCAAAAAGCATCAAAAAGCTCACTATAATGGCTCGGTATACTTTGGGAATTAATATGGCATACATTAAATAGGCGACTAGACGTACAATTAAAATTACTTTGAAGAAAATCTCCAAGAGTACCAGTGACTGAGCAGAAGCTATCATCATCAGATGAGTGCACAGATTCATTAGCAGAAAAATAACTTTCTTCGACAGACATAATATACAAATATACAATAAATATTCAATAAATATAATAGCTATCAAGTACTTAAGTAAAAATTTAAAAAGGTGGATCAAAATTAAAACTTCTCAGAACCACCCGCCAGCTAACATGAGATTAAGAAAAGAATACATTAAAAACTAAAATTACAGCACAAGTAGTTCCTAAAGGCACTAAATAATAACACTTAATTGAGGCCTAACTACAACACAAAAAGTCGATGAAGAAAGAAAAAAATAATAATAATACAGATCAGAAACAACGATATGGCTGTATGTGACCAATTCCCTTTGCCTATTCAAAAAGACAGCTTTGAAATGCAGATTTGACATGTGGTCTGACATTTCATTTCGGACATTTTCGAAATGAGCTACGATTATTGTTTTGTTTTGTTTGCATTTGCAACTTTGCGGGTAAATCGAAGATATGAATTTAAAAAAAAATTGTGAGAAGTGGGACCTACCTCAATATAAACAAAACAACAACATTGGAACGCACAAAAAAATGAACCAATATCGTGACAATAATAAGAAAAAAAACAAACTGCACAAATTAAGGCTACTTAAATATGTTACAATTACAAAACTAATAGGTACTGGTACCTGCTGATTATAACTGATATCAACAATAGATTTGAATATAATACAAACCAATTTAACCTTTAGCCCTATTTGTTTACAGGAACCTTGTTGCCAGATACAGCTTCCGGATATGTAACAAGCAGACTCTTGAGCTCATCCTCAGATACGATTTTATGGCGCTTACTGTCTTTGGTTTTAACGATAATTATTCCATCTTGTGTCCAACAAGACCTTACACCAAAATGAATACGAGCCTTGCCGAAGACAGCTTGCCGGGTCTTCGTGAGAAATTCCTTCACAGAAACATTGGATCCTTTTAAGCTAGTCTTAGCACTCCAGACCGAAGTTCTGGATTCAACATTGGAGAATCGAACCAGGATAGGCCGATGCTGATCTTTTTCAGTACTTTTTGAGCCAAGCCTATGGCAAGACTTAATACTTGAATTAGTTAGTTCACTGAGTTCAAACTTTGTATGTAGGATACTTAGAATTGATTTCTGGCAATCTTCCTTCTCTGCCTCAGCAACTCCCATGAAAATCAAAGTCTTCCTGCGATGTCGGGTTTCGAGTTTGTCAAGCTGCTGATTACACTCATTTATCTGTTGCCGAAGCAAGCCAAGTATAGAGAAAACAAGCTCTCTGAAGGTCCGGAACTCCTCGGCCACCTTAGCAACCGTGTCCTTCGGCGTACCCGCACCCTGAAGCTGCCTCTGTAGGTCCTGCATCTTCCGTGTGACATTCTCTTCAAGTGTTCGTTGTGCTGATGCAATGCTTGCGAGTTGTGACATTATGACCCAAAAGTGTTATTAGTGCTTTGCAATTAGTGGATTGAAGTGGTAGTGATATGCTGGCAGGCGGTGTAAATACAGTGTAATATCACATTAAATATATTGTAAATGTGAGTAGCACTTATTTATTGCAATTAATTACTTAAAAGCTTTGAAAAATACTGATAAAATTATAAAAAAAGTAATATTTAAGAATGCTGATCTCTAAAACACGTCTATTCAATTTTACACCTACCGCCCAAAACTCTCCGCAAGCAGATGGTCGAAAGCCGTATGCTTAGCTGCAGCTCGGATTAAAATGATTCGTTGGTCCGATGTGTTCATTGGTCCATCTCAAATGCGTCAAATACGCAGACTGTCATCTTTTTTCAGAATACAGGTCTCATTATATAAAAAAAATTAAGCAACTTAGGAGTACATTCCCGTTTTGCATAGCAGTTATTATTACAGCGTAATATAACTTGAGACGAATAACATTACGTCTATCAGCGCGCACCGCGCTTGCGTTGCGGAGAGTAATGGCTCATTTGGCTTACGAAGTGCGCAGAGTTTATGCTTTGTTCTTATTTTCAGGCGAATATTCGTCATCAGCTTATTTGACTATAACGAAGGCGGCCTTCGATATAATAAGCATGTTAGTTGATTAAATTTTACAGCTTAATAATATAATAAATAAGGTAGACCATACCTTTATGCACTCTCTCCTCCTACCTCTAATAAATCTCTCTCCTCTCCTCTTTTTTACACTCTTATCATCAATTTTTCAACCCCATGGACAGCAGGTTTGACTCCAAGTATGCATTGTAAAGCTCAGGGATGTTGAATGATAAGACTGTGTTTCCAATAACTGCTTTAACAGTAGATTTGAAGAGGGATAAATTTGTAATTCGCGATATAAAATAGACGTGGCTTTACTCGATGAAAGGCGTTTCGGAAGTAACAGTTGGCTGGCGATGGCAGCTCCAACTCAAACTCAAAAATTTTTATTCAATATAGACCTTTACAGACACTTATTGACGTCAAACAAAAACGCAAAAAAAATACCAAGAATTAATTAAAATTAAAAATCTAATTTACTAGGATATTTAGAGAAAAAGAATTATTGCTTTCTCGGAGCCTGGCTTCAGCCAATATATCCTTTTGTCTAGTATTAACTAAATGAATATTACAAATTTTATAAAACAAATGTATATTTTTACGAACATAGACTCTCATACTCGTAGATATACTGCAACGCTACTGTCATAATACCAAATTCTTTAAACTTCTATGGCAAGGAAACTCTCATTTTAAGGTTTTAGATTATACGAATAGCCCTCTTCTGCAGCACAAAAATTTTAAGGTTATAGACTGCTCGAATAGCCTTCAGTAGCCCAAAAAACGTCTGAATGTCGGCAGCTTTTCAAGAAAATACGCTCACTCTGCTCTTGCGCCGATCGGTCTCGCTTTCCCGAAGTGGTCCGGAGAATTGGACTTTCCCTATCCCTGGATCGTCCCGTTAATGGATTACATGGGCATCGAGTTTGACGAGAGCCGGACAGTACCACATACGCCTTTCGACTAGCCATTGCTAGGTTCAGTAGACAATAACTAGTGAAAAAGTTGTTGATTTGCAAATCTTCCAAAAACTTATATTCTATAGGCGACTGTACTTAGCATCAGCTGGGCACCCTGCCATCCCATAATGCCATAGGTATACCAACTTCGTTGTAAAATGGATAAGAGCGGGGTAATCTAGCTACCCCTGTCTTTTGCTAACTTTTACTTATGTTATTAGAGTGAAACTTTTTTTAATTCGCCTCAAATTCTTTCGTCCGTCTACCGCATGTCGCATTACACAAATACATGAGATCCTTAATTTATTTGCTTCATATACATATAGGTTAGGATTGGTCCATGCGTTAGATCTTCGACTTTAGATTTGTGTGGAAGTGCATGGTCCGGCCCTAAGGTAGAGCGTTAATTTTGTCATAAATTTGTTTTTTATTGCTTTTTCTTTATTTTATTAAGTACCTAATTTGTTTTTTTATTACTTTTTGTTTTTTTATTAAGTAGTTTATTTTATTTATAATTTTCTTTTCAGAAGAAACATATTTAAGTTAAGATTAAAAACGCGATTTTAATATCCTCAATCGAATAACTTTCCGAAAATTTTCACTTAAATGACTACGATCCGACAAAAGTTTCACTTTCATCGTGGTTTCAAAGAATAACACAATGTTTTTTTTTTTGTTTAATAGGAATACAAGGGTCGGTCAGTAGCGGGTTCCGCTCCACAGCTGGCGGCAAGGCTTATGATCTGGCTGCGTCGTTTGTCATGTCCCGACGATGTCGCCAACGCCCGCGTGTCAACACGTACTCACCAACGCGCTAATACATTGATTTACGATTCTCATCTAAGATTTAATCGTCGAGAAATGGCGTTGTGAGAAGTGCTGTCGCGAGATTATAGATCCTACCGGTATTGTGTATAGACTGTCTGCCACTCAAAGGCGGGATTAACCATATGCCCCAGTGTGCCCCTAGGCAATACAAATCTTAGGGCCCCTTTTCAGCCGTTTGAAGATCACCTGTTTATCATACCATCATCTTCATCATCACACCTCATATACGTCCCCACCGAGGAGCGAGGGCCTACCCTATGTTAGGGTGATTAAGCCTTAATTAACCACGTGCCAGTGCGGATTGGTCGACACCATTGAATTTCTTCGCAGATGTATGCAGGTTGCCTCACGATGTTTTCCTTGACCGTAGGTAGGAGCGTCAGACAAATGCACATATAAAAATCGAAAAACGAAAAATGTTTTTTTTTGGGTTCCGTATCAAAAAAGGAAAAAAAAACGGAACCCCTATATCACTTTCTTGTCCGTCTGTCCGTCTATAAGTCTGTCCCTCTGTCTGTCAAGACCATTTGCTCAAGATCGCATAGAGATATCAAACTGAAATTTACATCAAATACTTGGGTCTATGGTCAAACTTTTAAGTCAATGCGGTCAAAAGATAATATGACCGTATATGTCGCATATTTTCGATTCACAAGGCAATTTCACAAGGGAATCAAAACCAATACGTAGGGTCAAAATCTCCGTTGATCTAGAACTATGAAAGGCAAGAAGCAAGGTCTTAGAGCCCATGTTAAGTAAACATCTGAACACCGTTAATGTGTAACCGAGCTTATATCCTACTTAGATAACTCTGTGTGGAACCTTCGGTGCGCGAAACCATCTCGCGCTTGGTCGATGTTTATGTTTTAGTGACCCAATCAAAAAGTCGCAGACAGAAACTGGCAAGAATATGATCTCGGCGTTAACATCAAGCTTCAATAACACTTTCGGCTCAGTAATAGTATTTCCAGGCCGCGCGCAGAACGACAATGGTAACTCGACTTTCATAGCATTTCTCGCGAACTTCGCCCGTTTTGCATCGCCCAATGCGAGAAGTTGGATCACGCTGTCTGGAGAACGAACAGAAAATATAAACGTCCCTATCTTGGCGGCCATTGGGCTGCTCTCACGGGACGTTAGTAATCAGAGCTGAAATCGCTTAGAAAGTCAGTTTACAAGGCTAAATGAATGGATGTATTTATTTGGGAAATAGTTTTTTGATCTGTCCCCTGGCGTCTGATTTTAATGAATGCCGCTTTAGTGTTTAATTTGAATGTCACCACCCTAGATACCTCTTCGAAATAGACATAGGTACTGTTCACACTCAAACATTGTTTTGTACAAAAAAATATTTTGTGACCAAATATAACAGTATGTAAAAAGCAATATAATAATTGATAAACTTCCTATCCATTAGGTATCAAAATAAATGTGATTATCAAAGCAACACCCTTACTCTACACGTTTAATTATTTCAGGTTATACGTGCGTATTCACACTAGGGTTGTTATTACGGATGTAAAAATTTTAACATCCGCAGATGCGGATGCGGATAAGATTATTTTTTAGATATATCAATTTTAAGTGCACAAAGACATGATAATCGATTTAATTTCAATATATTTTATTTAATCATATTTTGAGAACACAATTAAAATAGTTTTACAACAACAAACACGAGCAAGGCACGTGCCACTCTGATCCCGCCCACTTTCTTTACATGTCGTTACTTGTTGCAGGTATAAATCCGCATCCGGATCAATTAAAGCTAATGCGGATGCAGATGTCTGAATTAATGCAAATGATCCGTTTTTGCGAATGCAGATGCGAATATCCGTAATACCCCTGATTCACACGTTCCCTTCACTCGTTCCCACAAAGACCCAAATGAGGAGTGTGGCACGATTGAGCCAAGGTCGTTGGCAAACGTTACATGACCAGTTGGAGCGTAAATATTCTAAATAAATCCTTAAACTTAAACAAGCTGTTGCCCGCGACTTTCTGTGCATGGTAATCAATTACATCGCGAGTTCGTTCCTAGTCGAGTGGAATTCACTAAGATTTAGGATAAAAAGTAGCCTGTGCCTTTTCTTAGAGCTTAAGCCATGCCAAATTTGAGCTAAATCGGTTAAGCGGTTATTGATTCCCCATACAAACTTCCACCCTATTTTCACCCCCTAAAAGGATTATTTCTGTGACTAAAATTATCCTATATCCTTTACTGGGATTAGGTTTAAGCTATCGTCTCAGCTGCACAGAATAGATAATAGTACTACGTACAGAACGGCCACTCACCTCCCCGCACTCATTTCAAATACCTCATCCCACCCGGCACTTCGTTGTAGACATCACTGATACACACACAAGGGCTCGCGCGATCGCTCGGGCGAATAGACGCGAGCGCCGGCCGATAACAGAGACAGCGCTATGCGGGTATAAGAGAAGGCAGTCACTGCAATTCTCGCGTCATTTCGATTGATAACCGTGCACTCAGCCCTACTAGATTCTACGCACACATTTGCGCGTGTGCGAACGTCATTTGCTAATGTAATAGTGATAGGTAATTGATTTGCGAACGTTGTATGGAGTGTCCGAGGTGTGTCAGCGGTTTAAGTGTGAAGTGCTAACAGACAGACACACTTTCGCATTAATAATATTAGTATGGATTAGGTCCCCTTACATAATTATGATATTAGCGTTTTGTCGAACTGGCAGCTTTGATCTCAAATATCCGGCGTTTAGTTCCGAATTCCTAATTCAAATTTACGAAAAATTTAGGCTCGTGTGTTTCTCTTTCGAATTTAGTGATTTACATTTCCTTTGATTTTTCTTTGACATCGTGCTGTTCACAAAATGGGAAACTTAAATTATCGCGTTATTTACGAATTTATTTCTACCTATTTCTGCCGCAAAGCACTAGTCAGTCCATCAGGTTTGAAGGATAAGAAATAGCAGTGAAATTCCTGGGTATCGTGACTTTACAAAATTTAATTCAAAAATCTTTATTCAACATAGGCCTTTACAGACACTTATTGACGTCAAAATAAAGCAAAACAATCTTATTTAAAGAAATCATATTAACCTTGTATGTGCATACGAGTACATCCTGAATATACTCAAGATGTCTGCAAATACAAGTAGGAATGAAAAAAAAAAGTTGACTCTACACCTGTTCGGAAATTGGAAGAGCCTTCTCGAGAAGAACAGGCAAGAATCTCGAGAAGAACAGGCAAGAAACTCGAAAGGTCAAAATTTTTATCTCCTCTTTTAAATCGCCATTTACAATTTTAGTTTTGTTACAGAGTCGTCAATTGGAAGCTGACCTCAAAGCAAAAGCTAGAGCTCAACTTCCATTACAAGAAGAGATGTGTTAATCCACATTATATAAGCTATCTGAGAGAAGTGCGTGAACTTAGCCTATAAATTGCTCTCACTGAATGTTTCTTTGAAACAAAACGCAGTACATTGTTAAATATTAGAAATGAGAGTTCAAACCCAAGCTTTTTTGTCCATCATGTAATGAGACACTTTATAATATACTTTTTTAATAAGTACATCTTTGATTGCAACTTTAAATTTGTTTAAGCTAATTTTTTGTATACAACTTGGTATTTTATTGTAGAAACGTATACACAGGCCTCTAAAAGAATTATTGATTTTTTGGAGCCTGATATTTGGTAAAGCTAACATATTCCTTTGACTAGTATTAACTGAATGAATATCACTATTTTTACAAAACAAATTAATATTTTTACGAACATAACATTAGAATCTCATAAATATATTGCGACGCTACTGTCATAATACCAATTTCTTTAAACTTTTCTCGCAAAGAATCTCTCATTTTAAGGTTATAGATAGCTCGAATAGCCCTTTTCAGCAGCACAAAAACGATCTGAATGTCGGCAGCATTTCCCCACAACAAAATGCCACATGACATCAAACTATGAAAGTAAGAAAAATATACAAGCCTTGCTGTATCACCATCAGTCAACTGACGTATTTTCCATACAGCGTGAGCTGCAGAACTAAGTATCTTTGACAATTTATCTATATGTTAGCTTAGAATCAAGTGTGATCCCAAGAAATACTGTGGTGTCCACAAGGTCAACACCTATATCCTTTATTTTTACAGTGGTGTGAACCTCTTTCACATTGAATAAAACAAATGTTATACATTTTGTTTTCCCTTAATTAAGTGACAGGTTGTTTACATTAAACCAATGAACAATTCTTGAGATAGAATTATTAACATCGTCATTCATTTGCAATCCTCTTTTAATTTTAAATAAAAGTGAAGTATCATCTGCAAATAATACTATCCCATGCCTGTCCTGTACAAAATCAGGGAGGTCATTGACATATATAAGAAATAGATAGAAAAGGATCAAGAATCGAACCCTGCGGAACTCCCATTTTAACTGCGGAACCTTGAGACCTTTTTCCATTGACGTCTACTTTTTGAATCCTTCCACACTTACAGTGTAGAAGATTATTCCTATTAAAATAACTTAGCATTTGCTCCAACATTATTTTTTCAAAAATTTTGCTAAAAGTAGGTGGCTCAGAGATAGGTCTAAAATTACTGGGGTCTGATGTGGTACCACATTTATGTAAAGGAATAATTTTACTCAGATTCATTAGATCAGGAAATACACCACAGTCAATGCAATCATTAAAAATGTTAGCAAGTATTGGAGCTATTGTTTCAATTACGGATTTAGTAACATCAACGGAATTGCCCCACAGATCCGCAGTTTTCTTCTTATTCAAAGTTTTAAAGGACTTGATTATATCCATTCCACTAATGTGTATAAATTTGAATTTATCACCACAAGCTTCAACATGATCTTTCATTATAGATTCAGCAATAGCGGGGGAGGAATCCAATGACTTTGTGATTGAGACTGGAATGTTAGTAAATAACTTTTCAAATTCTGCAGCTATTTCTGTGTCAACTATTACCTTTATATCGTCAATATTCAAACAATAGTAAGTAGTTTTCGCTTTTCCAGTTTCATTATTTATAATATTCCATTTCATTTTAATTTTATTATTAAGTACTGTTTTTTATTTTTGAACTTAAATAATTAGATTTAGCAAGTCTGCATGCTTTTTTGAATACTTTGGAATAAGTTTTCACATAAAGTTTAAACTCATCGCTAGTATTAAATGAACGTTCATTATAAAGTTCAAAAAGTTTGATTCTGCTTTGTGAATGCCTGGTGTAGCCCATTCACTAAAAGCTTAAGTACCATTAACCGATGTAGTCTTTGGAACAAAAATATTTTTAAATTCACAACAAAATGTATGAATTTTTTTTTTCATATAATTTATTTGGGTTTTCTTCGTAGCCTATATAATTTAATTTAATACCAATATTATTTTTCAGCCGTTCTAAGCGACCAGCAGTTTTTGGTACAACAGTGATATTCTGTTTTTCTATGCGTTTACATTTAAATGGAATGGTAACAATTTGCCCAGAATGGTCAGATTCTAAATTATTAAAAACTCTTTTTGCTAAAGTAACAATATTCGTATAAATATTGTCAATGCATGTAGCAGACGATTGAGTTGTTCTGGTTGGCTCTAAAAATAAGTTTACAAGGTTATATGACCAAAACAGATTTTTAATCCTAATAGATAAACTAGAATTTTGTAATAAATTAATATTAAAATCACCACAAACAATGGTTTGTTTCGTGGAACTACACACTTTTTTCAATACTTCATCCATAGTAACTTCAAAAAGGTTATATAATCCTGTTGGAGGCCTATATACACTTAATACAATAATCTGGTCCAGCTCCACGCAGGCTATTTCTATTCTTCGCTCAATCGAAAGGCTCACAATATCCTTACGATCCTTAAATGTCAGCTTTTAATTTAATATTATTAAAGAACCACCACGAATTGCATTTTCTCGACTGAACAAACTACCAACCAAATGATTACTGAAATTAAATATGAACTGCAAATATGAACTGAATAAAACTCGCACTAGGCACCTAGTGCGAGTTTTATCGAGCTCTACTCGATCGTACGCATCAAACGCGTTAATGCGAATTTGTATGGAATTAGAGCAGCGTCATCTAGTAGTCACTAGATGAATACTATAGGGTATTACTATAGGGTAGGCTCGAACCCCTCGGTGGGGACGTATATGAGCTGTGATGACATATACGTAAACACACTACGGTACAAACAAACTATATTCATATAATAGTTTGATAGATCATTATACAAAAAAAATTGCCAACTACAAATCGAAGATATTCGCTTGTCGGTTAGCCTTCTCAATGATTGAAAGTGAACAGGGACCATAAAACACAATAATAAGCGACCCGCCTCCGCATCACAGTGATGAACCGTGGCCGGCGCGAGGCGAAACATTCCGAAATATCTCACAATTTACTTGAATTGTGGAGTGGCAGAAGGATAGGAGTGAATGGCTGAATTTAAAGTCTATCGAAGACATGAATTGACATGTTTGACTTGTCGTCGTCTTTTATACTATTATTTTGTCCATTATGAACATTGATTTAGTAAATCAATGATTATGAACTCTGTAGATATTTAGTGTATTAAGCTTTTATTGTGGAGGGAAATGAGCACAGTGTTATAACTTCAAAAGACAGCAAGCTTATAATAACACAGCAGTTATCTGAATCTTTTGTACACTTTCGAATAAAACCGTTTGTTTTGAAGTGTTGAAAAGTAAATAGGTTTTAAAGCGCTCTCTGATTTAAAACCCGTCAAATATTTACTTTCTTCTTAATTGCTAGTTAAGGAATATGACCAATCAGGAATATGACGAATCAGGATCAAATCATTTATGCTTTAAAGGCTAATGCTGAGAAAATTAAAGCCAGACCAATCCATAGCTTGAAAGATGAAAGATTAATGTTTAAGATTCCAGTGGAGTGTAAAGAAACGATGTAAAAATCTACTACAAGAAAATGACTAAAATTGCAAAAGAAACAAATAAACGCAATAACCGCGAATAAAAATACAAAATAGCTTAGTAACGCCGTAATAAAAATCGCATCACCATGTTCTGGGTGGTGATTTTGTAACGCAGCGATCGATCGGCCATCGCAATGAAACTGGATGACTTAATGAAGAAAAGTTCATTGGCTAAATGTATAGGTTGATTCATTCGACAAATATGCCAAGATCGCTCTGACGACGACTAATATGTTAAACGTATTAAAAATCAGTTTTACTCAAACAAAAGTCATTATCAAATCTATAAGACGACCGATTGCCGTTAAATTTAAAGCTTTCCGCTCTCAGTTTCGCCCGCGTTATCTTTGTTTTTCCCGTGAGAATTCCATATTTTTCCGTAAGAAAATATTTTATACCGTATGTTACTCAGTGATATTGTAGCATTCTATTAGTGAAAGAATTTTTCAAATTGATCCAGTAGTTTCGGAGCCTATTCAATACAAACATACAAAAATACAACTCTTTCATCTTTATAATATTAGTATAGTATAGATAAAATCACCCCTCTCATTGGCTGAGCTGTGACTATACCGCTAGAGAAAATATTCGAACTTGAACTTTTTTCGAATCCGTGAGATTCAGCCCCCAGATCATGAGGCGTTAATGTTTTTATCGGAGCCTGACCTCGGCCATGGCCGTCCGCTACCGGCGCAAAAGCGGACCTCTCCTTATTCACTTACCCCGACCCTTCTGTTTGAGCGCATATTTTACGCTTCGACTGCTGCGACGCATCAGTTAACAATGTCAAACTTAATGTTTATCGCAATAGATGGCGCCAGTACTTAATAAAAAATGTTGTTGCAATATACTCGTATTATAATGTACACTAAATCGAGCTTTATATATTATAGATAGATGTATGTTAGTTTGTAAGGTATACATCTGTGGGCCTAAGTTGCCTGATAATTCATAAATAAATAAAAAAATAATAATGACTTATGACCGGATTATATGCAAATGCATATTGCATATGCATTTTTTTTCGCTTACAAAAATGTTTATAGCAATAGAACATTTAGAACAGTAAGTAAGTACCTAGTTGTATACATTTTTGAAGGTAATTTTCAGTGATAAGATACTTATTTTATAATTAATACAAGTACAATTATCAACGTTGAGTAAATAAATAATAATTGATTTTAAAAAAATAAAGTTTTTTTTATTTTTTAACTTAAATTATTTAACTAGCTGTGCGAACTACTCTTTCGCCTTAATTTATTTTTTCCCGACATCTTCAACAAATATCGTTAATGTACACAGAAATAAATACAAAAACTTAACAAATTATATACTAAAACCTTCCTCGAGAATCACGCTATCGAGTGGTGAAAACCGCTTGAAAATCGGTGCAGTAGTTTTTGAGTTTTACGTAAACAGACAGACAGACAGACGCGGCGGGGGACTTTGTTTTATAATATGTTAGAATGTCGCATGTTTCGGTCGTTTTTATGGATTTTCGTGCATATTTAGGCTATTTTTCTTGCATATTTGCATGCATATTTTGGGCATCTTTTGTTGCACTAACTGTGCCCGCAAACTCTAAGTGTATTGTTTAGTGCAATGAAATCTCACCTATATACAGAAATCTGGATCATATTAAACTATCATATTTCTCTTCAATGTCTCATCAATTTAGTCATTTATGATTTTAGTAAAACAAAAGCACTTATATAAAAAAAAATATGTATTTAAAAGGCTAACAAAATTCCATTTCAATAAATTTTCACAATCAAATACGAACTCCCCAAAACAACAAATCTTCAAACAGTGACTTATATATTATGACAATTTCAAACATCATACCGAATTTGAATTTTAAAGCCATAGAGGAAAATTCCTCCCTACAACACAAACTACGTTTTGCTTTGAAAAAGGTCAACACTGTATAATATATCCTTTATTTCATGGCTGGGGATTTCTCAGCTTTCTGTGGGAATTTTTAATAATCCTTCCTTAACGGGTCCCTGCATAAGCTAACTTACACCGAATTTCATGCTTCTAGCTCTAGTAATTTGATACCTCAGTCAGTCAGCAAAGGCCGTAGCCACACCGCAGGTGGCACGCTTAGCGGCAAGAGGTTAGTTGGTCGCTTAGATGACGCATATGCGCGCGGCCTCACCCCTCGTTTAGTGGGACGCTTGGCACCTCGATAGCAGCTTAGCGGTTAGCGAGGCAAACGGACGCGTCGGTTATTTGCTTGGATTACTAGGATGCATTGTGCAGGAATTGATTGAGAATAGCCTCGGTTTTTTAAAAAACAAACCATTGTGGACCCCTTCCCAGACCTTACATAAAAATGTGGGTGTGTTAACACTAGAGTACACGCGTGGTCTACTATAGTAGACCAGGGTGATATTTTAAGTGATAACTTTTGAATAATCCACGCTGGTGCGTTGGAATTTTAGGCTAGCCTCGGCCATTAAATTTGTCAGTGAGCCAGTAAAGCCCGCAAGGTCAGCACGAAACACGTTCCTGCGATTTCCCACCAAATACGTTGGCCTACCATAGTAGTCCGCGCGAGTATTTTGAGTAACAAATTTAGGTAAGTGCTATTTGTTTCGATTTGCTATTTATTTTGTTCGAGCAACCATGGAGACTCTTCCTCGACAGTTGAGATGTAGAATAGAAATGCTAACGGGCTTTGCTCAAGAGCCAGAAATCGATCCACAAACAAATGGTGCAAGACATGCAACCAATGGGTTTGCTCTGATCATCAAGCTGTAGGATGCCTTGAATGCTATGAAAAATAATAGACTGATTGAATTTATTTTTCATTTCTGTAGGAATTTTATTCATACGTAACCAAAAAAAAAATTGATAGCAATTATAAAATGGCATACCATAGTAGGCCACGCGTGTATACTCATGTAAAAAAAATATTCATTTAGTTCCGAAGTTAAGCGAAAGCAAAGTTTCGCATTTATGACACTCACTCACTCACTCACTCATGATCATCAAAATAGAACTAGTACTTCCCATAAACTCAGAGAGCTGAAATTTGGTACAGAGTTAGGGTTTAATGGCCACATAAAGGGAAAACTATAAAAACTAGGATAATCGAAGATCTAGAGTACCTGGTGACCCTGATTAGAAAACACAAGAGCCCAACCAAACTATTAGATAATCGACATACCGCCTTTACAAAAAATATTCAACTTGGTGGGCCGCTTCCAATAAAGAAAAGAAAGATTTGTAATAATAAAAAACTACCCCTAAAAAAAAAACTGTGTCAAATAAGAAAATCTAATAAAATAAATCAATAAGCTCACGTTTCTACAAAAAGAAGTGAAATCCCACCAAAAACATTCCGTAAAAAACTAGCCAAGTCTCGTTGGAGCTGCTTGTTTATCTCTAAAAAGTAATGAAATCTAGACAAAGTCGTGCCAAGTCTAAGGTTCCTTACTACGTTTTCTTTATTATTATAGTTAATGTTGTGTGACTTGGTCGTTGAACATTCTTTATACGTTAGTGGGTACAAGTCAACGGTCAACTCACACAACATTAACTATAATAATAAAGAAATCGCAGTAAGGAACCTTAGACTTGGCACGACTTTGTCTAGATTTCGTTACTTTTTAGAGATAAACAAGCAGCTCCATCGAGACTTGGCTAGCTTTGTACAGAATGTTTTTGCTGGGATAAATCCTTACTTAGTAATATTATAAACGCGAATGTTTGTGAGTATGGATAGATCTAGGATGTTTGTTACTCTTTCACGCAAATACTACTGAATGGATTTGGATGAAATTTTGTAGGACGATGGATTACGACAGAGATTAACACAAAGGCTACTTATTATCCCGAAAAAGTAAGTAGTTCCCGCGGGAAAGTAGATTTACAGTTTTTTCTTTGAACTTTTAAGGCGAAACATAGTTCGCGGGCACAGCGAGTACAGATATAACCCGGTCTTTAATAATGACACTAATAGGATATAGGCTTAGACAATGGCGAAATAAAACTGAATTTAGATTGAAAAATAAATATACTAACTTCAATATTACTGGAAAGCTAATGCGACAGACTGCTAGCACAGAAGAAAAGTAACTAAACGAAAGAGCGGTGAGTGAATTTGACTAGAAAGAACGAATGGAATTGTAAGTCAAGCAACTTACTTTTTATAACAATAAAATAATTTATACAATAAATGAAATAATTAATTTTTGCCATTAAAATAAACTATTAAATTCCACACACACTCCCCTAATACTCACTTTACTTCGATCAGATTGATGTTTGGTGCGTTATTTTGCCATATTACATGACGAGTATGTTTTTATAGTAAACAAAAAAGTTTACCTTCTAAATTTCTAGCCCGAATTTGCGAAGGCGCCTCTGATTTCTAAACAGTTGTAGAGTCAACTTTTTCATCTCATTGTATTTGCAAACATCTTGGGATGTTCAATAATAACCTTCTCATTAGAATTTGTAATTAGTTTTCGACGTCAACAAGTTTTCGTTGAGGCCTATGATGAATAAAGATATCTATTTGATTGAGTTTGATAAACAAATGTAGCGGATAAGAGGCCTCACCTCACCAAGTTTAATAAAGTTAAGCTGTGTTATCTAATGGCTGTACATTAAGTTCTGATAGCAATCTCTTGAAGCCATCTATACTTACATTATACAGCTGAAAAGTTTGTTTGCTTGTTTGGTTGACGCGGTAATCTCAACATTGAAAAATTATTTTTATGTTGGATAGTCCATTTATCGAAGAAGGCTACATAACATCACGATGTTGTTTTTTTGCGACATCTACGCTAACGTAGTCAAGAGCACAGCTAGGCAAATATAAGATCCATACTATTCAATTAAAATATCCAGCCAATAATCTGAATTGAATTCATCTCTAAAACTAAAACTTTGATGAAGTCAAATAAAATAAGCCGGTACTATTCGATGAAAATATCCAGCCAACAATCTGAATTTAATTCATCTCTAAAACTAAAACTTTGATGAAGACAAATAAAATAAGCCCGCGAACGATTTCCTAGAATATCGTGATTAACAGAACTATTTAGAGGAATATTGCGAAACATCTCTATTTGCCATTATTAATGAACAAAATATTGACTTTGTTTCAGGTATTACTTATCTCCTGAAAGCTACAAAGGCCGTAAGTAACGATACGAATAAATCCCAGGATCTGCAAACAGTCCCAAAATTATAAGAATTAAGCATAGAATTCTACAATTTATTATGTAACCCGATGGTTTTCTGTTTCTTTATATACACACATACATTACCATTAAAATATAAGGATAATGACATCGGTGGCGCTTTGGTCTCGGCACTGGACTGTGCCCCGAGTAGAATCGGGAGGCCCGCGATCGATCCTGCCATGTACCAGAGTGTTTCATATGTCACGATTTTGATATGTACATTTATCTGACGCTCCTACGGTGAAGGAAAACATCGTGAGGAAACCTGCATACACCTGCGAAGTAATTCAAAAAGTGTATGTGAAGTCAACCAATCCGCACTGGGCCAGCGTTTGACTAAGGCTCGCCCTAACATAACTAGTTAGGGTAGGCTCATGCCCCTCGGTGGGGACGTATATGTGATGATGAAGGATAATGAAGAAGTACAAAGATTCTGCTGTATGTGATATGACTGTAACTATATGCATTGACTTTTAATTAAGGGCAGACCAGTTCTGAAAGTCTATCCTTTCGCGGGGGTTACTTATGGAATTTCAAATTATTTCGAACGAAAACATTACAAGCCGAAAATTATGGAATCGTCAACACGGATATTTGTTTTAATGGTTATATTTAGAATTTATTTTTCCGAGTCACCAAGTTATTTCCCTAATCGCTTATTGCTTTTCAGTATTTTTTTTATTCCCCATCATCAAACAAAAATATGAACGCATACTTTGATTTTTTATAGTAACTTACTGGATCCTTGTGAATTTCGATTATGTTGCATACAAAGATCAAAACATTGGAATCTGCAATGACACAGGATGGAACCAATCCGGCGAGCAGTCCCCAGGGCCTTGTGCGAGCGTGATCTATGCATTTTTGATTGGAGTCGCCACAAAGCTTATATTTTGGTTAGATATTCGTGCAAACTGAAATGTTTACTGTAAAAACTACATACAATAGCATGGAAATGAAATTGAACACTTCGGAGTTTATATCATCTACATATATAAAAATCTCGCGTTACGATGTTTGTCCGGGATAAACTCCGAAACTACTTAACCGATTATGATGAAATTTGACAATTGTGCGTAATTGTGTCCAACATAAAAGATGGAGTCGTTTTATTTCAATTCTTGACCTCATTATTTATTTATAGGCTTACCAACGAAATAAATACAGGCAAAGAAGGTAATATATATCATATATGCATTTCAACTATAGGTATGAACTATACGTGCGACACAACATTCCCAAATGGACTTTTTAAAAGTAGACATTTTCACAAGAAATATCTAATACATTATTACTTTGAAACAAACGATTAAAGTGTCTCAACCGTTTCTTCCCCACTGCTCAACTCGATTGCTCAACCAGTTGAGCAGTTGAGCAGTAAGATATAGCTTGTATGACCGAATATTTTATGCTCTATAGCTCAACCATTTTTGCTCAACTTAGGTGATCTGTAGGTCAATGTACTTTAAAAATCGAACATATAATCTACCTAAATGATTAAACTAAACTTATTTAGAATTGACATTGGTGGCAATTCTGTTGGCACTAATTCGATTAAACTAAACTAAATTTAGTTTTATTGCTGTCAAATTGTGTTTTTAGTTAAAATTTTCGAACAAAAAACACGATTTGACAGCACTAAAACTAAATTTAGTCTATTCCAACAAATGCGAACAGAATTGACACCACTGTCACTATAAGTGTCATGTTATTGATGTAACGAGAGTATTTTGTTTGTTTATTACTGTGTACAGATAATTTTGTTCATGCAACAAGATTTTTTCATTTCCGCTAACTATTACATTAAATATATTAAAATGGATGGTGAAGATATGACTCCGACAACCTCGTGTAAGTAAAAATGAAATACTTTGTATTTATGTGCGATCCATTCAATTTTGAAATAGATCTCTTAGTTAATAATAGTTTCATTGGTTTGCGCTATTTGATATTTTATTTATTACTGTTTAGCACCAAACGAGGACGTGGTGCAAACCATCGATCATAAAGGAGGAAAAGCTGTTCTTTACAAAAATAGTTTACAAAATTATGAGATTTTGAGATTTTATTTACAGAGAATAAAATATAGTTGAGCTATTAACAATTGAGCCATTGGTATTACCCACTGCTCAACTACTAATAGTTGAGCAATTACCAGTTGAGCCGTGGGTATTACCCATTGCTCAACTTTACTGAGTTGAGCAACCGGGTTGAGCAGTGGGGAAGAAACGGTCTCAACATTGTAGAAACATTAGTGTTACTACAATAATATTTTTTTCTCAAATCTATTGAAAAAAGCCAATAATTGTGAAAACGCGCTGACACTCTAGGAACCAATAAATTAATTTGCGATAAGAAAGACGGACAGTCAACGTCGTGGTTCAATAATTTAAACATCAAAATCATGGACATCTATCCTTTACGTTGATTTAATAATATCAATAAAGTGGTCTTTCAGCATAACCCTTTATATTACGGCAAGGGCAATGGAGAGGGCTATGCTCGGGGTTTCTCTGCGTGATCACATCAGAAATGATGAGATCCGTACGAGAACTAGAGTTACTGACATAGCCCAAAGAATTGCAAACCTTAAGTGGCAGTGGGCAGCGGGCCCCCCACAAGGGCGACCGACGATCTGGTGAAGGTCGCGGGAAGCGCATGACCGATCGGTATGGAGATCTTTGGGGAGGCCTTTGTCCAACAGTGGGCGTCTCTTGGCTGATATGATGATGATGAAGTACCGTTGATATAAGATAATCTGTTCAAAAAATTTCTTTGAATCTGTTCGATACGCTGAATATTGTTTTGTGTAATAAACTTTGATTATCACCTGACCGGGTCAGTATCATCTACAAAAAGTTGCGATTTTCGATCATCGTTCTCCATTGTAGATATTGAAGGTGGATTTTAAAGTACCTATACTTGTATATATCAAATTATAATGTCTATAGGGACGTTTATGTTACCTACTTGATCCTTTTGAAACGGAGCAGCAAGTTAATTTTTAACGGATAAATATGAAATTTCAGTTAGGGACTTACTGTGAGTCGTTAGAGAGTTTATTTACTTTTTAAACGTCTTAAAAAAGGAAGAGGTTCTTGTATGTAAAGTTACATTTATTATTTTGTTATATATGTTTTCCGATTTTCGAAGGGGTATCAACCGGAAGTGGTCCTATTGTCACCAAGTCAGAATCTTATGATAAATCAAGAGAAATCCTCAAATTTGTGAGCACGCACACCGTGTTTGATGTTTCATCATCAACAGCTCATATACGTCCCCACCGAGGGGCTCGAGCCTACCCTAAACTAGGGCGATTAGGCCTTAGTCAACCACGCTGGCCAAGTGCGGGTTGGTCGACTTTTTTTTTATTGCAGAAAGTTGGCAAACAAGCAAACTGCCCACCTGATGGTAAGTGGTAACAGTCACCTATAATACATGTGGCTCTTGTGAGATTCGCAGCAAAACTGCAACCCCCACAAGAACCACAGTGTACGTTGCCAACTTGTGACACAAGATGTAAAGTCACAGTACCCAGTAATTTCACTGCCATATCTTACCCTTCAAACCGGAACACAGCAATACAAGCACCGCTCTGCTTTGCGGCAGAAATAGGTAAGACGGAGGTACCTAAGCAGACGACCCTGGTACAGAGTCTCCCTCCAGTGAACCGACTTCACATACAACCTGTAAA
The DNA here is from genome assembly GCA_963935595.1 of Schoenobius gigantellus. Lineage (NCBI taxonomy): Eukaryota > Metazoa > Arthropoda > Insecta > Lepidoptera > Crambidae > Schoenobius > Schoenobius gigantellus. The sequence continues at coordinate 35,708,718 of OZ012551.1, forward strand.
GAAATTCTTTATTTACAGGTGTGTGCAGGTTTCCTCACGATAAAAAACGTCGAATACACGTATATATGAATTCAAAATTTGAAAACACGTGGCGGGGTTCGAACCGCTGCCTCCCGATTGGAAGGCGACGGCCTTACTCACTACGCCATCGATGCTTTTGATGATTATTAAAAGCTATTCAGGTGCGTTTAGTAACCATCTCATTTTGCTAAACTAATGATGGAAGGTTCAGTGTGGGTCAAGGGTTACGGCAGGGCTTGGAAACCGGTATTTTTTTTGAACTGGTTCGACGAATTTACCTATGGAACTTTTTGATAAAGGTTACGTTCCTCTAAACCAGGTTTTGAACCGGTTTTTAAATATATGGGTATTTTTTTTCTAACCGGTTATACTTTTCGTTCTGGGAAACTAACTGAAGTTCGTAATGTTTACGTTTCCGACCCATGTTCATGGAACGTGCGCAATGATCAACCATACTATCTTCCTACTGCAACTGCGTTTGCGAGCGACGCACACAGTGGGTACTTCAACGAGTTACAACAAGTCGCGACCGATTTCACTATAAACCGGTTTATTTAGGTTCCAAGTATCGCTCCTATTTGGTTCCACTCCGGAACGGAACTATATTATAAAACCGGTTTAACCCTTATAATACCGGTTAATGTTGAACCGGTTTCAAGCCCTGGGTTACGGGGATAGTTCATTAATTTTTATAGGCACGGATTGATCCCTAGTTGTATTCTTTTGAGAGATTCAAGTGAGCGTATAGTGGAAAGTAGGTACAACTCCTTTAATCCCTTTCCTCCTCTCTTCTAATAAGCATTATATTAAATTCATTAAAAAGTTTGGAATAATAATATTTTACAAAAAATAAAAAATGCGTAGAAATCAATATTCAACAGTCACAAATCAAAAATAAATTCAACAGTCAAAAATAAAATTAGAAAATTAATTTCATTAATATTATTATTACGCTCAAAGATCTTTTGACTCACATCTAAAGATTTGGAATTATCGTCCAACCAAGAGATGAAATGAAGACACCTTTCCAAATATAGATAGAAAGAATCTATATTTTCGATATCGCTGTTCAAAGAAAGTGTATCAAAGCAAAGACGGACTTTTATCTAATTTGAGATTAAGTACTTTAGTAAACATTTCGCCATTTTTGTCTCAAGCAAAGCCTTTTTCACTGGCCTCAGACTAGCTAGACGAATGGTGGCCGAGATAAGCGCCTAAGCCCCCCTTATTCTTTGTGAGCGAATGGACCTCGTGAAATATTTTATCTCTTCTTACATATTCAATCACAAAATCAATTACCCGCTTCTTTGAGTTTACAGAGAGCATTGTTTGTTTGGAGATTATGATGGTGAAACAATATGGGATCAGACTAATGTGAGCCTTTGTTTATTTCGAGATAAGATCTAAGTACATTATAATCTTTTGTTTGCTTTTATTGACAAGTAACTTTATACGCTTTTGATGTCTATAGTTTATACAGTCTACTGCTTTAGGAGGTAAGTACGCCATTACCATTTTTTCATGTATTATTAACTCTCTACATATGGTTCGTGTCCGTTATTTTTTTTTTGTTATTCTTTTCATTTTATTTTGAAAAGTGAATAAAAAAGAAATTCGTCTCGGGCGGGATTTGAACCCTCGACTCCAATTTACTGTGTTGTATAACATATTATAGATTAATGTAGATAAAGCTTATGACCCAACTAATTAAGGTGTTTTTATACAATTTTTGCAGTAAAATGGCTTTGCCCACCGTACCTAACGATGGTTTATAGTCAGGCATATGTGGGTCCCACTAAATGGGATACTTGCTACCTTTTTTGGGACAGATTAAGTTTTTATATTGAAGCCTGTACATTGGAACAACACGTTTATTTTTATTTCTTGTGGTGAAATGATGAATTTGAAGATTGGTATCAAATCTACTAAAATGTTAATGGATTTAATCAGATTTTCACAAATAAATTGTACTCTTATGTTTCACAAATTCTCTGTTCGCGCTTGCCGCAATCACGAGTTTAATAGTGTTCATGTTCAACACGACTCAGCCTTTGCCTCCGCAGTGCCTCTGACGTATAATTTTTCGATTACTCATTAATTCAAATGAATCACCTTGCAAAGTTAAATGATACGAATAATTACCACCCACTCGACCATCTTGAAATTTGCATAATTATGTTAATTAATTTAAAATTTTGCGTTGTTTGTTGTTGCCACGCAGACGGTGTTATGCATAATTATTGAATTAAAGTGAATTGATTAACGGTGAGACTCCAAGTCCTTGTATTGTATTGTATTGTATTGTAGTGGGCTCCCTTTTCCGCATTTAAACTCATATTTGGTCCATTATGCGTGTGGGATGGCCAGTTATTCTAACCAGCCCAACTCCTTCCAGAAGCACAGAAGTTTCCTGGGACTTTCACAGGCTTCAAGGAGTGACCTTGGGTTACCAAGGATTTCCGCCCGTTGTGTGGCTACTCCCATGCATTCCAGGATTACATGGGCAGCTGATTCTTCAGCGCCCAGACATCCTCTGCACAGGGGACTGTCGGTTGCGCCTAATAAGTGTAGATGTTTGTTCAGTGTGTTGTGTCCTGTTAGAGAGCCTACCACTATTCTTAGTTCCGGTCGGTTTAGGTAGAGCAGTCTGTAGGTCAGTCGCGGTGTTAGTGCAGATATCGCTTCCTTAGACTGTCTACATTTTGCGGTATTTGCCCAACGGGCATTATGTTTGTTTTGGGTGTATTGCCGTGTCCAGGTTTTCAGCTGACTAAAAGGGATCGGCAGCTGTGGCACAGGACCAGCCACTATGCTTTCTGAACCCCTTTTAGCCAGCTGGTCCGCAGCATCATTTCCCAACGACCCACTGTGTCCTTTAATCCATTGAAGCGTAACTCTGTTTTGTGACGCCATATGCTCTATTGCTTCATGGCATTCGTTTATAAGATGGGATGTAATGGTGTTACTTCCCAGTGCTTGTAGTACAGCCATGCTGTCCGTAAGAATTCGAATGTTGTAATTCTTAATGGTTCTTCTCATGACTGCGTTGGCAGCATGGGTGATGGCGACAGTCTCACATTGAAATATTGAGTTTCCATCACCCAGTGCTAATGATATGTTAATGTTGAGATCCATCGAGAATACCCCTGCGCCTGTACCCCTTTCGGTTTTTGAGCCGTCCGTGTATATGCGGACTTCATCAATTCCAGATTGATCTCGTTTGTGCTCTGAGAGCTGTATATTGTACTTCCTGTCAAATACATGTCTTTTGGGGATCCTATCACATGGTGCCGCTATGAGGGGCTGATAGTCGATCATCCTGTTCCATAACACGGTGTGATGACCCTTTTGGTAGTGCCACATTCCTAAGTGTTTTAATCTGATAGCTGCCATAGACGCCTCTTGTTGAATGTGTAAATCAAGAGGGGGCAGTCCCAGTATCACCTCTATTGCGGCGGTTGGAGTAGTCTGCATACAGCCAGTAACTGCCGAGCAGGCTAGCCTCTGGAAAGATTGCAATTTTCTAATGACGGTGTTAAGTTCGGTCCTGGGCCACCATACTATTGCACCATATGTTACAATTGGTCGTATAACGGATATATATAGCCATAGTGTAATCTTCGGCGATAGACCCCATGTTTTCCCAAGTAGTCTTTTGCATTGCCAGAAGGTTATGCAGGCTTTATTTAATTTGTGGTCTAGATGCTTATTCCATAACAATTTACTGTCAAGTATAACGCCCAAGTACTTGACTTCATTTGTAAGGGAAAGCTCGGTTCCAAACAGTTTGGGTAACCTTAGGTTCCCTACGTTTCGTTTGTTTGTGAACATAATAAGCTCCGTTTTGGAGGGGTTCACTGTTAACTCATGGTCAATGCACCATTGTTCTACTATCTTTAGGGCAGACCTTATGAGATCAAATAGGATGTTCTCGAAAAGCCCGGATACCAAGATAGTCAAGTCATCTGCATAGCCTACCGTGTAGAGACCCTGATTGTTTAGTCTGCACAAGAGTTCATCCACAACTATATTCCAGAGAAGTGGTGATAACACTCCACCCTGTGGACAACCCTTGGCTACCACACCCCTTGTTGTGGTATTGACGGTAAATTGTATGGCCCTGTATCTGAGCATGCTGTCGATCCATCCTGCAATTGTAGGATCGACACTGTGCTTAGTCAGGGCTTTTGCAATGCTGTTGAATTTTGTCTTATCAAAGGCGCCTTCAATGTCAATGAAAACTCCTAAGGTTGATTGTTTCATAGATAGTCCGCTTTCAATGTAGGATACTACATCGTGTAGTGCGGATTCGGTAGATTTGCCCATACTGTAAGCATGTTGGTTGGCATGAAGTGGTACATACTTTAAACATCCATCCCTTATTTCCCTGTCGCAGAGCCTTTCTAGCCCTTTGAGTAGGAATGACGTCAGCCTGATTGGTCTGAAGGACTTGGGTTGTGTGTAGTCACTTTTGCCTGGTTTTGGTATAAATACTACTTTAACTTCCCTCCATTTGTGTGGAACGTAGCGATATGCGATACAGGCCCTATAAATAGCTACTAAATGTTCAATTAGTCGCTCGTCGCACCATATCAATAGTCCCGGGAAAATTCCATCCAGGCCTGCTGATTTGTATGGAAGAAAAGTGTTGATCGCCCATTTTACTTTATTGCTATCAATCGTTCTGTGGGCTGATGTCCAATCCGAGTTCTTTGGTTCAGCTGCTGCCGGTTCATCCCACTCCGGAACATCTGTGATTAGACATTCAGGAAAGTGGGTCCTTAGCAGTAGCTCCGAAGTTTCAACATCAGATTTGGTGTAGGTATTGTCTGGTTTTTTCAGGTACCCTAGACAACGCTCAGGTTCACTGCATAGAATATTTTTGATCTTTGTTGCCTGGTTGTTAGATTCGATGTTGGTACAGAAGCGCCTCCAACATTCTGTTTTCCTAAGGCGGATCTGCTTTTTGTAATGGTATTGGGCTTCTTTATATTTATCCCAATCGTATTCTGTGTTCATGTTTTTTGCTCTATTGAACAGTTTCCTGACCTTGTGACGAAGCTTACTTAGCTCTGGTCCCCACCAGTGGCTGCTTTTTCTGATTCTTGTTTGGGGCATCACAAGCGGACATGAATGTTCGTAGTTAGTACTCAGAATTGAAGTGATTACATTGACATGGTTGTCAATGGCGGTAGTGTCATTAAAGTCTAAAGGTACACTTATGTCCCTTAAACTTTGTCCTGTCAATACTCTGTATTTGTGGCGATCCAGTTTACGTGGGTTTCGCCGTGGTATTACTGGGTTGACCTTAATAGCTAGTTTATACCTTATCCACCTGTGATCGGAACATGATAGTTCATCAGATACATGCCAGTCGTGCATGTGTTCTGAAATCTGTTCTGTCGCTAAGGTAAGATCGATGATCGTTTGGGCTCGTCTCGTAACGTAAGTTGGATCCGAACCCACGTTGATAATGCGAAGGTTTGTTGAGAATAAATATGTTAGAAGTTCCTCACCTCGGGTGTTCGATTGCACGCTGCCCCAGATGGTGTGATGCGCGTTGCTGTCGGCCGAGATGATGAGCTCCAGTCCTTCCCTTTCACAGTGAGTGACTAGCGCTATAAGCTCCGGGGTTGGTATTGGCGCGTCACCTGGCAGGTATGCGGATGCGCATACCACGCTGGGTAGGGTGTTGGACGGGTCATCAGAGAACCTGATAGCCGTCAGGTCTCTGGAACAGAACTCGGTCATTAGTATGGAGTTTACATGCTTAGGAGTAAAAATGCACGTACGTGGATTACTTACGGTGGTGTTGAGGTGGAGCTTTCCTCCAATGTTTGACAGACCGCATATCCTGTCTTTCCTGATCCAAGGCTCCTGGATTAGGACTACGGTCTCGTTATTTACCTCCAGCACTTTGCGTAGTGTAGCCGTTGCAGTTTGGCTGTGCTGGAGGTTGGTCTGTATGACGTTAATGTAGGCGGGTCGGTGAGCTGAGGGAGCCATCGCTACCTAACAGCTTCTCCTCGTCCGCTTCTGTGGCCCCTCGTTCCCACCAGTTGACTGGAGGGTGCCCTTCCGAAGCATCCATAGCAGTCGGTTGGGCGCCGCTGTCCTCCTGCCCTGCTACAGGGCTAGAGTGCCGCGGCACGAGAAGGGACTGATCATCTGTCTGGCCTAGATCCTTGGTGGTCTCCACGTCCGATTGGACCTGGTTCGGCGGGACGGTTGACACTGTCTCCGACGGTCGCAAAGGCTGACCTGATGGCTCACCTTGTTCCGTCTCCTCGAAGCGGACGTAAATGGACCCGGTTTTGTAAGCAACTCGTCGGTCCCTCTTTTTTATTTTGGCAACCTCCGGCTGGGGGATGCCAAGCACCAGGAAAATGCCTTCCTTTTCAGGTTGGCGCTCGGCGCTGTAGAGGCACCACGAGTTGACGTCGTACCAAGGATTTTGACTCTTAAGTCTGCGGCGCAGGTTTTCTGTCGTTGCGTCCGCAAACTTAGGTACGAAGATACAACCTTTAATTTTGCGAGGAAGTTCAGACTGTCGTTCTACAACGAGCCTAACTCCCTCGCATGGCGGTGGTAAACGGTTGGTGTTCCGGCGCAGCCAATCCAGTGAAAAGTCGTCCTCGCACCAGAGTTTTAAGACTCCATCACTGTGAAAGGCTTTGCCGCGGAATGAGGGTGACCGAAACTCAGCCTCTGAGTACATAGGGCCATAGATTTCGTCGTCTATTAGTTTTTCGATAGCGGTATCTATGGCCGCTGTCTGGGTCTCGGTCATATAGATGGTAGGCTCCGTAGTAATTGCGATGCAAAGATCGTTGGACCTCATTGCGTCTGCGTAACTAGCCTGCCCGGTTCGTCTTGACTTTGTTGCGGGGCTTACACCAATTTTTACGCGCTTACTACCGTCGTTGGGTGACAAGGTGTCGTCTGGACGGGTCCTCTTTACGGACTGGGGTTGGCCATCAGCCTTCCCGATAGCAGCAGCGTTTTTGGCTTTGCCTCCGCGTTTGCCGCGAGGACGAGTGTTGCGTTGACGGTTTTCCGCCTTCGCATCGCCCGCTTGCTGGTCAGTTTGGGGCGCCCGTTGAGATACAACCTCTCCCGCAGCAGACTGTAAGTCCGCGCGTTGGGTTGGCTGAGCACCCAGCGGAGCATCGTGAGTCGTAGCAGACCCTTCAGCAACCATCGGCTGCTTACTCCCCTCCATGGCCAGTTTGCGAGCGCGCCGCTTTTCAGCTCGCGCCTCAGCGCGCCTCTGCTTACTTGGCGGCTTCGTCTTCGCTCGTTGTTGGGGTTTGGGGTTATTTGGTTTGGAAGGTTTCGGGTTTCGAGCTTTGTTAACCTTCCTCTCCCTAATGACGGTTTGCCAGATTGGACCACCTTTCGGCATAGTCCCCGGCATAGCGTCTCTTAGGGGCGTCAAATCCAGGGTAGTTGCAGCCTTTGGCGCGCTAGTGAGCGCAGCCTGTGGCGCGGGTTGGACCTTGGATGCAGATGCACCAGGTTGTCGTTGGTTTGGCGCCTCAGTGGAGGCTGCCTTGGTGGTTTTAAAAAGACCCTTTTTACAATCCATAAGGGGGGGGGTTATATTTTCATCCTCGGGGCTTTCCGCCCGCCACGGAGCCCTCAATGGGGACGCTATACACCAAACGTGCACAGTCGCCAGAATTGCACCCAAGGATATAGGACCCCGTCTCAACAGAGAACGAGCTATGCAAACAGTTCGGAATTCCAGACACGATAGTCCCCATAGGGAAGGGAAACCCTACAAGGTCGCGCCGAAACCCTTACCGCGCCGCTACGTCCCCCATCAATTTAGGGACCTCGCCAGGCAGCCCTCTTACGGGATGTCGCAGCCGATTGACCCAAGGTGGCTAGCCTTGAGCCTCCCGTTTAGGAGGAAATCCAGACCAAAGAGGCGTGTTGCTTACTGCAGGCACTGACCCACCTGTGTTCAGCTCAACCACCAGGACTCCTTCATCCCTCCGCACGGGTCTCCACGCACGGCACAAACACGCGGGTGACTTATTTCCCCTACCCGTCATCGTCGCTATTGTGATGATGGCGGGCCCGCACCCACATAGTCACCATGGGCTACAGTGAAGGGGGTTGCTGGGGGGACCGGATAAGGCGCCGGTGGTTCGCCTTCGCCCTTCATAGATTGGCTACTCTAGGCCCGAGGAGGATGGAAAATGGGTGGGCACTCGTTGGACTAGAGCATTTCCAGCGTGCACGACCGCAGCGACTGCATACGGCGCGCTGCAGGTCCGCGACGGCAGATCTGCAGCGGCGGGGACGTTCTATGAGGACTTGGTAGTGGCGTCTTCGACCTCGGGCCCACACTCCCTCGGCCTACGCGTGGCATTTCCTGGCATTTGATGTCGGCAGTTGTCCAGCTCAACTGCCTCCCCAGGACCAAAAATCACTACCCGCACGCCTACCGCTCAGACAGCGACAGTACCCCACATTTCCGCGAAGAGAAACGAACGATCATCGATGGCTGATGGTCGACGACCATCGCCCTTCTCACGCTCAGGGTACCGCGCCACACCTCATCAACACGGTTGTGGCCGCCTCACATAGTGTGAAGGTCTAGCGAAGAGCTTAATATAGAAATGATCCTATGAAGTAAGGTCTCCAAGTCCTTTGCGATCATTGTTTTCTTGAGTGGGATACATTTAAACAACAGGCAGAGAAATCCCCATAGGATATTCTTATTCGAGATTGGAGGTTTCTTCGGGTAACTTTGTAATGTTGTGACTTAAGCCACCTTCTACGGATTTGGAGTTTGAGATTGACTCTGAAGAAATGAATATTTCTCATCCCATTTCTCTAGAGAAATATATGAAAATAAAGACATACTGTCTTTTATTTGCACGAGTACTTAACATGTTAATAAAACTACCCTTTTTTGATTTACTGTATGGTAATTCGTGGTCATGAATGCTGTAAAGCGTTCGAAACGTCGTCGGGTTAAATAATTATAATATTTTAAAACTAAATATACGCGAGTAAATCCGAAAAAAGTAGTTTTATTAAAATGGTCTAGAGATATTAATATTTCTGCCAGAGTCATAAAATAAATGAAAAATGGCAGCCATTAAAATATTATTGGAAATCCTAGCCGAGTTTATTTTTTTAAAAAGAAAAGAATGAGGAATGTTCCTCAACAACTTCAATAATTCACTTAACACAATCAACACTTAAACACAAAAACAACTTAAGCACAATGCAAACGAAAAATTAATAGCAAATACGGAGGGATGTTACCGCAACGGTGTTCGACCGTTCGAATGCGCCTGCGAGCAACAGGCGTTCGCCAGTACCACCAAATATGGGTATTTTCATGAAAAAAATGTGCTTGTTTGATGCCTTTCTTGCCCGTATTCAATTAGTCACCCCTTTAGTGGGCGTACCTACTTAGGCTCAGTATGCACAACGAGCTATTTAACTTACTAGTAAGGGTAATCTGTTCGGCTTATGGTGGGACTTCTTGAGTCCATCTGAGCAGTTATCACGGCCTTATCTAAGTTTGTCACATGAGGATGTAGAGCTCGTCTCTATCTTCAGGCTTATGGTCGCATATCATCAGGTGAGATGCAGGCCAAGAGCTTCCCTGTCGTATGTAAAAAATAGTCACAATTGCCACTGTGGATGATGAACTCAAATTAAGCCCCCATCCTTGGGATTATCATCACTTACCATCAATAAAAAATAAACTTCGTAACTGTCATCAGTGCCCCGTGTGCTTTTTTATTTATTAGTTTACGTGCTGTATAAATGTAACACTTATTATCAAAATAAGCATTATAACGTAATAACCTAATTACAAGTGGACATAGCTAGCACAAAAATGTGATAAATAAAATTTTAATTTGGTGTCTGTTTTCTAAGTATTTATATATTTTCTTTATTTATTATGATTTGATTCATCATAACTATTCCTATACTCCCCACCAAGGGGCTCGAGCCTACCCTAAGTTAGGCCTTAATCGACCACGCTGACCCAGTGCGGATTGGTCGACTTCACATACACCTTTGAATTTCTTCGCAGATGTATGCAGGTTGCCTCAAGATGTTTTCCTTCACCGTAGGAGCGCAGACAAATGTACATATGATATTCCAAAAACGAAAAACACATTGGTACATGGCGGTCTCGAACCCCGGACCTCCCGATTGGAAGGCAAGTGCCGAGTCCACAGTGCCACCGACGCTCACGCGAACGACGCTCATGTATACTTAAAGGAGTTTATACAGACTGTGACGCAACCGTAACGTGCAAGTGAAAGCGCTACCAACTCAAGAATCATAGAAATGAGGGGAAAGAGAAGAAAACCGATTCCAAATTCATCCATTCCAAATTTAAATGATTCCACATCACGAATCGTTCTCATACATTGTCGTTTGATACAGAACGTACAACATAACCTAAACGCAAATTATATTTTGCCTATAGGCCTTGTGGCATGGCATGGCTTATAGGCACAGGTTTTTACGACTAGTAGAACATCTACGTATCCCAAATAAAACAAATAATACACATATTGAATTCTTATTTTTAGTTATTGTTTTTAACTGTACTTATGGTGAAATGAGAATCTGGTATTTTGAGAATCAGAGGGCCTATTACCGATCTCATGGTTTTGCAAATGATATCATATGATATCATAGTGCAAGACGAAAAATACGATTTCCGGTCAGATTTTTCATAGTTTGTTCATTATTTAATGATGACATCATTGAAATTATGCCATAGTGATGATATCATTGGAGATCGGTAATACGAAATGCAGCATTTCATGACTTCTGAGAATAAAGCATACGTAGTATATCACGTAGATGTTCTTCTAGTGTACGAGCAAACGAAACGATCTTCCTCGCGATGTTTTATTTGACATATCTAGAGCGAGGTGCTAACAACGTGTTGCGCCATTATTTGTCAGGATCCCCTGTTATCTTTATCGTCCTGTTATTTCCGAAGGAATCGCACTTAAGGACGTAGTTCAGATCCGGCAACATTAAGCGGGAAATAAAACACAGTACAGAAGCTCCCGGAGATTTACGCGTCATAAAAATACTAAGAGCAAGGAATACAGAGTGTCTGTTTTTGTTATTATAACAACTAAAAGGGTATATATATTGGATCTCCAATTTTTTTGTAATCCTAATTGCAAGTGGCACACAATCTTTAAGTCTACATTTTTTTGCATAATGTTTGCTTGTCCAATGTCTTAAGCTTATTTTCACTTTTCCTAACTTTTTATCGACGTATTTTTAAAATACATTAGGCTATTACACGTTAAATGTTGAGGCCAATATGGTTCGGTTAAATGTAATTAGGACTACCAATTTTGGGAGAGCCAAATGGCACGTGTTATATATTAGAATATTATAAAGACTAATAATAAAAAATATAATACTCATATAATTATTTCTAAAGCTGTTTTCATTATTATCTTGTTTATTTACTTAACTTAAACATGTTTTTAAAGTCTAAATCATAATAGTTTCTAGTTATATCAAAATATTGATTATAAAAACAATAACTGTATTTATTTTGTAAACAATACGTATACCCCTGAAAAGGTTAGAACCTAATAAGAGTAATAATGTTTAACATGTATAATTGTATGTCGTATCTGTGATTACCTATTGTAAATAAGTAATTAAGATATTTTAGGGTTATGCAAATCTCAAATTGATATCATTTGACACCACGTGGTTTTATTAAATCCTAATATATATGATGTTTTAAATACATCATGAATTGGTTATTTCTCTGTACCTTTTCAATTGTAATTTCCACGTGGTTTCATTTCATAAAATACGATGCATAATTTATACACTCTAAATTGTGTATCGTATTTTTAAAATAATGTTTAGACTATTTAAAGAAAATAGGAAAACAAATTATATTATAATAATCATTTATTATTGAATAACAAGCCTATTTCCGGTGGAATGTTTGCGGCGCGATCTTGTTCCCGCCATTTTCTGTTAATATAAAGAGGCTACAGCTTTGCCATAGTCAGTTTTGCTGTGAACAGTTTTTAAGTAACATCGATCTTCGGGAACAAGTTTGTCTTACTGCTAGGCTGCTACTATACCAAGCTAAGTATTCTTTCGAATATTTTATTTCCCTGTGTCATCAGCAACTTTGAATATTGTTTGTTAAAGTGTAACTCGTTAATTTCTGTATTTAATTACTAATAACTCGTTCTTTTGTTTTATTATAACTTATTACTTTTGTTTGTTATGTTTAATGGTTAATCATTTATTATTTTATTTCTATGTAATATGTACACCTTTGTAACTTTTATTTGAAAAGAGCAACCCCCGAGTTTCTCGCTAGCTCTTCTCGGGGAAGTCTGCATTCCGAGCTAGTAGTCGAGTAATTTTTAATAAAAATAATAATTCAATTTATATTGTCGTTTGTAATTGCATTGCCTCATTATCTGGATTAGATTAAAATTGCATTGAAAAGCATTTACTACCTCAAAGACTAGGGGCCTTTCCTAACACACGCGACTAAAATTGGTTAATTCGCATAGTTTAACCGCTTTCCTGTAGTAGGTGTTAAGACGACTAGGTATTAATCTGGAGGTAAAGAGTTCAACTCCCCATGGGGGCAGAAATTTTTTTGCTTAGTTTGATTGGTGATTGGGCTTCTGAGCCGACTGTTTCACTAGTGCCTAACAGCCACTACTAACATCTTACAAATATTTTAATTTTTAGATCTTTTGACATCCTATTTGAATCATGCGATAAATTTGGTTAAGAGCATTAACTAGAAATGAAATAAATTGATATAGGTCTAAAATGATTCCGCCCTTACAATGATACTAATCATTGAGCGTCATATTTATACATATTAGTCCATAACTTGAAAACTAGTACTAACCCCTAATAAAACTAAGGCGATGAAAATAGGTCACATTCCGAATGCATTCCGGTTAATAATTTCGTAGAAATTCATGAAAAAATATTGCCATTTAACTATGAATTTTAGAAGACAATATTTTTGTTTCTTATCGCTGCTCAACATGTGTAAAAAAATCATAAAATAATCTCTTTAGTATAGATATCCCAAAGTCATGACATTAAAGGACATTGCTCTGCGTCCATACATTGTTCGCCCCAACACCAACAGCAGTGAAAAAATGCTTTTCGTATAATTAGACATTAGTAAATAGTGTACGTCCACATCAATTACCACGGACAAGCTTCGAAATCGAATTATATATCAAAATGAATCAGATTTTGAGGTTAGTGGAAGTAACACTTTATTTCGTTAGAGCAATACACATAGTCCATACCTATACAATTATTAAAATAATAATTATTGCAATCTTCAAAGAACGTTATTATAGGCACTTAATAAAGAACATGAAATCTTTAAATTATAAAGCAAGTCAAAAACACAACGAAGTAACAAGCGACAGCGCGTGAGTAGTCAATTGACGTATGTTTTAATTTAATTTTCGTTGTAAAATTGTGAAAGAAGTTATGGAAAACATAATTAATACAAATAAATAAATGTAAATACTTACATAAAATCGATTCAATTCTGTTTAGTCGAGCAAAGGTAACAATAACCATTCGTTTATTTTACTTCATTTGGTTTTGTTTCTAAAAGTACTTTTATATATTTTTGATTTGTCCGTCAAATACATATATTTGTTATGAGTGTTATAAAATATGCATATAATTATGACGTAAATAAAATCTTTGTTGGTCATGGGGCGATTTTCGACATTGTCCTTTAAAACTAGTTAAATATTCCATGCATCTATTGCCTTCTTGCTACGACACGTAGTATGATAATGCTACGATTCCACTACGGTCACGTAGACATGCTACATGCGTGTTACGAATATAACTGGGATTTTATATGACGCAGTTGACAAATTGTCTTGTTCTTCCTTCCCTGGATATCGTATCTAAATCATAATTTCGTACACTATTTCTGTACACAATAGCCGTGGGTGAAATATTTACTAGCTGCAATTACTACTAGTATATTGGATATGAAGGCTGTTAGTTATTATGCCCGAATCGCGAGGCAGCGCTGGATTGCGACACCACTCTGGTGGCGGCGGCCGTGTGTGCGGAAGGACGTAGTCGGCATTAAGGCGCATAGTAACGTCAATCATAAAAAATCACTGCAGAAAAACCCGGTTCTCTTCATAAATATTGAATAAAAAAATCTTTAAAAAAGATATGTTATTATTCAACGCATTCTTTAGAGGATGGTCTTTTTAATTTTTTGATAAATTAATTAAAACTTGGTTAAAATGTGACCCAAATATGCCTCGATTTTAAAACTATAAACCTAATCGCTTCGTAAATATTAGGTTAATCACATACTTTCGATTTCAATAAATAAAGGGAACAATATTCTAGGGGATGGTCTTTTTAGATTTTTCTTATTCGCCTTTATTAATTTTTTATTGAAATAATTTATCTTACGCGTAAAGGTTTGCTTGAATATTCCCCTCACTCTCACTCACTCACTCCTATGTAATCAGTGCAGGACGATCGACGCAAGGTCATTGGGAGCACTATGCGCCTTAAGCACCCGCGCTATCGTCGAAGTAACAAAAATTGACAGAGATAACGTGATAAATAGGAGTGGCTTCTCACTACGTCACAAGTACGTACAATATTAATTTACTTATAATGTCATGCGTCATTGCAAATCAATATATTATGGTCAAAAGTTTTCGACTAAGTTAAAAACGAAACAAAAATAAGAGTCCAATATTTATGAATAACCTAAATGTCGGACACTTATAAAATGTAGCCCGCTTTCCTATTGAGTGATAAAATGTACTAAAATCCATTATACAACATTTTTGATGTTTTAATTCTTTCATTGTTGTACGAAAGGAGATGCAACTTTAGATATGCCTATTTTAGTATAATTCCCACATCTTATTTAATGTGTTCTACGATTTGATTCTATTAGTTCGGCCTTTGTTTGTCCCTTCTCCCTGTCCCAAATTTCAATAAAATTTGTTAAGCGGTTTAGCCATGAAAGCGTGAATATAGACTTTCGCATTCATAATATAAGCAGGGATTCACGTCGTGGGTGTAGATAAAGTTGATTGACCGACTAAACATAATTTAGTATGAAGACACTCTTTTACTACTTATACTTAGGTACGTTTCGTTTGATAAACGCACATGCGTGTTAAAATATGCCGGCTAAGTAAGTCATGGCACGTAAGTTAAACATAATTATTGTGATTTTTAGAAACCCAATAACTATAGCAACTAAAAAGTAGCAATTCACGCCTCGATATATTAGTGAGGCTATAATCTATTTCTATACACAAACAGGCAGTCAATATACAGGGAGTAACTGAACACCTCAATAACATTTAAGGGGCATATAAGTTAGATACTAAATGGACCTTCAGTGCTTGTCTGAAACCTGGAACCCCAATACTTTCAGAGTTATTTGATTTTAAACTGAAAGCAAAAACTTTCAAGTGACAACCATAATCAGCTCTTAACACAAAACAAAATGACACGTGACAAACGTGAGCGTAGTATTCCTCGTACGCTTACGTAGGGCTATCAGCACTTAATACCAAAAAATCATTTATTTAGTTAGTATGGAGAAAAAAGTAGGTTTGTTAGCCCTAATATTTTTCCTACAGAATCTTTACTTCTGATGGATACATACCCTTAAATGTTATTGGGGTGTTCAGTTACACCCGGTATATGTTTCTTTGACGTTTCGACAATACAACAGAACGTGAGCGATATCATCTTGATGGCCTTCTGGTGAAAGGTAATTGGGCATTTAAGAGATCATAGTGAGTTTACCTTCAAAGGCGCGTTGGAGAGTTTTTGAAAGCAATCTTGTTAGAGAAGCGCTCCTGAGGATTAGGTGAGTACGTTAGATAAAACGGGACAATAGGGGCGGAAAATGCTTCGCGAGAGAAAACGTCGGGCCACAATGGTCGGGACGGTATCAGGGCGCAAACAATGTACTGCACAGGCCTTGGATGCCGAAATAAATGGACGTTTTTATTGCTTTGACTCAAAGGGAAAAGATCATATTAAAATTTTGTACACTAAATTTTGGGGTATTAAGAGTGTGAGAGATTATCCTCACCAAATAGTATTTTAAATGCTTTATCTATAACGAATAATAATAAGCAGCGTCGGGGGCGCTGTGGACTCGGCACTGGCCCTCAATCGGGAGGTCCGGGGTTCGATTCTGCTATGTACCAATCTGGTTTTCGTTTTTCAAATATCCATTTATCCTCTTACGGTAAGGAAAACATCATGAGACAACCTGCATACTCGTACATCTGCGACGAAATTCAAAGGTATATGTGAAGTAGAGATCCGGCAGCGCAGGTACTTAGGGACTTTAAGCACTTTGTTAACTATTCTTTATACTCCCACAAGACCCTATAATTTAAGTTCTTGTTTTCAGTACTTGTTTACCTCTCCTGATAAGCCCCTGCGTTCATCTTCCAATCAGATGCGCATGTGTCCTTCTCACCACTCCAACATAATGCATTCCTCCTTTTTGTTCAATCTATACTTCTCTGGAACGCTCTCCGTATAAAAATTAAGAATTTCACTAGCAGGTTCAACTTCAAAAACCGAGTCCGTAAATTTATTCACCGTCGAACTGAATAGTCACTTAGTTGATTTGATAGGCATTGCAATATCTATTATCCATATATTAATTGTTGATATATGTAATATATATTATTTTATCTAAGTTTTAGTATTTATGTAGTAGGATATTATTGATAGTTTTGATAGTTTTGTATTTTAACAATCCTCGAATTGATGATGCAATAATTGGTCTATTACTATTTCGGTACATCTACCACACCTGCTTTCTTCACCATCCTAAGGTTGGCTGGGAGAGAATGCCTTAGGCATTAAGCCCGCCTTTGTAAACACTGTACATGAAGAATTAATAAATATATAATTTTAATAGACAACTTTGCTTGTGCGTGTTTAAAGGTAGCAGTCTCAGCAAAAACAATATTTTCTCTCTTATTGTACAAATAACAATTAATGTTACACGATATTAATTCAAATACATACGCCTACGTCATTACTGTGGGCATACCCTATACCTAATTCTAATCTCTTGTTGTAATAGTTATTTGTATAACTATTAATGTTACACGATGCCTACGTCATTACCCACAGTAATTACCTCACTGTGTAGCATACCTTATTCTAACCTTTTTTATCAAAAAATAATTTCTGTATATCGTAATCTAGAATTATATTGCATTTGTTTAAAAGCTTTGTTACAGCCACAGATTTAGAGTAGGCTAGATACCACCTGTTGCCCGGCGCAGCGTGCCCCGAGACGCCCCGAGTTTGAGCAATGCTCAAACTGACCGCGCTTCTACTTTAGTTGGCATTCTAACGTAACGTTGACTAGTCCTGTGGTTGAAAACGTAAAAATGCCAAATTGCGCAAATTGTAAACTGTAAAAACTCTTCAAAAGTAGTAAATCGTGTCAATGGAGATGTATCCTATCATCGGTAAGTAACTTTGTTTCACAAATAGCTGTAATTCATTTTAAAATCAATTATTTATTATTTGTTGTGATATTCGCGTGATACTACTGCGATAAATTCGTATTTGGGAATGTTGATATATTTATTTTACATTGCGGGTTTGGCTTTGAAAGACCACCATCGGGTGTTCTAGCCGTACGCAATGAATTTTAAACGACAGAATCACTTCAAAGTAAACAAGTTTCGTGGTACAAGGGCTTTTATCATTCGTCTGTCAAATTTTGCGATTAGTGATGTACAATGGTTACTTTCAAATCGATTCAAGCAATCGAGCCATCAATTCGGTTTAAGAACAGAATAATAATTGAGAGACCAATGAAAATGCATTTTCGAATTAAGTATAGATAGGGCATGATTGTTTTCAGTTTTCCAAGCGATCCCATTGTAAAAAATAAATGGATTGAAGCGACAGGTAATAGAAATTGGTTTCCTTCACCACACAGTACAATTTGCTCAATCCACTTCAATAAAGAAGACTATGTAATCAGCAAAAAGTTAAGACGATTATCCGGAACAGCATATCCGAAAATGTTGGTGCTGAATACGACACAAAATGAAGAAGTAAGTGGATAAGTGTTCTATGCTAATGACTAATGACATATACCTGCTACTGATAATTATGACATTTATTAGTAATTTTGAGATTCTATTCTTTAATGAGCCTACTTGGTCAAGTCTGAATCAAGTGCGCTAAAAAGAAATAATATTCTATTTTACAGAAAGTTTACCACCAACCAACAACAAATGAAAATACGAAATTTTCTGATTTAACCAGAAAAAGGAAGCTATTACAGGTAATTTAGGGATCAAACACATTTTGTTACATCCTATCAATTTTATTATAGGTACATGTGAATGTTTGTTAGTGTGTCTGTATCTCAATGTTTGTTAATGTGGATGACGGATTTGGATGAAATTTGGCACACAGATAGTTTTTAAACGCGCATCGTCTCTCGTCGAAGTCTGTTGGCTTACTGAGCGAGCGCGGCGCATCGCGCGTTGCGATTGAAACGATTCTTTTTATGTGTGTACATCACTAAATGACTCGCGTGACGTCATAGTGAGTGGGGATACGGAGGCACGCTCGGTTCTCATACTATTTAATGAACAAGTGGTATCTAGCCTACTCTAAATCTGTGGTTACAGCTGACTATTTTTTGTCGAGCTAAAGCTGTGAGCTTTGCAGCGTCTTTTGTAGTATAAAGACTCGCTAAGCAGGGATTTTCAGGAGTCTAACACAGGGGAATGAAATTGTAGCTGCAAGTTTGTTTGAACCTTCACTGTTTTAAGGTTTTCACAGACACAAATAGTACCATGAATTTCACGAAATCTGAGTAATGTTTGATTTAATGTAATGTGTGTAGAATGCAGGTAGTTCATGGAATCATTTATGTAAAAAAACGTATGACTTACTAAGCCTGACCATCCCCTAAAATTATGCTATTTAATTAACACCTTGCATAACTAAACACATGAAACAGTTATTTAACGTGTTATAATTAGCGTGGACGATGAACGTCAATTTTGATTGACACCTTGCTAATTATATAAAACAGTTGTTTAACGTGTTATATTGGTATGGACGATAAGCGTTAATTAACGTAAATGTTTCATTTATTTATTAAGGTATTAAGCATTTAAACAAATGCAATCAGAAATATAAAATTTGTAAATTCGCCATAGTCTTAACCAATTTTCAGAAAATCTGTAAAGATTTCTAATTATTATTTAATTGTTGGCACGTACGAGTGACATACAAACAAACAAACAAACAGTACAAACAGTGACTTTTTACAGTTAATAAAGTTTTCTTTGGCTAAACAAAGATAAAAAGAAATAAATACAAGGCGCGTTCCATCTACGAGTAAGCTCAGATTTGCGGCATTTTCAAAATTTTCAGCATCATCGAGTTTCATTAGCTTTTGACGCTAGCAGGTCGTATGTTAAAGGTCCTCAATGGCCTTATAGCTTTTTGTGTGAAACTTACAGCTTCACAATCTTCAACTGTTAGTTTTCATACAAAAAGCTATAGCGTTTTCTCCCTCTGAACATACTCCGATTTCCGTATTTTTTGTAAATGTTATAGATAATTATAATGAAAAACTAGGTCTGTACGTTTTTATTGCAAGTAAATATTGCTTCAGATAAAAGTTATAGTTCTGAGTTAAAGCTTCCTCGAACTTTTATTTTTTTTATTAAACTAAACTGAATTACTAAAAAAGAATAACGCACATTGTCTTATTTCGTAAATGTTATTGGCTATTTCGAAAATGCTTACTCGAACCATGAATTGGCACATGTTATAACATCAACTACTTGTTACTTGATCTGGACTTACCCTTGTAAACAAACTAAATTGACAGCTTGTTTACGAGTACCCTCTTAAAGGTATTGATAACAGAACTGACAAAACAAACGCACTAAATCCAAATATTATTCATTAAACGTAACAGACAGTGAGAGTGAGATATCTCTTGCAACTTTATACATACTTGATTAGCGGAGGATCCTTTTCTAATCACGAATTGAAACAATAAATCCCCCGGGCTAATTGTGTTAAAATTCAGAATATTATAGCTTGTTCCCAACAACGGCGGATTCAATTTACTATGCTAACGAGATCTCGAAGTTTGGGCGAAATTAGCCGATACCTTCCTTCTTGAAAAAATATTTGCAACCAATTTCTATATCATTGTGTGCATTGTCTTATTAGATAGTGTTCGCTCTTGTGTCCGTGGTATTGGTTGACCGAAATATCGCATATAATAATTCACCTTGTTTATACTGTCCAGTATGTTTTATTGAACTTTAGTGGTAATTGTACCGAATATTTTATACCTAATTTTAATACTGTGTAATTGTTATCCCTTTTAAGTGGGACACGATTTACCCCACTGTGTAGCATACATATGTTTTGGGTTAAGGTTAACAAGTTAAGAATCATTTTTTGTAAACGTTTGCTGTTTATGTGCCTGTTACCTGATATAATTATGTGCTTAATAAATAAAGTCGCGAGATCAGTAGAATTCCGAGATTGCGAGTATCAGGTATATGGGTTTATGTGTAGGTATATATTGTAGCTTCAAGTATGTAGGTAGGTATATTATGGACTTCGTTCTTTATAATAAAGGTACTTTTAAATATGTTCCTTGTATGTACAAAAGCTGTCTAGTGTAAAAACCTAGTATTATAAATTAGAATATATTTTTTACATCTACCTTGAGACTCACCCTAAACCTCACCTAGAAAAGAATCACCCTAAAGGGTCACCTGTCAGAAAATGCCAGAAAAAGCTTTAAGTTCGCTTATTTTAAAACGAGGAGGGAAACTCTGTACCAGGGTCGTCTGCATGGGTACCTCCGCCTTACCTATTTCTATCGCAAAGCAGCAGTGCTTGCATTGCTGTGTTCCGGTTTGAATGGTAAGATATGGCAGTGAAATTACTGGGTATTGTGACTTTACATCTGATGTCACAAGTTGGCAACGTACACTGTGGTTCTTGTGGGGGTTGCAGTTTTGCTGTAAATCTCGCACGAGCCACATGTATTATCGGTGACTGTTACCACTTACCATCAGGTGGACAGTTTCAGAGTTTGCTAACTTATCGCAATAAAAAATCCAAAAAACATAAATAAATTAATGAATTTTTCCCTTTTTTCATAGAATTAATTCCTTTGTTCAACTCACATCTCAAACTTGTCTAACAACTGATACTGTAAACAAGCAATAAAGTGTTCACTATCAAAAATTATTCACCTCGCAAACGAAACAAGATACAGCCTTGAATAAAAATATTATGAAAATAAAATTGTGTTTTTGTGCTATAGGAAACCAATTTGTTATGGGTGGAAAGTTTTAAAACCAAATACTTAATCATTTTGGAATTGCTTTCTTACTTCGATAATATGTGTTTTGTGTTGCCTGGGGAGCGATCAAATATATTTTAGTCAGATTTTTTATCTAGATTTTTTATACAACTAAGTTATAACCAACTAAGTTATATAAAAATCTGACATCAAACTAAAATATATTTGATTGCTTTTTGTTCATTAAAATTTCATTAATAAGTTCATTAATTAAGTGATATCGCGTGGAATTCAGTAGTTACTTATGTGACACTTGAATTAAGTAAGTAATTTTTAAAATTTCCATTTCAGATACTTTATACTTTTTTGGTTTTATTTTTACGAAATCAGCAAACAAAAATCATATTTTTCATGACTCATACTCGGAAAGTAGGTCTAAAGTTGCCCGAGGAGCGGGCTGAATACTTTTCAGAGTCGCTTTTATTATGGAGAATCGCTTTCAACTGACAGCTGTCAAATTAAAAAAAACTAGTTATATTTCACTTTTATATTGAACAATATTGAAACTTTCTATACAGCCACTCAATTACAGCGCGATGTAAAATTGAAATAACATAAAGTTAAGTATTAATTAAAGAATATATTTTTAATGACGTTATTATATTTAACTTTCAACTATCTCTTTAAAATAACATAGATTTGGGCAAAATATTAACCATTTTTTCGATAAAGAAAATGAAAAATAATGGCTGAATAGTTGGCCGGCAACAGAAAAAAAAACCAAAAAAGGTGGGAATAGCGGCAACCCAATCTTCATTTGTTTTTTCGAGTTGTAGAATTTTGATTATACTTCCTTAAAGCAGAGATTTGTATTAACACAATGAGTTCGTCTGATTCAAATATAGATTTAACGCCTGATTTCATAAGAGAAAAGGCTAAACAGAAGTTGTTGATTTATGTCAAATAAAATTCACTCATTTTTTCTTCATGACATTTTTTTTTCTTTCCTTGTATTCGTAATGAAAAGCACAGTGTTTACCTCGGGTTAAAGATTTATTTAGTTCCGAGACGGGCTTACAATAGATCGAGGGTTACTTTCACCCCTAGGGTAACAATGTACAATTTTAACCGTTCTGTCTTTAAAAATATTTTGATAATATGTTCAACAATATAATCATCATCATCAGCACAGCTCATATACGTTCCCACCGAGGGGCTCGAGCCTACCCTATGTTAAGGTGATTAGGCCTTAGTCAACCACGCTGGCCCAGTGCGGATTAGTCGACTTCACTTACACCATTGAATTTCTTCGCAGATGTATGCAGGTTGCCTCACGATGTTTTCCTTCACCGTAGGAGCGTCAGACAAATGTACATATGAAATTCGAAAAACGAAAATCACATTGGTACATTGCGGTCTCGAACCTCGGACCTCCTGATTGGAAGGCGAATGCCAAGTCCACGGCGGCGCCACCGACGCTCTTTCTTCACAACAATATAATATACGAATGTTATAGCTGCATGTTTTATATAAGTAGCGGTACAGTCAATCAGAATTGTTCAAAAAACAGAAGAGATGCGCATTAAAAAACAAACAAACCCATATAATTACATTAGGCAAGATTACTAGTATTCTGTGTTTTCCATATTACTATGTACCGAGTACAAAATAAAACACCCACTCCATTCGCTTAATAACAGACTCTGAGATTGATTGGCCTAAACAATACCGGCTCTTGGAAACTGGAGAAAGAATCCTATTTGTTACGGAAAATCCCGGGTCCCGCCGGAAAAGGGTGCTTATATACTGCCGTGGAAAATGAAGGCACCATTTGATCAAATCCATGATTTCATGATTATTAGAATATTCCCTAAACAGTACAGTTGCTCTTGCGATGTCAGCTGATGCTGGATAATTCATTTAATTTACCCGCGAAACAATCGTCTTCAGCCGTCGCTATATACTCGTAATATAATATGCTGAAGTAAATAGGTCTATTTACGTCGTGGACTGGAGTAAATTTACGAGTATTGATGTCTTGGACTGAATGAAATGTATTAAGTTTTTAGTGGGGTCTGTCATTTGTTGCTTCCTTAATGTTATTGCTTAATATTATAATTTAAAAAATAATGTTTAATTTATCTTATGCCACGAGCTCTCTGTTGGATCCAATGGTTGACTGGTAGAGAATGCCACATGACATTAACTCCGCCCCAATTGTAAATTTTTCTTGTGCAATAAAGTTTAAATAAATAAATGCCTTACAGGCACAATTAAAAGACGTCAAAACATAGTTCACTATATCATCTGTTCATCTGTTCGCAAAATTGGGGAACCTTTTCGAGAAGAACAGGCAAGAAACCGAATGTTTAATTTTAATTAAAATAATAGTATTTCATACATGGTAGTATTTCATTGTATACATGGTTTATATTTTATGAAAATATCTAAAGAAATACCTATTTTAAATCACTTTTACTTAGATGTAATTTTATAAAAGTATCAACATGATGCCTATCGGATGTGATTGGAACAGTTACTCAACCAAATACATTTTATCCATTATTCACAAGGTTGTACCTTTGAACGTCAAATGGCAACTATTTTATATTATTTGGGTTTATATGATTATTTATATTTTATATTATGCTTCGGGATCACTTGGTGTTGGACCTTTCCGCCCCAACGGCCGTCAGTCCTACGAGTGATTAAGGTTTGCAATTCTTTGGCCTCGAGTGGCGGCCGCCACTCGAGGCCGACGACCCGTACCGACGATCTGGTGAAGGTCGCGGGAAGCCGCTGGATGCGGGAGGCGCAGGACCGATCGGTATGGAGATCCTTGGGGGAGGCCTATGTCCAACAGTGGGCGTCTCTTGGCTGATATGATGATGACTTGGTGTTAATGCAGGTCGGTTCCCCATGGGGACAGAAGTTTTTCTACTTCGTTTGGTTAGTGGTAGGGCTTGGCTAACCACCACCGTCTCGCCCAAATTTGTCAAAAATAACAATGTTTAGAAGATTGCTGTGTTTCGGCAGTTAAATGTAAGGTATCCAGTTCCTCAGTTGTTGAGGGGTTTAGGTGACACTCGCTTCCATCCAGGGCCCTATTGTCACTTACCATCAGGGGAGATGAAAGCCAAGTGCGTCCATATTGTGTGAAAAACACATAAATGCTTTAGGGGGGTAAGTCCCATTATATTAAAAAACCGGCGAAGTGCGAGTTGGACTCGCACAATGAAGGTTCCGTGCAACGCTGCTTCTAGATCCAACAAGAAGGCTATTGCTGAAGCCAAGGCGGAACACGTGGCCAGGGTTGGCGAGCGACTAGGAAGCTATCCCAGTGGGAGTCGTGCTTTTTGGTCGCTGGCCAAAGCTGCGCAACGTAATTTCTGCCAGTCCAGTCTCCCACCATTGCGTGTAGCTGATAGCAGCCTGGCCCACAGTGCAAAAGAGAAGGCCAATCTCTTGGTCCAACTCTTTGCCTCTAACTCGACAATGGACCATGGAGGAGCCACACCACCTAACATCCCTCGGTGTAAAAGCTCACTACCTGAAATACGCATTACACAACGTGCGGTCAGGCGGGAGCTTAAGCTCCTGCACGTCCATAAGTCGAGTGGGCCGGATGGCATCCCAGCAGTGGTGCTGAAGACGTGCGCCCCTGAGCTGACTCCCGTACTAACGCGCCTTTACCGCCTTTCCTATCAGAACTGCAGGGTTCCATCTTCGTGGAAGATTGCTCACATCCACCCAATTCCCAAAAAGGGTGACCGATCCGACCCGTCAAATTACAGGCCAATAGCGATAACGTCCTGTCTCTCCAAGATTATGGAGCGGGTCATCAACTCCCGCCTCCTACGGTACCTGAGAGAGCACCAGCTGATTAGCGACCGACAATACGACTTCCGTCACGGCCGCTCAGCTGGTGATCTTTTAGTTTACCTGACCCACCGTTGGGCGGAAACCTTGGAGGGCAAAGGTGAGGCTCTCGCCGTGGGACTAGATATTGCTAAGGCATTTGATAGGGTCTGGCATAGAGCTCTTCTCACGAAGCTACCATCTTATGAAATCCCCGAGGGACTCTGCAAATGGATAGCCAGCTTCTTGGATGGTAGGAGCATTAAAGTCGTCGTCGACGGCTGCTGCTCCAAAACCATGCCCATAAATGCTGGCGTTCCACAAGGTTCGGTGCTCTCCCCAACCCTGTTCATTCTGCATATCAATGACATGTTGTCCATTGAGAACATACATTGTTATGCAGATGATAGTACGGGTGATGTGCGGTATACCGACCACCAGAATGTCCCTCGGATTTCGTTGCAAGAAAGGCGGTTACAACTTGTGTCTGAAGTCGAGGACTCTCTAGGGCGAGTCTCTGAATGGGGTGCAAAGAACTTAGTTAAGTTCAACCCCACGAAGACACAAGTGTGCGCATTCACTGTGAAGAAGGACCAATTTATCGTAGTGCCTCAGTTCCAGGGAGTTACTCTTCGTATGTCCGGTGGTATCGGGTGGAAATTTCTGCCAAAGTGCAGTTTGGGAGGCATTTGGAGGACAAAGCCAAATTGGCGAGTAAAAAACTGGGCGTCCTGAATAGAGCCAAGCAGTACTTCACTTCTAGCTAGCGGCTGATGCTTTATAAAGCACAAATACGGCCGCATATGGAGTACTGCTCGCACCTCTGGGCAGGAGCTCCGAAATATCAACTCGACCCTCTTGACTCCCTGCCAAGGCGTGCATTCCGCATCGTCGATGATCCCAATATCACGGCCTCAATGGAGACGCTGGAGCAAAGGAGAGACTTTGGTTCTCTTTGCGTGCTCTATCGGCTCTTTAACGGAGAGTGCTCTGAGGAACTGTTTGCAATGGTGCCCTCGTCACCTTTTTATCATCGCACCACCCGCCACCGCAATAGAGTTCATCCGTACCACCTGGAACCGATCTTGTCTAGCACAGTTCGTTCGTTCATTTCTTCCACGTACGTGCAGACTCTGGAACGAGCTACCAGCTGCGGTGTTTCCTGAGCGCTACGATATGTCCAACTTCAAACGAGGTTTAAAAAGAGCACTTCTCTCCAGGTAGGCAGCAACTGAGCTTTGCCCCTGGCATTGCAGATGTCCATGAGCGGTGGTTACCACTTACCATCAGGTGGGCCACTTGCTCGTCTGCCACCTTTAGCAATAAAAAAAAGCTTCTTTAATTTCCTAACTATGTACATATTTCCTGTTTTCAGGTTTTTTCCTTAATATGTGTAATAATATAAAACCTTGCTTCATGATTCCCTTGAGTGTCGAAATATACATAATTTGTGTCAAAACAGATTATGTATATTGTGTGTAAAAAGATACGGCCATCTTCTTTTTATATTAAGTTAGAAGTTACATTTTTTATCAGCTTCAACCTGAGTATATGGCTTTAATTTGAACTCGATAACTCCACGCGTTCCCGAGAGAACGGGTCTTGACAGACAGACCTCAGACGGGAAACAAAGTGATCCTATAGCGGTTCTGTTTTTTTTTCCTTTTGAGTTGCTGAATCCTAAAAATTCGACGAAAACGCAAAACCAAACGAAAGCCACATCTATTCGTGATCACGAGCAATATAAACACCGAACACAGTGTTATATAACTTTCAAAACCAGTGAATCAACCCCTCAGACTGTAAACAGCTACTTTGTACATCAATCACTTGCCCGCTCCCAGCTCCCAGGGCACACTGTAGACTCCGGAGTGCTCTAACTTTGTCGGCAAGTTTCAGATCAAATATTTAGCCAACTTCCCCTGCCCACTAGCATGCTGCGTTGTTGTGAAACTGATATACCTACTCAACTTTTTGAAGGTATAGGGTTCTGTACCTACAAGGAAAAAATATTTTACAAAAATTTAAAAACCGACTTCAAAAACACTAAAAAGTTAAAAATAATATAAGAATAGGTACAGACAACATCACACTTTTATATTGAAGTCGGTGCCAAACGATGATCATCTAGAAAGTCTTAAAATTTGGCACCGACTTCAATATTAAAGTGTGATGTTGTCTGTACCTATTCTTATATTATTTTTTTTACTTTTTAGTGTTTTTGAAGTCGGATTTTATTTTTTGTAAAATGTTTTTTATTTTTATCTTTTTAGTGAATTATATTGAGGTGCGAGGTCAGGTCAAACCCATAAGTTAAGGATCCTTCCATCATCAGCTCTGTTCATGACGACCAGACGCAAATACGTGAATAGCTTCGGAACAAACATGAAACACGTTGGACGTACCTATAAAATTTAAGGATTTCCCTTGCTTTTCATGGGATCCCATCATCAGATTCTGACTTTGATCTGACCCGATTACTTGAATAATTTTATAGCCAAAGAATTTTTAAAATCAGTCTGGTAGTTTTTGAGTTTATTTATTACAAACAAAAATACAAACGTACTTAATCTTCTTTCTTCATAATATTTTAGTAGATGAGTTTCGGAATACAGAAATTGTTTACATTTCGTAATTATTTCTGTATTGAAATTTATTGTGAAGGCACTTACTTGGTATCCCTATACCTTATAGGTAGGATTGAGGGTGAGGACTTTTTGTTATGAAAGTATGTATCCTACATTTACCTGTCTGAGGAAAATGCCATTTTTTAAGATAAGTGTTATACTGAATTAAATTGTATTTGAGATGTGAATCTTTTCTGAAAAAGAAAAACACTAAACATATAATAATACTTTTACATACAAACTAAATAGGAACAGGGATACAAAAATAAAAAGTAATAATAAATAATAATAATATTTTTTTGATTGAGCTGTGCAGTTTTTGCAAAACATGGCTTTGCTTTTAATATGAGCATTAGCATAAAACAGAAAGCACGGATCTTCAACCAGTGTGTCCTACCAGTGCTTACTTATGGAGCCGAGATATGGGTAACAATTAAGGCCATCGTCCACAAACTAGAGGTGGCACAAAGAGCAATGGTAAGAAAATTGGTAGGAGTAACACTCCGGAACACGAAAACGAATAAGTTGGCTCCGAAAACGGCGTCAGGTCTCGGACATTACACACCGCGTAACAAAGCTCAAGTGGCAATGGGCTGGACATATAGCCAGAAAGCCGGACTCGTGGTGCAGAACTGTCTTAGAGTGGAGGCCATGGAACCGTAAAAGACCCAACGGGAGACCACAGATGCGGTAGAAGGACGACATCGTCAAGATGGTGGGCACGAACTGGATTAGAGTAGCCCAAAATAAAACGGAATGGAGAAAGTTGAAGGAGGCCTATACCGCCATGGTAGAAGAAAAGGCTTAGATGATGAATAATATTTTTTAATAATCATATGATTATTTTTGTTGTTGATGTTCACCTCAATTTCTTTAATAATAAGCCAAACGTAACATCATCTGCAACTAGCTCCATCTCCATCCATCTTTGAATTAGTCAGCAGCAAAACAGAAGTGATGTGCGTCGGTGGAATCAGGGTTAACAACAGGGCTCTGTGACTGATCCCTCTACGAGTTTCCATAATTGATCCTCAAACCCAAGATTCCTCGAAAAGCCCGGAATACCAAAGGAAAAGGTGGCTAGATGACATTAAAAAAGTAGTAATCCTCTTAAGAGGATTGTGAAGCTTGTAACACCGTTTTTTCTTAAAATTTCATAAAACACTAATTTTGCAAAAACATTTTGGTTTCACTGTAGTTTTAACACAAATTTCACAACTAAAATCATAATTACAATAACTTTGTCAATTAATTTCACAATATCAATGTCAAGTGTCAACGTGAACGTCGTTTCACGTCACGTCAGTGACATTTTCAATTATCTTTGGTCATTATTCAATTTTTGCATAAACAAAATAAATCTCGCGTTTATCCTGGCCTTATTTACAAAGATAGTTTTTTTTCGCCCAAAATCCCGTGCTTCCATTTAGGTGGGTTGATTTTCTCAAAATTCGGAATTTGACATTTAGACCGTTTGTTTTGATCATTTCTATAGACATATTATAATAAAATACACTTAAACTTATAGATCATATAATTATAGTTTCGTCGAATAGAATTTGGAAAGCATTCAGTTTGTTTATGGTTAATTTTTCATTACGTTTCGTTTTTCAACCAAGCTTATAACTTTGGCTGGAAATAATTATAGCATATTGTAGAATTTCGAAAGAACCGTATGTTGACTTGACACATCATGACACACATGTTATGAAATGAATTTGGTTTTAGGGCAGGTTCCGTCGCCAATACGACGCTTAACATTCGGTGAACGAACGCGCCCATTTTTCACCCTAGTCTTTGAACGCGTCTTTCGTCTATGTTATGATCTCCGTACTGGTTAGTCTGTGAGACATCGACCGAAGAAATTTGTTATTGATTCGAAGATCATAAAGTATTTATATTCATTTCTGCGAATAAAATCAATAGGTATTTCTCCCGTTTTCCGTGTGAATTTAATTTGAAAAGCTACAGTGAGACTTCAAAAGTCAGTTCTTTTTGTTTTCAGCTTGAAGAGTAAAGCTAAGGAAAAAATACTATATTTACTCGCCGGCACGCGATTCATTAAATTAAATGGATTTATTGTATCAATAAGTGCAAAAAATCAATAAGGTATCTAATTAACTTATTATATTTCATGATTTAAAACAGATTTTGAATCAAACATAGTACATTTCCAAAATTCGCCTTTTTCATCCCCTATTTCATTAAAAAAACCAGATAGTAAGCGGCATTTTAGTGGGATTAATGCTTATATTGAGTAACACTTGCTTATTTCATGTTAAATTCGAAATTTTCACTATATTAAGTTTCACATCATTCTTTGGCAAATAACTCACAAATTAAGCTGTTTTATTTTTATTAATAGCCATAATTATACACAAAATAGGTGCCCTCCCCTCCATATATCCTTTATTATTAACTAACAAATAAGACACTGACAATTCATTGAAAATTATGTTTGGAATTAACTTGCAATGTTTATTACCTGAAATTCAGATGTATTGACTGGGATTCCTTCAGAACTCAGTGTTAGACCCACTGACCTCAAGATCATAGGCATATTTAATTATATTTTTAACATAACACTGTGCTATGAATCTCCAGGGCAGTTCCCGGAGGCCGTAGGGCTCCGCTGCTTAGCTAGACAAAATAACCTAGTATCAAGGAGGAATTCTGTGGAATTACACAAGTAATATTAGAAACAGAGAATAATCTAAGAAACTGGAATTTTATGTCTCTGACCCGTGATCGCAGAAACTTAGCATCGAAGGTATGATCTACTAACAACCGCTCCGGGGAAGGCTACTAATTTCTTTTAAAAAAAAGGAAACCTATAACTATTTGTTCGTGTACTTTATTGCCCCTCATTTTGTAGTTTTGTACCCAATTTGTACCTGATTTTTACCTGCCGAGATTGATCAAACAAACCTGAACCATCCTGCCCTTGGCTTGTATTGATTAAACATTAAGTTAAGTGCTTTGCATCAAGGGATTTTGTTTAGTTCCGTAACATATGCATAAGTGAATTATAATTATATACCTACAAGAATAAAGCTTTTCATTTTGCATCGGACTAAAGGAATAAGTTTGTTTTTTTTCTTTAACTTTAAGATTTCCCTATATTTCTACAATTCAGCAAGAAAAAGCACTACAAGCTGTAAATTTTCATACAAAAAGCGATAACGCTTTTCTCCCTCTTAACATAGTCCAATTATTATAATTTTTGGAAATATTGTAGATCTAATGAAGATCTAGGTTTGTACGTTTTGATTTTGAAGTAATAAATCTCAGAATATAAATTAGCATCTAAATATCTATATTTTAGACTTAAAAACTACCTCGAGCATTTTTATCTTTATTGACTAAATTATACTAAATTACATAAAAAGCAAAACGTACAAACATAGATTAAGGTATACTGAATGTAATGAAACCAAAAGTGTCTAATTTCGTAAAAAAAATCAGGAGGGTAAAACAGTTATCGCCAGAAACAATATTTCAATATGAAATGTCGGCACTTGCCTCGGACTTTCAACTCTAAGCGGTGTGCAACAAGCTGCATTTTGAAAGTGTATACTCGAGCCATGAATTGGCACTTCACAGTCTTCTTAAGGGTTTCCCTCGATTTTTATGGGATCCCATTATGAGATCCTGACTTTGGTGACCTTGGGACCACCACCAGGAGCATACTCTATTGAATACAAAAAGAATTTTGTAAATCGGTCCACAATTGGAGGTGTAATCGCGTAACATACACACAAAAAAAAACATACGGGTCGAATTGATAACCTCCTCCTTTTTTGAAGTCGGTTTAAAAAAGGAACCTTTATAGGATCACTCTCGTGTCTGTCTGTCTTTAAGGTTGTCCGTAAGGAAAATCCTCTCATTACTCTCCTTACAAGAAAAAAATCAACGTACGGAACCCTCTCCACGCGACTTTTGTCCAGTTCTTTAAATAGTAATAATAATTTAATTGATCTCACAATTGCACCATGTCACAGAATAGATAATAGTACTACCTATGTACACTATGTACAGAATTCGCATTCCTTTAATCTTAAAAGAAGCCGACATTATTAATAACTAAACTTTGAGCATCCAAGCTGAATCACACCTTAACGCCACGCGTTAGCGTATGTTATTGGTAGTTCTGAAATCTTCGCGGAACGGTAGGTACTTCTTACAGTACGGTTTTGTACCTACCTACCTAAGCGAGTAGAGACAGAGGCCTGACCATGTTCAGAAACAGCCCAACTCACAGCAATGTGTGTAGGTTTACAATTTACACCCTGAGCAACATTCTGTGATAGTTTAACCACTAAACTAGAAACTTTACGCATACAGTATTGATCTGTTGGTGTAGAAACTGGGTGTAGAAGCTTAGATTGTAGATACCAATTTCTCCCTTAGCACGAGTCTATGTGGTTAATGAAACACAAATAAACAAACAATACAGTTACATGAAATTAATTAATTATAAAAAAGATTATGATAATTGGCAGCCAGGTTTTTTTTCTTGTTTTTATGGATTTTTTTCGCAGACCTATCCATAGATACCCCGCACGTATGGATTTGATGAAAAAAAAATTTTGAGTGTCAGTTCTGTGTATGGGGAACCCCCAAAATTTATTGCTTTTTTCTATTTTTGTGTGAAAATCTTAATGCGGTTCACAGAATACATTTACTTACCAAGTTTCAACAGTGTAGTTCTTATAGTTTCGGAGAAAAGTGGCTGTGGCATACGGACGGACGGACAGACAGACAGACATGACGAATCTATAAGGGTTCCGTTTTTTGCCATTTGGCTACGGAACCCTAAAAAAGATTAAACATTAAGACTACATACAGCGAAGCGAGCGAAGCATCAAACTACATAATATTGCATGTTTGCTTCCACGCTACATAGGCTCTTTTTATGCTTACCAAGCCTTGAATATCACGAACGCTATAAGTACATTAATGATATGGACAAACGTGGATGAACATAATATCATTAAACGTTGACGTTTAAACGATGGTCAGTTTTAGTTGGCCATTTCATGAAATAGTCGGCCACATCATGAAATGGTAAATTTTACGATATGACTACGACATATACATGGGCCTAATAAACAAGAATTCTACGTATTTTAATATTTTAAAAGTGATGTAAGTCATTTTATAAGAATTTTGAAGAGCATAATAAAATTATCTCATATAAAGCCTACGACAGAAAAATGACATATTTTACTGTGCAAGTATGTCTTTGTACGGATTAGCGCTGAAAGCAACTTTGTACTCTCAACAACACTTCAAACATTACACTTGCTTTACGAAACCAGTCTCAATCTCGAGCGACATAAGGGCGATTTAAAATTGCTGTAAATTCTGACTCATGTAAACATTAAAGCTGGGCGCGTATGGGACTGTTTTGATATAATTTTCTCGTAAATTAGGATCCAGATTGTTTTGGCATCAAGAATTCAAGTCAGAGCTCTTAACGTTAATTGGAGTCGCTTTATACATTATGTAGGTAATAAGTTTTAAAGCGATGAGCAAATCCGATTTTGTCGTTTTTTCGTATCTGTTCAATACTCGGCCGTGATGCTAAGCAGGCACACTGCTTAAACCTACTAGCCACCACCACGGGGAGTACTTAGGACCACGTTTCGTGGCTGTGTTAGGAGGCACGTGAGAGTTGCCTAACAATACCTAACTTGTTAATTAAGTAAGACCTACGTACTCACAGTCCATCTTCTTTCCTGAGCACCGTGGCGTACAAAACGGGTGGTTGGACTGTTCTTACGAGTGTAGGTACAACACATACACAGAATCTCCACTAAACATGAGGTCCTAGATAGACCGCCAAGACAATAAATAATTACAGATACCGGGTCGCTAATCAGCGAACAAATCCACGATCAACAATACGGGCGCTCAATCCCGACGAATCACCGCGAGTGGTGTCGCAATCCAGCGCTGCCTCGCGACTCGAGCGTAATAACTAATAATATCTGTTTGTGCATTTTTTGTAATACTGAATAGATTTCTGACAATAATTATCTAGACAGCACAGCCTTACTCACTCGCTGTATGTTTTAGCTCTCGATTATGACGTCATCTTGTAATTTTGTACCGCCTACCGTAGCAAACTCCGTGTAATCAAAACGATAGCGAGTGCCAAACTAACGAGTCAGGACCTGATGATGGGATCCCAGCAAAATTCGAGGGAAACGTTTATAGGTGCGCCCAACGTGTTTCATGTTTCTTCCGAAGCTATTTAGGTATTTACGTCTGGAAGTCATGGACCGAGCTGATGATGGAAGGATCCTTAACTTTTAGGAGATAGAGGTTTTTGAAATACGCACATATAGGCACGTATTGGCCCTTTGTCGTATTGTTTCAAGCCACTTCGAGGAGTTGGTATTAAATTCACTAAAAAGTTAAAAAAAAAAAACAAAAAAAAACCGGCTTCAAAAACACAAAAGTTAATATTATAAGAATACATTACTTTTCTATATTGAAGTCGGTGCCAAACGATGATCTCCTAGATGCTCCTAGAAAATCCTAAAATTTAGCACCGATTTCAACTTGAAACGTAATGTTGTCTGTTGCTTGATCCATTAAATATATTACCCAGCTCAAATCTTACGAACAATGGGTCCCGACTGTTGAAAGTTGTATGTTCCGCGTTAGAATTTATTTGTACAGCACTACTGGACTTGTTTGGTTTCTTCAGTTAAAATTCTATGTCATTTTTACGCAGTCGGGCAATTTTTTTGTCAAATTTTCATATATAAGAAGATACAATTAATCAATTAAAATGTGTCTTTATTAAAATGTACTTTTAGTAGCCTACTATTCTACCGTACTTTTTGTGAAGGAATCTGTCCAAAAAGGAATCTGGCGAAACGGGCCTTAATCGTCTAACCTCATGCGCGTAGATATATGCCACATACCTATTGTTAAGTCATCACACAGATGAGGCAATCTCGCTCATGGCGTGC
Source organism: Schoenobius gigantellus (assembly GCA_963935595.1). NCBI lineage: Eukaryota > Metazoa > Arthropoda > Insecta > Lepidoptera > Crambidae > Schoenobius > Schoenobius gigantellus. The sequence goes on from OZ012551.1 coordinate 35,743,601, forward strand.
AATAATTAGGCAAACCACATTACGAGCTGACTACGGCAATCAGAGGTGAGCGGAAGCCTTATTAACGGAGACTTGTTAGTTGCCACTAACGAGCAGCCATGAGATAGCATCTCATGTCTTTCTTAAAACAAAATTACTATAATGATGTTGTCTAGTGATTCGGTAATTAGACAAGTCGTTTTGCTCTAGTAATAAGATCTGTTTTCAATACTTTTCTTAATTTTATAACACGCATTTTATATGCGGATTCTGCGTTCGATTTATACTTTAATTTCAATAAAATCAAGACTGGATGAATCAACGATGATGATATTTAAATCGCTTTAAATTAGGTTTACGATTTCGAATGTTCAATGACGCCATAACTTTTATATGACTACATTAACATTAAATTAACATGGATAAATGTCGGCTTGAAAGTGTATGTACCAAACACCTTATAGGTTTTTATCTTAACTAGCTTATCATACATTTTCTTATAATGTAAATATCTTTTCTCCCGAGTTTTAAGTAGATACCTTCACTGGCCGTCCTAAGCAGTTCTCCCCACAAGCATAATCAATTTGCAAGGCGTAATTCGATGTTTTTTTAAAGAAAGGACGATTTCTCAGTAAACATTCTTTTTTACGCTAAACCGTAATCGAATCACCGGGAAAAATGCAAAGGAAATTATTTAAATATTCATTGAATTTCTTTATCCAAGTTATCTCGTCTAAGTTTTTTGTTGCTTAAAAAAGTATCCTAATAACCGGTAATAATAATGCCATTTCAGTATTTTGAACAAATTCTTCACTTTCTACTTTTACGAAATAAGACGTTAGAAAATTCGAATTTATTCAAATCCCCTATAACGAAGATTTTTTTCTTCGTCTCACCTGATGGTAAAAGACGCAACGCTAGGAATGGCCAGCAACTTCAACCATCAAACACTGAAATCGAATCTCGAAAGGCTTTTGTTTGTTGGGTAAAGGTGTTTAATTAAACCTTCACAGTGATACGTAACTATATGTGCAAAATGCTACGAACATAATTGTCATGGATAAAGATTGCAGGGTACAGGTACAGGGACTGTTTCTCACCACTCTAAGCCAGTGTGAGTTGGGTTACTAGTTTATTTATTTTTTATTAATCCATTTTCAACTGACAAAAAGCCGACTGGATTTTAAGGGACAAATTTTATATCGTAGATGTCATGTCATATTTCGCAATTTATATTCCCCATCCCTAGTTTTTTAATAATTGCTAAAATGAACAGATGTTTGTCCGTCCATCATATTATCCGATAAAAATTGTTGTTTTAGAAGAAATTCTTTAATATATTTTATATTCTCATCATAGAAATTTACCCAAAAACTATTAAGAAACTGCATCTTAGTTATTTTAACGCAATTGGAATTAAGTTTACTTTTTATTAGTCACGTCAACCTGCATACATCTGCGAAGAAATTCAAAAGTGTATGTGAAGTCAACCAATGGGCCAGCGTGGTTGACTAAGGCCTCAACACCCTAACTTAGGGTAGGCTCGAGCCCCTCGGTAGGGACGTATATGAGCTGTTATGACGATTAGCCAAGTCGAAAAGTGCACAGAACACAGAAAGACACATTCTTTATCTTAGCCCCTTATACCCTAAAGCTACCGGCCACCGGTTCTGGTGTGCTGAGTCTAAGCCTATTTTAAAAGTAATACTGTTACATGTTATAATCTAACAAAAAACTAAGTCAGATAGATTACATGTTATATAATCTAACAAAAACTAAGTCACATAGAAGTACATATAAAATAGCATTATTTAAATGTTATATTATTTACATCTTAAAATGGGCAAATTTATGATTTATATGGCATCCCTTAAAACACGCACACCATTACAATGTGCTGTCATTTGCTTGCATGCTTCACTCTTGATTCAACAAGGCTCCGTCCGACTTTTTCCAGGTCCGTGATTCTCATGTGATTTTTAGGGTTCTGTAGCCAAATGGCAAAAAACGGAACCCTTATAGATTCGTCATGTCTGTCTGTCTGTCCGTCCGTATGTCACAGCCACTTTTCTCCGAAACTATAAGAACTACTCTGTTGAAACTTGGTAAGTAGATGTATTCTGTGAACCGCATTAGGATTTTCACACAAAAATAGAAAAAAGCAATAAATTTTGGGGGCTAGAACTGAAACTCAATTTTTTTTTTCATGAAACCCATACGTGTGGGTAACCCCCTGTAACGTCTAAAATAAGAGAATGATAAAACTAAAAAAAATATATGATGTACATTACCATGCAAACTTCCACCAAAAATTGGTTTGAACGAGATCTAGTAAGTAGTTTTTTTAATACGTCATAAGTCCTACGGAACCCTTCATGGGCGAGTCCGACTCGCGCTTGGCCGGTTTTTGTCTTTTACTTTCCCATGTATTATCTTATTGGTAAGTAACTCAACAACTGTAACAGAACACACATCCAAGTTCTTTTTTCAAGCTAATTTTATTAGTATGTAAGTCAAGGCAATTCAGAGATGGGCTGATGTGACACTAAACTCGAAACTTTCATGTTTCAAAAAAGATAGAGGTTCTTGTTGATATTTATATTTTTATTACATCATGGTTTTTTAATTATACAGTTTGCTACAATTCCTTAAAAATTTAAATATTACACTCCATTTGTCACTTTTCTAACAAAAGTTCCCCATTAAAATATTATTAGGATTAATATCCTTCATTCCTATGAACTAGAGACAAAACTAAATTAACGGTAAAGCTCTTAAATGTTGTAAATTTTTGTGTCTCTTTAAACATGTCACTTCTTAGCTTAAAATTAACCTTTATACCCTTGGTTTTCCGTTTAGAGGACAAAATGCAGAGTATCCTAATTTAGTGCCCCACGCTATCTAGCCGGTCAGTTTAATACATTACGCTAATTGTAGCAGTCTGTAGTGTAGGTACTCTGGACAAGGGCTGTAACACGAATCATAAAGTCACGGGCAAGTAAACAACAGTATCACATTATAGTACATATATTATATACAAGCTATGCCCCCGAACCACGACCACGTTTTGCTACAATAATGCTCAACACTGGTAGTTTTATTATTTTTTGGATGGATATTTCTCAGCTTCCTGTGGGAATTTTGAAAAAAAATTCTTCCTCATTGGGCGCCTATTAAGCCAATGAACTCTTGTACCGAATTTCATGCTTCTAGCTCCAGTAATTTGGGTTTGACCTCAGTCAGCCACCAATACCTTTTCTTTCTCGTAAATACAGATGTCTACATTTCAAGCGAAAGGAGATTTCCGGACACAACGATGAGAGCTTGATGAGAGATAATAATATACACAGACAACTGTTTCGCGGACACAGAGATGGCACATACAGGGTGTAAATAAACCCATAATGACGCCCGCATCTACGCATTTAGACCATTAAAATTAACATCTATAAAAAAATATTGATGGATGGAAACAAAATTTATTTTTAGATTTAAAAAAAAGGGAAAAAGTACTACGCAATGTAACGCGCGCCCGCGCGCTACGGATTGGAGGTGGCAAAATATTTGTTAAAAGTTAGTAGTTGAATAAAACTATCAGATAATTTTAATGTATGGAAATATCAGTTGATATGTTTTTATTAGCATCATGTCGGTCAAAATTTTTAATAGTTTGGTCTGAGATTGAAATTGTTCATTACGATAATTTTATCAGTCGGTAACATTTAACTGTACGAATTAATATTAACCTCGCGTTAACATCAACTTGAATTGAATTAATATTTTTATATTTATTTAATAAATGTGTTAATTTTTATTACTTTAATTTAAATTTAACATCAACTTGAATTGAATTAATATTTTTATATTTATTTAATAAATGTGTTAATTTTTATTAGTTTAATTTAACGGTTGATAAATATATTCGACAACGCTACTACGGATATCGTCTCTGCGTGAGTCAGCGGCCTGTGGTGAAAAGAGACAGCGTCCGTTGTAAATTAAAACACTTATTTGTTAATAAATACTAATTTTTTCTTTGATGTTTCTAAGGTGAAGATTAACAAATAATGTTCTAAGCAGTTTGATATAAAGACCCCGAAAAAATAATTGTCATTTTAAACTTAAATATTTCGGTAACTACCTACATTGAAACTTTTTTAACGCCCACAAGACCAAACGTTGTTGCATTTTGTTAAAAATACAAATTCGCTTTATTATATTTTTGTAATTAAAATTAAACGGTAGTAACACGAGCAATATTTTATTGCTTTTCTAACAACTTTCAACTACAGTAGTAAGACGGGTAAACACTTTAACGGTATTACTACTGGTAGTAAGAATGGTAGTAACACGGGCAATAAACGTTAATTTCCTAGATATTGTCTAGAAGGCAAAAATAATATTGACGATGGGTTCAATACATGGATTTTGATTTATCGTTTAATCTTTTTACATGTATGCAGGTATACACCGTCAATTATTTCGCGGACACAGCGATGGCACATAGACACAGACAACTGTTTAGCGAACACAGCGACGACACATACACAGTCTATTATTTGACGCTCCACTGCTACATGAACAAACAATTGTGGCGCGATCCAATAGTTGTTTGGTAATGCTTATGTACTTATATTTCCGTCCGCCCGTCTGTTAGTCTGTCTTTTAGTTTAATGCACTCTGAAAACGGGCAGATATGTCACAACTTATTTAGGATGTTTCAGTACGGTCGAAAAAGCCCGTAAGTCGTGCGACGAGACTTTACTGTGGTATTAATAATATTAAAGAGTACAAAATACTACTGTTTTGATTAGAGAGATCGGATTCAAGATCCGTCATGTTACCTGCTAACCAAAGAATGCTCAAGAAGATTTACATTTTCGTTCATCCATCAAGATCTGAGCATGGTAAACGCTGCTTAACTTGACAATCGCAACGCCAACAATTTTTATTTGCGCAACAGAAAACTAAAGTTATATTTGCTGCCGCTTACTATAAAAGAAACAGCGAAGTAAGAAGTCAACTCAAGACTACTTCGTTGTTAGTAGCGCTGCGAACTATAAAGAGAGTGTGATTTAAAGACACGAGACATAGATTTTTTTCTGTGAACTAATAACCAACTTTTCAACTCGATCAGTGAGAAAGCTCAAAAGTTTTATAGATAACAATTTAGAAAGTGTTCAAAATTAGAATCACTTTTGCTCACTGCAAGCTTGCGACAAAAATCTCTTTAGGCAGATCTCTTTAGGCCATGCCAGAGGGTATAAGGCGTACACCATCTCATGGCCATGACTAATTCAAGCGAGCAATACACGTTTTCTGCAAATGGAAATTTGGTCACCTTTCTTTAGTATTGAATGCATTTTAAGTAGTTGCTGATCTTGTAGGCATCTTGATTCAAATTTGTAGATATGTGATTCTAACAGTTGCTTAGGTTCCAAGACCTGTCAGCCACCGGTCGCATGAGACCGGTGTGGCTTTACGCTGTATAATAATTGGAAAATACCCCCACGAAAGGAAATTAATAAATTAATACATTGCTTTTTACAGAATGAAGAATATGCTTTGGTTGTGAAATATATATATTTTTTGTGAATAAACATTTTTTGAGGGTATTTTTAAATAAATTTCATAACGTGACGTCGCACCGGTCGCATGCGACCGCCTGGAGAGGACAGGTTAAATTCAAACAATAGAGTCATTTTAAGGTCCGTTGTCGTGTTGGACAGGTAAAGTTATTCTTTCATGTACTAAAGAGCCCTTTTTATGCTCGAGGTGAAAAAATTAACTTTGTTATGGGTGGCAACCCTGGACTTTGCTAACCGCATCCATAGAGATAGCTCGGGCACTGCGGCGGTCTTCTCTCAGTGCATTATCGCTCGGCTGACGGCTCGTGTGCAAATACATCGTCTTTTAAAATAATGAAGTGGAAACATTCTAGATAAATTCATCGTGCTCTCAGTGAAGTGTCCTGTTGTTAATTCATTTATACAACGATTTCAACATATTTTACCTACAGCACAGGGGAAACTAAACAATCATTATGGCGCTTACTGAAAGGACGTCGGATCGTTCGTCTTGCACTAGTCATTTGAGTGTGAGTAAGCGCGACTGAGAAGAATTCGTAAGGAAATATTCACGCGTAAGCTGAAACGTTAAAGTAAATTCAATTTTAAAAAAGTCTTTATCCAATATACCCCTTTACAAGCACTTACTGATGTCAAATACAAAATGTTAACTCTTACGTCGTATATTTGGAAATTGCGCGAACCTTCTAGAGAACAGGCAAGAAACTCGGAGGTTCAAAATTATAATTATAATTGGAAATTCATTCCAATAAGTACTTACTAAAGGTACACAATATAAAAAAGCATAAAAATTATTTAAGCATGTCGAATTAAATAAGATTAAATTAAAATGAAATTATGTTTAATTGTCATTATTCGATGAATATTATGTACCTACTTCGTTTTTACTGATATTTTTGAAGGAAGACGAGTGATTTCCTGTGACTGTGACAATTACGAACCCTATTACAGTAAAACGTTTGCACTTGCGTCAATTGGCCGGATCAAGTGACACTGATTGCAGATGAACCCAAACCCAGATATGAACGAATTGTGTGCCTTCTAGAATGCCAAAGGGAGACTTTATCAGTAGCGTCAGCGTCGGTACATTTATCTTACCAATCTCTACCGCAAAGCAGCAATACTTGCATTGCTGTCTTCCAGTTCAAAGGGTAAGATAGACAGTGTCCTTAATCATTTGGTGACATAAGATTACAAGCGCCACATGTACTATAGCTAACTAAAAGGCAATTTCACCAACCTTTTCTTAAAAAATTAATAAAATGAATAAAGAAAAAATTTTGTCTAGTGTGGGATTTGAACCCGCATCTCCAACAATGCCTTAACCAACTATAACTGCTATAATCTTTGTTGGCTTAACAAAGGATAAAGGATCAATAAGGCTAAAAATTTCGTAGGGGCGGGTAAGAGTTCGGTGGCCTAGTTATAAAACATTAGCTTAGGAAACTCCTAACACATATGTGGCCAATTTCACTAACCTTGTCTTAGCTAAGACAATCCTAAGAAGAATGCTGTCACTTCTTGTTTTTAATGAAAAGAATGTGACAGCATGCCACTTAAGATCGTCCTAAGCTAAGACAAGGTTAGTGCAATTGGCCATTAGTGTCACTTTTGGTCTTTAATGAAAAGAATGTGACAGCGTGCCACCTAAGAGTATCCTAAGCTATATTTTTACACACGACAGGTAAGCTCTTGGCCTTCATCTCTTCTGATGGTAAGAGACGATAAGGCCGAAGGTGGAAGCGAGCTTCACCTGGACTCCTCAACAACTAAGGAACTTGCTATCTTACCTCTAATTGTCGGAACACAACAATGCTGTAAACATTGTTATTATAGCGACAATCTTAGGTAAGACAGTGGTAGCTAGCCAGGCGGGCCCAGAAGCCCTACCACCAACCAAACCGAGCAGATTTTCTTCCAATTTCTGCCCCCATGGGGAATCGAACCCCGGACCTCCCGCTCAACACCGGGTGGTCTTAACCACTTAAATTTATTTTATTGGTATTTTGTCTTAAAACAATTGAAGTTTCGCTCAAGTTCAAGAAGTTAGGTTGATAATAATGAATACAAATGATTTATACTTAAATAGTTTTTAAATATGAATGAAAAGATGAAAACTTAAGAATATTATTCTATGAAATATGTTACCAAACTCTACTAGCCTCGCCTCGCTAACTTGCAAAGTTACGATAGGCCTTGCTGAATATAACTTAAAGCGAGTAACTTACATCTTCAAAGACGAGGAAAACACTAAATCAGCTAAAAACCTGCGCTCGCCTCGTGAATAATAAATACGGTTGGCGCCCCTCGGCCAATCAGGTAGAAAACTTTCCAGCCACTATAGTTTTCGTGTCTTCTCAATGAAATAAATTAGACTTAATGAAGCTTGATTTAGATAGCTTTATTGGAGTATTTTAATAAGTTAACTTGTAGTAAACTATCATCGATAGTAAACTATCAATGACTTTACTACAGAACACAGGAAAAGCAGTAGAAATGCCTTGTTTGGAGGGGAACCGATGTCACCAGTTGAGGCCGGCTCGTCGCCACTTTCATTTACGTCCCTTTTTTTTGAGAGGGGGGAATGTGTTTACGCATTCCTCGTGGTCGAGCCAAACCACGAGGGTAAGTGGAATTTGGCCCAAGCCTACCCACCAGAAGCCCCCAGCAGCTCACCCTTCCTTCACAAGCCAGGGGGAAGGGGACAACAGCAAGGCCATGTTCCCGCTGACCCCCTGCCTGTGAGACATCCGTTGCCAGATTTCTGGCACGCCAGAGGCGCGTCTCCGCTGCTTTGACAGCGGGGCGCAGGTGGTATGCGCCGCTTTACGCCACGAAGTGTCCCTGCACTAGGCGCCCAGGGGCTGGGGTCTATTTATATCGCGGGGCACATTCAGTTCCGTCCCTTCACCAACCCGACCTTGGTCAATTTATACTCCTCGAATGAGAAACCCGCGTCCATCAGTGGGACGCAAACGTAGGTTTTTGATTAAAAAAAATAAAATTAAAACAGGTCGTTGAATTCCCTGGGGAACTCAATTGGCAAACTGCATTTGAGTTAAGTAACTATATGTCCTCGTAAAACAGGGATTCAATTTCGTTTGTGGCGTTATGTTCTCTCTCTCGCCACTTATAGGAGAGGCTCTAAGCGGTCTCTGGCTTTTGCCGCTAAAGGCACCTTTCAGCGTCAACATTGCAATATTCGAGCTAGTTCAAATTTTCAGCGTGCATGAAACACCTAATTTCTAATTTGTGAAAATGTTATAAAGAGGGTCTAACACAAATTTTCTAGTTTATTCAAATAAATAGTAGATTGTTACCCGTGTTAAACACTCTACTTTTCATTTCGAATATGAGGAAATTAGCCTAGTTGTTTTTTAAACTATTTATTGATAATATATAATATATCTTTCCTTTGGATATTTTTGGCAAAAGATTTTCGATAACACAATTTGCCTCGTCTTTAATCGAATCTGGTGTCAACATTTCAGAATCGCTTGAACTCATTTTTAATATTACCTATTACCTATTTTTTGAATTCCGTCACAAATACATAACAGATTAGTATCCCGCCAATTTATGACGACTTTTTAAATTTTAAATATGGAACTGCAGCTTATTCCGCTCAAAGAAGTTTGTGCTAAGTTCACACTGGCTGTTTAAACTCATATGGCCGCAGCATTTTTTAATTAGTTTTTTTTTAC